>CM075979.1:72195443-72667382 GCA_038087875.1 Malacoraja senta | reverse complement strand
AATTGTTTGTGAGCTTTATTTAAAGAAAATGCAGAAATGTTTTAATTCTGGATCTGCTGGAACTTCCAGAGACACCCCGATGGAGTGGCCTCGGTGGCATTTAAAGAACCAGAAGAAGCTGATCAGTGTAAGCTTGTTCTTAATGGAAGATGGTTTGGTGGGCGCCAGATAATTGCTGAAACGTGGGATGGTGTCGTGGATTACCAGGTACAAAAGGAAGAGCGAGTTAGAATGGCTTTGGCACATGTATTCAGTCATTCCTGTAGAACGATACATAAAGAATGGGAGGGGGGTGGGGGTTGCTTCAAGCTTCCGCTCCAGCCAGTTTCAATCAATGCCAAGCACCTCAGTGCACTTTCTCATTCTTCACCACACTTCTATCTGACTCGCCACTTTTGGGGAACCACGCACCTGTATTTCCAAAACTTATTCTGCAACATTCTCCAGGCCTCTACCATTTACTGTGTAAGTCCTGCCCTGGTTTATCATACCAAAGTGCAACACCTCACACTTGTCATTTGCCATCCCCTGGCTCACCTTCTCAAATGATCTAGGTCCTGTTGTAATCTTAGATATCCTTCCCCGTAGTCTACTATACCACAAATTTTGGTGTCATCCACAAATTTACTACAACATTAACTACATTATCTAAATCATTAATGTATATAACAAACAGTAGTGGAACTAGCACCAACAACCCCTGTGGCGCACCACTACCCACAAGCCTCCAATCAGAAAAGTAATAATGTGCAACTACAGCTGGTATAGCTGCTGCCTCACAGCACTATAGACCCTGGTTCAATCCTGATCTTGGGTGAAGTCTGTGTGAAGTTTGCACAGTCTCCCTGGGAGCTTCCTCCGGGTGATCTGCTTTCCTCCCACATCCCAAAGACATGCAGGTTTGCAGATTAATTGGCTTCTAAATTGCCCCTAGTGTGTGGGGAGTGAATGAGAAAGTGAGATAACAGAATTAGTGTGAACGGGTTGTCGATGGTCAGTGCAGACTCGGTGGGCCGACAAGTTGACATGCTGTATCTCTAAACTAGACATCCTTGTAAATCTCTGCACTCTTTCCTGCCTAATGACAACCCCGGATGCCATGCAATCTAATCTTCCAGGACAGCCTACAGTGTAGAACCTTATCAAAGGCCTTGCTGATGACGTCTATGGCCTTGCCTATGTCATCCTTCTTGGTTCCTACTTCAAAAAGCAAATTCAGAGACACGATCTCCCATGTACAAAACCGTGTTGATTCAGCCTCTGTCCATCTAAATACATTTATATCTATTATCACAGAATTCTCTCCAGTAACTGACCCATACTTCCCAGTCTTTTCCTTGCAGCCCTTCTCAAATAGAGGCACAACGTTAGCCACCCTGCAGTCCTCCGACAACTCAAGGGTAGCACGGTGGCGCAGTGGTAGAGTTACAGCCTTACAGCGCCAGAGATCCGGGTTCGATCCTTACTACGGGTGCTGTCTGTGCGGAGTTTGTACATTTTCTCCGTGACCCCGTGGGCTTTCTCCGACATCTTCAGTTTCCTCCCACACTCCAGAGATGTGCAGGCTTGGCTTGGCATAAAACATTTTTAATTATCCCAAGTGTGTGTAGAATAATGTTAATGTGCGTGGATTGCTAGTTTGTGCGGACTTCGAGGGCTGAAGGGTCTATTTCTGCGCTATATCTCTAAATCTAAAACTAAAATACAAACTAAAACTCACCTGTATATAACAATGATTCGTGTATCCCAGTCAGGGCTCCTGCAATTTCCTCTCTAGCTACCCATAAGGTCCTCGGATATATCTGTTCTGTCCCGGGAGTTTGATCTACCCTCATACGCCTCAATATGTCCAGCACCTCCTTGACCGTAATACGGACTGTCCTCAATACATCTCCATTTCCTGTCCTAAGTTCTCATGTCATTCTCCACTGTAAAAACAGAGGAGAAATACTCAGATGACCTTGCTCATCTCCTGCGACTCCTCACATACAGTGCCCTCCATAATGTTTGGGACAAAGACCCATCATTTATTTATTTACCTCTGTACTCCACAATTTGAGATTTGTAATAGTAAAAAACATGTGATTAAAGTGCACATTGTCCGTTTTTATTAAAGGCCATTTTTATACATTTTGGTTTCACCATGTAGAAATTACAGCTGTGTTTATACATAGTTCCTCCATTAAATGGCACCATAATGTTTGGGACACATGGCTTCATAGGCATTTGTAATTGCTCAGGTGTGTTTAATCTTTCCTCCAGTCTTTTCATCACCTTTGGAAACTTTTATTGCTGTTTATCAACATGAGGACCAAAGTTGTGCCAATGAGTCAAAGAAGCCATTATGAGACTGAGAAACAAGAATAAAACTGTTAGAGACATCAGCCAAACCTTAGGCTTACCAAAATCCACCGTTTGGAACATCATTAAGAAGAAAGAGAGCACTGGTGAGTTTACTAATCTCAAGGGGACGGGCAGGCCAAGGAGGACCTCCACAGCTGATAACAGAAGAATTTTCTCTATAATAAAGAAAAATCCCCAAACACCTGTCTGGCAGATCAGAGCACTCTTCAGGAATCAGGTGTGGATTTGTCAATGACCACTGTCCGCAGAAGACTTCATGA
Source organism: Malacoraja senta (assembly GCA_038087875.1). Lineage (NCBI taxonomy): Eukaryota > Metazoa > Chordata > Chondrichthyes > Rajiformes > Rajidae > Malacoraja > Malacoraja senta. The sequence goes on along the minus strand of CM075979.1, from coordinate 72,664,758 downwards.
ACAGAAATACTCTGCAAGATGCAAACCACTGGTTAGCTGCAAAAATAGGATGGCCAGGTACAGTTTGCCAAGAAATACTTAAAAGAGCAACCAGTTCTGGAAAAAGGTCTTGTGGACAGATGAGACAAAGATTAATTTATATCAGAGTGAAGGTACGAGCAAAGTATGGAAGAGAGAAGAAACTGGCCAAGATCCAAAGCATACCACCATATCTGTGAAACATGGTGGTGGGGGTGTTATGGCCTGGGCATGTATGGCTGCTGAAGGTACTGGCTCACTTATCTTCATTGATGATACAACTGTTGGAAGTGGCTTAATGAATTGTGACGAGTATAGACACATCCTATCTGCTCAAGTTCAAACAAATGCCTCAAACCTCATTGGCCGGCAGTTAATTCTACAGCAAAACAATGATCCCAAACATACTGCTAAAGCAACAAAGAAGTTTTTCAAAGCTAGAAAATGGTAAATTCTTGAGTGGCCTAGTCAATCACCCGATCTGAACCAAATTGAGCATGCCTTTTATGTGCTGAAGAGAAAACTGAAGGGGACTAGCCCCCAAAACAAGCATAAGCTAAAGATGGCTGCAATACAGGCCTGGCATAGCATCACCAGAGAAGACACCCAGCAACTGGTGATGTCCATGAATCGCAGACTTCAAGCAGTCATTGCATGCAAAGGATAGGCAACAAAATACTAAACATGACTACTTTCATTTACATGGCATTGCTGTGTCCCAAACATTATGGTGCCCTGAAATGGGGGGGGGCTATGTATAAACACTGCTGTAATTTCTACATGGTGAAACCAAAATGTATAAAAATGGCCTTTATTAAAATCTGACAATGTGCACTTTAACCACATGTGATTTTTTTCTATTACAAATCTCAAATTGTGGAGTACAGAGGCAAATAAATAAATGATGGGTCTTTGTCACAAACATTATGGAGGGCACTGTAGATGACAACTTTGGTGTCGGAGGGGCCTATTCTCTCTAGAGTTACCCTCTTTCCCATAATGTACTTATAATGTATATTTGGATTTTGCTGAACAGTTTCTAAGACATTATTGTAATTTCTAGGTTGACGAGACTGTAAAGGAAAGAGAGTATCGATTAAAAACCTGGGCGTCATTTTTGGATGATGACCCATCCAAAGTTAAGTCAGATGACCAGAAGGCAGCACAGGCAACCAACCAGGCACCTGTAGAATTGTCTGCTGCCCCAGAAGATGGAACACAAACTTCAGCAGATGTTGGAGAACCATCAGTAGACAGCTCAGCACCTTCGCAGGACTCTGTGGCTCCATTAGTAGATTGTGTGGCACCTTCAGAGAACGGTAAACAGCAGGGAGTGGTTGATTCTGCAGCTGCAGTGGAAGAGGCAGATGAAAATTGTAATGAGGAAGATTTATCAACAGATAGCAGTATTGATGGGAGTGATGATGCAGAAGAGGAGGCATGAATGCTTAAAGGATTCTGTTTAATAGCTGCTTTAAATCATTTTTATCTGGAAGATTATGAAAGATGAGGTCCCATTGCTGCAAACCTAGAATAATAATGGACCATTAAAGACACCTAGTCCATCCAGCCTGCTTCACACGGCTGTGATGTCTCATAGAAGAAAAAATATACATCCTGCCACAAAATCTTCTGAGATAGAGCAAGACAAAGAACACACGAACAACTCGGGCTGGGTTAAAAAAAAAATGAGATGGTGGTTGGAATAGAAAATAGGACTGCTTAATAAAAGAGGTAAAGACCATTGTTTCTACTTTGGGTCAAATATAAACTAATTTAAAGTGAACTTTCTTCCATGTTTTAAAGGCATGCTTTCTTTCAACAGGCATTTTAAAACAAACTAGGTAAGCAGAATCAATTATAATAGCAATTGATTTCTCCTTTGGTTGTTCATTGCTGTGATCTAGTATCAGAGCATCTGAAAAATGATACTGGACATCTTGTCCAGTTTTTGATTTGAATATAGCTCAATGCACATTAATACAGTGTATGTGTGTTGTAATATTATTAAGATCCAGGTTTTTGGTGACTTGCTTGGAAACTCCTGACATTAGAGAGAAGTATAGAGAGAAGAAGGTGGCACAATGGTAGATTTGCCAGCTTACAGTGCCAGAGACCTAGGTTTGGTTCTGACTATGGGTCTTGTCTGTACAGAGTTTGTACGTTCTCCCCATGACCATGTGGATTTTCTCCGGGTGCTCCGGTTTCGTCCCACACTCCGAAGACATAAAGGTTTGTAGGTTAATTGGCTATTATAATTGTAAATTGTCCCTGGTTTGTTGGATAGTGCTAGTGTACAGCGATCGCTGGTCAGCACGGACTCGGTTGGCCGAAGGGCCTGTTTCCGCGCTGTATCTCTAAACTAAATTAAACTATATTTTGACCACCTGAAAGATATGTTGAAATAAATCAATAGTATCAAGCCTTGTTCTAAGGTAGACCAGCATCTGCAGTTCCTTCTTAAACACGCCTTGTTCTAATACATTTTGTCAACATTCTCAGAAACAAAATGGATTTGAAAATAGAAAAAAATATCACTGGTCCATGCAGCTAAATTCATCCTGTATTCCTGTTGTTTGAGTGATTACATATTTTTGGATTGTTTCCCGCAGCTCCTGTGAATTTTGTAAGTGTTGGTTATGTCCATAATGTCTTTATTCTTACTTTATATTTTCACGCCATGTTACATTTTGCAGTGTGTTTTTGTTTGCCTTTGATTTAATTCAAAGTGGTCTTTACAAACTACTCATTCTGCATCAGGCTTTCGTGATGTGCCATTGGGGCGATAGTGTTTTTATTTTTTAATCGTATTTGAGATGATGCTGGCAGCATTTTTACTGTGCCTATTTCCAACCAGCCTCTGTAAATTTGTTCACGTTCAGAGCTTCCAAAATGTTATTATGTGAAGAATTTTGAAACGTTTTGATACGAATGGCAAACTAGAATGTTATTGTGAGGAATGGATAAATCCTTTTAGAAATAAAATATTGGAAGTTAATGCCAAATCTCATAATTTTTGTTGACCTTTTGGGATTTGCGAAGTGAAAACATAATCATTTAACATTCTGGTGCATTTTCAGTGCATTTTAAGGTGGACTTTTGACATGTCACAAATTTTGGAAAGATTGCATCACTATCACTTCCACCATGTTTAGTTGAGAGATACAGCGTGAAAATAGGCCCTTTGGCCCCCACCAGGTACACACTGACCAGCGATCCCTGCACATTAACACTATCTCAGGCATGAGATTTCTCTGCGGATTTTGAAATACCAAGCCAATTAACCTACAAACCTGTACGTCTTTGGAGTGTGGGAGGAAACTGAAGATCTCGGAGAAAACCAACATGGTCAGATGGAGAACGTACGAACTCCGTACAGCCAGCACACGTCATCGGGATGGAACCCGGGTCACTGGCAACTCTACCGCTGTGCCACTGTGTTCTTGCAGAGTGTTTGCAGTGTACCTCTTGGTTTGATCTAATTTAGTATTGGCAGCAATTCTGCAAGCTAATTCTTTTTGCTTTAATATTCTGTAGTTTATTGCTTATACTGAAATGTAAGGTGATTATTTTCCCATAAAATAAACAATAGGCTGTGATTGTCATAAATTGTCCAATTAGAAAACTCTTACCTGTATCTGTCTGTTCTGTTGACAGCTAGCAGCTCAACTGAAATGGTCCTGTAATCCACACGCAATTTATCTCCCTTCACTCCCCTCCCAAATAAGCCTCCATGTCTTCCTTGCTGGAAATTAGACATATTAGTTTAATCTGGGGACGACTACTTTCCACAGATCTTGACTGCAAAACTAGGTAATTTTTTTCAATATTCTGCTTAATCTTTAAATTTGTGAATTGAGCTGAACTAAAGTCTCCCCACTTGCCTTCATTATCATTAACCTCCAAAACATCCTCAGCAATATAATTTAACCATGATTTCTTTAATGAAAGTCCTACCTCAGGATGGTGACGAGGCTAACATTGGAAGGACGATTTTAAAAAGTGGTAGATCATTCAAATTGCAGAAATGCTTAACTCGTTTCTTCAGTTCAGTCTTGTGGGTTGAGAATGACTGGTGTAAATTAACTCTCTGGTTGATAAGCAGGACACTGTTCAGTCCACATCTTGGCTCCACTATGGTTCTGTGTAATGAGGGCACATATTGCATAGAATTCAGGTTGATGTGGTTGTATCCAATGTAAACAATCATGACTTGAGAGACAGCTCCCTTTGGTTTCATTAGTACATTTGTCTCCTACATTCTACTCATTTTCACCTGTCAGAGAAACGTAGATCAGAATTGTCCTTCTAGAAAGATGCTTTTTCTCTCTCAGTGGGAAATTGATTTGGTTACGTTGGTCTTCGATACTCTTAACCACTTGCCTGTGTTGAACACTCAGCGGTATTCTGCCTTCAGCACCTGAACTTGTGCCAGTTGGAACAAGTCATCCTGAAACTTTCTGGATTTGTATAGCAGTTGTTGGAAAACGGAAATAAAACCAGGAAATGCTCTGGTTAAGGAAATACTCGTGTGGGGACTGATGTAGAGTTAATATTTCAGGGTATAGAATCATCTAGCATGGAAATGCCCTACGGCCCCAATATCCCAGGCTGACCAAGATGCATCATTTGTGCAAGTCCCACCTGCCCATGTTTGGCCCATCTATCATATCATATCTATATACTATTAAAACTCTGTGTGTGTGTGTGGATGTATTTATTTATTTGTGGGTGTCACATTTGGCCTTTGATTCCTTGCTCCGCCAAAATCACACGCGAAAAACGCCGCCATTTTTTCCATTTCGCTAGACATTACCCTTTTACATACCCTAACACACTCCTTATTAGATTTAGACATTTTTATGTACACATTTTTAAATAAAATCCAACCCCCCCCCCCACACTCACTCATTTTGTCTCCTCCTGCTGGCCAGCCACCATAACGGCTGCTGCCGCCCGGCTCTGCTCCAAAAACGCAGACATTTTTATTCTTGTCGCTGGCGATTTTCGCAGCTGCCGCCCGGCTCTCCTCCACTACCCCCCCCCCCCCCCACCATTTCCCCCGGGCCGGCTCTCTCATGCTGGCTCAAGCGCCCAGCTCTCCTACAAAAAGTCGACATTTTTATTTTTTCTCTGGCGATTTTTGCTGCTGACGCCCTGCTCTCCTCCACTAACCCCCCCCCCCCATTTCCCCCGGCCGGCTCTCTCACGCTGGCTCAAGCCAAACATCGGCTCTTCCCCCTCTGCTTTTCGCCGTCCTCTGTGTCTACGCCACCAAGATGCTGAAGCATGTTCGGGAACCAGGCCCCGGGGTCTGAAGGCATGTTCGGGGTCCAGACCCAACGGGTCTGCTCTTGGTCTAGTATCTATTTAAAACTCTCTCTCCCTGTGTGTGTGATGTTGCATTTGAAACGTATCTCCTCGAAACCAGACGCAAAAACACTGAGATTTTTACCATTTTTTATTTATTATTTATTAGAGTATTTTACATTACAGTAATCTGCAATTTCGGTAGGATTTAACTTATTAGTTCAGAAATCCACTATTTGGTCAATTATTTCCCCAGATTTTGAATTAAATTTATCACAAAACTCAATTTTTCAAATATAAACGGCGCTCACCAGCTGCTGACGCCACAATGCCCACATGCCGACCAATCCAGGCCCACCTGCCTCCAGCCACCTGCATGCCTACTTTCAATGACTGGTGTACCATGACACCCAGGTCTCGTTGCATCTCCCCTTTTCCTAATCGGCCACCATTCAGATAATAGTCTACTTTCCTGTTTTTGCTACCAAAGTGTATAACCTCACATTTATCCACATTTATACTGCATCTGCCATGCATTTGCCCACTAACCCAACCTATCCAAGTCACCCTTGCAGCCTCCTAGGGATCCTCCTCACAGCTAACACTACCCCCAGCTTTGTGTCATCCGCAAACTTGGAGATGTTGCATTCAATTCCCTCATCCAGTTCATTAAAATATATTGTAAATAGCTGGGGTCCCAAGCACTGAGCCTTGCGGTACCCCACTAGTCACTGCCTGCCATTCTGAAAAGGACCCGTTTACTCCTACCCTTTGCTTCCTGTATGCCAGCAGTTCTCTATCCACATCAATACTGAACCCCCAATACCGTGTGCTTTAAGTTTGCATTCTAATCTCTTATGTGGGACCTTGTCGAAAGCCTTCTGAAAGTCCAGATATAACACATCCACTCGTTCTCCCTTATCCACTCTACCAGTTACAACCTCGAAAAATTCTATAAGATTCGTCAGACATGATTTACCTTTCACAAATCCATCTTGACTGTCCAAATGTGCTGCTATCCCATCTTTAATAACTGACTCCAGCATTTTCACCCTCTACCGATGTTAGACTAACTTGTCTGTAATTCCCCGATTTCTCTCTCACTCACTTTTTAAAAAGTGGGGTTACATTAGCTACTCTCCAATCCTCAGGAACTACTCCAGCATCTAAAGAGTTTTGAAAAATTATCACTAATGCATCCACTATTTCTGGGGCTACTTCCTTAAGTACTCTGGATGCAACTTATCTGGCCCTGGGGATTTATCGGCCTTTAATCCATTCAATTTACCTAACACCACTTCCCGGCTAACCTGGATTTCACTCAGTTCCTCCATCTCATTTGACCCCCGGTCCCCTGCTATTTCCGGCAGATTATTTATATCTTCCTTAGTGAAGACAACCAAAGTAGTTATTCAATTGGTCTGCCATGTCCTTGTTCCCCATGATCAATTTGCCTGTTTCTGACTGCAAGGGACCTACATTTGTTTTAATTAATCTTTTTCTCTTCACATATCTATCAAAACTTTTGCAGTCAGTTTTTATGTTCCCTGCCAGTTTTCTTTCATAATCTATTTTCCCTTTCCTAATTAAGCCCTTTGTCTCTTCTGCTGGATTCTGAATTTCTCCCAGTCCCTGGTAGGCTGTTTTTTCTGGCTAATTTGTATGCTTCATCTTTTGTTTTGATACTATCCCTGATTTCCCTTGTTATCCACGGATGCACTACCTTCCCTGATTTATTATTTTGCCAAACTGGGATGAACAATTGTTGTAGTTCATCCATGCAGTCTTTAAATGCCTTCCATTGCATATCTACCGTCAACCCTTTAAGAATCAATTTGCCAGTCTATCTTGGCCAATTCACGTTTCATACCCTCAAAGTTACCTTTCTTTAAGTTCAGGACCCCTTGTTTCTGAAATTAACAATGTCACTCTCCATCCGAATGAAGAACTCAACCATATTATGGTCACTCTTGCCCAAGGGGCCATGCACAACAAGACTGCTAACTAACCCTTCCTCATTACTCAATACCCAGTCTAGAATAGCCTGCTTTCTCATTGGTTCCTCTACATGTTGTTTAGAAAACTATCCCGCATACATTCCAAGAAATTCTCTTCCTCAGCACCCCTGCCAATTTGATTCACCCAATCTATATGTAGATTGAAGTCACCCATTATAACATTATAATATCAAGGGGGGGTAGTTAGCGTATGTGTGGTGTGGTTAGTGCGTGTGACGCTGCATGCCGCACCCCCACCGCAATCGGGCCATTAAAGGAACAGACGCAAGGGTCTGCACTTGTTCTAGTATCTATTTAACTGTGTGTGGGTGTATGTCATTTTGCCTTTGAACGTATTTCCTTGAAAACCAGACGCAAAAACCGCGGAGATTTTTACATATTTCGGTAGGGATTAACTTATGATTTCAGAAATCCACTCCTCTCTTAGATTTGGCTCTCTATTTCCCCAGATTTTGAATCAAATTGTTCACAAAACATCAAAAAAAATGTAAATCAAATTGCTGCATGAGTCACAGTGCCATCTCACGGATGTCCAATCAGAATGGATCTCATTTACATATATGACATCACAATGGGACAGGTGTGGGAGATTGGAACCTTCACGTGGTCCCACTAAAACCAAACTGCTGCATGAGTCACACTGCCATCTCACAGATGTACAATCACATCACAATGGGACAGGGGGTGGGAGATCTCTCCCCTCCCTGACATTTAAAAAAAATATTAAGGTTGCCCAGCTGCTGACCTCACAATGCCTTTGCACCTGGCCCAACTGCCTCCAGGCCCTGCCCCCCAGCCTGGCCCCGACCGGCCCGCCCTGTGACCTCACAATGCCTTTGCACCTGGCCCAACTTCCCCCAGACAGTTTAAAAAATGTCTGTCTTCATTGACAGCTTAGATCAGACCCGCTGTGTGTGTGTGTGTGGGGGGGGGGGTCCTCCCCTGAATTCCATCGAGCTGCCGACAGCTTTCGTGCATGAGTCGCGGACGCTTCATTTCCAGAACATTTCTGAACGCCTGACGCACGGTTGCATTTTGCTCTCTCTGTCTCTCCCCCTCTCTCTCTCCCCCTCTCTCTCCCCATCTCTCTCCCCTCTCTCACTCTCTCCCCCCTCTCTCTCTCCCCATCTCTCTCCCCACTCTCTCTCCCATCTCTCTCTCCCCCCCTCTCTCTCCCCCCTCTCTCTCTCCCTCTCCCCCACCCCCCCTGCCCTCTCCACCCTCCGTCCCCTAAACCCCCTTCCCACCCTCCTCTCCACCCCCCCCTACCCCCTTCCCTCCATCCCCTCCCTTCCCCCCACCTCTCCCTCTCTCTCCCCCTCTCTCTCCTCCCATCTCTCTCACCCTCTCCCCCCCTCACCCACCCTCCCTCTCCTCCCTTCTGCCTCTGCCCCTTTATCTGTCTCTCTCCCATTCTCTCTCTTCCCTCACTCCTCACCCCCCCCCCCCCCTCTAGACGCGCCTGCGAGTTGGGGGCTATGCATCAGTGGATAGGGCGGTTATGGGGTAAAAGGAGCAAATGAATAATATTAATATATCAAGGGGGGGCAGTTAGCGTGTGTGCGGGGGGGGGTAGTTAGTGTGTGTGACGTCGCATGCCGCCCCCCCCCAGTCTTCCCCCCCCCCCTCCCCGGCAACCACACGTTGGGGGAACAGACCCAACGGGTCTGCACTTGGTCTAGTATACTTATAAAACTCTGATCTTGGATGTTTATGTATTTGTGTGTTTACTTGTTTATTCTGTGATTCACATCTCGAAAACCCGACGCGCTAACGGTGAATTTTTTACATATTGACCTCATTATCTCAAACATCGCCTCATCTGAAAATTTGATTCATTATTTCTTGGGTTATTTCTTCAAATTGTTCACAAATCTGAGATATTTTTTAAATCTAACCGAGCTGATGACATCACAATGGCTCTGCTCCTCGTGGCCAGCTGCGCAGAGTTTTCAAAGAGCAGCCTGCTGGGCACTGTTTTTGCACGAGCTGCGAGTTACGTTACACCCCCCCCGGTTCTTCAAAAGACGCAGAAAGAATGAGCAAGTGGGCTCTGTTCTGCAGATCGCGAGGGCTTCCGAAGGTCGACGCACGCTAGCGCCTCGGCGTGGCTTTCCCGAGAGCATCCGAGCGGTTCCAAGGTCGACGCACGACGTACGCTGGCGCCTCGGCTCGGGCTTTCCCGACAACTCCCGAGAGGAGGTCACGTTCCTCAAGCACCTGTACCTTCTTTCCATCTACCAAATTACATTAAAAATATATTTGGACAGGTAATTTGATAGAGATTATACCAAAGGATAGGAAAAGCTTAGAGGGATGTAGGCAAAACACAGGCAAATGGGACTTGATCCAGGAAGCAACTTAGTCAGAATGGACAAATTGGGCTCAGGGGCCAGTTTCTGTGCTGCCTATCTCAAGGCATACAGCACTGCAACAGGGCCTTCAGCCTAACGTCCCTGACTGACCAAGATGCCATAGTTCCATTTGCCTGCACCTGGTCCATATCCCTCTAAAACTTTCCTATCTATGTACCTGTCCAAATGTTGTTATTGTACCTACCTCAATTACTTCATCTGGCAGCTCACCTCCATATACATAAATATGCACTGAACTGGGAGATCTGCCGAGCCTGTGCTTGATCGTTTCGCCTAAACCTACCTGATTTCCCAGTTGCTAAATACTTTAACTCCCCCTCCTATTCCCACACTGACCTTTCTGACCTGGGCCTCCTCCATTTTCTGAGTGAGGTCCAGTGTAAATTGGAGGAACAGCACCTCATATTTCGCTTGGGCATCTTACACACCAGCGGTATGAACATTGACCTCTAACTTCAAGTAACCCAGTCTGACTGTCTCCGACTACATTTTATCTCTGTTTGCTTTGTTGTTACCTTCTCCCAGCTAACAATGATCTAATCTACATTTTCCTTGAGCTTCATCCCCTTTGTCCTGATTTCACACCTTACACTTCCTTATCTACGTAGCTCCCTCTCCCCTGACATGTCTGAAGAAGGGTCTTGACCCGAAACGTCACCCATTCCTTCTCTCCAGAGATGCTACGTCCCAATGAGTTACTCCAGCATTTTGTGTCTATCTTTGGTTTAAACCAGCATCTGCAGTTCCTTCCTACAAGTATTAAATCTTTCTCCTTTCGCCTTAAACCTATGTTTTTATTAGTTCTTGATGGTGGGACAGGTTGGTAGAGGACTTGGTCTTATGGGTGTTGCAGGTAAGGTCCATCCGGTTGTTTGGTTCTATTAATGAATTAATTGTGTTGGAGATAAGTATGCAGATGATGCTTGCACATTGAGGCTGAGGTCTAACCCATTGACGTGATCACTGAAGGGTACTGTTCTTACATGCAGTGGTAGTTGCACTGAGATCATATTTCCAGAAGATGGAGCTCTGAGCTCACTGAAGTTTGAAGCGTTTTACCAGTGGGGGGCATCCACATTATCCACGTTATTATCACTGCAGGTTCTGACACCAGAACCATAAAATGTGATAACTTCACAAAAATATTCCATAAACATAAGTGAAATAGAAAAAAAGCAAAATAAATAACATAGAAAATGAGGTTTTAATTCAGCCCTTTGAACCTCCATCACTTAATATATTCCTGAATGTATTAAATAATTTGGCTTTAAAAAGTAATATCTCCTCATCTCAGTCATAGGTAAATGGCTTATTCCTTCTTAGACAATGAGCCTGGTTCTGGACTTCCCATCATCGGAAGCGTACTCCTGCATCTAATCTCTACAATCCTGTCGGGGTTCTACTGAGGTAGCCCCTCATTCGTCTAAATTCTAGTGAACATAATTTGAATCAGCCCTACCTCTGTTTATACATCAATCTTGCCAACCCCGGAATCAATCTGCTGGAGGGACTCAGTGGGTTAGGCAGCATCGGTGGAGTCTTGAAGAAGAGTCTGGACCTGAAAAGTTGTCCATTCCCTTCACAGATGCTGCCTGATCCACGGAGTCTCCAGGCATTTGATTTCTTCTTTGGATTTCAGCATCGGGGTCCCTTTTCCCAATCTATTAACATTCACCAAACAATCTGCTTTCCAGTTAGTGCTACTAAAATTGATAATCTCACACTTTTCCACATTTTACTGTAGTCCATATGTATCTGCTCACCCCCTCATTCTGGTGCTTCTCCATATCTTCCTGTCTAATTATAGAGTCTTCTTCCCAAGAAGCCTCAAACATAACCAGATTGCCACCTAATGCTTTTGCATTGCACAATATCAGTCTAGGATGGCCTGTTCTTTAATTTGTTTCTTGTCTAATTAGTACAGTAAATTATACCATGTTGACTTCAGGAATTTCTCCCCAACAGTATCATTACTGATACAGTTAACCCAATCTTTATGTAGATTAAGACAGAGATCCAAGAGATTGCAGATATTAAGTAAAAATAATCTTCTTGAGGAACTCCGTATCCAGGCGGCATCTGTGGAGGGAAATGGGCGACAACATTTTGGGTGGCGACCCTGCTTCAGACTGAAAGGTGAGAGGAAGCGTTGAGGCATGAGCTAGCATGTGGAAGCTGGATCAAGGTGCTGAGGGATTGACTGTAGAATAGATTAAGATTATCCACGATCATTATTGTACCCTTGTGTCCATAACCACATTATTTGAGGGTTCTCTACACAATTCTCACTATTTTATGCCCCTTGATATATTTATTATCTCCACTATTACCATATTGTTCAAGCGAACATCCACACTCGCAAGAATCTCCACTTCATCCCCTTTACCCCTTTTTTTCCCCCTTTGTGTCTGTCTTTCTTGAATATTGATTAACTCTGGATGCTCCATTCACTTTCCTGGCCTTGTGTTTCATTTTATAAGACCTTATCCATTTCTATACATTTCATTGGCACTGCCATTCACCAACACCACTGGAAGATCACATTCTACCTCCCAAATTAAAATTCAGTCTCCTTTAATAACATACATGGATGGCCCAGCCCTTATCAAGCATGCTGTGCCAATTAATAAAACTTTAATTTGGGTACAGGGTCAAATAAAATGTCCAGGTACAACCTTGAGAAGGCCATTGACAATTGACAAGCCATTGGTCAAAAAACATTTCTGCTGTAAACTGGAGGATGAGATAGACGTTTGGCCACTGCAGCGATCAGCATGCACGTTTTTGCTTCCTACACAGTGAAACCGAGAAGCTCAAGTGATAATGACGCTTCACTTTAGGAAGAGCTCAATACTATCTATGCTTGCTTCGAAAGAGAGAAAAGCAGCCCACACACTTACCCAATGATATTGCAATCTTCATGAGTGGCCGATGTTAGAACTCCCTTCATGTGGATGATGTGTCCGGTCCTGATTGTGCACCTAGCTTCATTTTAGATCCTGCGCGAACCAACAGGCTCTGGGGTTTTTTCTGATATCTTCAACCTCTTGCTCCTATGAACCAAGGTCCCCTCGTGCCCAGGAAGAGCAAGGTGGACATGCCCCAATGACTATCGACTGGTGGAACTCAACTCCATTATGATGAAGTGCATCAAGAGGTTTGTTATGATGCAAGTCATTTCGATGAGGGTACGGTTGCTGATGTTCCTGTGCTGTGCTGTATGTTCTATATTCTGCCTCTAAAATGAACTCGAGCCATTTCAATTAATTTACTGAAGATGCAATCACTGCATCTCCACTGTGCACTGGACCACGTAGAGAGTCATAGAGTGATACAGTGTGGAAACAGGCCCTTCGGCCCAACTTGCCCACACCGGCCAACATGTCCCAGCTACACTTGTCCCACTTGCCAGCATTTAGTCCATATTCCTCCAAACCTGTCCTATCCACTTGGACAATAAAAATGCATATGTCAGGCTTTTATTCATTGACTACAGTTTGACGTTCAACAGCATCATCCTCTGTAAACCTATTATCAAACTCAGGGAACTAGGCCTCTGTAATCAGCTTGAATTGGCAAACAAAACTTCCTCCTCACTGGCCATCATCACAGGGGCCACTCAAGACTGCTCTACTCCCTATTCACCAATGACTGCAGTCATACACAGATCCAACTTCATCTTTAAATTTGTTGATGATACCACTGATTGCTGATTTCAAGAAGGGAAAGCTGAGGGCCCACGAACCTCTCTTCATTAGTGGGATAGTGGTGGAGAGAATTATCAGCCTTTTGAAGGTCTGTCGTGGGCCCAGCATTTTGATGTAATCATTTGTTGTTGAATGCCTTATCACACTTCTACACGGTGGATGGCAGAGAACATACTGTTCGGTTGCATCTCCCACTGGTTTGATAACTCAAATGCTCAAGAATGAAGGAGGCTGCAGAAATTGGTGGAAGTTGTCTGGCCCTTCATGGGTCGAAGGGATGTAGATGAAGTGCAGCCTCAAGAAGGCAGCTGCTATCATCAAAGAGCTACACTACCCTGGCCAAGCTTTCATCTTGCTACTACCACTGGGAAGAAGGTACAGGAGCCCGAGGACTGTGATCTCCAGATAAAAGGACAGCTTCTTCCCATCAGGCTCTTGAACCACCCTGCATATCCCTACCCCATGAATGAACTTCTATTGATTTTGTATAGGTTGCATTATGTACCAGCTTACATTATATGGTCTGGTTACCTAGTGCAACTGATAATTGTATTATTATTTACTGTGTATTAATCTGTGGTGCAGTCGTGTTAATGTGCCTGTGCAGCTACAGCAAGTATTGTTTCTTTCATTGTTCAATTCCCAGTGTATATGACAATATACCCTCTTGACGCTTAATTAAGAACTCTTATGCAGTCTGTCTCTGAGAGTTCTTTAAAGTGACCAGCTGCTCAGCCACTGATCATATCATAAGTGGGGTGTCTCTGAACAGATGCACAGATGTGGGCATTCATTTGCTGTTGAGATCACTAGATGTTTGAAGTAGCTTTCTTCATAATCAGTGGTAGTCTGTTGCACCTCTGCAGATTAGGAAGAAACCGAAGATCTCAGAGAAAATCTCAGGGTGGCATGGTGGCGCCGTGTTTGACTTGCTGACACTGGCTGTATGGTGTTAGTACATTCTCCCCATGCCTGACCTGCCTGGGATTCCTCCAGCTGCTCGGGTTTCCCCCAACACTCCAAAGACGCACAAGTTTGTAGGTTAATTGGCTTCAGTAAAATTGTAAATTGTCCCCAGTGTGTAGGATAGTGTTAGTGTGCAGGGATTGCTGGTCGGCGTGTGCTTGATGGGCTGAAGGGCCTGTTTCCACGCTGTATCTCTAAACTAAACTAAAAAAAAAATTCCAGGGTAAGAGGGGGAAAGGGCATAACACCTTGTAAACAACCCATCCACCTGTTCCACCTGTAGAGGAATCTCTGCGCTTCCCACAATGGCCTCAGGACCCACACATCCGAAAGGGAAGTGAGTCACCCTCAAACACAATGGACTGTAGGAGGAAGGAAAGCACTGGTTTCTCAGCTCATATTCAATGACATGCTGCTCTTGCTGATGAGATTCAGAGACCTCAAAAACTTGTCCACTGGCACGAACTGAGAATGAATCCATGTTGGGCAACGGGACCACCCATTCTGAGTTGTGCAAAGGGTGACTGCTCACCGGTTCGGTGATATTTTAGTGTGAGCAAGATTCATGGTTCACCACAGTGTCAAAACCTTAGCCTACCAAGCATATCAGACAAAATTAAACCATGCAGAAGGAAGGGAATGTTCCCAACATCAGCCGCCAACTACTCAGAGAGGTACTTGCACACTCTGTGTGCAGCTGTGGACTGCTCTCCCTCTGCAGGGTCCAGCTTACCTGGCGATTACTTACGGAAACTCTACAGCAGTGCTGATGTCTCAGCCACAGTCACTCTGTTACATTTCAGTGGTCTTTTAAACTTTAACTTTGAGCAATTAGTATCTGAATTGCTACATAGAGACTGCGGGATGGGAAACACACATGCAGTCTGAGGAAATCAGATGTAATAAGAATGCATAAAAGTACGGTGTTAAAAATAAATGCAAGATAAAGGGATAAACATGATCTTCTTGCTCAAAATTCCTCTACAGAATGGTTCAGGCGAGTAACGCACTACTTCATTGGCTAATTCACGGAGCTATTTTCTCACTAAAATACAACTGGATAGATTTATTCATTTTCAACTTAGACCCTTTCAGTATGAATTGGTTACGTCTGTATTTCAATCCACTTTATGTTGTAGAGTTTAGGAAACGATCGCGGTGGAAGCCTTTCCCAGCAGTTATTTCCATTACTACATTGCCTGACAAAATACAGCGAATGTGTAATCCATTGACTGGCTCTGCAGCTCATTACAGGAGTTCAGTACCCGTGTGAGCACCTTTGTCTGGCTGTGGGGTGTGGGAAAAGCCACCATTAACTAACTACACCTGGAGGAAGCTGAGCATGGCCAAACTGCTCCGAGTTATTGGGCCACCCGCCTCCTCAGCGACTCCTCTCACTATTCTGCATACACACACACATCTTGCTTTAGTTAGAAACTGGCTATAAAAAAGGGTCAGCCATGTCAGTTTTGACTGGATCAGGCAAAAGTACCTATTTTTTCAGTAAAGTTGATAATGCCTTCTGTTGGGGGCTGAGAAAATTGGATCAGGCAGGAAGATTTTGCAACCCAGCAACAAAAATACAAGCTGATGCAGAAGGGAAAAGTTAAAGCTCAGTTAATTTAAATAAATTGCATTCCTGGCAATAGTTAACTTGGCTTATAAAAGCAAATTGTTCTCTGCTGATGCTTGCAAACTTCTCACCGTTGACTGGGAAGACAGAAGATTGACTTGCATAGTACAATTTTACTTATAGTTCTGCAGATTTCAATGATATACTCTAATATCAGCTTTTATTGTTAATGTAAGGATTTGTGCTTTGGCTGATCTTAGATTCCTTTATTGTCATTCAGACCTTTCGATCTGAACGAAATTTCGTTGCCTGCAGTCATACATATAATAAATAACAAAACACACAATAAACACAAATTAACATCCACCACAGTGAGTTCACCAGGCACCTCCTCACTGTGATGGAGGCAAAAGTCTTAAAGTCTCTGTCTCTTCCCGCTTTGTTCTCCCTCTGCGCTGAGGCGATCCAGGCTTCTGACGTTGTGACCCCGCCGGGTGATGGTAAGTCAGTCCCGCGGCTGAATCGGTGCTCCGTCCGCGACGGGCCGGTTCAAACTCCGCGGCCCGGGGTGGCCGAAGCTGCCGCCCTCCAATCCAGCGGACGCAGCTGTAGTTGCGGGAGCCCCAGAAAAACAGGTCCCCCACCTGGGACCTGCGAGCTCCCGACGATGTCGTCCACCGGGCCCGCGGCCGAGCCTCCGGATTCAGGTCGCCACCAGTGTCCTCGGTCGCCACCGCCGGAACGCCACCGCAGCCCCGAAGCCGGCCAGCCCCGCGCTGGTAAGTCCTGGCTCTGCCTCCGGAGCCTCGAGGTCGGTCGGTCACAGTTGGAGTTGGAGGCCGGCAGCTCCACCATTTTGGCCTCAGCGCAGACGGAGGCAGAGAAGGGGGATAGGACAAGAAAAAGGTCGCATTCCCCCGAAGGAAGAGACAAAAAACATGTTTCACCCCCCACCCCAACACATACACATCCCAATAAACTAAAATTTAACTAAAACAGGACAAAAAGAAAACAACAAAAAAAGTAAAAACAGACGGACTGCAGGCGAGCCGCAGCTGTGCAACAGCGCCGCCACTTCCTCTGATGTTGGCCCATTAGATCAGACAGTAACAACCTGTAAAGGTCTAGTTTAGTTTAGTTTATTGTCACATGTACTGAAGTACAGTGAAAAGCTTTTGTTGCATGCTAACCAGCCAGTGGAAAGACAATGCATGATTACAATCGAGCCATTCACAATGTACAGATACATGATAAGGAAATAACATTTAGTGCAAAGTAAAGCCAGTAAAGTCCAATCAAAGATAGTACAAGGGTCCCTGACGAGGTAGATAAAGGTTCAGGACTGCTGGTTGTGGTAGGATGGTTCAGTTGCCTGATAACAGCTGGGAAGAAACTGGTTCATTTAATGCCTGAGGAACATTTTACACTTACCTCCGATCTACATGGGTGAACCAAAAGAGAGTTTTAAGGGGCTTCTTAAAGGGAGAGAAATGCACAACTTTATGGGGAACTTGGAAGCTGAAGATTAATGATGGAAGAAATAAAATTGGGAAAGACCAAGAGACCAGCATTGGGGGCAATGCTCAGTTCTCTGAAGATGGGATATAGAGGGTGAGGCTGCAGAATGCTTGAAAACAAGGTTGAGAAGTCACGTTCATGCAAACATTGGGGAATTACACACTGGAGGACATTCAGCCCGCTGTGTGGTGATGGTTGTGAAAGAGCTGCCCAGCCTAATCCTACCTCCCAGCACTGCTTCCGTAGCCCAAACAGTCCCAGCAGCTCAGGTGCATAGGCAAGTACGCATTCCATTCACAATCTAGCTCCCTGCTCTGCTCTTTGGCCTGTATTGCACTGAGTGATTTAAGCTGGGCCAGAGTATGGGCACGACTCTGTTGTCATCAATATCCCGAGAGTTGGGGCGAAATGATCATCAGACTTTTCCTAGCAAGGAGGACCACCAATAAGCTTTAATTAACACAGCGGGCCTATGATATTGTTGCCATCGCTGCAAAATAGTTGGCAGGACTGGCAACTCAATACATCAGGGTGTCAGATTTACAGGCGAGGCAAAGAAAGGAGTAAAAGGAGAGGAGGTTTTGTACTGTTAGTCAAAGGCCTCAGTATTGAGGGAGGGTGTCCTCGAACGCTCCTCAAGCCAGGCCATAAGCATGGAGTGTATTACAGACTCATAAAGCACAATCAGTAAGGATAGGCAAAGCATAGAACACTGAACATAGATCATAATCCTCAACAATAATTCTCAACACCAGTGCCCTACAAGGTTGCATTCTCCGCCCTTTACTATACTCCATATTTACTCATGACTGTGCGGCCCAACTCCATTTACAAGATTGCAGATGACACCACTGTAGTGGGCTGATCTTGAATAATGAGTCAGAGGTCAGCAAGGAGATAGAGACTTTAGTAACATGGTGTTAAGGGAACAACTTCTCTCTTGATGTATCACAAAATGAAGAAGATCGTTATCAACTTCAGGAAATGTGGTGCTACCCCTACCCCTAGTCAGCATCAATGATGCCAAAGTGGAGAAGGTTGAGAGCCTCAAGTTCCTAAACATAAATATCACCAACAATTTGTCCTGGAACAACCTCACTGAAGCTACAGCAAAGAAAGCACGCCAATGTCGATAATTTATAACAACTTCTACAAGCTTTTGTTTGTGTGCTATCCAGTCAAAGAAAAGATTATACATGAATATCATCAGTCTGTCCACATTGCACGGATAAAGGATAAAGGGTCCAACATTTAGTGCAAGATATAACATTGAAGTCCGATAAAGTCTGAAGAAGAGTTCCGACCCGAAACGTTACCCATCCTTTTTCTCCAGAGATGCTGCCTGACCCGCTGAGTTACTCCAGCATTTTGTGTCTATCTAATGCCTGATTAAAGATAGTTCAAAGGTCGCCAATTATGTAGATGGGAGGAGAGGACTGCAATCTAGCTGATGGAAAGACCATTCAGTTGTCATTCAGTTGGCGAGGAACTGTTCCTGAATCTATTGTATGCGTTTTCAGATTTCTGTACCTCCTGCTTGATAGGAGAGAGGAGAAGATGGAGTGACCAGGCTAGGACTGGTTCTTAATTGTGCTGCCGACTTTGTCGAGGTAGTGTGCAGTGTAGATGGAATCAATGGAAGGGAGACTATTTTGTTTGATAATCTGTCGTGACATCCACAACTCTTTGCCATTTCTTGCGGTCTTTGATGGACCTATTTCCAAACCAGACTGTGATGCATCCCGATAAGATGCTTTCTATTGCACATCTGAAGAAGTTGGTGAGGGTTGTTGGGGACATGCCGAACTTCCTCAGCCTTCTAAGGAAATCGAGACATTGATGGGCTTTCTTGGCCATGGCTTCGATATGGCTGGTCCAGAAAAAATTGCTGGTGATATTTATTCCTAGGAACCACCTCTAATGTGATGCCATCAATGTACCATTTGTGTACTGTTTCGCTTCCTGAAATCAATCACAATCTCCTTTGTCTTGTTGATATTGAGGGAGAGATTGTTGTCATGGCACCAAGTTACAAAGTTCTCATTCTCCTTACTATACACTCTCTTGTAATTATTCGATATCCAATCCACTATGGTGGTGTTATCTGCGAACTTGTAAATTGGTATTTGTCTGCACAGTCGTTAGTGTATAAGGAGTACAGTAGGGGGCTGAGAACGCATCCTTGCAGGAAACCAGTGTTGAGAATTATTGTTGAGAATGATTTGTCACCTATCCTCACTGATTGTTGTCTGTTGGTTAGGAAGTCCAGGATCCAGTTGCTGATGGTTGGGATAATACTAATGAAAGCAGAGCTGCAGTCGGTGAATAGGAGTCTGACGTAGGTATCCTTCTTACGCAGGTATTCCAGGGTGAGTGTAGAACCAGTGAGATGGCATCAGCCATGGACCTGTTGTGGTAGTAGACAAACTGCAGTGGATCAATGCCAGGTAGGCTGGACTTAATGTGTGCCATAAACTAGCCTTGCAACAAAATGCATGATGGTGCATGTCAAGGGCACTGAACAGTAGTCATTAAGGCATAATAGACTTTTGGATATGTGGATAAATAGAGAATGGAGAGATGTGGGTTATGTAGATAAATGATGGTCTTAACTTCATGTTTGGCACAGATATTGTGGGCAGAAGGGCCTGTTCTTGTGCTGTACTACTGTATGTTCTACGTTCTATTGGTGAAATAGTTGCAGCTGGGTGACCTTAGACTCATCCAGGAGAGTGGGGGTTATACAGTGCCCTCCATAATGTTTGGGACAAAGACCCATCATTTATCTATTTGCCTCTGTACTCCACAATTTGAGATTTGTAATAGAAAAAAATCACGTGATTAAAATGCACTTTGTTGGATTTTAATAAAGGCCATTTTTATACATTTTGGTTTCACCATGTAGAAATTACAGCAGTGTTTATACAGTAGATAGGAGCTATCGAGAGGTAGTCACACCCAAGGTGCAGACAGAGAATAGATGGGTGCCCACCAGGAAAGGGAGCAGGAGAATAGTTCCGCAATCCCCTGTGGCCACTCACCTGCAAAACAGGAATACCACTGTGGATACTGTTGAGGGGGATGTCGGTCCAGAGGAGAGCAAGCATCAGCGGCCAGGTCTGTGGAACCGGGGCCTGGCTCTGAGGCACATCGGGTTAGGGAGAAGTCAGGCAGAGCGATAGTGATTGGGGACTCAATAGTTAAGGGGACAGACAGGAGATTCTGTGGGCACAAACGGGACTCCTGTAGGATCTGTTTCCTCCCTGGTGCCAGGGTCCCGGATGTCTCTGAGTAGCTGCAGATCATTCCCAAGGGGCAAGAAGTGCAACCAGAAGCCGTTGTACATGTCGACACAAACGATATAGGTGGGAAAAGGAATGAGGTCCTGTGGAGGGAATATAGGAAGTTAGGCAAAAAGGTTAAGATGCAGGATCTTGGGGGTGGTAATCTCTGGAAAACTACCGGTGCCACGTGCTAGTGAGTCTAGCAATAGGAGGATAGGACAGATGAATGCATGGCTGAGAAGTTAGTGCAGGGGACAGGGATTCAGATTTAGGATCATTGGGATCTATGCTGGGGGAGCTGTACAAGAGGGAGTGGGTGGCACCTAAACTGGAGGGGCAGCAACATCCTTGCAGGGAGGTTTGCTAGTGTTGCTTGGGAGGTTTTAAACTAGAATGGCAGGGGGGTGGAAGGGAGGGGGGGGGAGGGGGAGGAACCAGAGCAGCAGGTCAGCAAATGGAAGAGTTGATGAGAAAGTAGAGGTTATGATGTTAGTCTCAAAAGAAGAATAGGCTGGGAGAGGTTCATGAATATGGGGATAATGAAGGACTGAAGTGTGTTTACTTCAATGCAAAGTATTGCAGGTAAAGCTGATGAACTTAGAGCCTGGATCAGTGCTTGGAATTATAATGTTGTGGCCATTATGGAAACTTGGTTGTGAGAGAGACACGACTGGCAGCTCAACGTGCCTGGGTTTCGATGTTTCAGACAAGATAGAGAGGGGGTTAAAGAAGAGGAGGGGTTGCTTTGTTAATCTGGGAAAATGTCAGGGCGGTACTCAGAGAGGTCGTACCAGAGGGTACGTCTACTGAGGCATTGAGGTTTGAGTTCAAAAATAAGAAAGGAGCAATTAATCTAATGGGATTTCATTATAGGACACACAACAGCAAGCAGGAGATACAGGATCAGAATACTAGAACCATAGAGTTGTTGTAGTGAGTGACTTTAACTTCGCCTGTATTGACTGGGACTAACTCAGGGCAAGAGGAGCGTCTCAACCCGAAACATCACCCATTCCTTCTATCCAGAGATGCTGCCTGTCCTGCTGAGTTACTCCATCATTTTGTGTCTATTTTAGGATTAGACTGGGCAGTACTTATTAGGTGCATCCAACAAAGTTTCCTCTAAGAATATGTGGATAGACCGACTCGAGGGAGGGAGCACTGGACGTTGTATTGGGATGCGAGCTTGGCCAGGTGATTGATGTTGTAGTGGAAGAAGAATATGGGGATAGTGGTCACAACTACATAAGTTTTAATATGTAGGAAGGAACTGGTGTAGCAAGGTGCACCAGCAAGCCATTTACCCCCACCTGTCTGTTGTTATGGCTCACGTTGTAGCCCCTGGGGACAGTGCTTTCTTCGGGCTGCCACCACCGACAGAATGCAATCGGTCACACTGAGGCTCACTCCCCTCTCACCTGCTGCTGTGTCTTGCTGCCAACAGTAGGTTTGTCTGCTCCCCGCTTGACAGCGGCTGCCACCTCCTCCCATCGCTCTGTCCACTCGATTTCTTCCCTCCCCCCCCACCACCGCCTCCTCATCCGTCTCCCCCGGAATGGCCGACATACTCCACCATGGAAGCGGCAGCAGGTGAAAGGGGAGGGAGTCTCGTGCGTCCTGTTGTTGGCAGCGGCCTGAAGAAAGCATGTCCTGTTAGTTATTGGTGCTACAATGTGAGTCACAACAACAGCTGCATGAACCAGTGAAGAAGGGCTTGCTGGTGCAGACCAGCGTCATCGGCACCTCATTTTAAGGTGAAACAACACAATGCTGGAGTAACTCAACAGCCTGAATCAGTGTGGAAAAGGATCCCGACATCACCTATCCAGATGCTACCTGACTCGCTGAGTTACTCCAGCACTTTGTGCGTCTTTTGTGTATTAACCATCATCTGGAGTTATTTGTTTATCGCGGACAATCGGCAATAATGGACACTGTCCCCCCCCCCCCCCCCCCCCAATTAACGCGGGTTTACATTATTGGGGGGTTTATTTATTGAACTTCTTTTTATGGTGTGTTTATTATAATAGCTATTTAGCACTGTGTTTACAAACCTGCTGATTCAAGTAAGAATTCTATTGTTCCATTTCAGTGCATATGACAATGACTTGATTCTTGATTCATGTTGATTTTATTGTTTTATCGTTTAATGTGCTGGCATGTTTCCATGCTGTATCGCACTATAATAAAATGACTTATATGAAGACAAGTCACCAACTTCAGATATAAATCTTTTTGCTGTAGGCTCTGGTTTCAGTTCTTTAAACTCCAAAGTACTACCTAATATTCTACATTTTTAAAAATCTGCTACTTCCTTCATTTCCTCTGCCTTTCTTTTCGACAACCTCAGAACAATGGATCATGAAGTTTAATTTAGCTTAGAGATACTCCGCGAAAACTGGCCCTTCGGCCCACCGAGTTCACGCCAACTGTTGGTCACCCATTCACACCGGTTATGTTAACACACTATGTTATTCCACTTTTCCATCTGCTCCTTACACACCAGGGGCAGTTTACAGAGGTCAATTAACCTGCAAACCCACCTGTCTTTGGGATGTGGGAGATAACCGGAGCACCCGGAGGAAACCCGCGCGGTTACAAGGGTGAACGTGTGAACTCCACACAGTGTTCCTGCCTCCTCCTCTGGCTTTTCCAGAGCTGAGTTCATTAATCTCAATGCTGACTTTTCTCCTGTTTTCTTAACATTAAATATGTTCACCACCCAGTCCTTCACTCAAATAAACTGGTCTTACTTTTTTGAGGAGGGTAAACTAGGGGAATTTACTAATGATAAAATGCAATTTACCTTAAAAATGAAAACTATTGTATTTTTTCCTGACTTACTAAAGTTGTTATTGAAATACTGTCACATTAATTGGGTTTAATAGCAAGATCGTAAGCCTTTCCCACAAATTCCAATTTAAGTCTCAATGAATGACACAAATGGAGTATAATTTAAAGTAAATTGGAACCATTTAAACTCTATGATTTTGTCCACCATCTGGTTTTACTTATTCAATCATCATTCTGCTAATGTGAAATGTTGCATCTGCACTCTGAAATGCACAATGGTTAATCCCAGAGCAGTTCTAACTTGACCCAGCTATTAATGGTGTATAACCGCTCAAATACCCAGTAAATATATTAAATGTCGAATGCTGAAGAATGACAATTTGATTAAATTCTGGATGAAATTTTAATTTAATTTTGGGTGGTTTACAGGGATCATTTAGAAGCTTGTTAGCTATTTTTCTTGGACGTTCTTATTCAGAGGGAGGTGAGCAGCAGCTTTGCTTTTTTGGACACTGTCCAAACATCTGCCTCAAAAGCAAAGGCTTATTAAATAATTAACAGGCACTGCTGGCAAAGCAACCACCTCACGTTTTTCTGCGGCTGCCAGTTCTTAGGTTGAACCAGCTTTTGGAACTTCTTCAGCCTTCCCGGTGGGAAAGTGACGTGGGATTTGGGCCCAAGTGTTGCCAAGGCACACCGAGGATTGTGTACACAGATCAGGGTGGTACATGCTTACAACTGCACCTGTTGGCTAGTCCATGACACCAGCTGCTCAGAGAGTCACCACACAGGGCTAGCTCTGGAATGGTAGCTGCGTACAATCCTAAAGGACAAGGGCAAACTAAACCATCGTACCACAACTAGAGAGCAGTGCTGAACTACTATATACCTCATTGGTGACCTTCGGACTATCTTTCATCTGAGCTTACTGGCTTTACCTTGCACTAAACTTTATTCCCTTATCATGCATCTATACACTGTAAATGACTCGATTGTAATCATGTGTTGTCTTTCCGCTGACTGGTTAGCATGCAACAAAAGCTTTTGACTGTACCTCAGTACATGTGACAATAAACTAAACTGAACTGAAGGTTCCACTGCTTCTATCGAAATGAGCTCTTGTACCGTTTTTTCTGTTCCAATATCCTTTTCAAACATATTCTGAGTGTGTAGAGCATGCTTGGATTCGACAAGTAACAACACTATCTTAAATAGTTTGCCAGCGCAAATTAAGGAATTGAACTGTCTTGAGGATACATGTGGTTCTGTGTGAGTATTTATCACCTCCTGTATGGACCAAGTGTTCTTGAAGCCTTGGTGAACCTTGCTGTTACAACTGGAGACTCTGTAGATCACATTGTCAATAATGGCTCAGTAGGGCCCAGGAAAACAAGTGTTGCCTGAAGAAGAATGAACACCATTTCCAGACTATAATTTTAAAGAGACTCCACTGCACCTTTGCAGCAAAGCTAATAACTAATAACAGCTCCAGGCTTCTAGTTGTGCAGATATTGATGTGCTGAGAGTAAAAACTACAGCAGATTCGTTCCCAAGAAAGAATTGTCCAAATGCTACAGGTGGGTTTAACGCAGCACCTACATTTTGGATTGGTTCTTGGGCCAAAATTTACATTGAAAAATTTGACACGTGACCATTAGAAAATAATTTAATTCAAAGTTAATTTGAGGGTCGTTAACCAAAACAATGTGATGAAAATGGATTCTAGCAAAAAGCTTCTACAAACCTTCAAGTTGTTGAACATATCCCTCCAATAATCACGTTGATCAATCTACATTCATATTCTGCAGAGAACAGACAACACGTGCTTTTCCTCATCTAAATTGTGCACAACATTCAAACTAAAGTTTCTTTGAATATACTAATTGTTGAAACTAAGGTTAAAGATTGAAACTGTTGTCCATATCAAAGGCATTGAGGCTTAGAGCAAAGCAAAATAATATTACGTGCAGGAAGGAACTGCAGATGCTGGTATAAACAGAAGATGGACACATAATGCTGGAGTAACTCAGCGGGACAGGCAGCATCTCTGGAGAGAAGGGGAATGGGTGACGTTTCGGGTCAAGACTCTTCTTCAGAATCTCGACTCGAAACATCACCCTTTCCTTCTCTCCAGAGATGCTGCCTGTCCCGCTGAGTTACTCCAGCATTTTGTGTCTTTCTTCAAAATAATATTACATTCCAGTAGCTTCCTACCAACTTCAGCATTTCATTGAGTTACCTTCACTTGGTCATTCAGCTGGTGTAATGTAGGGAACAAAGGGAACAGGGTTGATAATGTTCAAATTATTCATTGATGGCTGTTGAAGAGGAACCTTTGGGTATGACTGCATTCTTTAATATCATAAATAAAGCCTAAGTGCCTCAACCACCTCCATGCCTCTCTCTGTATAGATGGTGATTATTAGAATACCATCCAGGAAACTAAATCTACCTCTGATTCAACATGGATCAATTTAAGTTATCTGCTAATTTTGATTGTTTTCCCCAGCAACTACTCATACCGTCCTTTATCCAAGTATTTTGGTGATAGTTCAGTTTTGTTTATTGTCACGTGTACCGAGGTACAGTGAAAAGCTTTTGTTGCGTGCTAACCAGTCAGCGGAAAGACAATACATGATTACCATCGAGCCATTTACAGTGTAGAGCTGTAGGCGTAGAGATTTAAGAGTGTGGTGCGATTGTAATATGTGATTGTACATCTGCTTCTGTGGCCAGCACGCAAGTAGTCGCCTGGGTCGGGCGCCATCTTGGATGGGAAGCAAAAGGCTGTGTGGGAAGGTTGTTTCTCTGATTGGAAGTTTGTGACCTGCGATGTACTCACAGGGATTGGTGCTCAGAACCTTCCTGTTTGTTATATATACCATTTGGATGCAAATGTGATGAGCAAGTGTGATGAGTAAGTTTGCAGATGACACAAACACTGAGATATTGTGGTTCACAAGGAAGGTGTCCAAGGCAACAGCAGCATACAGATCAAATAGAAAGCTAGATGGAGCATTGGCAAATGGACAGTGATGCTGACAAGTGCAAGGGGTATATTTTGGCAGCTCCAATCAGGGATGATGTATGGAGTAAATAGTAGGACCCTAGGGAATGTTGATGAATAGAGGGACCTTTGGGTGCAAATCCATAGATCACTGAAAGTAGCAGCATAGGTAGCCAGGATAGTGAAGAAGGCATATCGGCTGCTTGCCTTCATCTGCTGTGGCATACAATACAAGAACTGGGATGTTATGTTACAAGAGTCAAGAGTGCTGATTCATCATATGTATCAAGACTGGTTCAATGAAATTCTTTGCATCTTTACAGGCACATTGAACACAACAATGCAATGCAACAAACAAATATACAGCATCAGTTATTCTAGATAAACCAAACCATGATAACGCAGGCTGTAGAACATTGTGCAACCTTTGTAGTGCAAAGTCCATAGTAGTTCAGTGCCGAGTTAGGGTTGTGGTTAAGATTGTGCAGGATGGTTCATGAGTCTGATGGTTGATGGAAAGAAGCTGTTCATGAACCTGGAGGTTGTGGTTCTCAGGCTCCTGTACCTTCTTCCCCAGTGAGATGATAACATCCAGGGTGGTGTGGGACTTTGATGATACGTGCAGCTTCTTGAGGCAGCATTTCCTGTAGATCCTTTCGCTAGTGAGGAGGTCAATGCCCGTGATGGACTGGGCAATATCCATCTTCTCCCCGCCACCTTTGTAAAACATTGTGACTATTTATACTTAGTGCTATAAGCTGGGGAGTGGTTGCTAGGGCATGAGAGCAGACCGAGGAATGGCAAAGGGACCGATCCCTTCAAAATGCAGAAGGTGTGTGATTGTAAGTCTGGTGAAAGGAGACTAACCACATTGAATAACACCAGAGTGGCCCTTCAGGCCCCAGCTCAGACTAAAGCAATGTGAGCATGCTAAGAAATTTCACAAAGTCTTTAACAACAGTGTAGAAAGTAGATTGTTCCTGTTAATTTGCTAAAATAATTTAGCATATTTTGCTCATAGATGATTTAAATCAAACCCGTTTCATTGACTGCACAGATTAGTGTTCTCAGCATGTTATTGTACCAACCAAGGGTGGCCTTTGGTGTTTCTGTTTTGAGAATGCATCTAAACTAGATCCTTTGTTATCCATCTGTGAATTTTGAGAATTATTACTTTTTTTTATAATTCCATATTATGTGTTGGTCTGTTTAAAATTTTAATCCTCTGTAAACAGAAATGTATATAACATGGCACAAAATTCATGATTTCTTCTGTAAAAGCTGAAAATATTCTAGTAAATGAAATATGTCACACGCATCATTCAGTTTAAAGCTAATTTTGATCAGATGCTGGACTGCGAGCAAGTTTCATATGGCCACAATGGTTTGTAAATGACACATTAGCAGTAAAACATTTTAAGAAGAATCTGGATGAATACTTGAATCACCAAGACACAGAAGGCTACAGTCCAGGTAACATGGTGGCGCAGCGGTAGAGTTGTTACCCTACAGCGCCAGAGACCCGGGTTTGATCCTGGCTATGGGGGCTGTCTGTATGGAGTTTGTATGTTCTCCCTGTGACCGCGTGGGTTTTCCCCAGGTGCTCCGGTTTCCTCCCACACTCCAAAGAGGTACAGGTTTGTAGGTTAATTGGCTTCGGTAAATATTATAAATTGTCTCTAGTGTGTAGGATAGTGTTAGTGCATGGGGATCGCTGGTCGGCATGGACTCAGTGGGCCGAAGGGCCTGTTTTTGGGCTGTATCTCTAAACTAAATAAACGATACCAGGTGTTGATAAATGGGATTAGTATGAATACGCACAGCATGGATATGGTTGGCTGAAGAAACTGTCTCTTTCTATAAGACTCTATGATTCTGTAGTAATACTTGTAAAGTGAATGTAATTTCATCAATATCTACTTTTACCTTCCTCTCACCCCTGTTTACATTGAACTTTATTTCCTAGGCTTTAAAATCCTATTTTACCTTGGAAATACAAAATAATTTGTTCTCAATTTTTATGAAAATATTGCCAGATTTACTCTGCAATGACTTTGTTGTAAAGCCTCAAGCAGCCGACCCTTTCATTTCCAGGACCTGTGATATAATTGGAATAACCATAAAGTACAAATCAAGCCCTTGCCAATTATGTGCATTGCAAGGCTCTAGAAGAGGTGTCTGCAGACTCTAGATCTATTGGAAGAAATCTTACAACATTCTCGTGGTTGTGGAACAGTCTCAACAAATCAATGGGAGCACAAAAAAGAAAAATACGGAGTGGGAGAATGGTTAGATGAATGCTGAAATCCTCAATGTAGGAGGAGGTAATGGGAACTAGGGAGAGAGCAAACAATGTGTTATACAGGTAGTTCTGCTACAACTTGATAATTGCATTTCTAAGAAACTTTATGTGATAGAAAATCATGTCACAAAACAATGAATATAGAAGTTGGGAGGTTATGTTGCAGTTATATAAGATGTGGCGAGGCTGCATTTAGAGTATAGTGTTCAGTTCTGGGCATCATGTTATAGGAAAGATGTTGTCAGGCTGGAAGAGGCACAGAGAAGATTTATGAGGATGTTGCCAGCACTCAAAGGTCTGAGCTGTAGGGAGAGGTTGAGTAGGCTGGGACTGCTCTTTGGAGCGGAAGAGGATGAGGGGTGATCTAGGTGTATAAAAAATCATGAGAATAGGTTAAGTACATACAGAGTCTCTTGCCAGAGTGGGGGAAACGAGGACCAGAGGACATAGTTTTAAGGTGAAGGGGAAAAGATTTAATAGGAATGTGAGAGGTAACATTTCATACAAAGGGTGGTGGGTGTATGAAACAAGCTGCCAGAGAAGGTAGTTGAGGCAGGGACTATCGCAACATTTGTGAAACAGTTAGACAGGAACATGGATTGGAGGGACATGGGCCAAACGCGGGCAGGTGGGACTAATGTAGCTGGGACATGTTGGCCTGGGTGGGCAAGTTGGGCTCAAGGGGCCTGATTCCACGCTGTATTACTCTATGACACTATGACAATTGTGTCAATGACAAAATGGGGGTTAGAAAGTTTTAGACTCACAATAACAAATTTGTTTGTCAAAAATAAATAATTTTTTTATAGGTATAAGGTGCCAGTGATCACTTATAGGCTAACCCTGACCTTCCCATCCATGCTGACTGGAACAATCTGCCCAACATGCGCCTGAAGTCCTACAAACCCTTCTGGTCTTCCGTTAAATCCCTGAAAGACTTTGACTCCAAGACTGAGTGGCGCAGAGCCTGGAAAGATGCCAACACCAACAACGGAGAGGTCATCACAGACCCCACAGTGAAACCACCGGGGTTTGACCTCCATCGCAAGCAATGGCTAACCCTGAACAGTATCCGCACCCTCCATGGAAGAACAGCCCATCACATGCATAAGTGGGGGATGACAGACAGCCCTGCTTGTGACTGCGGACATCCAGACAAGACCATCCCACACATCGTGAATGACTGCTCACTGAGGCTTTTCCCTGGTGGCATCAAAGCCATCCACCCAGTAACTGATGCTGTCCTGGCCTGGATGTCTATCTTTGATCTACAACTTTAGGCTGTGCACGCCATGTGCAAGAAGAAGATAGCTATAGGGTAATTTTTGTTACTGCAAGTTAGGATGAGGAAAATTACATGTTGGCTGTTCTCTGCAGAATGTGAGTGTGAATTGATTAACGTGATTAGTGGTGGGATATGTTCATTAATCAGCTTGACAGTTTGCAGAAGCTGTTTGTTGGAACCCATTTTAATTTTTACCACTTCCCTTAAGCAAAGGACCAATATTGGCTAGTCTTCAGTCCTCCGGTACTTCTCCTGTGGCGAGAGAGGATACAAAGATCTTTGTTAAGGCCCCTGCAGATTCCCCACTTGCCTCATTCAATAACCTGGGATAGATCCTATCAGGCTATGTGGATTTATCCACTTAATGTACTTCAAGGGACCCAAAACCACCTCGATCTCAAATGCCCTAGCATATTAGTATTCTCCGCACTGATCTCACTGTCCTCCATGTCCTTCTTCTTGGTGAATATAGATGCAAAGCACCCGTTTAGTACATCACAAAGATCATCTGACTCTAAGCATAAATTCCCTCTTGTTTTTAAACAGATGTAAAAAGCCTTAGGATTTTCTTTAATCCAACTTGCCAATGACATTTCGAGGCATCCTTTGGCACTTCTAATGGTCTGTATGAGTTCTTTCCTGCTGGCTTTATATTCCTCAAAGGTCCTATCTGATTTCATCTTTGAACCCTCAGAGATAGGAGTGTAACATATTATCACGCTTAAGGGAATTATAACAGTGGAAGACTAAATGAAGAAAACAAAAAGTAGCAGAAATACTCAAGAAGGTCAAGCTATATCTATGTTGGAAGGAACTGATAAAGTTTAAGATTGATGACCTTTGAAAGAAAGAGTGAAAAAAAGTGTTTTAAGTTGCAGTGGGGGAGGGGTGGATCGAAAAGGTTGGGTTGAGACCAAGGTTGTCTGAGCAACTAATTAACATCGCTGCCGGAAACAAAGAAACAGGTCCACTGAAAAAACCCAGCGTATTAGGCAACATCTGTGGAGAAAGGTAAATACTACATGTATTATGTCAGAGCTGGCCAGTTTGCGACTCAACCAGGAAAGGCTGCTTGTCCGTAATTGTTGAATTCACGGTGGAGGCAGTGTGCTTCAGAGGTCAGGGAAGTAGTGTTCCATGAACTTACATGAGCTTCAATGACTTGGTGTTGGGGACGATACATTGAGATCAGTGTGCAAGGGAATGAAAGCTGTGTGGAGAGGACAGAGTCAGCGTGCTTAGCAATAGGGCAAGGACATGGCAGATAGAAAATAGTGTGGAAGTTATTTGAGGTTAGACACTCGGAAGGCAAATGATAGAAAATCAATAATTTTGCAGAAATGTTGGTGGGCGGGGTGAGCTTGATGTTTACTGTTTCATGAGTAAACTGGCAGGTAAATGAACAGTAGAGCAAGTGATAGGTTGAAAAGTATCTGTAAAGGAATGCAACCATGCTGAGTTGTTGTAGACCTTTGGTGAGCAATTTCTGTGATTCCTGTCTCCTTACTTAAGAAGGATTTAACTGCCTTTGGAGTCAGTGCACTGAAGACACTGGGTGAAGTTTAGCTAATGCATGTGTGGGCTTTCAGGATTCACCATGTGATCTTCTCTCCCCCTACATCTCTGTATTCCAATTCTGGAGTTCAAGTCGGTAGTTACTTTCATTGGTTCAGGGCCAAGTCAGCAATCAAATAATTCTGCATTAATTGACAACACTTAAGAAGCAAAACATTGAAAGCATATGAAATAAAACTTTTATTTGAGAATATTGCCATTTTAAAGCCATTATTGACGAATCAATATATTAAAGCATAATCATTGAAGCACAACAGTAGGTATACAATTTTAGCACCAAACCCATTTCATGAGAAGCCGTCGATTTGACGCAAATGCAACACATTTCTCTGGAGATCTGAAGAAACTCAAAATCTGAGCTCGGCCATTCCTCTGTTCCACAGTACAGAACCAAGAAGAGAGATGGTGAGTTACAAAATCTCTGAGTTTGTTGAAAACAAATAATTATTAAGTTGTCATATATTTTTACATAAAGTATCAGTTGTCCATGGGGTATAATGGGTAATATAAATTGATTATTGATTATCTTAGTGGAGATTAACTTCAGGTGCATTCCGGGATGGGTCAATATCTCTGTACTTTAAATAATCTCAGGTCAGCAGATGTAAAATTCACTGTTATTAGGTTGTATGGGTAAAGCATTGAAAATAAAGTTGACATTCACTGGTATAGATTTTTACATTTATTTTCCTGGCAGGCTTTATTTTCTGACTTAGACAAAAAGGCATTGGTATCAAGCATTCCGTACTAGCTTGTGTTTCGAACCATGCTCCTTTGGAAAGAAATCTCTCTCTTTTTTTACAACTTGTGTAGAGAGGCAGGTTGGCGGCTCTTAAACTTTGGTTGAATTTGATCTCCATTCATCGCATCTCCCAGTAATTGTGAATGGGAATTGAAGATTTGCAAATGAGCATTGTAATAATGATGTTACACAAGAAAAAAAATGAGATTAAAAGATAGCAGTTTTTCGAACTATGTGATCAACTAGACACAAAGTACAATGGTTACAGTAGATTGTCACAAAATGTATTTCAAGTTCTTAAATCATAAAAAGGACCAAGTAATTGCAGAAATTCAGTCACTAAACATCTACTTTTTCTTTTGCGCTCCCATCCAAATGCCCTTCACTCTGATTAGAAACCACCTCGTGGCACCAGCAATGGTTGCCTCGCCAACAGTCTGTCTGTCCCTTCCTTCTTTGTGTTTTAATAGTATGTGTTAAATGTATGTTTTTAGTGTTCTTTAGCATGTTTTATGTGGGGGGTGTGGGGCGGGGGAGTGTTTGGGGACAACTTTTTTCTAATCTCTCACCTCGACGGAGATGCAATTTCTTTTCCATATCATATCTTCATCCGCGCTGCGGCCGAACATCGAGGAGTTGGCGGCCTTTGCTGGAGACCGACTTTTGAAAGCTCCACCACGGGGAGCCTAAGGGACTTTAATATCGCAGAGCCAGCGATCCCTTTGCCAGTGATCGACCTCGGAGCTCCAACCATGGGTGCTTGCGGACTTAACATCACGGAGCTCGCGATCTCTGGTCAGAGACCGACTTCAGGAACTCCAAGCCGCAGGAGTTTCGACCGCCCCGACGCGGGAGCTTCGATCGCTCCAACGGAGTTCGACTGCCCCGACCACGGG
Source organism: Malacoraja senta (assembly GCA_038087875.1). NCBI lineage: Eukaryota > Metazoa > Chordata > Chondrichthyes > Rajiformes > Rajidae > Malacoraja > Malacoraja senta. The sequence goes on along the minus strand of CM075979.1, from coordinate 72,631,389 downwards.
AGAGTAAAGAAGAAGAAGATTGGACTTTTTTGTCTTCCATCACAGAGGAATGTGGGGAATCTGCTATGATGGATGTTTATGTTAACTTCTATGTAGTTGTGTGTCTTGTTGCTTTTTTTTCCGTATGGCTGTGTGCAGGGCCGGCCTTAGGAGGTGCGGGGCCCAATTGGGAAAAATGTTCATAGAAATATAAATATATAATTATAAATGAGTCATATTCAGGCACGTGCAGTGAGTAATTACTCCTGGCCAGACTCCTCACACACTGAGAAAGGAACTCTCCCTCCAATTGGTCCTTTGAACTAGTATTGTCATTCAATAAGATCACAACTGATTCAACTTGTACTCCCGTTTTTCCCACCATCTCTCCACCTGCAGTCACCCTCCACCCCCCATCCATTCAGTAAAACACAATTACATTTACTGAGGAATGTGGATCGATGACACATTGTATAACTACGTGTTGTTATACAGGCTGTTAACAATTGCTAACAGTGGTAGTTAACAAATCGTTTTTGTCTGATGGCCGGTACAGCGGATTTTATAAATGTTCGTTTAAAAAAAAATCCGTATTTAACAACGCGAATTCGTATTTCTGTACGAAATACGGAAAATTAGCGCAGGGCCCCCTTAGGCGCAGGGCCCAATTGGGAGCAATCGGTCCAATTGGCTTAAGGCCGGCCCTGGCTCTGTGGTAATTTGCATATCACTGTACCTTAATTGGTACATGTGACAATAAAATACCTTTGAAACCTTTGAACAGATCTGCAGGACAAATGGGAAACTGTTTAACCTACAGCACTGCTCCAACCTCAGTCAGATGAACTGCAGAACTCAGTAAGAGGGAGAAGGGGGTAGTACTAAAGATGGGACTGAGAAGGTCCTTCATCCAGAGCAAGTGGAAGCCTGGCATTGAAGAGTACACCACTGCACAAACTACCCCAGCATCTGCCAGTCCAACACTAGCCTCATGGGTCACCTCGCAGCCCACAGAACTGAAAGGCAAACAAGACAACTATGCCACTGTGCATAGAAATACTTCCATGAAATTCTCGAGCTGAGATTTTAATGATGTTAGGAGCAGCTCAATCCAGCATTTCTGAACGTCCTGTTCATCATCATTTGATCTACAATGCCAATTATCGAGAAATTAAAGGAAGGTTCATGATGCATTGGCTTTAGTTATATTCAGAAAGGTAGAATGTGACTTTCTGTTAAACTTGCTGTAATAGTAAAGCAACTTATCTTAGTGCTTTTCCAGCATGCATATAAAGAAAGGAACATGTTGATTTGTACTAGGCATTTCAAAATCTGCTCCAACTCACTGTTGGACATAACAGCTGCCAAATGATTAATATTTATACTAGTTTCCAAGTGGCAAACATCAACATTTAAAATAACAATATGTCTATTAAAAAAACCGACCAAAAATTGTTAATCAAAAAGTATACAAATTTGTTCATTTCCAAGCTATATCATAATTGTTAAACAAATGTTGAATATGTTTCGCATGCCTGAGTCTTGTGCTATGTAAGAAAGGTATATCCAGATTAATTCATGATTACAACTTGGGTTGCCGGAATGACAAAATCCTGTTGTCTTGTCGGGAGACACCAAGCGAGAGCATCTAATGTTAGAAGTTGCACATTCACCAGGGTTCACACCATAGCTGGTGAATAGCTGACGTTAAATCTGTTCCAGTTTACATTTTCTGAATGGAGAATTGCCTTGCGCAATGGTGGGTTTTATACACGAGAGGTCAGAGGTCATTTGTAGACATCAGTTCATCATAACATACTGGCAGAGGTTACATCAGCAAAACAAATCCTCAATACCCTGTCAGTCCCAAGACAATAATTCCTGTGGGAATTCAAAAGCAAGGTTTTCCCTCGACCAGACTGCCCTCAGGTGCCAGCCCTCAGTACAGGCCCAACAGGGAAGCTGCAGACTTGCTGTGCTTGACACAGGTGAGACTCCAGTTAACCATATAACCATATAACAATTACAGCATGGAAACAGGCCATCTCGGCCCTTCAAGTCCATGCCGAACACTTTTTCTCCCCTAGTCCCATCTCCCTGCACTCAGACCATAACCCTCCATTCCTTTCTTGTCCATATACCCATCCAATCTATTTTTAAATGATAAAATCGAACCTGCCTTCACCACTTCCACTGGAAGCTCATTCCACACAGCTACCACTCTCTGAGTAAAGATGTTCGCCCTAATGTTACCCCTAAACTTCTGTCCCTTAATTCTCAAGTCATGTCCTCTTGTTTGAATCTTCCCTACTCTCAATGGGAAAAGCTTATCCACGTCAACTCTGTCTATCCCTCTCATCATTTTAAAGACCTCTATCAAGTCCCCCCTTAACCTTCTGCGCTCCAAAGAATAAAGACCTAACTTGTTCAGCCTTTCTCTGTAATTTAGTTGCTGAAACCCAGGCAACATTCTCGTAAATCTCCTCTGTACTCTCTCTATTTTGTTGACATCCTTCCTATAATTAGGCGACCAAAATTGTACTCCATACTCCAGAATTGGCCTCACCAATGCCTTGTACAATTTTAACATTACATCCCAACTTCTATACTCAATGCTCTGATTTATAAAGGCCAGCACACCAAAAGCTTTCTTTACCACCCTATCTACATGAGATTCCACCTTCAGGGAACTATGCACAGTTATTCCTAGATCCCTCTGTTCAACTGCATTCCTCAATTCGCTACCATTTACCATGTACGTCCTATTTTGATTTGTCCTGCCAAGATGTAGCACCTCACATTTATCAGCATTAAACTCCATTTGCCATCTTTCAGCCCACTCTTACAAATGGCCTAAATCTCTCTGTAGACTTTGAAAATCTACTTCATTATCCAAAACACCACCTATCTTAGTATCATCTGCATACTTACTAATCCAATTTTCCACACCATCATCCAGATCATTGATGTACATGACAAACAACAGTGGACCCAACACAGACCCCTGTGGCACCCCACTAGTCACCAGCCTCCAACCTGACAAACAGCTATCCACCATTACTCTCTGGCATCTCCCATTCAGTCACTGTTGAATCCATCTTGCCACTCCACCATTAATACCCAACAATTGAATCTTCTTAACCAACCTTCCATGAGGAACCTTGTCAAAGGCCTTACTGAAGTCCATATAGACAACATCCACTGCTTTACCCTCATCAAATTCCCTAGTAACCTCTTCGAAAAATTGAAGTTGTTGTGACCTCTGCTATGGAATTCACAAGCAGTATGTTCAAGGAGGAGATGTTTGGATCTGACCCTCAGACACTGCCTGTGAAAATAACCTAGCTGTTCTTTGTGATATGTGGCCTCTTGGGACATCTGTATCCTGACGGAGGGAGCACACAGATGTTTAAGGCTCTCGTGTGTCTGTTGAATGAACAAACAATAGATGTGGTCGGGGTTTGAGACGTCACTGTTATTCTGGATCGCGTTGAAGAAATGAATCTGATTCCATTGCAATTAAAAAAAAAAAAAAAAAAACTGCTGGAGGAACACAGCAGATTGAGCAGCATCCGTGGAGGTAAAGGGGTAGTCAATGTTTTGGTTCGGACTCCTGATGCGGAGTCTTGACCTGAAATGGCAACCCTCCTTTCTCCCTACAGATGTTGCTCAACCCATCGTGTACCTCCAGCACTTGTTTGTTGTTTCAGATACCAACAACTGAAGTCTTGTGCGTCCTCATTTCAATTTCAGTTTAACTCCTCAAGCTGAGCTTCTTAAGGTAGCAGTCTACACATTGAGAGGAGTTCAGTATCCTTCAAATTCCATAGTAATTCAAAATTCCAAGTACCAACGTTATGTTGGTATAAAGCCATGTGGTTAGAATAATTACATCATTAATGAAAGGGGAAGTCATAAATTCCATACTAATATTACAATAGAATCTCTTAATGTTATCACTCAGAAAATATAGTCTTGATGTTACTAAATGGTATCAGACAGAAGGCTGTTGGCTTCAAATGTTCTGCAGTGGATTATTGCAGCTAGTGTAATCTATGAGCAGTACTTCATATCCGAGTGAATAATACTGCAGAGATCACTAGTTAATAGCACCAATAAGCACATTGATACTTTGTCCAATTCAGCTCACACTTGTTAGTGTGTAGGGTATCATCATCTTGACATTAGCTTGCAAAAGTTCCATTAGTGTAAACGCATGGCACAGCCTATTAGTTCAACTGATATTGCAGATTGAATATTTGTAAGTGGAATATTAGTTCACAACAGGTAGTTACAAAAGAGTAATAATAACATATCGCTTCCCTTTCAACACCTTGCACACAGAAATTCCAACAATATAGAAAAAAGGTGTTGAGAGGGCAGTAGTCCTTATTTGATACATTTTTAGTAGTTAATAGCGTATGTACAAGATATTTGGTAATAAATAGGACTGTGCATGAATATTTTAAAAGGTAACAAAATATATCTCTTATATACATCTTTTGCTGAGAGGTAGCTTTCGCTCAAGCCAGTGTTCACTGTAGACTCTGATGACTTTGACATTCTCCTTGTAGCTATTTCACTGGAGGAGTTACATGTTACTTTGGCGATATGAAGGCTTCAGGCTGTTCCCAGGAGCACACTGTAGGATATTGGGTTCATAACCCAAGAGGTGATGTAATCGATGTGATAACTTCTAACATAATCATGGTTTAAAATTTTTTAAAAATTCAAAGAACCCATTTCAAAATACAGCATAGGTTAGAAAATGCAGTGAGTGTTAATTTTCTGACACTGAATGTCTCAGTGTGTTTTTTTTAAATAGCCTTGAGTCTTTATGACTATAATTGTCCAACAAAGTAATGGAATGAAGATGGAGCTCTTTGGCAGACAGTGGCATCGTAAACCAATTTGGGATAGGAATACAAAAGATGCATCGGTAGTGGACCAGCGAATGACCCGTGAACTTTCCTCTGAGACTGCTGAAACATTACTCCCTGATCCCTGCACCATCACTGAAGAAGACGAATGTGAGTGAGGCAAGGGCACAAAAGAAGCAATCCTCTGTGTAATCCTCTGTGGGGCAGCACGGTGGCGCAGTGGTAGAGGTTCGATCCTGCTGCTGTCTGTATGGAGTTTGTAAGGTCTCCCCATGATCGCATGGGTTTTCTCCAAGACCTTCGGTTTCCTCCCACACTCCAAGGATGTACAGGTTTGTAGGTTGATTGGTGTGGTATAAATGAGATATGATACGATAGAACTTTATTCATCCCAGGGGGGAAATTGGTCTGCCAATTGTCATAACTCACAACAAGATACAATGAACCATGAAATTAAAGTGACGAGTGGAAAGTCCAGGATTGGGGATGTGCAAAGATTGGGGATGGGGGGAAGGGGAGTCAGTCTACCCCATGACAGAAGGGGGAGGAGTTGTACAGTTTGATAGCCACAGGGATAAAGGATCTCTGTACTGCATCTTGGTGGAACCAGTCTGTTGCTGAAGGTGCTCCTCAGGCTGACCAGTGTGTCATGGAGGGGGTGAGCTGGATTGTCCAAAATGCTCTGCAGTTTGAGAAGCATCCTCCCCTCCAAGACCACCTCCCATGAATCCAACGCCACTCGCAGGACGGAGCCAGCCTTCCTGATGAGCTTGTTGTTAATTCTGTTGACGTACACGGCCTTCACCCTGCTACCCCAGCACATGATAGCGTAGAAGATGGCACTGGCCACCATCGGTTGATAGAACATCTGCAGCATCTTACTGCAGACGTTGAAAGAGCGGAGCCTCCTCAGAAAGTATATCTGGCTCTGTCCCTTCTTGTACAGGGCCTCAGTATTCCTGGACCAGTCCAGTTTACTGTCCAGGTAAACTCCAAGGTACTTGCACTCCCTGGTAAACTGCACATCCACACCAGGGGTCAGGGGTGTTCCTCTCCTCCTAAAGTCCACCACTAACTCCTTAGTCTTGTCAGTGTTAAGCTGCAGCTGAATCAGCCCACACTACTCAATAAAGTTGTTGACTACACCTCTGTATTCAGCTTCCCTCCCCTCACCGATGCAGCCCAGAATTGCAGAGTCATCTGAAAACTTCTGCAGGTGGCAGGAGTCCGAGTTGTATCTGAGGTGTAGATGCTGAACAGGAAGGGAGAGAGGACTGTTCCCTGTGGGGCCCCTGTGTTGCTCCCTACCATGTCCAAGACACTGTTCTGAAGCCTGACATAATGGTAGTTGGTGATCCAGGACACCAATGGAGCATCCACCCGCATTCTCGTCGGTTTGTTCCCTAGCAGTGCAGGTCGGATGCTGTTAAAAGTACTGGAGAAGTCAAAAATGTAAATTGTCCATAGTGTGTGTAGGATAGTGTTAATGTGTGGGGATTGCTGGTCGGTGCAGACTCGATGCGCCAAGGGGCCCGTTTCTGCGCTGTATCGCTAAACTGAACTAAATAAACTAATGCTGAGGGGGTAGATGAAGAGCGAGGGGTGCGATGAGTCTTGTGCGGAGTGCAGCCAGCCTGCTGGACAGTCATTTGAGGGTATGAGTATGGGTCTTGATTAACAGAGGAGCAGTCCAGGTGTGTTCAATGATCCATTGTTTCTGCTCGTGCCATGGTTTCAAAGTGAACTTGATGGGAATGATTGGCAAAGTGACATGAATTGGAACAAGCACAGAGCTTTGGTTAAATTTGGTGCCAACTAATTATCCAATCATGTTCTTCCTGTCCCAACCGACAACACATGACGGCCGGAAGAAAGGAGATTGTTTTAGCTACAGGCTGATGTGTAAATTCTCTCCAAGTTTGTAATAGAACGCTCTTGCACCCTGGCATTGGTAGAGAATGCTGAAAATTGGGTTGGTCCTCTCGTCATCATCCATCAGTCTGCGTTCCGCTGGGTGATCTTTTCATCCGGTCAGTAGCTGCATCGTCACTCCACACCCAGGCTTTTACTGCACTTTCAGGAGGAGGCCAGTGCTGCTTTGGGGGACACATTTCCCGCAGTAACCTCCACACTTTCCATAGACCTTCGTCCCGTCCTTTAAAGCAGAAAGAAAGTTGGAAAAGTGTCAGTGTTGTTAACACACTCGGAATGCCGTGTAGCCAGTGAGTTATGTGTGAAGTGCAACCACTTCTTCTTATCGAGTCCACACACAAGATTAGAAGTTGTTCAGCCAGAGCTGAACACACCTCTCGGCATCTGCATACAATGGTGTCTGTCTTGTGTTTCTTGTGCGTGGTGGTGGAAAGATTGGTGGAAACAGGGCCGTGACGTGAACGCTCTTTCCTTGACCCCACTGCAACCACTGTAGTAACATAGATTCAGAGGGTCATGCCAACTGTCGGACACGGAATCTTCTCACTTCCCCATCAACTTGGGATGTGCTGGCTCCAGAGCGGGTCCAGAGGAGGTTTACAAGAATGATTCCAGGAATGAGTGGGTTAGCAACTCGCTGGAGTTTAGAAGGTTGAGGGGAGACCTCGTTAAAACTTACAGAATAATGAAAGGCATATATAGAGTGGATGTAGAAAGGATGCTTCCACTGGTGGGAGAGTCTAGGACCAGAGGTCATAGCCTCAGACTTAAAGGGCACTCTTTAAAGGGAACTTCTTTAGTCAGAGAGTAGTTAATCTGTGGAACTCATTGCCACAGAGGGCTGTGGAGGCCAAGTCAGTGAATATTTGTAAGGCACAGGTAGACAAATTCTTGATTAGAGCAGGTGACAAGGGTTATTGGGATAAGGCAGGAAAATGGGATTAAGAGGTTGACAAAAGTGCTGGAGAAACTCAGCGGGTGCAGCAGCATCTATGGAGCGAAGGAAATAGGCAACATTTCGGGCCGAAACCCTTCTGCAGATGGGATTAGGAAACAGAGATCAGCCATGATTGAATGGTGAAGTTGATGGACCGAATGGCCTAATTCTACTCCTACAGCTTATATATGGAAAGGGCAATTTGCAGTGGAGAATTAACCAGAACGTCTTTGGGATGTGGGAGTAACCGGAACTCCCCGAGATCATAGACAGGAGCAGGTCAGCACTGAACTGACAATTGTGAGATACTAAGCACTCAACATGTACACGGCTAAGTCCTGCAAACGGCGGTCAGTTGAATAACAATGGGTCAGAACATTAGCTGGAGAGAATATATTTAAGGTGAGAGGGGGAAAAATTGAATCCAGGCAATCTGGTAAACCTCTTTTGCGCCCTCTCCAATGCCTCCATATCCTTCCTATTTTGCTGCAACCAGAACCACACAGTGCCGCTATAGACAGGTGTGTAGGTTAATTGGCCTCTGTAAATTACCCATTGCGTGACGTTTCGGGTAGAGACCCTTCTTCAGACTGGTTAGGGATAAGGGAAACGATAGATAAAGACGGTGATGTGGAGAGATAAAGAACAATGAATGAAAGATATTGAAAAAAGTAACGATGATAAAGGAAACAGGCCATTGTTAGCTGTTTGTAGGGTGAAAATGAGAAGCAAGTGCGACTTGGGTGGGGGAGGGATAGAGAGAGGGAATGCCGGGGCTACCTGAAGTGAGAGAAATCAATATTCATACAACTGTCCAAACAAAATATGAGATGCTGTTCCTCCAATTTGCATTTAGCCTCACTCTGACAATGGAGGAGACCTAGGACGAAAGGTCTGTGGAGGAATGGGAAGGAGAATAAAAATGTCCAGCAACTGGGAGATCAGGTAGGTTCAGGTGGGCAGAGCAAAGGTGTTCCGCAAAACGATCGCCCAGTCTGCGTTTGGTCTCGCCGATGTACAAGAGTCCACATCTTGAACAACAGATACAATAGATGAGATTGGAGGAGGTGCAAGTGAACATCTGCCTAATCTGAAAGGACTGTCGGGGTCCCTGGACAGAATCGAGGGAGGAGGTAAAGGGACAGGTGTTGCATCTTCTGCGGTTGCAGGGGAAGGTACCAGGGAAGGGGGTGGTTTGGGTTGGAAGAGTTGAGTTAACCAGGAGTTGCGGAGGGAACGGTCTCTGGGGAAGGAGGAAAGGGGTGGAGATGGGAAAATGTGACTAGTGGTGGGATCCTGTTGGAGGTGGCGGAAATTTTGGTGAATTGTGTGTTGTATGCGATGGCTGATGGGGTGGAAGGTAAGGACTAGGGGGACTCTGTCTCTGTTGCGATTAGGGGTAGGGGGAGCAAGGACAGAGCTGCCGAGTACCGAGGAGACATGAGTGAAGGCCTCATCTGTGATAGGAGATGGGAACCCCTGTTCCCTAAAGAATGAGGACATCTCGAATGTCCTAGTATGGAACACCTCATCTTGGGCCAGATGCAGCATAGACGGAGGAATTGGGAGTAGGGGATAGAGTCTTTGCAGGAAGCAGGGTGGGATGAAGTGTAGTTGATATAGTTGTGGGAGTCAGTGGGTTTGTAATAGACATAATTAATAGTCTATTTGCTGTGATGGAGACTGGGATATCAATAAACCAATGCAAAACAATATGTAACATGGATTATGGAAAACTGTCAAAGTCACTGGATTTAAAATGTGCTGCTGATGGGTGCCTATTCCACAATTGATACCCCAAAGGTTCTGGCATCAATTATTAAATTGCTGACCTCACTGATCATCCAATCTCTCACCTCAATCCCCAACTCTGCATTAATCTCAGCCAGCTTCCACAAGATATTAAAACTGGCGATATACACAAAATGCTGGAGTAACTCAGTCTGAAGGGTCTCAACCCGAAATGTCATCCATTCCTTCTCTCCAGAGATGCTGCTGTCCCATTGAGTTACTCCAGCATTTTGTGGCTATCTTTGGTTTAAACCAGCATCTGCAGTTCCAACCTACATATTAAAACTGCCTACAGCACATGAATAAGGAAATCAAAATCAGAGTTTCTAGCTTCTTATCCACCTTCTAACTCTTTAATAAAATCACAAAATGTTTAAAACAGTGACATTCATGCTCTGCTTTTGACAAAATATAAAACTTTAAGCAATTTCCAACACATACCTGTGACCTTTGTACATTGACCGTTGCATAGTTTCCCTGTGCAATCCATTTCGAAGCTTCTGCTATCTTCAGCCCTGTCCCACTTAAGTTAATACTAAATTGTCCCTGAAAAACAATTTGTTAAACATCAATAACAATACGTTTAGATGCAAATAAGCTTTAAATAACATCTTATAAAGTATAAGCACCATCGAAAGCATCTTATCGGGATGCATGACAACTTGGTACTGTAACTGCTCTGCGCAAGATGACAATTACAGAGAGTTTGTGGATGCAGCCCAGCCCATTGCAAAAATCAGCCTCCCCAGCCCTCCCCCCCCCCCCCACCCCCCGACAAGAGTTAAGAGACTCAAGGAAAGGTTTTTAATTGTTATATGTGCCAAAAACAGAACATTGAAATTATTTCTTGCAGCAGCGTAACATGTCTGTAAACACTGTACACATAGTCAGCATATATTTTTAAAAATTAACTACAGTTTGTAGTTTAGTTGGTGTTTAGAGTCAAATTCAAAGAATCTTACTGCGTAGAAACGGGTCCTTCAGCCCAACCTGCCCACACCAGCCAACATGTCCCATCCACACTAGTCCCACCTACCTACGTTTGGCCCATATCCCTCTAAACCCGTCCTATCCATGTATCTGCATCAACAACTCTTCTAGCAGCCTGTTCCATACACATACGACCCTTTGTGTGAGAAAGATACCCCTCAGATTCCTAGTAAATCTTTCCCCCCTTACCTTAAACCAAATGTCCTCTCGTTCTCAATTCCCCTACTCTGGGCTAGAAACTCTTGAAATCTACTGGATCTATCCCTCTCATGATTTTGGACACCTCTATAAGATCATCCTTCATCCTCCTGCGCTCCACGGAATGGAGTCCTAGCCTGCTCAACCTCTCCCTGTAGCTCAACCCTCGAGTGCTGGCACCATCCTCGTAAATCTCGAGCCGAAACGTCACCCATTCCTTCTCTCTGGAGATGCTGCCTGTCCCGCTGAGTTACTCCAGCATTTTGTGTCTATCTTCGATATAACCCAGCATCTGCAGTTCCTTCCCAATCATTGTCTGTAGACTGGGCAATGTTCAGGGACTCGGCAAATGACCTGGATGAATACGCCACAGTTGTTACAGACTTCATAAAGAAATGTGTGGAGGACTGCATCCCAACAAAAACCTTCTGAGTGTTTCCTAACCAGAAGCCTTGGATGAGCCATGAGATCCGCATTTTTCTGAAGACCAGATCCCGGGCATTCAGGTCTGGAGATATAGAGGTCTATAAGAAGTCCAGATACGACCTTGGTAAGGCCATCAAAAAGGCCAAAAGGGACTTCTGCTCCAAGCTGGAGGATGAAACAGATGTTCAGCAACTGTGGCAGGGCTTGAATGCCATCACCTCCTCCAAGGCAAAATCAAGAGGCAGCTCAAATGTCAGCGAAGCATCACTCCCTGATGAGCTCAATGCGTTCTACGCATGCTTTGATATGGAGAATACTGATGTGCCTTCCAGACCCCGATTTGCCGTGATGGTATTTCAGTCACAGTCACAGAGACCGACGTCAGAAGATCCTTCAGGGGGATGAACCCTCGGAAAGCCGCCTGGCCCTGATGGTATACCCGGTCGTGTTCTAAAAACCTGTGCGTACCAATTGGCTGGAGTTTTTACGGACATTTTCAACCTCTCACTTCTAAGGTCTGAGGTTCCCACCTGCTTTAAAAGGGCATCAATAATACCGGTGCCCAAGACGAGCAAGGTGACGTGCCTCAATGACCATCGACCAGTGGCACCAACATCTGTGGTGATGAAGTGCTTTGAGAGGTTGATTATGGTGCATATCAACTCCTAACCTTGACAAGAACCTTGACCCACTGCAGTTCACTTACCGCCACAACAGGTCAACGGTGGATGCGATCTCGCTGGCTCTCCACTCCGCTCTGGACCACATGGACAACAAAAACTCATATGTCAGGCTGTTATTCATAGACTACAGCTCGGCGTTTAATACCATCATCCCCTCCAAGCTGGTTACCAAGCTCTCAGATCTGGGTCTGCACATCCCTCTACAATTGGATCCTCGACTTCCTCATCCACAGACTGTCCGTATTGGTGGAAATGTGTCATCCTCGTTAACAATCAGCACGGGAGCATCTCAAGGCTGCGTGGCTCAACCCCCTGCAGTACTCACTCTATACTCATGACTGCGTAGCCGGACATAGTGCGAACTCCATCATCAAGTTTGCCAACGACACCACTGTTGTGGGATGAATCACTGATGGTGATGAGTGAGATCGACCGATTGACCAAATGGTGCCAGCACAATAACCTGGGTCTCAACACCAGCAAAACCAAGGAACTGATTGTGGACTTTGGAAGGGGTAGGATAGGGACCCACAATCCCGTTTATATCAACGGGACGATGGTGGAAAGGGTCATGAACTTCAAATTCCTGGGCGTGCATATTCCGAAGATCTTTCCTGGTCCCAGCACACTGATGCAATCATAAAGAAGGCATATCAGCGCCTCTACTTCCTGAGAAGATTACGGAGAGTCAGTATGTCAAGGAGGACTCTCTCGAACTTCTACAGGTGCACAGTAGAGAGCATACTGACTGGATGCATCGTGGCTTGGTTCGGTAACTTGAATGTTCCAGGAGCGGAAAAGATTGCAGAAAGTTGTGACCACTGCCCAGTCCATCATTGGCTCTGACCTCCCCACCATCGAAGGGATCTATTGCAGTCACTGCCTCAAAAAGGCTGCAACATCATCAAAGACCCACACGGTCCTGGCCACACACTCATCTCTCCGTTGCCATCGGGAAGAAGGTACAGGAGCTTGAAATCAGGAACATCCAGGTTCAGGAACAGCCCCTTCCCCACAGCCATCAGGCTATTAAACTCGCCATCAAACAAACTCTGAACAATAACAGCCTATTGCTCTTTATCTGTTTATTTGTTTTGTATATATATGGTCTATGGTATATAGACACACTGAACTTTTATCTCCTGTTCTGTATTATGTTTACATATTCTGTTGTGCTGCAGCAAGCAAGAATTTCATTGTCCTATCTGGGACACATGACAATAAAACTCTCTTGACTCATTGTCATTCTTATTTGTTTGATTCAGTCTGAAAACGGACAGTGGATTGTTTTGACTACTTTTATAGGGTGTGAATTTGAGGATGTGAAGCTTATCTAAAGACAATTCCACACATCCACTGCTCTGCCTCTGTACTGGTAATTATGATGAGAATAATCACCTGCCAATTTATAGACTTGACTCGAAGATAGACAAAAAGTTTAGGAGATGGCAGGCACAAACAATGCCTTCCATTGTGGACACTGAGCACTGTGGCTTCAGGGTATGTGCATCCTAGCAATTAAACACCTCAAACACAAAACAACAATTGAACAATGGAAGGTACACAAAAATGCTGGAGAAACTCAGCGGGTGCAGCAGCATCTATGGAGCGAAGGAAATAGGCAACGTTTCAGGCCGAAACCCTTCTTGAACAATGGATGTGGAGAGCAGGAAAGTTCAACTTGGGTGAGTGAACGGAATCCACAAAAATAAAACTCCCATATCAGGGAGCTGGTCATTTGTAATGTACACTAACAACTCAATCCCTTGTCAATATTGTGAATAAGTGCGCTGAAACACTGCTATTCCTTCACTATTCCCATCTAAACTGATTGACATTAGTTATAGGGTGTTTAAGAAGGAACTGCAGATGCTGGAAAATCAAAGGTAGGCAAAAATGCTGGAGAAACAGCGGGTGAGACAGCATCTATGGAGTGAAGGAAATAGGCAACGTTTTGGGCCGAAACGTTGCCTATTTCCTTCGCTCCATAGATGCTGCCTCACCCGCTGAGTTTCTCCAGCATTTTTGTCTACCTTAGTAATAGGGTGACTATTATTGGACTAACATTAGTTATGGCATTATTAGTTGCATCCCCATCCCTCCCCCACCCAAGTCGTACTAGCTTCAAAGTCGTCATGTTGAGTCTTGTAGTCTGTAACTCGTTTTCACCAAGCACACAGCTAACAATGGCCTGTTTCCTTTATCATCTTTATTTTTTTCGCTATCTTTCATTAATTTGTTCTAGATCTCACCATCTATATCTCTCGTTTCCCTTCCCCCTGACTCTGTGTGAAGAAGGATCTCGGCCCGAAACTTCACCTATTCCTTTTCTCCAGAGATGCTGTCTGACTCGTTGAGTCACTCCAGCTTTTAGTGTCTATCTTCGACATTAGTTAGTGACTGAACCACAACCTTGCTCTCAATGCCAGTAAAACCAAGGAACTTTTGGAAGAGGATGGACGAGGACCCGCAAACCTGTCTTCATCGAGGCAACTGGGGTGGTGGAGAGAGTCAAAAACTTCAAATTCCTGGGTGTGCATATCTCTGAAGATCCATGCTGGATCTTCAGCACATTCATGCACTCACAAAGAAAGCCCAGCAAAGCCTTTACTTCCCAAGAAGTTTGAGGAGATTTGGTATGTCAATAAATACTCTCTTGAACTTCTATCGGTGTACAGTTGAGAGCATATTGACTGGTTGCATCACGGCCTGGTTCAGCTACTTAAACACCCAGGAACATTGCAAAAAGGGATGAACACTGCCCAGTTCATCATGGACACTAACCTCCCCACCATCAAAGCAATCTACAGGAGTTGCTCTCTCAAAAAGCAGCCAGCCTCATCAGAGACCCACACTTTCATTTCACTCCTGCCAAGGGGAAGAAGGTATAGGAGCCTGAAAACTGTAATGACCAGGTTCAGGAGCAGTTTCTTCCCTGCAACCATCAGGTTACTAAACACCACAACCTCCAAATAAGCAATGAACTACATAGACTTGGGGACATTATTTTTGTCTTTGTACTTTTATTGTATGTTTCTTTGTTAGAGTTATATATATATATATATATATATATATATATATATATATATATATATATATATAAAATGCATAAACTTTTTGTTGTTGTGTATTATGGTGTTTACAGGTTACTATGTTTAAATATCCCTTGTGCTGCTGCAAGTAAGAATTTCATTGTTCTGTTTCAGGCCACATGACGAGAAAACATTCTTAAACTCACTCTCTTTACCAAAGATCCTATAGCAAGCAAGATAGATCACTCGACGAAAAAGACGTAGTACGGTCATGGGCAGATTCATGGGTAATTTTAGGCCCCATTTCCGTAACCGGCTTCCGTCTCCACACCAAAGATCCCATAGCGGAACAAAGATAACTAGTGCGGAGACGGAAGCCGGTTACGGAAACATCCTCGTAAAAATAAAAGTTCTTTGGTGAAAATCTTCTCCTCATTTTCAGAATTTTAATTTATTAACACAAACTGTTCCCCCGCAACGTTGATTACACTGCGAGTCGGGTCGGGTCGGGTCGGGTTATGGAAATGGATGAAAAAATGGCCCACGTTCCGCTCCGTTACGTACTACACGTCAGCCCATTGCATTTAGCAGGAGTGATCTATCTTGCTCCGCTATAGGATCTTTGCTCTTTACTCTCTAGTGTAGATCCCGCCTTCAATGGTTAGTTTTTCGCATAGCCACATCTGATAACAGAAGCAGCTGGCCTGATTAGATGTGCTGAGCTTATTTCATCATGAAATCTTAATGCTTGGTAAGAGTGAGGAGTCAATTGGAAAAAATTCAGTGCTACATAGATGAGCGTAGTATTTACAGAATCCTGTATTAATGTTACAAAATGCAAGTTGCCCATCATGGCACTGTTCGCTTTGGACTGTTAAATGTTTCTCAGTTAACGGACGGCACGGTGGCGCAACTGTAGAGTTGCTGCCTTACAGCGCTTGCATCACCAGAGACCCAGTTTGATCCTAACTACGGGTGCTGTCTGTACGGAGTTTGTACGTTCTCCCTGTGACCGCGTGGGTTTGCTCCGAGATCTTCAGTTTCCTCCCACACTCCAAAGACGTACAGGTTTTTAGGTTAATTGGCTTGGTATAAGTGTAAATTGTCCCTGTGTGTAGGGTAGTGTTAATGTGCGGGGATTGCTGGTTGGTGCGGACTCGGTGGGCCGAAGGGCCTGTTCCCGCGCTGTATCTCTAAAACTAAAAACCAAAATTAAATGAAACAGTCAAAAACCACCATTTAAAAAGATGCCATCTAAAAACAAATCCTGAAATGAGTTCACATTTTAACACAATTGTTCACTGCAAACTTTCTGCTCCCCACAATTGCAAGTTAACTTTAGCTTGGGGGGGAGAATATTATAACTGAGCTGCTTATAATAAACCAACACATGATTTTATACAACTCACCGTGATGAGAAATGGTTAGGACGTTATAGCTAGTGCCTCGAACAAACTCATTTTTTAATGGAGAGATTAAAATGTTCTCAAAGGTCTGAATGTGAAGTGGTTACTGACGTGGGATATTTGCGGTTGCCTGGGAAAGTGCTCCAGGACAGAGTTTCTCAGCAGTTTCCAGCTGGGGTCCTCAGACTAAAATCTAAGTGCATTAGAAGTTATTCACCGCATTCAGCGCCGAAGTTATTTTATTTTCAAGCTGAAAAACCAGGCAGATTGTGAAATGAGGTGACCAGTTAATAAATGTGTCATCAGCTACTTGGTCCTGAGCAGCGCTAAATGGTGCACACCAAATATTCAACAGAACGTGAGACTGGTACTAACTACAGGGCCCAAGCAAAGAAGGAGGGATAGGACAAATAAACATCCAAAAAACTCTACCCTTTATTTTTCTTTAACTAGTGCTATCGCAATGTGGGCATTTGCTCAGCTTTGCTTCTGGAAGCTGTGTTTAATTGATGGAGATAAGAGTTCACCACAGGGTGGCTTCAGCTGGTGACCTGATATTACTTTAAAACCTCCAGCAGGTCAACCCCTGCAGCCAGTAAACGGGTGACCTCTAAAAGCCTCTCATTCATTAGAGCCCCCAGCAGGTGTCTTCTCACAAAGATAAAGACCAACTCTCGTCAGGCACCTCTTTTGTTATCCATTTCATCAAATAAACATCATTGTCCATGCTGCTTCCTGGGGACCTCAGCATTAGTGGCCTATGACATTCAGCTGAACCCAGGATTCCACCATGCTGGGAACAGTTCTGTGTAAACTTTAAAACCTCAAAGCGGCTGCTTGTTTTCACGTACAGAGTCAGGGCAACTTAATGCTTCTGGGCTGTCAATGAATCACCACTAATGTGTTGCTGTGCTTTCGGCGAACTACACTTGCTTCGAACACTTCAAGCAGGATCCAAAATATTTTTTTCCCACAATCTATTCCTTTGTGAAATATTCCCAACATAAATGTCATCAAAGTGCCAGGAATTAAAAAGCACAGTTATTCTAGTCAACCCCAACTTATACCTTTAGTTTTAGTTTTAGTTTAGTTTAGAGATACAGCACGGAAACAGGCCCTTCGGCCCATCGAGTCCGCACCGACCGACGATCCTCGCAGATTAACACTATCCTACACACACTAGGGACAATTTTACAATATACATAGCTAATCAACCAATACACCGGTACGTTTTTAAAGTGTGGGAGGAAACCAGAGCTCCCGGAAAAAACCCGCACAGGTCACAGGAAAAACGTATAAAAACGCCATACATACAGCACCCGAAGTCAGGATCGAACCCAGGTCTCTGGTGCTGTAAGGCAGTAACTCTACCTCTGCGCCACCGTGCTGCCCATCTGATAATTGATACAAAGTTATAGAACAGAGGGAAAGATGGGTACAAGTACATATTTCCCTGAAAATTGTGCAATGGCTGGACAGGGTGGTGAAGAAGGCACTTGGGATGCTGGCTTTCATCAGTCAGGGCACTAAGTATAAGAAAATAGGCACAAGTGCTGGAGGGATTCAACGGGTCAGGCAGCATCTCTGCAGAACATTTCAGATTGTATTTTGTCAGGACCCTTCTTCAGACAGAATGTAGGGGGGGGCGTGAAGAAAGCTGGAAAAGAGCACGGGTAGGACAAAGACTAGCAGGTAATAGGATGATATGGGGGAGGGGGCTTTTGACAGGAAGATAGTGGACAAAGGCAGAGATGAAAAGACAGAAGATGTGAGACAAAAGGGATTGAGGATTGTATATTGCTAAGTTGGAGCAAGGAATATAGGTGGACGAGGAGGGGGAGGGGAGAAATAAGTGTGTCCATGCAGGGTGCAGTGGAGTGCGGGGGAGGAAAGTGGAGGAGTTGGGGGCAGAAGGGAGGGGGGGGGGGGGAGGTGTGTACTTACCTAAAATGGGTACCTCTCATCTGTATCAACATGTTATCTACCAGGCTTTGTCTTCCCCTCCAGCTTTCTTCTACTCCCTAAAATCAGTCTGAAGGAAAATCCACCCCAAAATGTTACCTATCCATGTTCTCCAGAGATGCTGCCTGACCTGCTAAGGAACTCCACCACTTGGTTCTTTTTTGTTTGTAAACCAGCATCTGCAGTTTTTTTATACCTGTACTGAGTATAGAAGTTGGGATGTTCTGTTGCAGTTGCTCTGGGCGACACAGTGGCTGAGTGGAAGAGTTGTTGTCTTCCAACGCCAGAGACCCGGGTTCAATCCTGACTACGGGTGCTGTCTGTATGGACTTTGTACGTTCTCCCTGTGACTGGCTGCTCCGGTTTCCTCGCACATTACAAAGACGTGCAGATTTGTTTTTGTGAATTGTAATGGGATGGATCTAGTATGCGGGTGATCGTTGCGCAGCACAGTGGGCTGAAGGGCCTATTTCCAAGCTGTATGGCTAAACTAAACCAAACTAGACTAGAGTACACTATACCAAACCTACACAAGATATTGTGAGGTCGCACTTGGAGGATTGTGTTCAGTTTTGGTCACACAGCTATGTAAATGATATTATTGAACTGGAAAGAGACAGGAAAGATTTGCAAGGATGTTGCCAGTACTCTGGGTCCTGAGCTACTGGGAGAGATTGGGCAGGCTAGGACTTTATTCCTTGGAGCTAAGAAGAAAACTTATATAGATGTATTAAATCATGGGGGCAAAGAAAGGGTGAATGAACACAGCATTTATCACAGGTTTGGATAATTAAGAATGAGAGGCCATATGTTTAAGATGAGAGGGAAAAGGTTTAATAGGAAGCTGAGGGGCATCTTTTTCAAAAGAAGGTGGTAGGTGCATGGAACAAGCTGCCGGATGAAGTGATTGAGGCAGGTACAATAACAACATTTAAAAGACATTTGGACAGGTACATGGATAGGAAATATTAATGGGGATATGGTTCAAATGTGGGCACATTGAATAACATAGAAGGGTATCTTGATCAGCATGGGTGAGTTTGGCCGAAGGGGATGTTTCTCTGCTGTATGACTATGACTATGACTCCATTCAATACACTTTACAGCTTGGTGTGTGCTGATTAATTGAATTGAGGTCTGATTCTCAGTTAATTGAATCTGATTCTTCAGAACCAGTCTTCGTTCCTCCAACCAAGCCCAAAGAATGACTGCTCTTTGAGTTTGAGAGGGAATAATAATGACATAATACAAGCTTGTGGCTGCATTTCTCTCTTGGCTTAGATTTGGATTTGAACCTGCAATCGAGTACTTTCACAATTGAAAATTGCCCATCAGTAAATACCACTGGCAGCATGTGGAGGCTGACCTGAGGACACCTGGATGCACTGTAACAGTCTCCGGCTGTGGCAAATGGCACTGCTCTTCCACGCACCGTCCGAGCAAAGTACAGGTCTGTAACTGGAGAAACGGAGATGTCAGAAACAAAATTCCACAATACAGGAATAAAAACAGAAAACTGGAAAGCTCAGCAGGTCACACAGTGTCCGTCCTATTCCACAGCCACTGGCTGACCCAAAGCACTAGAGTAACTCAGCAGGTCAGGCAGCATCTCTGGAGAACATGGATAGGTGATGTTTCAGGTCGAGGCCCTTCTTTAGACTACCAGCATTTGTAGTTCTTTTGGTTTCCACAATACAGGCACCATTTTTGTTTCTTCACGAGGACTCAGCCAAAATATATTTTCTGAGTGAACAAACTTGAAGCACTTATTACTGCTGAGTAATAATCTGCAGCAAGGTTTAACTCCTGTTTGTCACAATTCTTCAAATGTTCCACCTTTGACACGGCTGATCAATCATTTCCATACCCTGTTCCTGCCTTGCTCTCTTGATCTATTTGGCACTAAGAAACAACTTTCTCCTGATCTCTGTTCTAAATGGCATGCCCCTTATTCTGAGACTTTGGCCCCTGAACCTGGATTGCCATCATCGGCAATGTCATCTTGTCCTGTTAGATTTTGATGGGTTTCTGTGAGATCTCCTTTCATTCTGTAAACAATGTTGTAGCAGACCTTTTATTGTGCATGTACATCATAATAGTCTTAAGACATGACCATAGAAAATAGGACAGGCAATTTGGTCCACGATATCTGTGCTAAACATATTTACAAATTAAGCTGAACTCTTCTGCCTACATGTGATTCATATCAGCTCATTCCCTGCATTTTTATTGAATGAGGAAAAGGCAGGAGAATGGGGTTGAGAGGAAAAAATAGATCAGCCATGATCGAAGGGTGGAGTAGACTCGATGGGCTGAATGGCTTAATTCCGCTCATACGTCTTATGGTATATGGAACTTTTCTTGACTCAATTCCAAACTCTCATGTTCTTTTTTGATCTTACCCAAGTGTTGTGCTGAAATTCCCCTGGTTTCTCCCTGTAATTAGCTTGTCCCATTTGAAATTAAGGTGGATTACATTGTCACATTCGAACTCAGCACTGGTCAGACCTTTCAATCTGCAACCTAATTTGGAGGGACCAAAGGAAAAAGCTTTGGAAAATTCACTATACTCGATGCAACTTCCAACTTACCACTTTCAAAAGACATTTGGATGGATATATGCTTAAGAAGGTTTAGAGGGATATGGGCAAAATTCTGGCAAATGGGACTATCCATAATGGACAAGTTGGGCCGAAGGGCCTGTTTCCATGCTATATAGCTCCATGATTCAATGTCCAACTGTGGTAGTTAGTTAGTGTCTCACACTGTTTACATCAGGCCAGCATACTGATTTATTTAATAATATAGATGCCCCCAAAGTGCCAGTTCAGCTCTGTGTACATACTACTTTACACGTTTACCAGTGTACATTTTTGGAGCAGAGTTCAACATGTGTAATTCCTGCCAGAAATACCTCTGACTCCCTTGTGCTCTCCTTAATCTCTGTTTTCCTCTTTTTTTTAATTTAGCATTTTTCCTTCATCGTGATATTCTGAATCTGCATTGGACCTGGTGAAGTAATTCCACATACTGACTCTTGGCATTTAAAACAGAATATTCACATCCCACACAATCTCATTGATAAAACAATGGAAAGAAAAAAATGAGAGTAACCCAGTGAGACAGATAACCAGATGGAAAAGCTTCAATAATGTGTAAAGGATTAGCTATGGCTAATCCTTTACAGATAAGGGATATTATATTGGGGAGTCATGTAGTCATGGACTGATACAGCACAGAAATAATCCCTTGAGCCCAACTTGCCCATGCCAACCAAGATGCCCCATCTACGCTAGTCCCTCCTGCCTGTGTTTGGCTCTTATCCCCCTAAACCTTTCCTGTACATGTACCTATTGAAATGCCTTTTAAATGTTGTTATAGTACCTGCCTCAACTACCTCCTCTGGCACTCATTCCATATGCTCACTACCCTCAGTGTGAAAAAGTTGCCCCTCACACATCTTTCCTCTCTCACCTAAACCTATGTCCACTGGTTTTTAATTACCCTATTCTAGGTAAAAGCCTGTGTGCATTCACCCTATCTATTTTGATTTGATTCCCTCATAATCTGATTCACTCCTATAAGATCACCCCTCTGCCTCCTGTGCTCCAAGGAATAAAGTTCTCGCCTGCCCAACCTTTCATAAGGTCATGTCATAACTGACAGGAGCAGAATTAGGCCATTCGGCCCATCAAATTTACTCTGCCATTCAATCATGGCTAATCTATCTCTCCCTCCTAACCCCATTTTCCTGCCTTCTCCCCATAACCCCTGCCACCTGTACTAATCAAGAATCTAACTATCTCTGCCTTAAAAATATCAATTGACTTGGCCTCCACAACCTTCTGTGGTAAAGAATTCCACAGATTCACCACCCTCTGACTAAAGAAATTCCCCCTCGTCTCCTTCCTAAATGAGTCCTTTAATTCTGACGTCTAGTCCTAAACTCTCCCACTAGTGGAAACATCCTCTCCACGTCCACTCTATCCAAGCCTTTCACTGTTTGGTAAGTTTCAATTAGGTTTCCCCCCCCCCCCCCCCATCCTTCTAAACTCCAGCGAGTACAGGCCCAGTGCCGTCAAATGCTCATCATATGTTAACCCTACAGCATAGGCCCTTAAGTCCTGACGTGCTTTATGACTTCATGACAAAATTAATGGGACAGCAATTCATTCAGTCCCCAGGGCCTGATGACCATTGCTGTGTTATGTATATGAAGTGGCACCAAGTAAACATTTCATTGTTGCACTCCTGGTACATATGGCAATTCAACACTCTTCCACATGGTAAGCTGCTTTGGAAAGTTAGATCGCATGGTGTCAAAGGAGGGCTAGCTCACTGGATGAAAAATTGGCTAAATGGAAGGAAGCAGAGGGTGATGGTGGAAGGCTGTTTATCGGACTGGAGGCCTTTGACTAGTGATGTGCCTCAGGGTTCGGGGCTGGGCCCATTGCTGCTTGTCATCTATATCAATAATTTGGATGAGAACATACAAGGCATGATTAGTAAGACTGCTGATGACACTAAAGTGGGTGATGTTGTAGGTAGCAAAGATGGGTATTAAAAATTGCAGCAGGATCTTGAATGGTTGGGCAGGTGGGCTGAGGAATGGTTAATGGAGTTTAATACAGATAAGTGCAATGTGTTGCATTTTGGGAAATCTAAGCAACGCGGGGCATACACATTGAATGGCAGAGCTCTGGGGAATGTTGTAGAGCAAAGGGATCTAGGAGCGGTGGTACATCGTTCCTTGAAAGTAGCATCACATGGCCTTCATCAGTCAGAGTATTGAGTATATAAGTTTGGAGGTTATGCTACAGTTGTACAAGACATTGGTGAGGCCACATTTGGAGTATTGTGTTCAGTTTTGGTCACCCTGTTATAGGAAAAATGTTGTTAAGTTGGAAAGAGTGCAGAGAAGATTTATGAGGATGTTGCCAAATTTCGAGGGCCTGAGCTATAGGGAGAGGTTGAGCAGGCTACTGCAGGGCTTTATTCCTTGGAGCGCAGGAGGATGAGGCGTATCTTATAAAATCATGAGAGGAATAGATAGGATAAAGGCACAGTGTTTTTACCCAGAGTAGGGAAATAACAAACCAGAAAACATAGGTTTAATGTAAAGAGGTATTTGAGGGGCAATTTTTTTTACACAATGGGCGGTAGGTATATGGAATGAGCTGCCAGAGGAGGTAGTTGAGGCAGGTATTATCACAGTATTTAAAAGACGTTTGTCAAGGAGGACTCTCTCTAACTTCTACATGTGCACAGTAGAGAGCATGCTGACCGGTTGCATCGTGGCTTGGTTCGGCAACTTGAGTGCCCTGGAGAGGAAAAGACTACAAAATGTAGTAAACACTGCCCAGTCCATCATCGGCTCTGACCTCCCTTCCATCGAGGGGATCTACCACAGTTGCTGCCTCAAAAAGGCTGGCAGCATCATCAAGGACCCACACCATCCTGGCCAAACACTCATCTCCCTACTACCTTCAGGTAGAAGGTACAGGAGCCTGAAGACTGCAACGACCAGGTTCAGGAACAGCTACTTCCCCACAGCCATCAGGCTATTAAACCTGGCTCGGACAAAACACTGAACTTTACTAGCCAATACTGTTATTTGCACTTTATCAGTATATTGACCATTGTGTATATATTTATAGAATGCCTTGTAGTAAATGCCTACTATGTTCTGTTGTGCTCAAGCAAAGCAAGAATTTCATTGTCCTACCAGGGACACATGACAATAAACTCACTTGACTTGACTTGACAGATACATGGATAAGATAGGGTTAAAAGAATATGGGCTATGTATTATTGATAGTTTATCTTATTTTTCTAATTTCTTCTCTTTATTTCTTTATTTTTCTTATCTATAAACATAAATAAATAATTAGAGGTAATGTTAATATGTAACCGATAAAGGAGGACCCCAGCTACTTTGGTAACTGGATCCCCGGGTCCCTGGATATTTAATATGTAATCGTTAAACAAAGTTTGTATTGGTTTGGATTATGATATGCAGATACCTCTAATAAAAATTTAAATTAAAAAAAAGAAAAAGAATATGGGCTACATGCAGGCAGGTGGGACTAGTGTAGATGGGGCATATTGGTCAGCGTGGGTAAGCTTGGTCAAAGTGCCTGTTTCCACTCTTTGACTCAATGACTCTAGGAGGTGGTGGAAACAGATCCTATGTATGCTGTACCACTCTATGACTTTACTGCCTTTTTGAATGAACTGCTTCATTTCTGTTTTGCAAATTTGTTTTTTGGTTACATGGATTCTTCCTCATCAACAGAAAAGGCTGCAAAATTACAACACATTGCATTTCTGAGCATGTGCGTAATCCCCGGACCATCTTGAAGCCATTATATTTTTTGCAGCAAGTGTGTAACAAGTGTATTTCTGCCAGGTCCTCGACAGCCAGTCCTGGCAGACGATCACTGCACTGGGACTGGAATGCCTGCATAGGGGATGACGCGAGTTGGGTGATGGTTCAGCTCAACTCATTGCTGAGGGAAATCCGCATCTTGCAGCTCCAATAAAGTACAACTTCCAAGCCTAGACCACAGAAATTGTACAGGTTCCTGGCATTGCTGCAAATTCAAGTTTAACACAGAGCTAAAATCTGTACTTATGAAAGCAAAGTTATTCCCATCAATCGGGTAGCCTTGGTTGCACTCCCTCCATCGTAAGTACGTCATTCCTTGGCTGGGTATATTTATCAACCTGATATTGGGCTGAGTCTTCACCAGGAATACTGCCTTACACTCTCACTCATCCATGTTTGTCCCAGGTAGAAGGTTGCAGAGAATTATGAGGATATTACCAGGACTCGAGGGCCTGAGTTACAGGGAGAGGTTGAGCAGGCTAGGACTTTATTCCTTGGAGCGTAGGAAGATGATGGGGGGACATCATGGCCCCCAGCAACAAGGCATGAACCACTGCAGGATCTCCAGGGCACACAGGGGAGGTTGCACTGTAGTTCCCTGGGCAATGTTGTGGAGTAGAGGGAGCTAGGAGTACATGAAGTTTACTGAAAGTGGCATGGTCAGAGGACGGGGTGGTGAACACGTTTTTTGTCGCATTGCCTTCATCTGTCACTGAGTATAAGTTGGGCTATGTCACAGTTGTTCTTGGTTCTTGGTTCTTGGTTTCTTGGTCCTCCAAAATATTCCAAATGGAATTTAAACTGGAGGTGGTGGAGGGAGGACTTAAGCCAGAAAGGGTTTTTGGGAAGAAAGAGCTACCTTAAATTTAGTTGCATCTGGTGTTCAAGACATTGGCGAGGCTGCACTTGGAATATTGTGTTCAGTTTTGGTCAACCTATTATAGGAAAGATACCATTGTCCTGAAAAGATTTACGAGGATGTTGCCCGAATAGGATTTATTCCCTGGAACAGAGTAGACTGAAGGGTGATCTTATAGAGATGTATAAAATCATAAGGGGCATAGATAGGATGAATACAACAGTCTTTTTCCCAGGGTGGGGGAATGAAGAACTTGAGGGCTGAGGCTCAAGGTGAGAAGGGAAAGATTTAATAGGAACTTGAGGGGCAGAAATGTTAGCACAGTGATTGGAGGTCTATGGCGCAAACTACCAGAGAAAGGTACAGTAACAACATTTAAAAGATATTGGAACAAGTAGATGGATAGGAAAAGTGTATGTACGGGGTCAAATGCGGGCAAATGGAACCAGCATAGATAGGCACCTTGTAAGGCATGGATGAGTTGGCCTGAAGGGCCAGTTTCGGTGCTATATGTTTCTGTGACTATGACCTCCAAAATACCGAGGCAGTCAGAACCTTTTTCCCCAGGATGAAAATATCAAATACCAGAGAGCATAAATTTAAGGCGACTGGGGAATTTTTAAAGATGATGTGTGGGGAAAGGTTTTTGTTATGTAGAATGGTTGGTGCCTGGAACATGCTGTGGTGCAAGAACAAATGATAATGGCATTCAATAGGCTTTTAGATAGGCATTTGGATAGGCAGGAAATGGAGGGTTATGGTCATGAATAGTACGTACAGTGAGTTGGTCACACCGCAGGTAAAAGGTAAGAGGACAGAAAGGAAACGGGTGGCCAATAGCCAGCATAGCAGTAGGCAGGTAGTGCAGGAGTCCCCTGCGTTCATCTCCCTCCTAAACAGGTATACCATTTTGGATACTGTTGGGGGAGATGGCTCATCAGGGGAAGGCAGCAGCAGCCAAGTTCATGGCACCATGGGTGGCTCTGCAGCACAGGAGGGGAGAAAAAAGAGTGGAAGGGCAATAGTAATAGGGGATTCCATTGTAAGGGGAATAGATAGGCGTTTCTGCGGCCGCAAACGAGACTCCAGGATGGTATGTTGCCTCCCTGGTGCAAGGGTCAGGGATGTCACTGAACAGCTGCAGAACATTCTGGAGGGGGAGGGTGAACAGCCAGTTGTCGTGGTGCTCATTGGCACCAACGATATAGGTAAAAAAAAGGATGAGGTCCTACAAGGTGAATTTAGGGAGCTAGGAGATAAACTTAAAAGTAGGACCTCAAAGGTAATAATCTCTGGATTACTACCAGTACCACGGACCAGTCAGAGTAGAAATAGGAGGGTATTGCAGATGAATACGTGGCTTGAAAAATAGTGCAAGGGGGAGGGATTCAAATTTCTAGGGCATTGGAACCAGTTCTGGGGGAGGTGGGACCAGTACAAACAGGACGGTCTGCACCTGGGCTGGAATGGAACCAATATCCTTGGGGGAGTGTTTGCTAGTGCTGTCGGGGAGGATTTAAACTAATGTGGCTGGGGGATGGGTGCAAGAGCAGAGAGGCAGAGGGGTGTAAAATGAGGGTAGAAGCAATAGGTAGCAAGGTGAAAAGTAAAAGTGGCAGGCAGACAAATCCAGGGCAAAAGTCAAAAAGGGCCACTTTTCAACATAATTGTATAAAGGGTAAGAGTGTTGTAAAAACAAGCCTGAAGGCTTTGTATCTTAATGCAAGGAGCATTCATAATAAGGTGGATGAGTTGAATGTGCAGATAGTTATTAATGAATATGATATAGTTGGGATCACAGAGACATGGCTCCAGGGTGACCAAGGCTGGGAGCTGAACACCCAGGGATATTCAATATTCAGGAGGGATAGACAGAAAGAAAAAGGAGACGGGGTAGCGTTGCTGGTTAGAGAGGAGATTAACGCAATAGAAAGGAAGGACATTAGCTTGGAGAATGTGGAATCGATATGGGTAGAGCTGCGAAACACTAAGGGGCAGAAAACGCTAGTGGGAGTTGTGTACAGACCAGCTAACAGTAGTAGTGGAGTTGGGGATGGCATCAAACAGGAAATTAGAAATGCGTGCAACAAAGGTTAAACAATTATAATGGGTGACTTCAATCTACATATAGATTGGGTGAATCAAATTGGCAGGGGTGCTGAGGAAGAGGATTTCTTGGAATGTATGCGGGATAATTTTCTAAACCAACATGTAGAGGAACCAACGAGAGAGCAGGCTATTCTAGACTGGGTATTGAGTAATGAGGAAGTGTTAGTTAGCAGGCTTGTTGTGCGTGGCCCCTTGGGCAAGAGTGACCATAATATGGTTGAATTCTTCATTAAGATGGGGAGTGACATGGTTAATTCAGAAACAAGGGTCCTGAACTTAAAGAAAGGTGACTTTGAGGGTATGAGACGTGAATTGGCCAAGATAGACTGGCAAATGATTCTTAAAGGGTTGACGCTGGATATGCAATGGAAGGCATTTAAAAACTGCATGGATGAACTACAACAATTGTTCATCCCAGTTTGGCAAAAGAATAAATCGGGGAAGGTAGTGCATCCGTGGATAACAAGGGAAATCAGGGATAGTATCAAAACAAAAGATGAAGCGTACAAATTAGCCAGAAAAAGCAGCCTACCAGAGGACTGGGAGAAATTCAGAGTCCAGCAGAAGAGGACAAAAGGCTTAATTAGGAAAGGGAAAATAGATTATGAAAGGAAACTGGCAGGGAACATAAAAACTGACTCCAAAAGTTTTTATAGATATGTGAAGAGGAAAAGATTAGTTAAAACAAATGTAGGTCCCTTGCAGTCAGAAACAGGCGAATTGATCATAACCATATAACTATAACAGCACGGAAACAGGCCATCTCGGCCCTTCAAGTCCGTGCCGAACATTAAAAAAAAAATTTTTTAATTAAAAATAAATACTTCCCCCTAGTCCCATCTACCTGCACTCAGACCATAACCCTCCATTCCTTTCCCGTCCATATACCCATCCAATCTATTTTTAAAGGATAACATCGAACCTGCCTCCACCACTTCCACTGGAAGCTCATTCCACACAGCTACCACTCTCTGAGTAAAGAAGTTCCCCCTAATGTTCCCCCTAAACTTCTGTCCCTTAATTCTCAAGTCATGTCCCCTTGTTTGAATCTTCCCTACTCTCAATGGGAAAAGCTTATCCACGTCCACTCTGTCTAACCCGCTCATAATTTTAAAGACCTCTATCAAGTCCCCTCTTAACCTTCTGCGCTCCAAAGAATAAAGACCTAACTTGTTCAACCTTTCTCTGTAACTTAGTTGCTGAAACCCAGGCAACATTCTAGTAAATCTCCTCTGTACTCTCTCATGGTGAACAAGGACATGGCAGACATAAATAATCTGCCGGAAATAGCAGGGGACCGGAAGTGGTGTTAGGTAAATTGAATGGATTAAAGGCCGATAAATCCCCAGGGCCAGATAAGTTGCATCCCAGAGTACTTAAGGAAGTAGCCGCAGAAATAGTGGATGCATTAGTGATAATTTTTCAAAACTCTTTAGATTCTGGAGTAGTTCCTGAGGACTGGAGGGTAGCTAATGTAACCCACTTTTTAAGAGGGAGAGAGAAAACGGGGAATTACAGACCAGTTAGTCTAACATCGGTGGTGGGGAAAATTCTGGAGTCAGTTATTAAAGATGGGATAGCAGCACATTTGGAAAGTGGTGAATTCATTGGACAAAGTCAGCATGGATTTATGAAAGGTAAATCATGTCTGACGAATCTTATAGAATTTTTCGAGGATGTAACTAGTAGAGTGGATAAGGGAGAACCAGTGGATGTGTTATATCTGGACTTTCAGAAGGCTTTCGACAAAGTCCCACATAAGAGATTAGTATGCAAACTTAAAGCACACGGTATTGGGGGTTCAGTATTGATGTGGATAGAGAACTGGCTGGCAGACAGGAAGCAAAGAGTGGGAGTAAACGCGTCCTTTTCAGAATGGCAGGCAGTGACTAGTGGGGTACCGCAAGGCTCAGTGCTGGGACCCCAGCTATTTACAATATATATTAATGAACTGGATGAGGGAATTGAATGCAACATCTCCAAGTTTGTGGATGACACGAAGCTGGGGGGCAGTGTTAGCTGTGAGAAGGATGCTAGGAGGCTGCAAGGTGACTTGGATAGGTTGGGTGAGTGGGAAAATGCATGGCAGATGCAGTATAATGTGGATAAATGTGAGGTTATCCACTTTGGTGGCAAAAACAGGAAAGTAGACTATTATCTGAATGGTGGCCGATTAGGAAAAGGGGAGATGCAACGAGACCTGGGTGTCATGGTACACCAGTCATTGAAAGTAGGCATGCAGGTGCAGCAGGCAGTGAAGAAAGCAAATGGTATGTTAGCATTCATAGCAAACGGATTTGAGTATAAGAGCAGGGAGGTTCTACTGCAGTTGTACAGGGTCTTGGTGAGACCACACCTGGAGTATTGCGTACAGTTTTGGTCTCCTAATCTGAGGAAAGACATTCTTGCCATAGAGGGAGTACAGAGAAGTTTCACCAGACTGATTCCTGGGATGGCAGGACCTTCATATGAAGAAAGACTGGATAGACTCGGCTTGTACACGGTAGAATTTAGAAGATTGAGGGGGGATCTTATAGAAACTTACAAAATTCTTAAAGGGTTGGACAGGCTAGATGCAGGAAGATTATTCCCGATGTTGGGGAAGTCCAGAACTAGAGGTCGCAGTTTAAGGATAAGAGAGAAGTCTTTTAGGACCGAGATGAGAAAATCATTTTTTACACAGAGAGTGATGAATTTGTGGAATTCTCTGTCACAGAAGGTAGTTGAGGCCAGTTCATTGGCTATATTTAAGAGGGAGTTAGATGTGGCCCTTGTGGCTAATGGTATCAGGGGGTATGGAGAGAAGGCAGGGATGGTATACTGAGTTGGATGATCAGCCATGATCATATCGAATGGCGGTGCAGGCTCGAAGGGCCGAATGGCCTACTCCTGCACCTATTTTCTATGTTTCTATGTCATGTGCAGGCAAAGGGGATTAGTTTAATTTGGCATCATGTTTGGCATAAACAAGCCTGTTACTGTGGTGTACTGTTCTTTGCTCAATGTTCTCTGTTCATGCAGACTCCATCAATGTGTCTATATTGCTTTGCAAGCTCTTGTGTTCTCCTCTCGACTTGTTAACGCATCTATCTGTGTAACAGCAGCAAATCTGGGTACAATTTTGGCTACAAAGCCAAAATAAAGCTGGGTAAGAATCTGAATCAAAACCTTTCAGACAATATCTCATCTTCATCCTTAGGTTTGCTTGGTCTCAACTTCAGAACAGCCACCAAAGGAGACAACACACTACTAGCTACATGGAAGAGAATAGCTGCATACATCCTTAACATTTACTATGAACCCCATGGACAAAGGTCATATTTGGATAAGGAAATCTACTGATCACTGTTTGCCATCTTCCCTTGGCTGATGAAGTGCTAATTCTCCATCATGGACATGACCAAGTGTGGCTAAACATCGCTTCTACTGAGCGAGCGGGTCAGGTCTAAAGGCAATACGTTCAGACTAGTCTTCCAGGTGGTGAGAAAAATAGATGCAAAGGTAAACCCAATGATGCTGTCCATAGTGCTATCAGTTAGACCTTGAATATTAGCAACATATTCACCAATGTCATTTCAGGTTCCATTGGGAACTCCTGGCTGCAAAAACATCTACACAAACCTAGAGACCATCTACATGAGGTGTTAGCTCAAGAAAGTAGCATCTATCTTTGAGGATTCCCACCATCCAGGCCATGTCCTCTTCTCACTACGACCATCGGACAGGAGTTACTGTCATCTGAAGCCCTGCACTACCAGGTTACGGAACAGCTACTTTCCTACAATCGTCAGGTTGTTGAACTGACTGCACAAACCTAATCCTACCTCAGCAATTCAACATAATGGATCACCTTTGCACTATAGTGTACTTGATTTTTTTTATTGTGTTTATGCACCAATGTCTTGTTTTTACATTATTTTTATTTTCATTCTCTTGTAGAATTTCTGTGTAATTTATGTATAATTGATGTTTAGGTGTTTTGTCTATGTGTTAATGATGCTGCTTCAAGCAAGATTTTCATTTTAGCTGCACCTCACTGTACTGCATTTGGCAATTAAAACTCAACTTGACATCA
Source organism: Malacoraja senta (assembly GCA_038087875.1). NCBI lineage: Eukaryota > Metazoa > Chordata > Chondrichthyes > Rajiformes > Rajidae > Malacoraja > Malacoraja senta. Next base: position 72,599,742 of record CM075979.1, on the reverse strand, counting down.
TATGACATGATATGACTTGCTCTTGTTCACACTGTCTAAATACAAAGCAAACAGGCTTGGAGGGATATGGACCAAATGCTGGCAGATGGGACTAGTGTAGCTGGGACATGTAGGCCGGTGTGGGCACGTTGGGCTGAAGGACCTGTTTCCACACTATATCACTCTACAGTATGTCTTTAAATGGCTGAATTTTGCATGAGACTGGAGTGGCAACCTTTGACATTAAGGGAGTCGATAGCTGAGTGTGGTGCAAGACTAAGACATAGGAGTAGAATATGGCTATTCAGCCCATCAAGTCTACTTCGCCATTCAATCATGGCTGATCTGTCCTTCCCTCTCAATCCCATTCTCATTCCTTCTCCCCGTAACCTTTGATGCTCTTTCTAATCAAGAACCCATCAACCTCTGCTTTAAAAATACCCAATGTCTTGGGCTCCACATCCATCTGTGGCAATGAATTTCAGTTCACAGTTTAAGAATAAGGGGGAGGCCATTTAGAACTGAGATGAGGACAAACTTTTTTACCCAGAGAGTTGTGAATTTGTGGAATTCTCTGCCACGAAGGCAGTGAAGGCCAATTCACTGGATGTTTTCAAGAGAGAGTTAGATTTAGCTCTTAGGGCTAAAGGAATCAAGGGATATGGTGAAAAAGCAGGAAAGGGGTACTGATTTTAGATGTTCAGCCATGATCATAATGAATGGTGGTGTTGGCTCGATGGGCCGAATGGCCTACTCCTGCACCTATGTTTCTAATTCCACAAATTCACCACCTCTAGCAAAATAAATTCCTCCTTACTGTATGTCCTATTATTTGAGGCTGTGTCCTCTTATTTATAGACTCTCCCATTACTGGAAACATACTCTCCACATCCACTCTAGGTCCTTCATTATTTGGTAGGTTTCCATGAGGTCCCCTGTCATGGGACTACCACCTTCAGAACCCTGGATCCCCAGGTGACTTATCCACCTTCAGACCTTTCAACTTCCCGAGTAACTTCACCTCCGTAATAATGACTGCACTCACTTGTGTCCCCTGATATTCTTGAATTTCTGGCACATTGCTGGTGTCTTCCACTGTGAAGACTGATGAAGATAACTGATTCAGTTCATCCACCATTTTTTTGTTCCCCATTATGACATTTCTCGCATCATTTTCCAACAGTCCAATGTCCACTCTTGCCTGTCTATAACTTTATATATCTATAAAAACTTTTGGTATCCTCTTTTATAGCCTACCTTCATATTTCATATTTTCTCCCCTAATTGCTTATTTAGTTGTCTTCTTTTGGTTCCGAAAAGCTTCCCAATCCTCCAACTTCCCACTAATCTTTGCCGTTATATGCCTTCTTTTTTGTTTTTTTCAGCACCACCCAACTTCCGAACAACTTTCCATCATTTAAGACATGTCTTGAATAATGACCGATTACCCTACACTTGCTTGGACAAATGTAACTCCAGAAACACAGAGAGCCCTACAGCATTCAGGGTCAGGCAATCCAATTCTCCACTAGAATATTGCCCTTTTCAACTCCTACAAAGGGTCTTCCAACTGAAACCTTTCTCTTCCCGCAGATGCTGCCTGACCCGTTGAATATCTCCAGCATATTTTGTTTTTATTTCAGATTTCCAGCACCTTTGTTTAGATTTTCACCTGATCAGCTTACTCTGTGCCAACTCTGATGGCACCCTCCGACAGTTAGAGAATCAGAACAGTTAGATAACTCCATTGCTCCAGCTTAGAATGACTTCAATATTCCTTCATTTGGTTTAGCAATACATGAAGGTTGTAGAGGTACAACCCAAAGGGCAATAGGGAAGGCCATTTCTAACTCTGCAAATAACACCCATGGACCGTGGATCTAATTATTTAATCTGAAACATGTTGTTGATATGTTGTGTTTTCTGGGTCACAGCCCAAGCTGACAACATTTCATAATGTTAGAACAATAACTGCATTTTGTAACTTCTTTATTGGCTGTAGAACATTTTGGCTGTCAATGTAGCTAAACCCTAACATTATGCACTATCTCTTTTAATATGACAACCTCTTTGCCTCTCATTAATTCAGCTGAAAGCAGCAGCCGAGGTAACGTATTATATTTGTTATTAAATGCATTTAAACTAGAACTGTGATCTCACCTAATATCATAAAATACCATGACAGAGAAGGAGGCCATTCGGCCCATCATGTTTAGGTCAGTAGTAAAAGGACCATTTCGGTGAATCATGCATCCCATCTCTCCATCTCTCCATCTCTCCATCTCTCCATCTCTCCATCTCTCCATCTCTCCTCCCACAGCTTCCTCAACAGACCTTTATCTTCTTTTTTTTAAATATTTTAATTTTATTAGAAGTACAGTAATGTGGCACCTATCAAGTACTTCTTGAATGAGATAATTACCTTTCCCACTGTTTAGCCATCGCGTTGCAAGGGGCAACAAATGTCTCCTGAACTGCTACACTCCACTAATTTATGTTCTCTGATCTGCCGGGAAAGATGGATTCTTCCTTTTACTTGATCCAAGCTTGGTATTTTAGACCAACCAACCTTCCCTTCAGCAAAATCTACTTCAGAGAAATGTCTGCCTGCCACTTCGACAAGTGCCACGTTATATTCCTGATCCATCATTATCTTCTCCGATTCCTGTAATGCAGTAGTTTTTCAAAAAACTTGATGCAAAAAAAATACTTACTTATAATCTGCAATGAGCTGATATTAACCCTTATTCTGTGAAACACTGTGTACCCTGCTGCCAGGTAGTCATTGTTACAGGAACAGTCCTTTCTTCGGTTTCCATTATAAGGACATTCATAAGGATTTCGCAACCTAAACAGAAACAACACTGTCAAAAATCCTTTCCCCACTCATACTTAGATCAATCTCCTCTACTAAGCTTTGCATTGGGATTATTCAGAGCTTTTAGAATTGATGTAATCTGCCTCATGAGACAGCATTCCTGGAGAGGAACTGCAAATGATCACTTACAACTTGATCTGAAGAAGGATCTCAACCCGAAATGTCACCTGTTCCTTTTCTCCAGAGATGCTGCCTGACCCGCTGAGTTACTCCAGCAGTTTGTGTCTACTTACAACCCAATGCTTACACACGCCACACAAGCTTTGTGCTCTGGATTAATAACCTGGGATGATGTTGTTCTTCCGGTTGAAATGGATTGTGGTTAAGGCTGAACTACCACTTATATCTGTTGAATTGAAACAATGACATTGCCAATGGAACTATTATAGTGCTGCCAATCCATAGGAAGGATCTCATTAAGTTGAAACAGATATGATAGTGGCATGTAAAAGACCTTTGGATATTTACATGGATATGCATTATGCCCTAGTGAGACCACACCTAGAGTATTGTGTGCAGTTTTGGTCCCCTAATTTGAGGCAGGACATTCTTGCTATTGAGGGAGTGCAGCGTAGGTTTACATGGTTAATAAGGATGGCGGGACTGTCATATGCTGAGAGAATGGAGCAGCTGGGCTTGTACACTCTGAAGTTTAGAAGGATGAGAGGGAATCTCATTGAAACATATAAGATTGTTAAGGGCTTGGACACGCTAGAGGCAGGAAACATGTTCCCGATGTTGGGGGAGTCCAGAACCAGGGGCCACAGTTTAAGAATAAGGCGTAAGCCATTTAGAACGGAGACGAGGAAACACTTTTTCTCACAGAGAGTGGTGAGTCTGTGGAATTCTCTGCCTCAGGGGGCGGTGGAGGCAGATTCTCTGGATGCTTTCAAGAGAGAGCTAGATAGGGCTCTTAAAAGTAGCGGAGTCAGGGGATATGGGGAGAAGGCAGGAACGGGGTACTGATTGGGGATGATCAGCCATGATCACATTGAATGGCGGTGCTGGCTCCTGCACCTATTGTCTATTGTCTATTGCATGGAATGAAGGGATATGGGGTTATGTGCTGGTCGAGCATCACGTTGGGCACAGACATTGTGGGCCGAAGGAAGTGCCTGTTCTTGTGCTATGTTCTGTGACATGGCACCAAAGATGTACACACAGGAGCAATGGGTGAATAGTGCTGGTGCAAGAATCATAGAACCATACGATTGGTCTGCATAAAACAGGGCCAACCAGCAAGTCAGGACAACCACTAGTTTATGTGCTGTAGAATCAAGGAGGCTGTCATAGTCAACTCTAGAGCAATGGGCATCACAGAGAAAGAAATACAGTGCCGTGGTGAAGCTGACTCTCAGCTGACATGTCGATGGGGAGCGTGTACCACCTGGTTGGTGGTGTTCACAAAAATCCTGCTGTACAACTTTGATAAAAAAACAGATGTGTAGACTGTCTAGGAAGGAACATGCAGATGACGATTCGTCGACTGTCTGACACATATTCCTCGATAAACCACCAAAGCAATTAATTTAGACCCATCTGTTTGTTATTCTCACTGCAGACAAGTAATGCTGCTTGTCTGTGATTCAAGATGGCACATTTTAAGAAGCACTTGATTGTAAAATGTTTGCAGCACTATGAACAAGTGAGATGAAGTACTTCAAATGCCTTTTTGTTCGTTCTTTGACCCAGTGGAAAAATGTCGAGAAGACTGTAACTACATGAACATTTCCAGCATCTGCAGTTCCTTCTTAAACATTCCCGGAAAATTGAAATGAAAGGATTTACCTGTATCCATACACTTCAGAGTAGTTGTCTGCCTCTCCACTAGATAAGGTTACATATTCCCGAGGATTATCGGCATGCATTCCTGCACAATATATCTGCAAACCGAAGCATTAATGTAATGATGGGATATTCCTAACTCTGAGCGAAGATTGATCAATTTGTAAATACAGTTTGTAACTACAGTACCTTTATTACTTTGCCTTGAATCTTTAGCAGGTACTCTCCATCCTTTCGCACTTCCCTTGTCTTTTGAATTTCACTGCAACTTGCTGAAGCATCACCTTTAAAACAGCAACGATTGTATGTGGAAAAGAATCATTCACAAGGACATTAGATGGCAGCATGGTTGAATATTGGATTTGGCATAATAGTAGCACCCTGCTTCGTCTCTAACAAGGCTCTGTTGTGAGGGAGTGCTGGCTTCAGGAGCGGCATTTTACAGGTATGACCCTACGAGGCCCAATCTGCTCATGGGTGGATGATCCTTGATGAAATTGGAAGAAAAGGCATTGGGTGCTCGCTGTGGGACAAACCAACAGAAATGTTCTTATTGCTGAGCGAGGTGGACACTAAGTGTTGCCACATGACTTTATTTCATCAGTATATATTTGGCTGCTTGACCCATTGATGGTTCTACACAACAAAATGGGAATAAAATGCACTTGGCATTGTGAGAGCCTACACAGCACTGACTGCATTCACAGGTTCTATGTTCCCCACTCTAGTTTTATGGCGACATAAGGCACACAATGGTGAAGGAGCAGGTGAGATACACATGACTACACTCTATTACACATTGCTCCATAGTGTCTAATAATTTGACAGGATGTGCAGGGTTGGGCATGTTACGAGGACAGGATGTCCAGATAAGGGTGATAGATAATCGTGAGAGCAAGGTTGAGTGTGGCTGCCTCAGGAGATGTGTAGAGGCCCAGTTATTGTGTGCCATGGGTCCGCCTGTCCCATATTTATAAAGCTGCCCAACGGTGTCAAACAACTGCTGAATAATACATTCCATTGGACCTGCCTACCCCTTGCACAGAGCAATTCCTCTGACCACAAAGCTGTTGGCCAGCGACTGGCCTGCGTGTGTTGTGGAACACTCCAACCAGCCATCACCAGGGATCAGGATGTGTATTGTAGTTCACTATCCAGCACTCTCCTGGACCAGGGTATGTGGTGTAGGACACCATAGCCACCACTCTCCCAGACTAAGGAGCATGTTCTGGGAGTCACTAACCAGCACTCTTCAGAATGTGTGCTGGACGACATTGTAACAAGCACTCCCCAAACACCAAGGTCCGTGCTTCAGCACATTACTTAGCAAGGCACAAGTTGTGGAAAAGAGCAAGAATGTAAGGGACTTCCGTCACAGCCTTTACAATATGCAGGGACCTCCAGTCTTTGGTTTTAGGCAATTGAAAAGGGTTCAAATCTCGCAACATGGGACATGTTTATTGTAATCTCCCTCCCTGTATGCTTTTTGAAAAATAAATGAATTAGCTTTGTTCACAAAAGATCTGTCCATGCACAGTCCACCATGGCAGGTATGTTCATTTTGACTGCCAGCTGTGTGAATCAATGGGAGAACAGTCAGAGGGATTATATAATTTACAACACAATGAGCTTGCTTTGAGCAGCGATGCTGTCATCATATTTTAGGATTGCTTCAACTTCACAGCATGTGAACCAAGACCACCAGTTCTCACCCCCTTGTGTTATCAGCTACTGAGCATTGAAAGGCCTTGCTTGGCAACACCCTGATTGGAGTTTCATTACCTCATCCTTCTACAGTCGCTGCCTGGTACTTCAGTCCGCTGCCAACACATTAGTTCTTTCAACTAAGCTCCAAAATATTTGTTTGACAGGGAATCCTGGCATCCTGTTTAAACACTGGAACATGGGGAAGTTGGCCCTCAGCAACTATTGGTGGTGGCAGAGAGTGAATCAGCTTCTTGTTCACTCTCTGGCAGAGATTTGTGGAAAGCCCTCCCATAATGGCCTTTGTTATTCTTAAGAAAAGATTGCCCCTGCTATGCAAAAAAATGGAATATTAAACTCTGTGACGGGCGAAGACAAATCAATTGATTTTGTTGGGAGTTGAAAGCGTACGAGCAATTAACGTTATTGCGCACACGTACAACCGCCCAGGATTTGGAAATAAAACTACTTACAAATATCATTGAAGCAAAGAGTGTGAGGCGGTGGCTTCTGGCTGAGTTGGCACAGTTGACTGGGCAGACTGTCATCAGTCAGGCATTGCACTTTCCTCTCCATTATACCACTTCCACACGTCACTGAGCACTGAAATCATTTCAAAACAATCTTAATGGGTGATACAAAAGACTCATTGATGTTAAGTATAGGGGTGAAATGGGGATTTCATTTTGAGGCTCATTATTACAGTGCATAATTAACTGATAATTCAACTTATTCCACTATTAGGTGTAGCTACCCAGAAACCTTCCAATTCCTTGTCGTTACTTTAGCTACTGTAAACTTTAAATACTGTTGGCCTTGAACCAGGTCAGTTTTAACACAAACTACCTCAAGTGTGTATATCTGCCATTCGAGAATAAAAGAGGATGCTATTAAACACAGGAAGCCCCTGTGTTACGAATGGGTTCCATCCCTGCTGCGGGAAGAACAGCTGCCAGCCAGCTTCACTAACTCAGCTGGTGGCCAAGCCTGCTCCACGCTCGCAACTCTGCTCGGCTTAATCCATACACCGCGTGTTGAAGATCGGGTGAGTGGGGAGCGGAGAGACAATGACATGGTCCATTCCCACCCAGCAGAAAATACCTGCAGCCTCACAGAAGATGGCAAACCCATTCCGCCCGTTTTCCAAATAGTCAATTGTATGTACGGGCTGTGCAAATGCTGGGCGTTCCTAACCCTAACTTTTCATTCTGTCGTAATATGAACTTGACTAAATCTTCCCCATGTTGCTGCACATGAGGAATGAACATCAATTGGTACAATGAATAAGAAGTCCAGATTTGCATGGAATGTACCTTGCTCCAGGCTCCCATTCTCCAGCTGGCTGATGGAGGACATTTCTGCACATTGCACCAGTGAACACTGGCTGGTGGTGGCTGTGAACAGCTGTTCTTCGTGGTTGACGGCAGGTCATATGAATAAAGGTCTTGGCCAACGTGGACCTCACTGCAGTATACTATCCGTTGTTGATATCCTGGGCCACAACTTGCTGAACACTGTGTAGTTAAAGTGAGTACACTGCAATTGGTAGTGCTAATCGCAATCACAGACCTCGTTAGTTACTGAAGCACAATGCAACTTTTAATCTTTATTTTGAAGGTAGATAAAGTTAGCAAACTAAAATGAACCAGATAAAAAACGATAAAGCAAAATGCTACAGATGCTGGGAATCTGAAAGAAAAATGGAGAATACTATCAGATGTGGCAGGAAAAGAAAAAAAGCACCTTGTTTTACATCCGTACAGCAGCATGAGGGTTAAAGACCCAGTCAATTATTTCCAATACTCACTATCAACTTGTTAATTGTCAACTTTTGCCATGACCATGTAAGATTTTGCAAAACCCTTTCCAACTCAAGACATATATACAGTAACAGGTGACTTGCAACAAAATGGGGGCATCAAATATATCATAAATACAGAGCTCATTATTATTGCAGCCAAAATGATTTGACTTAGCAAACACATCCTATCACACAAATAAAATATGTTTCCCACATCAGGCAATTTAGTTTAGCTTACCTTAAAGATGTAGCATAGAAACAGGTCCTTTGGCCCACAGAGTCTCTGCTGACCATTCATTACCCATTGACAACATTTATTGCTGACTGTAGTCAACAGTACAGGTGGGTCTGTTCTAATGCCATAGTTGCACTCTTCGGAAATGTTATTAATTATAAAAAATCGTAATTTTAAGACAATTATCCTCACAGGCTTTTCAAACATAGTGGTCTTTATAATAACTATAAGTTTAATTTTGTTACTGCAACCTACAAATTCTAAAGATCGCGTGTTATATTGTTTAACTCAGTAATATTGCACATGTGTCAATAGAAGTGATTGCTTGCCAATTTTATTGGGCACATGCAGTGAAACTGACAGACTGTGCTCTGAAGAGAAAATGGTGCCCGATTATTTCGGGGAGGTTTCATGGAAACATTTTTTACAAGGCAGCTTTTTATCTACTTGCCAACTTCCAAAGTGACTTTTATGTGATTCTCTAGTTCCCAACTGAAATTTGATTTATTTGGCTCGCGTGATCCGAATAGCTTCCCAATTTATTGATCATATTTTGGAACTACGCATTCTAGTAGAACTACCCGTAATTACCAAAACAATGTTTAACCCCATTCAACCACACTTTAGATAACCATGACAAGTGTTAACAAGAGATATGTGAAAGGTGTTGAGGGGTATTGCATTGTCTGTTGAAGTGTGGTTCATAATCATGGAAACTGGGAGAAGCTGAAAAGTCGGGTGAAAGTTACAAATGTCAGCAACCTTACCTGTGACCATTCCCCTGCAATCCAAATGTGTTGGCAAGGTGCAATGAAACAGCTGTGCACAGCAGGAGGCTTGGACAATGGGTTACAGCGATGATCTTCTGCCCATTCCTGGATGTGATTAACACACCGCACACTGCGCATCTTCACACCTTTACCACACGACGTGGAGCACTGCAAACAAGAGGCACAGGCTCAGTTGCGGGGGCTGGCTGATGTTGGGCTTCAGGCCAGCTGCAACTCGAGCTAGATCCAGAAACCAAATGCTTGACTTTACTGGTCGTTTACAGGTCTGACACAGGCGTATAATTGCAACTCCAGATAGGAAGCAATACATTAGATACACGATTTACGGAAGCCAGTTAACCTACCCGTCTGCACGTCTTTGGCATGTGGGAGGAAACTGGAGCACCTGGACGATACCCATGTAGACACAGGAAGAATGTGCAAACTACACACACACACACAGCTCTACAGGTCCGTATTGAACCTGGGTCATTGGAGCAGTGAGGCAGCAGCTTTTCCAGTTGCACCTCTGTGTTGCTCCATTCTCTGCCCCTAACTGAGAGGCTTGCTTGACAATTTCAGCGGACAGTTGAGAGTCAATCTCTGGTGAGCCTGCTGTCACTGAGAAGCCAGACCGAGGAAGAATGGGAGGGAAAAAACTAGCACCAGGCCATTCAGCCCCTCATGTCTGTTTTATCATTCAATGAGATCATGGCTGTTCTTTCAACTTACTGGCCCTTTCCTGTATTCGCTCATGTTACTCGATTCCCTTAATTTCCAAAAACCTCTGCCTGAAATATGCCCAACAGCTGTGTCTCAACAGTCCTCTTGGGTAGAGATTGCTAAAGATTCAACAGCTTCTGGTGAATACATTTCTTTGCATGTCAGTCCTGAATAGCTGACTCCTTTTGAGAGAATGGCTCTAGACAATTCAGCAGAGAAACATCAGCCTGTTAAGAAGTTTGAAGGATTCAATGAGTCGAAACTCAAGAGACTATGTGGCCAATCTGCTTAACCTCTCCTGACAAGACAAGCCTTCATTCCAAGGATCAATTTTGTGAACCTTCACTGCACAATCACTGCTTTACTGCTCACCCTCACTGACCTGAGTTTTAAAACTTGAGATAGACTTCATTATTATAAACTTAAATTGCCCAGTTTCTGTGTTAAAAAAAGGGACTATTTTAAACTGAGGTCCTTTGAGAGTTGCTGCTTATTATTCAGCTCACAGCATTCATGAAAATACAACGTACTGCCTAATATCCCTACCATCTGCAGCAGATTAACCCTATTTGTGAAAATGGTGTGGAAAAGCACTAATAGTTTGAGCTCAAATTGCGTTCTGGTATTCTTTCCAACAAATCTCACTGTACCAGCAGTTCTCCATCACAGTGTGACATCTGAGTCTGTAACACGGTAATTAGCGTTAAGAGTATTTAGGGATTGAATGAGTACAGTGAATGTGCTTACAATGGTCCATAAACACAAGACTACTTTTATACGGCAGGGGATCTGTCTTCAACTCTAATTGCACACAGTTAATCATTTTGGATATGCACTGGATTTCCAATCAGGGTTTAAGAAGTTCTAGTAACACTAGACATCTGAGAAAATAAAATCCTTCTATAAGATTTCAAAGAACACTGAAAAGAAGAACGGAATTATTAGCTGGTACATTAATATGTATGTAGTTACAACGTCTGATGCACCTAGCATTCGAAATTAACTAGTTTCCAGAACACAAATGGCTAGTTTTGCCTTTCCTGCATTTAGAAATGGGAACTTACATGGGGATTTTGTGTGGGAAATTGCTCGGTAAATAAAGTAACATGTTTCACATGCTACATTGCAAGGAAATCCCCTGTGTTATGGGCCATTCACTGCATGGTTCAGGCATCACTGGGTGGCCGGGACACTGAATCTGCAGGATAATTTTAATGGGGTTGAAAATAATTGGCCTGGAATTTGCACCCAATGCTGGCCTTGCGGGAACGTTCCCACCATCATCTACCAATCTGGGCGGTGTAGCAGTTCCCTTCTCTGATGTCAAACATTGTCACTCATTAATTCAAAGGGATCTATGGTGTCCAGAAACTGCAAAGTCATCAAACAGCCAATTACACCAAAGGATTCTAATGGGCATCAAGCTGGGAAGGAAAATGCACACAATTGATTCTGAAGAAGGGTTTCGGCCCGAAACGTTACCTATTTCCTTCGCTCCATAGATGCTGCTGCACCCGCTGAGTTTCTCCAGCATTTTTGTGTACCTTCGATTTTCCAGCATCTGCAGTTCCTTCTTTAACACAATTGATTGATTGATTGATTGAAGGATATAGCATGGAAACAGGCTCTTCGATTGTGGAGTCCACACCGATCATCTATCACCCGTTCACACGAGTTTTATCTTATCCCACGTTCGCTACATATTTGGGGCAATTTGCAGAGGCCATTTAACCTACAAAACCTGCATGTTTTTGGGATGCGAGAGGAAACCGGGGCAACCAGAGGAAACCCATGTAATCACAGGGAGAACCTGGAAACTCTGCAAAGAGAGCACCCGAGATCAGGATCGAACACGGGACTCTGGGGCCATGTGGCAGCAGTTCTACCAGCAAATAAAAATTGGAACACTGTCATAAGATGAATTAAAGGCTGAAAGACTGTAACTAAATATTTTAAAAGAAAATGGTTGTTTTTTTTAAATACATTTGTTTTACAAATATTTTTCAGAAGAAATCAAAACCCTCATTGGGACCAGAGTATTTGCTAAATAGCAATTACGGTTCCTCATGCAACTAAATGTAAGATTTTCTGGGAAATTTGCTGAGAAATGATTTTGTACATCTGAAATATTTGTTATTTCACTAATTTCAATTGCAGTGGGATGATTTCAAGCCAGTGCAGTCTGTACAGGAGATACTGACAGAAACTTTGCATGTGTATCTAGCACATTGGGATTGTTTGCTGTGTTCCCTTCCATCAGGCAACGGTTCCCACACCCTTTCAATTCATCCCCCAGTCTCCTGTCCATTCCGCACTCAAGTGATAAGTGAGAGCGATGTATTTTAGGGGTGGGACAAGGGTAGGATGTATACATGCATGGCTGGTCCCTCAGGAGGATTGAGGAACAGAGGGACCTCAATGCACTAGTTCGTAGATCCCTGAAGGTGGCAGCCAAGTGGATAAAGATGGTGAAGATAGTTGAGATAGAGACACAAAAGACTGTGGATGCTGGAATCTAGAGGGAAAAAGATGAGCTGCTGGAGGAACTTAGCAAGCAGGGCAGCATCCCTGGAAGCAAACAGACAGTCAACAATTTGGGTCACAAACCTTCATCTGGATTGAAAGAGTACAGCAGAAAGAGATGAGGGGGAATGGTGGAAAAAGAGCTAGCAAGCTATAGGTCGGTGGTTCTTAAGCTTGGGGTCGTTTGGGGCTTTGCCGGGGGTCATGAAGGGGACACAAATAACATATCAATTTCTTGAGCCCATGTTTAGGAACCTAACAAAGGTACATACCACATACAGTATTTTGTTTGCATATGCGCGTCCTGTTGCCAAAAAAGGTTAAGAACCACTGCTATAGGTTGATCCAGGTGACAAAGAGATGATTGGCAGATTAAGTCTGGTGGGGGAGTGAAAACAAATAAAGGAGAGTTCTGTTGAGTTTAAGTTCAGGGAACAAGCCCTCTGACCCACCGAGTCCATGCTGGACGGTGATCCCTGTACACTCCTGTCCCTCTCCTGCACTCTAGGAGAACTTACAATTTTTACCGAAGCCAATTAACCTACAAACCTGTATGGCTTTGGAATGTAGGAGGAAATCGGAGCAACCGGGGAAAACCCACGGGGAGAACACACAAAATCCATACAGACGTCACCCATAGTCAGGATCAAAGCCAGGTCTCTGGCACTGTAAGGCAGCAACTCCACTGCTGTGCCACCCTGCCAGCCATGTGGGTAAATGGGACCATTGGAGAGAAGGGGTGGATGAAGTGGGAGAGGTGTGTGGATGATGAACAGATGAGGTATGTGAGGGAGAGGAGAAAAATGAGTGATAGGGGACTGGGGGAGGGGGCTAGAAAGAAGGGCATGTGAGAGGATGTGGGTAGACAGGAGAGAGAAAGGGAAATGGAAAATTCAATGTTCACACCATTGGGTTGTAGACAATATCCAGGTGGAACATCAGTGGTGTTCCTCTAGTTTGTGTTAAATCTCACCCTGGCTGTGGAGGAGATCAAGGATGGAGAGGTCATCCTATGAATGGTTAGTGGGATAATAATGGTTGGCAACCGGGAAATCTAGACGGCGATGGTGGACAGAACGCAGATGGTCAATAAAGCCATCACCTACTCTGTGTTTGGTCTCAATGATGTAGAGGAGGCCACATTGAGAGCATGAAATGCACTAGATGAGGTAGGGGCAGATAAATCTGAACTGGAGTAGAACCTTTAATCTCACTGTTCCCATCTGCCCGCCGTTATTTGGTTCACCTGTCTTTCTCATGTTTCCACAATCTGCAGCGCTTTATAGTTTCTGCCTATCATCTAGCAGCCTTGGTTGCTATCTCCCCCCCCCCACCACCTCCGCCCCCCCCCCCTCGATTCCATCTGCCAAACAACCTCTTCATCCACCTGCCAGCTCTTGCCCTACCCTCCCTCCCTTTACTTTGTTGTACTGACTTCCCCCAGTCCAGTCCAGGTGAAGGGTCAAGAAATGCAGGAAGTTGCTCTTTGGTGATGACTGGGAAAGGTAAGAATTAAGCCAGTTCCTGTTTGTTGGTCAGTGGTGGAGAGATGTCTTCGGCCTTATCAACTGCCAGGCTGAGGCTAAACACAAACTAGAAAAATAACTTTTCATGTTCTGTCTGGCTAGTGTAAAACCCAATGGTATGAATTATGAATTTTCCAGTTATACCCATGAGGTCCCGAGCAAGTTGGCAAGTTGGCAAAACCTACGCCTAAGGGTTTTAGACACCCCTGCTCCAGGAAACTGACTAAGGGTATTCATCTTATCTGTATTCCTCATGATTTTATACACCTCTATAGAGTCCCCCTCAGTCTCCTATGCTCTTGCAAAAATAAAACATCTATCCAGCATCTCCTTACAATTCAAATCCTGCAGACTTTGCAACATCCTTCTAAATCTCCTCTGCCCTCTTTCCAGTTCAAGGACATCCTTCCTATAGGAAGGTGAACAAAACTGCAGGCAGTACTCCCAATGTGGCCTTACCAATATCTGCTACAGCTGTTAAATGATGTCCCAACTCCATGGAAAAAATAATGTCCTGAAGAATCCAGAAAATGTGGTAAAATCGGCCAAGTGACATTTGTAAAGTGTGATGATTGAACGGTTGTTAACATGGGAGGGAGCACTCAGTCCTTTCTTTCTTGTATATATGTTAACAATCTGGACTTAATCACAGGGATCATTATAAGGACGTTTGCAGATGACATAAAAATTGGTCAAGCAGTGAAGAGGAAAGCTTTAAGCTACAGGAAGGCAATTGGATGGAAAAGCACCAAATGGTATTTGATGGAAAGAAGTGTGTTCTGCACAACCCTGATAGTACCTTGGCAATGGAACACTATAGAACACCACTTGCACGACCATGGATTGGTTCTAATTGCGTTTTGTGCTCCTGTCTTGATTTTTTGTCAGTCTTTTTCTTTTTACTGTCTTGTATAATTTATGTTTTGCATGTTGTCTGATGCAAGCCTCTGATGCAAGCAAGACTTTCATTGTACTGGTACCTCAATGTACTTGTGCACATGACCATCGACGTGACTTGACTTGAGATGGGAAGGTACAGCAAATCAAGGGAAAACAAGACCATGGTGGGAAAAGTGGAGTCAGAAGGATATTAGAACTCCACTGGAGGGGTGAATGGAAACTCAAGTCGGTAAAAGAGCAATCCTCCATCAGATGAGGCTTTCCTATCTTTGCAGAGCCAATCTGCATGGAATCATTGGTTGGACATTCACTTTATTTTTTTCATGTGCAATTCTCATCATAAAGACCATCAAAGCTCATGTGCCCTGCTGAATGAGGTGGAATGGCTTACCAAGATATAAATAGCGCTGAACAAACATTGGTGCAGTGAAATGGTCCATGGTGTCTCTTCCCTCAACAAATAAAAATAAAAATTCAATGTATTTTTAAATTATGAAACATAGTTTTAAGCATTACTGATAATTCAGCTTTTTCTCTTTGTTCGCACCACTTATTATTTATTTCTGTCAACAGTTATAAATGTTAGAGCTTATTACTTCATCTGTTGGGGTTTGCCATCTAAACTCTTCAGGCAGAAGGCAATGTCCAGTAAATAAATCCATTAAGGCAAGCCTTTTAAATGGGATTGACTGCTATACTGATTAAACTAAATGATTCTGATCAGGACTCTTATTCTACAAGCTCATTGACGATAAAATAATGACTCACAGCAAGGTGCTCCTCACTAGTATTCGCCACCACAGAAAGTGAGGTGGAAAATGGTCTAGTCTACATTGTGATGGTCGAGTCTACATTGCTCTTGACTCATCCCTAAACTCCACTGGGTTTAGGTGGATATGGGATATTAATCAAATTCTGACTATTAAACTGGTCATTTGAAATACTAAACAAAAAGGTATGTGCAGCAGGCCATGTATTGCAATGGGGTATTCATAGCAGCTAAGAAATGGATTGATGCCGAAAGTATCTTTCCTACTCCAATGGTTAGTGGTTGCAATACTAATTTTGATCTAACTGAAATGCAGCCTGGTGAAGAGTGAAATATCAGGAATATGAATATGTTACATAAAACGCCCCAGAGAGAACCTGGGACCGTGTCTGAAGGCGGTCCTGACCTGAAACATGGTTCATAAGTTCTTAAGTGATAGGAGCAGAATTAGGCCATGCGGCCCAGCAAGTCTACTCCACCATTCAACCGTTTCCTCTCGACCCCATTCTCCTGCCTTCTCCCCATAACCCCCGACATCCGCAGTAATCAAGAATCTATCAATCTCTGCCTTGGACTTGGCCTCCACAGCCTTCTTAATTTAGTTTACAGATGCAGCGTGGAAACAGACCCTTCTGCCCACCAAGTGCGCACCGATCAGCGATCCCCACACACTAACAACTACTCTACACATACTAGGGACAATTTACATTTATACCAAACCTGTACGCCTTTGAAGTGTGGGGGGAAACCGAAGATCTAGGAGAAAACCCATGCTGGTCACGGGGAGAACGTGCAAACTCCGTACAGACAAGCACTTGTAGTCAGGATCGAACCCGGGTCTCTGGCGCTGTAAGGCACTGGTCAATCCATTTCCCTCCACAGAAGCTGCCTGACCCACTGGGCTCCTTCAACTGTCTGTTTTTTATGCCGGGAATGTGTCACAGGCCGGACTCCTCACAACTGAACATAAAGGCCACATTACAGGGTTAAAATTCAGGGACAAAAAGAAAAACACATTTAAACAATACTGTCTGGATTTTTGGAGACACAGTTTGCAGTTCCTTTCGAGTGCATATCTGGTTTGGCACCTGGTCAAATAACTCTAGGCACTATTTATGCTGAAACATGCAAGCATTTATTTGAACTCCCACTCAAGAGGAAGCCCCATAAAAGAAGCCCCTCTGTCATTTCTGACGTTAACTTTTTCATCTTATCTGGCCATACTTACGTCTTGCCATTCATCTGCAAGCCATTCATGTCGTAGACAGCCAGGCAGCCGGCATTGCTGAGTGCTGGCTGGCCGAGAGAACGGATTGCACGTCTCTTCAATTACCCGACCGACACCCTTCAGCCTGCAGAAGATATCCCTCTGCTGAAGTCCCTCTCCACACGTCACTGAGCACTAACACCAGGAAAAGGTCAGAGAAAGAAAGATAAGGAATGCATTCGCTATTAACATTTGAAACCTTCCTTTTACAGTATACATCGGTCTCATATACCGGTTTCTGTAAACGCCTCTTAAGGCATTTTAAAGTAGAAATTGTGGACAAATGAATGACCTACTCAAGCAGTTGTGTATTTGCGAAATGCTTAAGTCGTCTGAGAGTTTGTGTAAGGAGCAAATCATGTATGAATTTCATGATTAGGAGAGAGGCTGGTTTAAATAAATGACAAAGCAATTACTTCAATATCAGACTTGGGTTTGGAGTGAAATCTAACCACAAACTAAAGAGCAGCTGTTGAAGTTAGTCGGTCCATACTCCAGCTATTTCATTCCATTGAGCTCCTATGGATCAACAGCTGCCCACACCCCACACCTGAATACCACATTTATCCCGGTTATGGAGAGGGAGTGCTGCTTCCACACAAGGCCACATTACAGGGTTCAAATTCCGGGACCAAAAATGTTTGTGCTTGACCGTGACTATTTTCTCCAGCCAATTATTGTTGTACACCTCAGTCCTTCCCTCCTCCCCCACCCAAAACCAGATCTCCGGCACCTTCAGGTACAGATCTGATGGTGAAGGCAACGGGAAGATCGGTTGGGTCCGTTGCCGATGAGCATGGCCTCGGTCTTCCTGTGGTTGACTCTGGCTCCTGATGCTGATTCAAACTGATTGCAGATGCTGATCAATCTGCGGACTGACCTTGGATCTGACCAAAGGACAACAACATCATCCATGTGCAGGGAGGTTTTGATCTGAGTGCCCCCAAGCCCTGCACCCCTCTTATGCTCTCCTCCTTCCTGATGGATTTGGCAAATGGTTCTATACAGCCCTGCCTGGCTCCAGATCTGATAAGAGAAGCTACCGGTTTCCCATCCATTGATTTGGACTGCACTACAGATGGAGCAGTTGGATCCAGTTCCTTATTCCCTCCTCAAAACACATGTTGGTGAGCATGTCCATCATTTATGTGTGCGATCTCCTGTCTAAAGATTTCCCCTGGTCCAAGGCGACCAAGCAGGTGTCCTTGAGGTGATGGTATCCATGAGTAGCGCCAGCCTGCCTGAGATTTTCCTGCCAGGTACAGTACAGGTTTCACCTGTCCCAGAGCAGACTTGACCCAGTTAGCGATGGCTTTGGACAGGATCTTATAGTCCACATTTAGCAGCGAGATGAGACTCCAATTCCTGATATCATTCTTCTCCTCCTTTAGGTTGTAGATTAGGGTAATGCTGCTCTTCCTCATGGAGTCTGATATGCTGCCAGCCAGAGCCATAGCATTGTACACTTCCAGCAAGTCTGGAGTACAACTCAGCCTGTAAGCCATCGCTTCCAGGAGTTGTATTCCAGTCAAAGAAACGGATGGAGCCAGTCATCTCCTCCTCAGTGGCTGGTCCAGATTCTCACACTTACTGTCTTCTAAGATTTCCATAATAGAGGATGGGAAGATAGACACAAAATGCTGGAGTAACTCAGTGGGTCAGGCAGCATCTCTGCAGAAAAAGAATAGATGACATTACCTATTTTTTCCCCCAGAGATACTCCCTGACCTGCTGACTTATTCCAGCACTTTGTGTCTATCTTTCGTATAAACCAGCATTTGCAGTTCTTTCCTACATATAGAGGATAGGATGTTTTGGGAGGCTGTGCTGCCTGGGGCCTTTCTGTCATACAGACTGGCAAAGAAGGATTTGCAGATCCTCAATATGTCCGTCTGCGAGGATGTTACCGAGCCGTCCTTTTCCTTAAGGCTGTGGATCACAGAGCATCAAGTGTACCACTTGGCAGCAAGAGCACGTCTCATCGTACTCTACAGAGCAGTCTCTGGATTGGAAGATGACCTTGGAGGACTCTGTGGCACAGAGCGTGGCTTGCCAGCTCTTTGCGTTTCAGAGTTGCTCCGTCACATCCACCCTCCTTGACTGCAGAAGGAAGAGTTGCTGCAAGTCTGTCTTGAGTTGGCACAATTCCCTCTGACCCTGTTTTGGTTTCTGAATGCTTTTGAGGGTGAATGTCGTGATGTTGCTTGTAAATCAAATGTTAACCCAGATAGCAGGAAAACGCCCCAGCTCCTGATTGAAATAGTGCTGCTGAATCTTTCGGAATAGATCCTCTGAGAAACCAGGTTGGGTCTTGATGTAACATCACCTCCAACAGGTGACATCCCTGACAACGAATGGTCATTCAGTATTGTTCTTGTGTGATGGCCTACACCTTTGACTCAATTCTCTAGAATGGGAGCTGGATCCAGAACTCTCTGACTCAGAGGTAAGAAAACGGTCAACTGGCCACGAGTTGCAGTTCCAGAATCTGTCCCACAATCTGTACGAAAAGGCAGCAACACTTCCGCCTAGATAACCATCGGCACAGGAGCACCTTAAGGCCTCGTGCTCAGCCTCCTGCTCTACTCACTCTATAGTGATGATGACTGTGTTGCCGGACACTGTTCCAACTCCATCTTCAAATACGCTGACGACACCACTGTTGTTGAACGAATTACATATGATGACGAGTCAGAATATGGGAGGGAGATCGATCGACTGACCAAATGTTGCCACAACAACCTTGTTCTCTATGTCAGTAAAGCCAAGGAATTGATTGTTGACTTTGAAGATGAAGGTCAAGGATTCACAAACCTGTCTTCATCAAGTGGTGGAGAGAGCCAAAATCATCAAATTCCTGGGCGTGTATATCTCTGAAGATCTGTCCTGGACCCAGCACATTGATGTAATCACAAAGAATTCCCAACAACGCCTCTACTTCCTCAGAAGGTTGAGGAAATTTGGTATGTTAACGAATATTCTCTTGTACCAGTGCACAGTGGAGAGCATATTGACTGGTTGCATAGCGGCCTGGTTCAGCAACTCAAACGCCCAGGAAAGAATAAGATTGCTAAAAGTAATGGACACAGCCTAGTCCATCACAGGTCCTGACCTGCCCACCATCAAAGGGGTCTCTAGGAGTTGCTGCCTTAAAAAGGAAGCCAGCGTCATCAGAGACCAACCCAGGCCACACTCTCATTTCACTCCTCCATCGGGAATAAGGTACAGGAGCCTGAAAACTGTAACGTCCAGGTGCAGGAACAGCTTCTTCGCTACAACTATCAAGCTATTAAACACTACCACCTCCAAAAAAGCTCTGAACCACATAGACTTGTGGGCATCAATTTTGCCTTTGCATTATTATTGGGTTTTTAAAAAATCTATATCTATATACTGAACTTTGTTGTTGTTGCTTATTATGGTGTTTACAGAGTACTATGTTTACATTTCTGTTGTGCTGCTGCAAGTAAGAGATTCATTGTTCTGTTTCAGGAAATATGACAATACAACACTCTTGACAGTAGTGCAGCACATTTATACTGCAATATTAATTTTATTGAAAACCTATTTCAGTGCAGTAACCTTCAATAAGCTTGTTAATTTTCAAAGTTTGTGGCTCTTTGGTCATTCAAAAGTAGAGAGTTTTAAGATATCTGGACAACAGCATTTGGGGTCTGAGGTTGCAAGTCATGACAAAATATTCACCGAATTTAAGTTGAAGGAGAGTAAAAGTTATTTTTAAATCATTTTGAAATGAATGTGTAGCATAGATCTAATAAATATCACCCGCCATCCTCTCCAGTACAATTACATCCTTCCTGTAGTGTGGCAACCAGAACTGTCTATAATCCTCCAGCTGTGGTCTAACCAATGTTTTATCAATTTGAACTATAACCATATGCTATATTCTATATAAACATGCATGTCTTCTTCACCACCTTATCTGCCTGTGCATTCACCTTTAGAGGTCTGCCCTCTGGAAGGCGACTCCGGACTGTCAAAGCTACCACAGAGACATAAAAACAGCTTTATTCCACGAGTAGTAGCTCTACTCAATAACCAAAAATCTGTAGCCTCCTTTTGCTCTGGCATTTTATTTAATCCACATGTTTAATTGATAACGTAACCCCACTTTTCAAGAAGGGAGGGAGAGAGAAAACGGGGGATTACAGACCAGTTAGTCTAACATCGGTAGTGGGGAAACTGCTAGAGTCAGTTATTAAAGATGGGATAGCAGCACATTTGGAAAGTGGTGAAATCATTGGACAAAGTCAGCATGGATTTACGAAAGGTAAATCATTTCTGACGAATCTTATAGAATTTTTCGAGGATGTAACTAGTAGCGTGGATAGGGGAGAACCAGTGGATGTGGTGTATCTGGACTTCCAGAAGGCTTTCGACAAGGTCCCACATAAGAGATTAGTATACAAACTTAAAGCACATGGCATTGGGGGTTCAGTATTGATGTGTATAGAGAACTGGCTGGCAAACAGGAAGCAAAGAGTAGGAGTAAACGGGTCCTTTTCACAATGGCAGGCAGTGACTAGTGGGATACCGCAAGGCTCAGTGCTGGGACCCCAGCTATTTACAATATATATTAATGATCTGGATGAGGGAATTGAAGGCAATATCTCCAAGTTTGTGGATGACACTAAGCTGGGGGGCAGTGTTAGCTGTGAGGAGGATGCTAGGAGACTGCAAGGTGACTTGGATAGGCTGGGTGAGTGGGCAAATGTTTGGCAGATGCAGTATAATGTGGATAAATGTGAGGTTATCCATTTTGGTGGCAAAAACAGGAAAGCAGACTATTATCTAAATGGTGGCCGACTAGGAAAAGGGGAGATGCAGCGAGACCTGGGTGTCATGGTACACCAGTCATTGAAAGTAGGCATGCAGGTGCAGCAGGCAGTGAAGAAAGCGAATGGTATGTTAGCTTTCATAGCAAAAGGATTTGAGTATAGGAGCAGGGAGGTTCTACTGCAGTTGTACAGGGTCTTGGTGAGACCACACCTGGAGTATTGCGTACAGTTTTGGTCTCCAAATCTGAGGAAGGACATTATTGCCATAGAGGGAGTGCAGAGAAGGTTCACCAGACTGATTCCTGGGATGTCAGGACTGTCTTATGAAGAAAGACTGGATAGACTTGGTTTATACTCTCTAGAATTTAGGAGATTGAGAGGGGATCTTATAGAAACTTACAAAATTCTTAAGGGGTTGGACAGGCTAGATGCAGGAAGATTGCTCCCGATGTTGGGGAAGTCCAGGACAAGGGGTCACAGCTTAAGGATAAGGGAGAAATCCTTTAAAACCGAGATGAAAATAACTTTTTTCACACAGAGAGTGGTGAATCTCTGGAACTCTCTGCCACAAAGGGTAGTCGAGGCCAGTTCATTGGCTATATTTAAGAGGGAGTTAGATGTGGCCCCTGTGGCTAAAGGGATCAGAGGGTATGGAGAGAAGGCAGGTACGGGATACTGAGTTGGATGATCAGCCATGATCAAATTGAATGGCGGTGCAGGCTCGAAGGGCCGAATGGCCTACTCCTGCACCTAATTTCTATGTTTCTATGTTTCTATAATGCTTTATTATTAATGTTTAATGTTTTATGTGTCATTCCTAACTGTCACTGCAATGTTGTCACTTGCAGGCAGAGCACCAAGGCAAATCCCTTGTATGTGAATACTTGGCCAATAAACGTATTAATTAATTAATTCATTCATTCATTCATTCTTTCTTTGGATTTATACACCAAGGGTCCCTAAACACTCCCTAGAGTACCATTTATTGTGTATGTCCTATCCTTAATTAGTCCTCACAGAGTGCTTCACTTCACGTCTAACGTTTTTAAATTCCATCTGCCATCGCTTATTTGTTGCTCTTCAAATGAGTGACTTATCGTGGTATAAACATTTGGATGTTCACTAATTGGGATAGTAATTATGGAGGATCGGACTGCTCAGGCAGAAACATACAGGAAGTCTGAATGCACATGTGAGTGTCCCTGTACCAGATCACTTGCACTTGTTCTTTTCAAACAGACCTGTTGAGCCTATAATCGATAATCTAATTTCCCCATTTACTGAGGCAGGTTGCAGCCTGCTTATTGTTTCATGTAGTCATGGGCGAAAGGAAAATCTGAAAAGAAAGGAGAAACTAGGCAGAGTAAAACAGAGGATAGACCAAAATAATGTTGATTCGTTTACTTCAGAGATAAAGCACGGAAACAGGCACTTCAGCCCACTGAGTCAGTGCAAACTATCCTACACACTAGGGACAATTAACAATCTTTACCAAAGCCAACAAACCTACAAACCTGTACATCTTTGGAGTGTGGGATGAAACCGGAGCATAGACACAAAATGGAGATAGACAAAAATGCTGGAGTAACTCAGCAGGACAGACAGCATCTCTGGATAGAAGTAATGGGTGACATTTTGGGTCAAGGGGTCTGAAGAAGTGTCTACACCCGAAACGTCACCCTGGGATCCTGGGATGCTGCCTGTCCTGCTGTTACTCCAGCATTTTGTGTCTACCTTCAATGTAAACCAGCATCTGCAGTTCCTTCCTACATGTACTTAACAGAGCTGGCATCATACAAGGGGTTGAATGGCCTCTATCTGTGCTGCAAGACTTTATGATGCTAGTACACCCACTGAACCTTTTTTTCCCTCTCGTTTATTATATTGCTTAGTGTACTATGTTTACATATTCTGTTGTGTTGCTACAAGTAAGAATGTCATTGTTCTATCTGGGACATATGACAATAAATTACTCTTGACTCTTGAACCATAGTAAAACGTGAACTTCTACATGTAATCACAAAATAAAGTTAAGTTATCATCTACACCTTCGAAGTTTACAGTTCACCATACCAGTTAATTGTTCAAGAAGAAAAGCAGGTATTGTAAGTCAGAAACATATTACTGTATTGGGCAGGTTAAACTACAAACATTTTGTTCATATCATAGCACAGATTGAGATGGTGAAAGCTTTCAAATTATAAAAAATAAATGTTTATTGCATTGTATTTATCGCAATGTCTATCGCATTGACATTTAAAAGAAACTGTCTAAACACCACTTATTGTGCATTATACTTCGTTAAAGGCACTTAAAACTACTAATTATTCATGAGAGATAATTAACCATGTGCATGCAGTGTCAGATCCAATGCTAGGTTAGGTCACACAGAGGGAGTTATTCAATATTCAGTGGATATTTTTAATGCAGAGATAGACAACTTATTGATTAGAATGGGTGTCAAGGGTTATGGGGAGAAGGCAGGAAAATGGGATTAGGTGGCAGAGATCAGCCATGATTGAAACTCAAGAGTAGCCTCGATGGGCCAAATGGCCTAATTCTACTCCTATAACTTGTGAACTTGTGAATATGGGATAGAATTTAAATAGAATCTTTGCCCGAGTAACTCAGCGGGGCAGGCAGCATCTCTGGATAGAAGGAATGGGTGGCCTTTCTTCAGTCTGAAGTTACTCCAGCATTTTGTGTCTATCTTAGGTGTAAACCAGCATTTGCAGTTCCTTCGTACACATAGAGTCTTTGCTTGTAGTGTGGTGCAGATGACAATGGTGGTGTTGGCTATCTGCAGGGGGGCTGGCCGATGGTATTTAATGAATGGACTAATGCACTGTGTGGGAATTTCCATTGCACCTGGCTTTGAGTGCTCTGAAATGTCAGTGGCTGGACCAGGACAACTGTTGGTGATATTGACATCGAAAAACCTGAAGCTCATCAAAATACACTGCAGTTACTTGCCCAGGCTCTCTGACAGTACATCCCAAACCCGTGAACTCAGCTCTCTAACCAGAAGCAGGTCACTGTCTTGGATTATTTGCATTTTTAATCACTTTTACACACATTTTAAGGGTTGTGATGCAATCCATGTCTTTACAATGACCTAATCCTCCTCGGGTAGGTGATCATCAAAGAATAGTTATTGTGCTTCCAACTATATGCTTTTCAAGTGCATTAAAATATTCAAAAGACCAGCTTTGATCTGGCAAGCAGACAGGTACTTGATTGACATTACAATAGCCTTCTGAAGCTTAAATGGGAATAAAATGGATCAGAGAAGTAATCGTTTGAGATCAGTGGGCATATAAAGCATGATTGTTTCTTTGGAAGTGCTTTTACAACTGAGGAACAGCTCAACTGGGGAAAAGCTTTCAGGAAAATTAGAAAATCCTGCACAACTTAGAAACTCATTTGCATTAAGCAGTTCATAAAATGTGGATTAGCTTTATTGTATGTTACAAAGGTACATCTTAAAACATCTGGCATTGATCTGCACTGTTCGAGAACAGTGGGTTTACTTCTCTTTCAAGTTCCATCATTAAAGCATGCATATCTGGTTCAGAATCAAAGACGTCACTTGGAACACAAGATGGAACAGTAAACGATAAGTACGAATTAATCAGTACTTTGGACATGTCGTATCTTGTGAGGAATCTGAAAGCTAAGGCACAGATTTGACATACTTTTCCCACGCTGCCTGGTTAGTAATTCAATCAGCAAAACCCAGTTAACTATTGCATCAACATACATTAAATCTCCACGCTCAATTATGACCTAATTTTATGTTTTAAAAGTGTTTGCCAAAAAATTACCCCAAGGCAGTGCAAGAAAGATGCAGGCAAGAACCTGCAGATGAATTTATATCTGGCATAGACACAAAATGCTGGAGTAACTCAGCAGAGCAGGCAGCATCCCTGGATGGAAGGAATAGGTGATGTTTCGGGTCGTGACCTTCTTCAGACTTTTTCAGGTCTGAAGAAGAGTCTCGTCCCATTTTTTTCTATCCAGAGATGCTGCCTGTCCCTCTGAGTTACTTCAGCATTTTATGTCTTTCTTCGGTGTAAACCGGCATCTGCAGTTCCTTCCAACACAATTTATATCTGGGAGCAAGCTAACTATTTATATTCTCCTCCACTGTACTTATTGGACCAGTTCTAGAGCATGTCACCAATCTAGTCCTGGCACCTTCGAAACCCTTTGAAACCCGATTTGACTCTAAATTATTCAATCGTGGTCCTGGGTGCAGGATAGTCCAAGCTTCATTCTGCACTTGATCTTTGTATTGTTCAGTTGCATTGGCATAAATTGAGAGATACTTTATTCATGTCAGTCTCAAGTTTAGATGTTTCTTTAATCTTTTCCTACCTATACCTTTGGGTCAGTGTTCCTACATGAGAGAGCCTCAAAGTTTATAAAACTAATATCATGCCGTACTTCCCCCCAAAGAAGACTGAAGGGCCTGTTATCCTTGCATGGAGGTCAGCGGAAGCACCTTTAAACAGCAACGGTTAGACTTAATGAAATTAGAAATGCCAGGTCACCACAGGTTGTGGAAACATGCATTGTTAGATCAGAAAGAGAGTTTCTTTGAAGCCATTAAATGGATTGAAACACAACTAGCAAATCAAATGGATTAAACCCTGGTTATTGAAAATGTGAGGATGTTTAATCTACATTCTCTTTGTAATTTATAGAGGATTAAATGAATTTTACATTGGTTTCTTAATGGTTCAATTGCCAACAGTTGTATTTAATGGCCCAAGTACGGGAAATAGATTCCCAAGATCACAAAATGCAAAACTTAGAAGGGGGCCATTCAGTCCATCATGTCTGTACCAGAGTAACTCTCCAGTTTCACATATTGACCTTTCTCTGTAACCTTGCAAATTTTTCTTCACCATATATTCATCCAATTCTCCTTTTAAGTCCATAATGGAACCTGCCCCACCACATCTGCAGGCATGAGTTCCAGATTCCCATCACATGTTGCATAAAGACGTTTCACTTCATGTCACCGTTAATTTCCATCCGCTTTATTTTACACCACATCTCGACCACACCACTAACAGAACCGACCTCCCATTATCCATTCCGTCCTGACCCCTTATCATTTTATAAACTTCTATCACATCTATCCACTGCTTTCTCTAAAGATAATGGCCGGTCTATCTTAACTATCCTTGTAATTGTAGTTCTATATCCCAGGAATGATTCTCTTAAATCTTCTCTGGATCCATTCGAATGCCTCCATATCTTCCAATAATATGACTGCTAGATTTGAACACAATACTCCAGCTGAAACCAGACCAGTGTTTTATAAAGGTTCAGCAAGGTGCCCACCAGGGGCGCCAGGGAGATGGCAGCCCTGCCGCAGCCTGTTCGTATTTTTCATCTTTTTGTTATTTTTAGCGTTTGTTAAAAGTTTGTTTTAATGTACTTCGGTTTGTTTTATGTGGGGGAGGGGGGAGGGGGGAGGGGATCGGGGGAAACTTTTTTTCAAGTTCCTACCTTGTAAATTGTGATCAATTTTCGGATCACATTATCTGGGCTCTGCGGCCTACCATCGCTGGAGCTGGAGGCCTCCTCGAACTGTCGTGAGCCCCACCGCGAGGCACGGACTTAACATCGGAGCGGATCCCTTGCCTGGAATCGCTCCCAACGCGGCCTGCGGACTTACCATCAAGGGCTCACAGTCTCGGGAGAGGCTAGTCGGGAGCTCCAACGCCGCAGGAGGTTCGACCAGCCTTAACGCGAGGTTCGATCGCCCGGCGCGGGGGAGCTGACAACCCCCCGATGCGGGAGCTGAACCGCCTCGACGCAGAGGGCCCGAACGCCGCCGGCTACGGGAGTCAAGACTGTCCCGTCAACGGAGGGCTCGAGGCCCCCGACCGAGGAAGAACAAATGGAAGGACTTGAACTTTATTTCGCCTTCCATCACAGTGAGGAATGTGTAGGAGTCACTGTGGTGGATGTTCATGTTAAAATGTGTTTTTGAGTCTGTTGCTTTTGATTGTACGACTGATCTGGCCAGTGAAATTCCTCATATGTTGCAAAACATACTCGGCGAATAAAATCTGATTCTGATTCTGATATACTCAATGCCTCTGTTGATAAAGACCAGAATTGTGTGCGCCTTATTAACTACTTTCTTAATGTTCCTTGTCATTTCCAATGACAAATGTCCCCTGTACCCAGGCTCCCCTGCTCCTGCACTCCTTTTAGAACAATATTCTTTATTTTTTATTGTTTGCTTATTTTCCACAATTATGTACAGCTTCAGTTTCCCAGAAATTGAACATCATCTGCCCTGCTCTGCCCTGCTAATATGCTGCAATTTAGTTTTAGTTTAGTTTGGAGACACAGCGCGGAAACAGGCCCTTCAGCCCACCGAGTCCACACCGACCAGCGATCCATGCACATTAACATTATCCTCCAGTAGGGACCATGTTTACATTTTTTTATACACATTCCACCTCATTTTATATCAAGCCAATTAACCTACAAACCTGTACGTCTTTGGAGTGTGGGAGGAAACCCAAGCATGTCACGGGGAGAATGTACAAACACCGTACCGACAGCACCCATAGTCAGGATCGACGCCGGTTCTCTGGTGCTGTAAGGCAGCAATTCTACCGCTGCGCCACCGTGCCACCCTGAATTTGTCACTGATGTTTTCAGTTTACAATACTTTCAAGTCTGTGTTACCCACAGTCTAGAGATTTTGGTTTGCACCCCCACATCAAGGTCCATAATACAGATCAAAAAGCAATTGAGCCCAACACTGATCCTTGAGGTACTTTACTGTTCACCTTCCTACAGTTTAAAAACAACCATTGACCATGACATACTGGTCAACTTCATTGTCCCTGTTATGCCATGAGGACAAACCTGTTATAGAGATCTTCTTGAAAGTTCTCTAGAAGTCCACATACACCTTTACTGCAATTCTATCACATTGTACATTCAATAAAAAAGGATCATTAAGTTGGAAAGGATGCAAGAGTCTTTGGGCCGGGCTTGTAATATATAAGGGGAGGTTGGATAGGCTGGGACTCTTTTCTTTGGAGCATAGAAGTCTGAAGGGTGACCTCATTGAGGTCTAAAAGAACAAGAGGGGCATGGATAAAGTGTAGGGGATTCTAAATTGGGAGGGCATAGGCTTAAGGTGAGAGAGAAGAGATTTAAGAGAGACCTCGGCGACAATCTTATCACTCAGAGGGTGGTCCGTAACTGAAATGAGCTGCCAGAGAAAGCAATAGAAATCGTGACAATCATGATTTTAAAAAAACATTTGGACAGATATATGGAAAGGTAAGTTTTGGAGGGCTTGGGAGTTGACAATTAATTACCATAAATACAAATGAAATCAAAAAACAGATCAATGGGAAGTTATCATGAATCAAAAGGCAAAGACAACGATGCTGGAAATCTGAAATAAAAACAGAAAATGGCAGAGACACTCAACAGGTCAGGTATAATCTGCAGAGGGAAAAGAAAGTTAACATTCCAGGTCTGACTTCTGATCAGCCACCCAGTGGGTGGGTTTTGATGACCCTGCGCTATATCACGGTGCCCCTCTGAGGCACAGTAGCAGTCTACACCCAGTCTACATTCCTCTGAACTCCTCGATGACCCCTGATACACGATGACCCTGGATGCCTGGCCCCTGTTACATAGATACATAGAAAATAGGTGCAGGAGTAGGCCATTCGGCCCTACGTGCCTGCACCGCCATTCAATATGATCATGGCTGATCATCCAACTCAGTATCCCGTACCTGCCTTCTCTCCATACCCCTTGATCCCTTTAGCCACAAGGGCCACATCTAACTCCCTCTTAAATATAGCCAATGAACTGGCCTCAACTACCCTCTGTGGCAGAGAGTTCCAGAGATTCACCACTCTCTGTGTGAAAAAGTTTTTTCTCATCTCGGTCTTAAGGATTTCCCCCTTATCCTTAAGCTGCGACCCCTTGTCCTGGACTTCTCCAACATCGGGAACAATCTTCCTGCATCTAGCCTGTCCAACCCCATAAGAATTTTGTACGTTTCTATAAGATCCCCTCTCAATCTCCTAAATTCTAGCGAGTATAAGCCAAGTCTATCCAGTCTTTCTTCATATGAAAGTCCTGACATCCCAGGAATCAGTCTGGTGAACCTTCTCTGCACTCCCTCTATGGCTATAATGTCCTTCCTCAGATTTGGAGACCAAAACTGTACGCAATACTCCAGGTGTGGTCTCACCAAGACCCTGTACAACTGCAGTAGAACCTCCCTGCTCCTATACTCAAATCCTTTTGCTGTTGAGTAACTGTCCTCTGTAATGGGCTGGCTGTGGGGAACAGGTGAGGAAGCTGCCCAGGTGGCTGCACTGGGAGGTGATCTGGTGATCTCAGCTGGATCATTAGAAGCATTGAAGATGGACATAGATGGATTTTTGAAAGTTCAGGGAATCCTCAATGTGGAACTGGCACAGAAAAAAGAGTTGGAGCATGGCAGAGAGTGGTGAATCTCTGGAACTCTCTGCCACAGAGGGTAGTTGAGGCCAGTTCATTGGCTATATTTAAGAGGGAGTTAGATGTGGCCCTTGTGGCTAAAGGGATCAGGGGGTATGGAGAGAAGGCAGGTACGGGATACTGAGTTGGATGATCAGCCATGATCATATTGAATGGCGGTGCAGGCTCGAAGGGCCGAATGGCCTACTCCTGCACCTATTTTCTATGTATCTATGTATCTATGTTTCTTGGGATCATGCCACTGTTGTAACACTTGAATGGTCGGGCAAAATAAATTCTGACAATGTCTCAAAGTACTAACCACACATCAGATTTATTCTAGCTCCAATATCCTGCCACCATTTCCACTGGAACATTAACCACAAATTCCCTGTGGTTGAAGCAATTCTTAATCTACTACCAATCTTACTGGTCAGGACTTGCTGCAAGTATGTTTGCCATTCAGTTATCTCGTCATTTCAAAATATGTTAGAACAAATGGGCTCTACTGAATATCATTTCTATAACCACAATTCACTTAAAGCATTTACTGTTACCCTGAAGGATGGAAATGTTTCAAAAAAAGCAGCAGACACATGCACACTTCAGTCCTGTTTAGATGAACATGTTCTGTATTAGAATCTGTTGATTTGGTTATAAAACGTTGGGAAAAACCCCACAAAGTGCTGGAATAACCTCCGCGGGTCAGGCAGCATCTCTTAGGAATATAGCTGGTGACATTTTGGATCAGGACACACTTCAGACTGATTGTAGGAGGTGGTATTAAGTGGCGGGTGGGTACAGGTTGATTAGCAGATGGGTGGACAATGGCCATAGTTAAATGGAGACAAAAGGCTGTGAGATAAGGAGAAAAGAAGGGTGAATAGTGAATTTTCACTTTGTTGCCTATCAATATTCTGCAGTAATACTGCTGAGTTACTTCAGAACTTTGTGATTTTTGTTATAAGATTCCTGCAATTGCAGTTCCTTGTGTCTAATTATAAAAGCGAATTTCTTGATGATGGTGGTTTCATAGAGTCATAGTCATACAGCATGGAAACAGGCAATTCAGCCCAACTTGTCCAAGCCGACCAACATGCTCCATTTACACTAGTCCCAACATTCCCCTCAGCAGACACCATGACCACCATGAGCAGAGGGCTGGCACAACAAGACAGTGTGGAAAAGAAAATAATTTGGAGCGTGCCTTCTGTGAGTTTGGAGTGGAATTCATGAGAAATTTCCACCTGCTTCCACCATATATTCTCCACCAGAGCAGAACATTGATGGAGGTGAAGCAGGCAGCCTCTGATCAGGCTGCAACGACCCACTGATGTGACTGCTCTACAAGTGAGCACAACACCCAGGTCTCCACATCATGTTACTCTGACTTTATCTCATCTTGCCCCACCCTCGTTGACTGGCACAAGAAGCCAACACAAAATACATATTCTGAGCCAAATTGATAGATCAACGTAAGTTGCTTTCCATCAACTAATCATCCGTGTGCATTTTCTTACTAATTCAAAGGCGGCTCTTTATAGGCATAATATATTTCAACCAGAGCAGAGCTTCAGCCCAATCTGAAGAGGGGTCTCGACCCGAAGCATCACCCATGCTTTCTCTCCAGAGATGCTGCCTGACCCGCTGACTCTCTCCAGCAGTTTGGGTCTACCTTCAACCCACCATGTCCATTCTGATCTGTTTTGTCCATCAACACTAATCCATTTGGCCATTTGCTCTATCCTTCAATGCCTTGCCTATTTAAGAGCCTATCTAAATGTCTCTTAAACATCGTGATTGTATCTGATTCCACCACCTCCGCTGTTAGCACGTTCCACATATCAACCACTCTCTGTGTAAAAAAACGTACCTCTCACATCCTCTTTAAAACTCCGTCTTTTTACCTTACACCTACGACCTCTTGTTTTTGATACCCCTACCACTAGAAAGATTTTGGTTACCTACCCTATCCATGCCTCTCATCTATCTATATTACTAAAAGTCTGATCTTGACCACTTCCTGTTCTGTATATTGATTTTAGAAAAAACTGCCACTTACGGCTGTGATTCTTTGGCCATCTTACTCAGAGGCCCCCTCCGCTGCGCAGGACAAGAGGATTTTTCCCATTGATGAAAATTAAAAGAGTTATTAGTGTTTAAATTTTTTTGAGATTCTCTCTCCTGAAGGTCACGCCCCTTCCAGAGGGACTATAAAACCCGGAAGTGTCGAGTGCCTCAGTCAGTCTCTGCAAGATGGGGGAAGCGAGAGGGTCACTTCTCTCAGTCTGAGCCTGTGAATAACACTGAACACATGTCTACTAAACTGTGAGTGGTTTTACTGACCTGTCAGTGCCCTTAATGTGGTTTGAAAATATAGTTTGGAAATGCTAAAACTGTGTTGCCTTTGGTTTGGAAATGCTAAAGCTGTGTTGCCTTTGGTTTGGAAATGCTAAAGCTGTGTTGCCTTTGGTTTGGAAATGCTAAAGCTGTGTTGCCTAATTAAAGTTGCCTTGCCTAATTAAAGTTGCCTTGCCTAATTAAAGTTGCCTTGCCTTCTATATAATTAAAAGTCTAATCTTGACCACTTCCTGTTTGCGCTTTATATTGATTTTAGAAAAAATGCTACCACGTACGGCAGTGATTTTTGGCCATCTTACTCAGTCCCCCTCCGCTCATCAGGTGCCGAGGATTTTTCCCATCGATGAAAAATAAAAGAGTTATTAGTGTTTAAAAAATGTTGAGATTCTCTCTCCTGTCAATCACGCCATGAAGGCCATGCCCCTTCTGGTGGGAGGGTGGAGGAACTATAAAACTCAGAAGTGTGGGCGTGGCTCAGTCTCTGCAAGATGGAAGATGGAAGAGGAAGAGGTCACGACTCGCTGTCTTAAGTGGCCTTGCACCCTGCTTGAAATGGTATGAAACTGCACTTGAATTTGTTGGCCTTGCACCCTGCTTGAAGTGTTAAGAAACTGCACTTGAATTTGGTGGCCTTGGTGGCCTCAAATGCCAGCCCACCAGCCGTGAGTGAGTGAGCTGCCAGCACAACAGGCTTGAGTGACTGAGCCACCAGCCCAAGAATCCATTCGGCCCACAATGTCCATACTAGCCCTCTGGAAACCAGTTCCTTCAGCTCACAACACCCATACTAGTGCTCCAGAAAGCCCCCCCCCCACTTAGCTCCAGGGAAATCAAGCCCAGGCTATTGAATCTCTCCCCATAACTAAAGAATTACAATCCAGGCAACATCCTGGTGAATCTCCTCTGCATTCACTCCAGAACATCCTCATCCTTCCTATAGAGTGGTGAACAGGATGGCACACAGTACTCCAAGTGCAGTGCAGTGGGTTTTGCATGAGAGAATAGAAAGATAAATGAGTGTATACAGTTGGTATGTGAGTCCAAAACTCTTCTACATTTTTCTGTAAAACCTTCTATTGGATGGCACAGAGGCACAGCAAGCAGAGCCAGTGACTGAGTTCAATCCTGACCTCTGGCACGTTCTCCCAGTGATTGTGTGGATTTCCCCAGGTACTCCAGTTTCCTCCCACATCCGAATGTAGTGCCGGTTGGTAGTTTAATTGGCTGCTGTAAATTGTCCCTCGTGTGTAGGAAAGTGGTAGAATCTGGATGGGGTTGATGGTAATGTGGGGAGAAGAGTATGGGATTATTGTAAAATCTGTGATGATGGTCGGCACACACTCAAAGCTGAAAGGCTTGTTTCTGTGCTGTATCACTCCATGAATCTATGAAGTACAGTCGGTAGGTAAAATGGCCACTGCAATTTATCCTTAGTGCATAATGATTGGAAGAACAGGGGATTTTGATGAGAACGCGGTATAATGGGCTACAGACAAATCAGTTGTAGAATGGGATGCTGTGTGTAATGAAATAGACTCAATGGGCAAATGGTCTCCTTAAATATCCCGGGTAAATACGGCACATGGCAGCATTAAGAAATTGAGATGCAGGCTTGCATCATGCGTCAGGTCTACTAATTTCTCAACAGAACAGAGAATAAGGTTAAAATAGACACAAATAGCTGGAGTAATTCAGAGGGACAGGCAGCATCGCTGGAGAGAAGAAATGAGTGACGTTTCGGGTCGAGATCCTTCTTCAGGTGAGCTCCTACCTGTGTCCATGGACTGCTCCTCCAGGTGGGGCAACGGCCCGCTCGGCACCGTTTGTAAAGCCGCGGCTTCCTCAAGTGTTCACAGTACTTGTGGTCCACAGCAGCCTGCTCTCCATCAACACAGTCGACTCTCCGACGCTTGGTGCCCTTCCCACAGGACACGGAACACTGCGAACAAAACACAGAAAGCAACCTTGAGCAAACCGCTGCTGCACAACGTGTCAGAAATGGGATCTCACGAATTGCAACTTCTTTCTTAGATGGATAATCCTTTCACAATAAATTCACAGCAAGATGATAGAAACATTAACCTCGGGCAATGAACAGGTTCTGTTTCCATAAACATGTTCTGTTTCCATAAACATCCACAAGTTAATTTTGTCTGTAAGTCGGAAAATACAAACAAAAAAAATTGAATGTGGTAACCACACCACCACAGTATTGTAAAGAATGGCATATCCAAAGCATAAAATAAACTTATAATCAAGAACAATTACTAAAAGTGGAGAGTGGAAAGTAGGCACAAATGTATGCTTAAGATTTCAGCATCTGCAGTCTTGTATGCTTAAGATTTCAACATCTGTAGTCTTGTGCGATCTCTGTTCTAGTGCATTCATATGTAGTGCATGATTAATCAGTGGCTAATTCTAAAGTCATTCAATGTTGTTGGATCATTCTGCTATTTACAAATAATCTGCTATTTACAAATAATAACAATGCCCTTGAATGAGCATTGAATGCCCATTCAATTAGCCATGTTCAACAATTCAAAAGAGTTAACAGGAAGAAGACGATTAATTTGTGAAAGTTTCGCTTGTATAGTTTGATATAGTTGTATAGTTTGTTTAGACTCAGTTTGAAGAAGTGTCTCCACCCAGAAATTCACCCATTCCTTCCATCCAAAGATGCTGCCTGTCCCACTGAGTTACTCTAGCATTTTGTGTCTATCCACTTGTACAGTTTTTCTAGTTTTCCACTGAATATGATCATTTCCTTCAAAATGCTGTTGACAATTGTTCGCAGTGTATGAAAAATTATACTGCAGATTACATAATCCAACTCACAAAGTTGACAACATTCACTGACACGTCACAGAATGGCAGGCTTTCTTCTCTCCATGAGATAGCAATTTGGTCATCTAACCCCTTGCTTCTGTGGCACAAAGCTATGGGGCTAAGCCCTACTTTAGAAACATCAACAAAAGGTGTAAGGTGACACAGCAGAGCTGTAAGGGGCAGCTTCACATTGAAGGTGCTATCTTCCAAGTGTCAATAAACCACATTGTGTTTACTCTCAGAAGTGGGCATACAAGATTCCAAGACATGTTTTCCAAATTTACTCCTGGTTGTTACACTAAAATAGGTGCCCTGATATTCAAGTCAAGACAAATTGAGTTTATTGTCGTAAGCTTAAGTAAGGTGAGTGTGAGGTACAGGTACAACAATCTTGCTTGCAGCAGCATCACAGGCACAATTACTCAGACGGTACACAATAACATAAATTGTATATGTATTCTGCAAGGCGGTAAAAAAAAAACTGGAAAAAAGAAAAAGACATTAGTGCAAAACACAACTTGAATAAAACAAGTCCATGGAGTGTAAGAGATGGTCCATAGTGTTCCATTGCTGAGTTAGGATTAAGGATGTATAGGTCATGGGGGGGGGGGGTGAGAAGATAAATTGGAAATACAAGGATGGAGTTAAAGGGAAAGAGAGTATAGGAAAAGTTAAGAAAGACACCAGAATTAACGGGGCAGAAAGCTCAAGAAGGGATAGGAGAGTATGGACAAGTGAAAAAGGAATCGATGTGAAAGGCGAGGTGAGTAATGGATTAAAAGTATTATATATGAATGTACAAAGTATTAGAAATAAAGTGGATGAGCTTGAGGCTCAGTTAGAAATTGGCAAGTATGATGTTGTGGGAATTACACAGACATGGCTGCTAGAGGACCAGGGCTGGGAACTGAATATTCAGGAGTATACGTCCTCGAAAAGACAGATAGGTGGGCAGAGGGGGTGGGGTAGCTCTGTTGGTAAGGAATGAAATTCAGTCCCTTGCGAGGGGTGAACTAGAATCAGGGGATGTAGAGTCAGTATGGATAGAACTGAGGAATTGTAAGGGTAAAAAGGCCCTCATGGGAGTTATCTACAGGCCCCCAAACAGTGGCCTGGATAAAGGGTGCATGTTGAATCAAGAGTTAAAATTGGCATGTTGCAAAGTTAATGCTACAGTGGTTATGAGTTTTCAGCTTGCAGGTGGACTGGGAAAATCAGGTTGGTTCTGGACCCTAAGAAAGGGAGTTTGTGGAGTGCCTCCGAGATGGATTCTTAGAGCAGCTTGTACTGGAGCCTACCAGGGAGAAGGCAATTCTGGATTTAGTGTTGTGTAATGAACCGGATTTGATAAGGGAACTCGAGGTAAAGGAGCCATTAGGAGGTAGTGACCATAATATGATAAGTTTCAATCTACAATTTGAGAGGGAGAAGGGAAAATCGGAAGTGTTAGTATTACATTTGAGAAAAGGGTTACTATGGAGCCATGAGGGAGGGAGCTGGCCAAAGTTGACTGGAAAGAGACCCTAGCAGGGATGACAGTGGAACAACAATGGCAGGTATTTCTGGGAATAATATAGAAGGTTCAGGATCAGTTCATTCCAAAGAGGCAGAAAGATTCTAAGGGGAGTAAGAGGCGACTGTGGCTGACAAGGGAAGTCAAGGACAGTATAAAAATGAAAGAGAAGTATAACATAGCAAAGTTGAGCGGGAAGCCAGAGGGTTGGAAAACTTTTAAAGAGCAACAGAAGAACTAAAAAGGCAATACCGGGAGAAAAGATGAGATACGAAGGTAAGCTAGCCAAGAATGTAAAGGAGGATAGTAAAAGCTTCTTTAGGTATGTGAAGAGGAAAAAATAGTTAAAACCAAAGTTGGACCCTTGAAGACAGAAACAGGTGAAATTATGATGGGAATAAGGAAATGGCAGACTAGTTGAACAGGTACTTTGGATCTGTCTTCACTAAGGAAGACACAAACAATCTCAGATGTACTAGTGGCCAGAGGACCTAGGGTGACGGAGGAAGTGAAGGAAATTCACATTAGGCAGGAAATGTTGTTGGGTAGACTGATGGGACTGAAGGCTGATAAATCCCCAGGACCTGATGGTCTGCATCCCAGGGTACTTAAGGAAGTGGCTCTAGAAATCGTGCATGCATTGGTGATCATTTTCCAATGTTCTATAGACACAGGATCAGTTCCTCTAGATTGGAGGGTAGCTAATGTTATCTCACTTTTTAAGAAAGGAGGGATAGAGAAAACAGGGAATTATAGACCAGATAGCCTGACATAGGAGGTGGTGAAGATGCTGGAGTCAATTATAAAATATGAAATAGTGGCACATTTGGATAGCAGTAACAGGATCGGTCTGAGTCACCATGGATTATGAATGGGAAATCATGCCTGACTAATCTTCTGGAATTTTTTGAGGATGTAACTAGGAAAATGGAAAAGGGAGAGCCAGTGGATGTAGTGTACCTGGACTTTCAGAAAGCCTTTCATAAGGTCGCACATAGGAGTTTAGTGGACAAAATTAGAGCACATGGGTAGGGTACTGACATGGTTAGAAAATTGGTTGTCAGACAAGAAACAAAGAGTAGGGATTAACGGGTCCCTTTCAGAATGGCAGGCAGTGACAAAGGACAAAGGACAAAGAACATTTATTGTCACATACACCAATTGGTGTAGTGAAATTTGACTTGCCATGCAGCACACAAATAAAGATAACATTAAAGAATTTAACAATAAACATAAAAACATCCCCCCACAATGGTTCCCACTGTGGGGGAAGGCAGTAAAGTCCAGTCCCATCCCCAGTTCACCCATAGTTGGGGCCTATTGAGGCCTCTGCAGTCGCCGATACGGCAGCCCGATGCTTCAGGCCCTCTCGCCGGATGATGAAATTCTGGCGTCGGGTGAACACTCTCAGCGGCCCAGAGTGTCTGGAGCGGCCGCTACCTCCCAGGAGACCACGGCTCCCGAAGTCCACGAGCCGCGCTGGTCGATGCTCCGACTCTGGCGACCTCGACGTGAGATCCCAGGCTCCGCGGTGTTTAAAGCTCAGCGCCGCCCGCGGCTGGAAGCTCCACAGACCGCAGACCGCAGACCACAGACCGCAGACCACAGCTCCGCGATGTTGGAGCCGGCGGTCACAACACTCCGGAGCTTACTGCCCGGCGACCCGGGTAAGGCATCGCCCGCTCCACGATGGTGCCTCAGCGCTGTGCCACCGCCGAAGCTGAAGTCCTGGCCGGTCCCGGCAGGAAAACGCCGCTCCAGTCTGCCCGTAGGCCGCGAGCGAGGAAGGGGCGAAGATACGGCTCGGAGAAAAGCCGCAACTCCGACCAGGTAGGTACTGAGAAAATAGTTTCCCCCTCCCACCCCACATAAAAATACTAAAAGACCTCCAAAACAAACACTTTTAACTAACTAAAAATAAAAAAAGGGTGAAAAGACTAACAGCTGCTGGCAGGGCAGCCATACTCGACGGCGCCCCAGGTGGAGACTAGTGGGGTACCGCAAGGCTTGGTGCTGCGACCGCAGCTATTTACAATACACATTAATGATTTAGATGAAGGGATTAAAAGTAACATTAGCAAATTTGCAGATGACACAAAGCTGGGTGGCAGTGTGAACTGTGAGGTGTATGTTATGAGGATGCAGGGTAACTTGGACAGGGATGAGTGGGCAGTTGCATGGCAGATGTAGTTTAATGTGGGTAAATGTAAGGTTATCCACTTTGATGGCAAGAACAGGAAGGCAGATTATTATCTGAATGGTGTCAAGTTAGGAAAAGGGGAAGTACAACGAGATCTGGTTGCCTTATTCATCAGTCACCAAAAGTAAGCATGCAGGTACAGCAGGCAGTGAAAAAATGCTAATGGCATGTTGGCCTTCATAACAAGAGGAGTTGAAAATAGGAGCAAAGAGGTCCTTCTGCAGTTGTACAGGGCCCTAGTGAGACCACATCTGGAGTATTGTGTGCAGTTTTGGTCTCAAAATTTAAGGAAGGACATTCTTGCTATTGAGGGAATGCAGTGTAGGTTCACAAGGTTAATTCCCGGGATTGCTGGACTGTCATATGTTGCAACTAGGCTTGTATACACTGGCATTTAGAAGGATAATAGGGGATCTTATTGAAACATATAAGATTATTAAGGGATTGGACACGCTAGATGCAGGAAACATGTTCCCGAAGTTGGGGGAGTCCAGAACCAGGGGCCACAGTTTAAGAATAAGGGGTAGGCCATTTAGAA
Organism: Malacoraja senta; assembly: GCA_038087875.1. Lineage (NCBI taxonomy): Eukaryota > Metazoa > Chordata > Chondrichthyes > Rajiformes > Rajidae > Malacoraja > Malacoraja senta. The sequence goes on along the minus strand of CM075979.1, from coordinate 72,560,140 downwards.
CGGAGATGAGGAAAAACCTTTTCACCCAGAGAGTTGTGAATCTGTGGAATTCTCTGCCTCAGAAGGCAGTGAAGGCCAATTCTCTGGATGCTTTCAAGAGAGAGTTAGATAGAGCTCTTAAAGATAGCAGAGTCAAGGGCTATGGGGAGAAGGCAGGAATGGGGTACTGATTGTGGATGATCAGCCATGATCACAGTGAATGGCAGTGCTGGCTTGAAGGGTCGAATGGCCTACTCTTGCACCTATTGTCTATTGTTTCATGAACCTGATAATTGTAGGAAAGTAACTGTTCCTGAACCTGGTGGATGCTCCAGATTTCAGCATCTGCAGTCTCTTGTGTCTTCGTTTGTCAGTGGAAGTATATCTTTCTTTCCATTATTAACAGTAATTTCCAGTTTTGCACATGGTTTGAATGGATTTCTTAGGGATTTATTTTTTTCGGTGTTGTAAATGAGTTATGCTAATCCTCACAGATGTTATGAATGAAGCTTTGCAGTGTACAAATACAAATTGAAAAGGATAATTCGGTTTTATGCGCAGTTACAAATGAAGGCATGGTGTTCATTCCGTTCCAGATTTTGGTAAGTGAGAACATAAATCAGAGGTTGAAGCTTGCTGTGTGGAGGACAATGAAAGCCAGGAAAGAGCACATTCAAATGCGTCAGATTAAAAACAATCAGCATTTGAACTCAAGAGAATGATGGAGGCTAATGTATCAGACACGCAGGCAAGACTACAAGTCATCACATGAGGGATATCTTTGTGGACCTTAATTTTACTCAAATCAGGAACCAAAAAAGATAATCATATGGATATCTTTCTGCTAAAAAGAAACAAAGAGTATTTTGATCATTGCAAGTTACAATCTAATTAATTCACAACATAATTCATTTAGCCAATGAATCATATTGCATCAAAGGACCATAAGATCATAAGTGATAGTAGTAGAATTAGGCCATTCGGCCCATCAAGTCTACTCCGCCATTCAATCATGGCAGATCTATCTCTCCCTCCTAACCCCAGTCTCCTGCCATCCCATAACCTCTGATATCCGTACTAATCAAGAAAAGTACTACAGAATTACTACTGCATAACTACAGAAGAATCTAACTTGAGTGTGTTGCAGTGAATTACTATTGAAATATAAATACCCAGTATGGGGAGTAAAGCAAATAAATGTACACATACAGTTTTGAAAATGACACTTATATGATTAACTGCAAGAGCTAACTAATCCTCTTATGCACTATACTTAAAGCAAACATATATACAGGCAAAGAACAACACAATAGGTTTCCAGATTTTCCTCAAATACAATGTTCCCACTGTTACCGTATAAAGATTAATTAAAATAAATCTGGCAACATTTCCCATCTGGCTGCTTAAACATAAAATTGATATTGTTAATGGATTTGAAAGCTTATTCGCTGGTGTCATTGCATTTTTGTGAGTTTGAACACATGCAACCTGCTACAAAACGTGATCATTTGTTTTGAGTCCAAAGTTGTGGAAGAAATTCTATGCCAAGCCGGGGTCAAACCATTTATGTGCAGAGAAGTACATGACCCAATGATTAGCTTAGCGGCATGAAAACCCAAATATTTGCCACATCTGAGCTTGATTTGCTTTTGATAAAATTACAGTTTAATACTCAGCTCAAATTACACATTGTGCATTATTTACTTAACAAATCACTGCTCTCGAATGATTTAATAAAGATTTTTATTTCAAATTATTCAAGTTGAAGTTTAAGTTCCAAACAATTTGTTAGAAAGCAACAGTTTTGTTGACGGCATTTGCCAGATTATGCAATCTGTTTCTGAAATGTCATATAAAACTGTTTGATAAAGTAAAAAAAAGTAATTCAACACCATAAAGGGCCTGTCCCACTGACGCAACCTTTCAGCGACTGTCTTCAACCTTCAAGCTCGAGGGCACTCGCGTGAAAAACCTCGAGCTGGATCGACTGTCAGCGATGAAACCGCGAGCCGGATCGACCGTCTGCGCACACACACACACACACACTTACAAACATATCGCAAAGGCAGGGGCCAGGGAAAGCGGGAGAGCGCTGTCTGAAATTCATACCCGCGATGAACAGGAAGGTAAAAGACGGCTGGCACAGTAACGCTAAGTCCTTTAGAGAGCGCGGTGAGGGGGGGGGAGAGAAGGGGAGAGAGGGGGAGAGAAAGGGAGGGAAGGGGAAAAAAGGGGAGAGAAGGGGAGACAAGGGGGGGGAGAAGGGGGGGGGGAGAAGGAGTGGCAACACTTTTAAGAAGCCAGACAAAGTTTAATAAAGTTTAGCGGGCATTTAACATTACCGGTCGGTTTACTTACCTTTTTTTTCTCAACGAGCTTTACCTTCGATTAACTTCGATTGACTTTGACTACCTAAAAATAGCATTATGACCTACTACGACCTATTTTTACTCACGTGCATTTTTCAACATGTTGAAAAATACGCCACGAACTAGCTGAGGTCGCGAGTACGTGGGGACTACTCTCGAGCATGAAGGAGAGTTACAAAGACCTCCTAGGACCTCATGTCGACCATGCTGCGAGTATGAGTCGAGGGCAAACTCGTCTGAACTCGCGAATTAGGTCGCCGCAGTGGACAGCCCCTTTAGGATATTAATGATGGAGGAGTGGAGAGGCAACTGACTCTGTGGTATCCATGACAAAATTCCAACCACATCTTATGTCAGTAGCAGCAATACATCACTACCCCTCAATGTAATCCCAGAACTATAGAAACTGGCTGGGACTGCTCCTTAGCAAACGGTTAGAACAAATTTCTAATTCTAGTCATTAAGGGACAAACTACCATATCTAAGGAAGCTTTGATATCTGCTCAGCTTTTGAGTTACATTGAGTCAACAGGAAATACTGGAATACATCTCACTGAAACACTTCATTCACAATTTTGAGTTGGTTGTGCTGCATTTGCATCCTGGAACTTCCATAAACATAGTAATTACACAGGCATTTCAAAGACAGGGCGAGCTGTCAGCAGACCTGGAGTTCAAAGCCTTTTGAGAAAATTTAGCCTGAATTGCCCACAATCTCAGTGTCTGCTTGATCATAATGAGTGTTTTGGTTTGAAAAGCTTTTATGTACTTTGAAGATTTCATACTGCAGAAAAAAACCTAAATGCATAAGGAAGTGATTTCTTATCTCAGCAAATTGGTTGTACAGTCCAAATAACCGTGCCTTCTGGATTACGTCATCAACCATTCAGCATTTGTTACATAACAGTAGTATATCACATCCATATGGAAACACGCTCCTCCTTTCCACAAAAAGCTCATCCACTGGGGCATGAGTTAATCAAAGTTATTAATCCTTTCAGGGAAAGAACAGAGCAACAACGAAAACACACTCTTCCCTCTTTGTCTGTATTTCTCTCTCTCCCTCTTTCTCTCTCCCTCTCTCTTCTCCCCACCCTCTCCCTCCCCCCTCTCTCCCCCCCCCACTCCCGCCTCTCTCTCTCTCTCTCTCTCTCTCTCTCTCTCACACACACACACACACACACACACACACACACACACACACACACACACACACACACACACACACACACACACACACACACACACACACACACACACACACACACACACACACACACACACACACATTTATTGTTACAGTATCAGGAGGCCAGTCAAAGAGCTTTCAAGTTTGATTTCACCCTGTGAACTTCTCCATGCATCACCACAGAAAAACAAGACAAGGTAGGTTCATGTTTCATTGTTGATTTCCTGGACTAATATTTAATTAAAATTTAAGTATTTATAAACAAGGAGCAAAATGAATCAAGAACTACAATCTAAGTTCCTTGACTTTTGGCTTATAGCTTGAGGTCATTGTATTTTTGAAAATCTGGAAAATGATTTCAGAATTGCAAAATGACTGCGTTTCAAATGCACTGAAAATGCATTTGAAAAGTACACAGTTTGTTGTTGAAAACTCCTAGAAAATGGGACATTGCACAAATATTGTTCATGGTAGTAATCACAGTTGTACTGTAACGAATTGCATGGAAGGTAATGTTTGGTAAAATTTCACAAAGAAACAGCAAACCAGTTATATCACCAATAGAATATACACAATGTGAAACACACATTGAGAATGTTAAATGCTGTTCTCAGAAGTTTATTAAAAAAAAATTATTCTATGCTCCATTTTGCAACTGTTGTTGGCAGTTTCCATTCCCTTCACTTTTGAAGATCTGCAGATATACCTGGGATGGTTAATGGGCCCTTGGAAGAGCTCAGATGACATCATGAACTGCCTGAACTTAAACTCAAGCAATCTGTGATTATCAGAACTCAGATCAGGTTACAAGCTTAAATCACTTTCAGATAATCATTATTATATGTTTCTATTGGTCTTTTTGTATTGCAGCGATCTTTCCGGCATGGTGGTATGTTGAAGTAGCATACAAATGAAGGCCAGCTGTTAACAGCAATTGTCACAGAATAGCTGAAGGAAATACATTAACGCATTTCTCACTCCATCAGACTGCACTGGATTCTTTTGTCAAGTGGAATTAAATCAAATGATATTATATTGAGGATTAAAATCATAGATAGTCAGAGAAACAGCAGGGAAATTGACCCTTTGAACCACCACGACCAAGCCAACCTTAAAGCATAAATTTTACATAAATCTTACGTTAATTGATTTTTCCCCCCTGCATTCTCATCAACTTAATCCCACAGATTAAACTATCTACATAACACACCCTGTCCAATCTACAGAGGTCAATTAACCTACCAACCCACATGTCTTTGGGATGTGGGAGGAAACCAGGGAATGCCGAAGAAATCCACATGGTCACAGGGAGCAGATGCAAACTTCACTCAGACAGTCAGGATTGAACCCAGGTCAGAAGGTCATATGTAATAGGAGCAGAATTAGGCCATTCAGCTCTTCAAGTCAACTCCGCCATTCAATCATAGCTGATCTATCTCTCCCCCCTAACCCCATTCAGAATCTATCTATCTCTGCCTTAAAAATATCCATTGACTTGGCCTTCATAGTCTTCTGTGGCAAAGAATTCCAGATTCACCACCCTCTGACTGAAGAAATTCCTCCTCATCTCCTTCCTAAAGGAACATACGTTAATTCTGAGGCTATGACCTCTAGACTCTCCCACTAGTGGAAACATCCTCTCCACATCCACTCTATCCAAGCACATCTCTGGAACTGTGAAACAGCAGCTCCACAAGATCTATTACTAAATATGATCAAAAAGTGATAGGAATCAAAACATAGTGTTAGAATATAGTGAGACTCTTGACAAAATCTAAAACATGCAGACTGATTTTGTTTCATTGTAGCTATTTCAGTTTACAGAGCCAATTTATCAACCTGAAACAAAAGGCTTGGAGGCAAAATAATTGGCCCTCACGGTGTGTATATATTTATACATGTATAAATATATAGATGTTGCATTAAAGGAATTGCTGATAGCTTACACTTTGTGCAAACACTTTCCTTGTCACATTGTGTGATGATAATATACAAATTGTTATAAAATGGAGTAACCCCAATTCCTAGTGTGCAGCGTCTACGGAGAGCTCTTCATGCACAGAGGGGAGTGATTTACTAGCAGCAATTTCACTTTAGGGACCACATGAAGGCTCAAATGTTCATGCTTCACATTTATTGTTGACCCATCACTATTCACGATTATATTGTCGACCAGTAATCACAATTGGCCCCAAAATAATTCCAATTAGGGTCAGACAGTTCATGAATTAATGTTAGGTTTTCCCAAGACCTACAGAGTGTGGTAATCTCCTTTGGAATATCACTTGAAGGTTCACTTATTCAAAAGCAATCATTGATAAATGTTAATCCTAGTAGTTGGCTTTGTTTTTCTGGACGAAGACTCCATCCACAATTATTCCTCCTCAGTGTTCCCTCTGGAATATAGTGAGGGCAGGACTGAGTTTACTGAAATCACCTGCATGGTTGAATGACCTGGTGTGCAGGCCTAGGCATGAAATGCATTGTCTGTGCACAAAGGCTGACTCCCACGAGATTAGACCTCAGCAGGATGCCGAAAAAGGAGCCAACTGAAAGAAAAGGTGATGTGAATGCAATCAGTCACAAGACTGGAGGGTGTTTAGTTTTAGTTTAGTTTAGAGATGCATTGTGGAAACAGGCCATTCGGCCCACCCAGTCCACACCGACCTGCGATCCCTGCACTTTAGTACCATCCTACACACTGGGGCCAATTTACAATTTTTCCAAGCCAATTAGCCTTAAAAACTTGTACGTCTCCAGTGTGGGAGGAAACTGGAGCACCCGGAGGAAACCCACACAGGTCACGGGGAGAACGAACAAATTCCACACAGACGGCACCCGTAATCAGGAACAAACCTGGGTGTCTGGTGCTGTAAGGCAGAAACTCTACCGCTGTGCCACCATGGCTAATGTTATCCCTCTATTTAAGAAAGGAAAAGCCTGGGAACTATAGGTTGGTGAGCCTTACATCAGTGATGGTCATTTATTGGAGGGGATTGTGAGAGACAGGGTCTATCACCATTTGGAAAGCAAGGAACAATTAGGCTGTCAGCAATTTGATTGAGTTTTTGAAGAAGTGACACAGAAGATTGATGAAAGCAGTATGGTAAATATTGTCTACATGGACTTTAAGCAAGATCTTTAAGAAGGTACCACATGGTAGGCTGCTCTAAAAGGTTGGATCACATGGCATTCAGGGCGAGCTAAACAAACGGATACAAAATTGACATACAGATAGGAGACAGAGGGTGGTGGTAGAAGGTTATTTTGCAGACCTGAGGCCTGTAGCAACTGGTGTGTCAAAGAGATCAGTGCTTGGTCCACGGTTGGTCTTTATTTATATCAATGATTTGGATGCGGATGTAGGTGGCATGGTTGGTAATTTTGTGAATGACATTAAAATTGGTGGTATAGTGGACAGCAAAGAAAGTTACGTTTACGATGATGATTACAATGGGATCTTGATCAATAGAACCAATAGACTGAGGAATGGCAAATGGAGCTTCAGTCAGATGAATGTGAGGGGTTGCATTTTAGTAAGACATACCAGGACTGGACTTACACAGTAAATCGTAGGGATTTGGTGAGTGTTAGACAATAGACAATAGGTGAAGGAGTAGGCCCATTCGACCCTTCGAGCCAACACTGCCATTCACTGTGATCATGGCTGATCATCCACAATCAATACCCTGTTGTAGAACTAGGGGTTAGGTAAATAGTTCCATGCTAGTAACAACACAGGTAAACAGGGTTGTGAAGGAGGTTTTTGGCACACTTGAGTTCACTGGTCAGGGTTTGAGTATTGGAGTATGTGACAGCATGTTACAGCTGTACAAGACAGTAGTAAGGCCACATTTGGAGCACTGCGTACAGTACTAAATGACTTTGCATCTGTTTTCACCAAAGCGAAGAACATGGAGGACAGTGAAATCAGTCTGGCGAATACTAAAATGCAAGGGCAGTTTGAGATTAAGATGGATCTCAATCTCCAGGACCTGATGGCATCTATCCCAGGTTATTGGGAGAGGCAAGAGAGCAGATTGCAGAAGCTTTGACAAGGATCTTTTGCATCTTCTCTAGCCACAGGTGAGATCCCGGAGAACTTGAGAGTAGCTAATGTTGTTTGTGTATTTAAGTAGGGGAGTAGTGAGCTATTGGAGAGGATTCCTCGGGATAGTGTTTATTCCCATTTGGAAGAGATTGGATTAATTAGGGACAATCATGGATGGCTTCGTACTTGACAGGTTGTGTCGTACTAACTCAGTCCAGTTTTTTGAAGTGATGAAGATAATTGAGGAGGGTAGGGCAGTAGATTTTGTCTACATGGATTTTAGCAATCCAGAAGATTCAGATGCATGGGATTAACAGGGACTTGGTCGTATAGATTCAGAACTAGATTACTCATAGAAAACAGAGGGTTGTGGTAGAAGGACAATATTCAGGCTAGTGGTCTGTGACCAGTGGAGTTCCGCAGGGATCTGTGCTGGGACCCCTGCTGTTCGTGATATATATATATACTATAAATGGCTTGGATGTAAATGTAGATTGGTTGGTTAGTAAGCTTGCAGATAACACCAGGATTGCTGGGGTCTCAAACTGTAAGGAAAGCTGTCAAAGTATATTGGGGGGTATACATCAGCTACAGAAATGGGCAGAGAAGTGTGAGCAAGTGTGAAGTGTTACACTTTGGGAGGTCAAAGGTAAGGGGAAAATATGCAATAAATGGCACTTAATAGCAGTGATGTACATAGGGATCCTGGGGTCTATGTCCATAACTCCATGAAAGTGGCAAAACAAGTAGATGGAGTGGTAAAGAAGGGATATGATATGCTTCCATCCATAGGTCTTGGCATTGAGCGTAGGAATCAGAATGTTATGGTGCAGCTTCGTAGGACTTTGGTTAAACCGCATTTGGAGTATTGTGTACAGTTATGGTCGCCCATTACAGAAAAGATGTGGACGTTTTGTAAAGGGTGCAGAGGAGGTTTACCAGAATGATGCCTGGATTAGGGGGTTGTAGCTACAAGGAGAGGTTGGACAGACTTGGATTGTTTTTTTCTGGAATGCCGTGGTTGCATGGAGACCTGATCGAAGTATGTAAAATTATGTGAATCTTTTACCCAGGATGGAATAATCAATCATATTAAAGGTTAAATGCAGAACTGCTTCCGGGCTTTGGATATTTAATGGTGAGCTGGGCCTCGTGTAATTCTCTCACCCAACATGTTATCCACAACTTTCCAATGTAGTGCTATCAGGAATAGCATCTGCTATCTTAACTCGAGTTACTTTCAAAACATATTCGCTTTGCGTGCCTCAAACTATAGCCATTTCCCTAAATGATCTGATGTATGGGGAAAAAAAAGTATTGCCTTAATCACACTCAGGAATTTAATGATAACCAGCTTTGGTCCTTCAGTGTTTGTGTCATTTTCAACTCTTAGTTCAATCATTCAAAATGTAATTTTGATATGTTCTCTCCCCAGTGGTAGTGCAGACTTTAAATAAATCATCAATTTATTTCCTGTAAAAGCTGCAGCAAGCTCAGCTTAACCACCGTCAATTTATTGTTCAGCAAATAAATCTCACCTAACCTCCCTCCTTATTCTCCAAGAGACCGTTTTAAATTGTTTCCTCTTTAGCCCTGAGTTTCCAACCAAAGAAACATCTTTCCACCTGTTCACTTCATGACAGTGTGTCAAGTCTGTTAAAAATCTATAATCTTTTGGCCTTCTTAATAGAAATGTATTGAATGTCTCATCTTTTTATCATAACCTTCAGCCAAAATGTGATTGCAGTGTTGGCCAGTTTCAAGAGTGCCCTCACGATAAAACTGGATCGAGGACATGCCTCCCAGTGCAAGCCAGTACGCCTTGGCCATTCTCAGCATCAATGTTAGCGGAGGATCCCCACCCCACAACATACCACCTCTCCCACCTCTACCCCTCCACAAACACCTGATCACCCTCACAAACCCGGTTCCCCCACACAACTGGCCCAACCAACGCCTCACCCCCCCCCCCCCCCACTCCCTCCGCCCTTCCACATACCCCATCCCATTCTCACACACCCGATCCCCACAAACCTGATCCACCCGCACACCCAAACCCCTCAAACACGCAACCCCGCTCACATAGCCGATCCCTTCTATACATCAGTTCCTTCCTCTCAGACATGAACCACACAAACACCGGAACCCACCCCCCCAAACGCCAAACACCATCCCCAAACACCCAACGTCCCCTCACCAAGCCACCCTCACGCACAGCCCCCTCACAACTGCCTCCCTTGCATACTAAGGTCCTTCCAACACCCGGCTCACTCACGCACATGCTCCCTTGCACACCCATGCTTTTACACACCTGCTCACTCATGCACTCTTCCCCTCACACACCCAGATCTCCCACACACACAGTTCCCATGCACACCTGACCCCCTCACACACCGAGTCCCCTCACAGTTGCCCAAAGCGAAATAGAAGGTGCTGTCCTTCCAATTTGCATTTGGCCTCACTCTGACAATGGAGGAGGCCTAGGACAGAAAGGTCAGTGTAGGAATGTGAAGGGGAATTAAAGTGTTTAGCAACCTGGAGATCAGGTAGGTCCTTATAGGAAGGATTGGTCTTTCTTACACTGGGGAATGATCACCTCACATCGACATGAAACTCTTTTTGATATGGAACAAAGAATTTCTGTCCTGAATTCTGAATGGGAAACAAACATCTCTCTTTTCCACTCTCACCTAAAAAATAGAAATGATCAGGTTTTCTTTTTCAAAATGTGCCTCTCCGACAGCTGATCCACGTTTCTCGGCAACATTTTGATGAACTTCAGAGCCCTCAAACCTCGAGTGATCTATTCCAGACCAACATTGTGGCAATCCTTTTCCAAATTAAATAATTCATTTGTTTTCAGAAAGGGAAAAAAGGCACAAGGCCAGGTTGGGGAGGGAGAGTGGAAAGGGAAGAGACAGAGGCTGGTAGGCAGTAGGTGGAAGGGATGGATGGTGGGCAGATGGAACCAGGTTGGGGAAAGGGGTAATAAAGGAGAATCAAGGGATAATAAAGCACGGTGGATAGGTATGAGGGTAATGGGCCAATGGAAACAGTGTGTGTGGGCAGGGGGAGGGGGTGATGATAACATGTCCAGGTAACAGGGGGTGGGAGAAGGGGAATGGGAAAGGTGAACAAAGGGAGAGAGACCCTGGGTGGATTGGTGGGAGAGGGACACGGGGAGAGTAGGTTACCTGTAATTGGAAAATTCATTGTTCATACCATGGGGCTTTCCAAGAAGCAGATGAGGTGCTGTTGTTCTAGTTTGTGTTTGGCCTCACGGTGGCAGTGGAGAAGGCCAAGGATAAACAGGTTTGTGTGGCAATGGGAAGGGGAGTTGAACGACATGACCCAACTCTCATCTCGCTTTCTAACCAAGACTTTCTCTGAGAAGACCTCATGGAAGATATTGTACACATTTCCACCTTGCTGATTATGAGGACAATTATATCAGAGCAGTTCACAATCTGCCTGCTTTGAGAGCCTATTTAGGGCTCAGATTGCAAAGGCAGAGCTTCTGCCAAAGACTACAGCCTCAAATGCACCTTGTTAAAAGACTGCAGTTGTGAATTATGACCAAAAAATGATTGCAGATGTGTTTAGAGAATCTCATAACAGATGTATAAAACCAATACAAATACCAAGCTAAAGACACTGGAGGATAAGGGGCGTTACAGATTCCACACAGGCTGATTAGCTTCTGCCTGTAAGTTAGCTTACAAAGAATTCAAGGTAGACATAAATGCTGGAGAAACTCAGCGGGTGAGGCAGCATCAATGGAAAGAAGGAATAGGTGACGTTTCGGGTTGAGACCTTTCTTCAGACTGATGTGTGGGGGGGGGGGGGGGAAGAAGAAAAGGAAGAGGCAGAGACAGTGGGCTGTGGGAGAGCTGGGATGGGGAGGGGAAGGAAGGAGAAAGCAAGGACTACCTGAAATTGGAGAAGTCAATGTTCATACCGCTGCGGTGTAAACTACCCAAGCGAAATATGAGGTGCTGCTCCTCCAATTAGCGGTGGGACTCACTCTGGCCATGGAGGAGGCCCAGGACAGAAAGGTTGGATACGGAATGGGAGGTGGAGTTGAAGTGCTGAGCCACCGGGAGATCAGGTTGGTTAATGCGAACTGTGCGGAGGAGTTGGGCGAAGCGATCGCCAAGCTTGCGCTTGGTCTCACCAATGTAGAGCAGTTGACACCTAGACCAGTGGATGCAATAGATGAGGTTGTAGGAGGTGCAGGTGAACCTCTGCCGCACCTGGAAAGACTGCTTGGGTCCTTGGATGGAGTCGAGGGGGGAGGTAAAGCGACAAGTGTAGCATTTCCTGCGGTTGCAGGAGGATGGGGTGGTTTGGGTGGGAAGGGACGAATTGACCAGGGAGTTACGGAGGGAGCGGTCTCTGCGGAAAGCCGAAAGGGGAGGAGATGGGAAGATGTCGCCAATGGTGGGATCCCGTTGGAGTGGGGAAAATGTCGGAGGGTTATTTGTTGTTCGATTTTTCCAGCATCTGCAGTTCTTTCTTAAACATTACAAAGAATCCAAGTTTGTTGAAGTAAAATGCAGCAATCTTTCCAAATGCCAATTCTACAACATCTGGGCAAAATGGAGGTCGAAAAAATATTGAATTCCTTCAAGATTCAGGTCCAACATTGTGACGTAATACAGATTCCATTGATTGGAAAAGAAAAGCAGCCCAATTTTTATAAAGGGAGATATGAATTGCCAGATGATGAGCAAAATCCCTTTAATTCACCTTATACCATACACCTTATACCATAGTTGGATGAATCTACATTCGTCGGATCACTGCTGGTAATTTCTATCAGGTAGACACTTTAATATCTGGTCAGTCATTGAAAATGTAACCCCACCGGTCCACTTTCAATAATAATAATAATAATAATTCATTTTATTTACTGGCGCCTTTCTAAAACCTAAGGACACCTTACAAGGCATAGAATCATAAAAATACAAAACACATAATCGGAGTAAATTTAATATAAAAACACCACAGTACACAAATCAAGGACAGAATTCAAGTACAAAAGCACAAAAAGAAAATAAGAAACACAATTTGAGGAGAGAGCAGCGGCAGCCAATTCGCGCCAGCGTCCACTCTCCCCTCCGACCGCCATCTTGCACACAGACTAACAGGCACAGCACACAAGAATCATCCCCCCACAATGACCACCACTGTGGGGGAAGGCACAATGTCCAATCCCCAACCCAGTTCTCCCCAGAGTCAGGCCCATCGAGGCCGCCACAGTTGCCTCTACGGAGGCCCGATGTTCCCGGCCGTCGGGAGAGTCCTCGCAGCGGCTGGAACGGCCGGTTTCCCAGCGGAGTCGATGGCACCTGAAGCCGACAGGGCCGCGCCGAGTTGGAGCCATGAGGCTCCCGATGTAAAAGTCGGCGCCGCCGCCCGCGGCTGGTCGCTCCGCAGACCCGCAGCCCGGAGGTGTTGATGTCGACGGTCACCGCATACCGGAGCTCCACCGCGTCGACCCAGCGCGGTGACCCAGGCAAGGCATCGCCCGCTCCGCTCCACGATAGCGCTCCAGCGCTGTGCCGCCGACCGAAGCTGAATGTGCTGGGCGGTCCCCGTCAGGAAAGGCGCTCCATGCCCGCTGGTAGGCCACGAGGACGGGTCGACGAGGCAGCCTGGAGAAAAAGCTGCCTCACCGACCAGGTAGGGACCCAGAAATAGTTTCCCCCTTACCCCCCCACATTAAAAGTCAAAATTCCCCAAACAAACAAAGAGATAAAAAAAGCTAAAACTAAAGAAAAAGTGAATTTGACGGACGGCTGCTGTTTAGCAGCTGTTCCTCCAAGATGGCGGCTCCTCCATCAATCACTCTCAGTGCTCAGCGTTCTTACCAAAACTGTTGCCATCAGCAAAATCCCTGCTGAGTTATCTGTTGGAGATTACAAAAGTCTAATAACCCTTTCTAATTGTGTGTTCACCACCCCACCTGCCTCCCCACCCTGCCCTGTCCTCCTCCTTGCGATGGGCTATTCTGATTACAACGTTTCTTAGTTACTCGTACTTTCACCGAGCAGCAGCTCTTTAGATCAGCATAGAAGGCAGTGTTGATAATCAGAGGAGGCACCAGGGACCATCCAACATCACATCAGCTCATGTTTAGGCACAGCTACCATCCAGAGATAAAACTGACCATCATCTCCATCAGGAAGGGAGAAATGGCAATAAAATGCCTGACTCCTGTGACCATAGTTAATACGAACATATGTTTCAGTAAATAGTATGTGATTGGTTGTGGCAGTGAACAGTTCAGAAATGTTTTTGGGGGATGGTAGGTTTAGGGTCTGGTGTGGGGAACCGGGGTGAGCATAAATCAACATCCTCTGCCGAGCCACCTGTCTTGAAGCAGTCGGCCTCTCCAGTGTCAAATTTACCTGGATTCTATTTGCACTGACAGCTATTTAGGAGAAGAATGGCTACACTTGCACTGGTCTTTCCACTCTCACCCGCAGGCCTTGCCCCACTGCATCAAGGTAATTCAAATATATAGGTCATCCAGGGTCAGACAAACTACATGCCAGTACCACAACCAGGGTGATGTTTTCTGCAGTGGAGTTCGCTGAAGGGAAATTCTTCAAATGTCAAGTAATGTTTTGAAGTTGGGAACAAGAGGTGCAATCCATGGCTCACTGGAGACAATGCTGCCTTTGAGTGAAATTGTTATGAGTCCAGAAACCTGAGCACAAAACCCAGCCAGTATGGAGGGACTGCTTCACTATTAGAAGAGGCATCTCTTGGGTGAGATACAGGATACAGGATCAAGGCTCTGCCACCTTTCAGGAGGTAGACCACTCTGTAGAAGCACAGATAAATTTTCCGCAGTTGGTCCTCAAGCACTATCACTGCAACATATTCCCTGGGAATTACCTTGTTGTCATCTCTGTGACCTTGCATTACATTAAGGGAAGAGCCACCTGCCTCAAGAAGGCAGCATCTGTCTTCTTTTCACTGCCGCGATCAGGAAGGAGGTTCAGAAGCCTGAGGATAAACACCACCAGGTTCAGCAAGAGCTATTTTCCTACATCTATCAGGTTCTTGATCCCAATTGCAATCCTAACCCTACCACAGCAATGGAACACAATGGACCACCTCTTGCACTACCATGGACTTGCTTTCTACAATTATGTTTTTGCACGGATGGTTTTTATATTGCACAGTTTTCTTTCTTTTAGAAATTTCAGGTGTAATCTATGTATAATGTATCCATAATATTTTTTTGAGTGTTGGCTGAAACAATGCAAACAAGTTTTTTCACGGTACCTGTACCTTACAATATTTGTGCATATCACAATAAACTTGACCTCTGTTACAACAAACTGTTCCAGTGATATATGCTGAGCACAACAATCACTCACTACAATTTCCATTTAAATCTAGTCTGGTTGATGGCTAATTGCGATACAAGGAGTAGCCTACTGGGCCTGTCCACTTAGGCGATTTTTTGGGTGACTACAGGCGACTGCCACAAAATTTTCAATGTTGAAAATTTTTCGGCGACAGTGGCGACAATTTTTGCTGTCGTAGGTTGTCGTAGGTTGTCGTGGATGCTGTCGTAGGTTGTCGCCAGGTGAATTCCATTAAAACTAATCCCTGGCAGTCGTCTAAAGAGTCACCTAAGTGAGACAGGCCCATAAATATATGAAAGGAAGTACAAAGATAACGTTAGCACCATCATAAGATAAGTCATGAAATGTGACCGTCTATGGCACATTTGGATGATAGAAGACATGTCGCACTTTGGCTGGACCGCTATTGCTGTTAACCTCCAGAATTTGTGCCAGAATGATTCACTTCGCTTCTGAAATGTAGATAAGGACGTGTCCAGTTAGTGCTTTTGTTCCTCTCACGCTTCGATCTTCAAAGAGTTAGCGCTCAAGCAAAATTTCATCAATATTCAGCCATCTGAATTTGTAAAATCATGGAGACTTTGACACCAGAAAGACCATGAGGTCTGATGGAATTACTCCTGGCAATAAGTGTGGGAAAATTACTAACACTTTGGGATGATATCCCTGTGTGCTACATCAAACAGAATGCAGCTAACAATTTAATGATTTTTTGACTTTTTTAGAGTGTCTTTATACACATGGATTATATATTTGAGGGTTTTAAAATGAAGGCTACATTGAGGATTCGTGGGTATCATAAAATCCTTACCAGATGAATTGTTTAGAAAACTAATCACCTGATCCAAAGCTTGTAACAGGTCAAAGAGAAATTTCTTCCAACCTAGGACAAGAAAATAAGTTCTCAGTTGTCTAATCTAAAGATAAGCTGGTGTTATTTGCACCAGATGTTCAACTTCTGATCTCAGAAGAGCAAAGCAAACTGCTGTGAATAACCTGGAATTGATTAGTTTTCTTTGAGCTTCACGATTCGGTTGTTGCTATGGCAACTGTGCTCATCTGCTTACCTTGGTAAGTGGGCTAAGATGGTTAGCATTTTATATTGCTCTTTTTTAAGACAGCCGGTATTTTAAGCAATTGACAGAACCTCTTGGGATCTGAATAGTTGAAGAAACAGTTTCTGCAATGTATTGCCTGGACATCCTGGAGATGTCGCACAATAGACTTTCGACAAAACCCTTACTTTTCTAATTCGACAGCCAGCAAAGATTCCACTCTCTGAGACATCTATCGGATTAATCTACAGATTCAGGCCCAGTGAGGTGTGGTTATCTGGTTCAACAGGAAATCAATGATGAGTACAAATGTCTCATGCATCACAATGCCTTCACTCCGCAGGCTACCCATATCCATTCTAGAAAAAATTCTGCTTTTGATTTGATATTCATTCCAGCTGTAGAAGTAAGCTTTGAGAGTAACAAATTATTGGTGACTTTCTAACACAGCATGCGTTGCTAATGACCGCCAGAACTACATTGTCGGCCATGTTGAAACGGTATGGAAATAAGAACGATCCGGCTTACATATTGGAATAGGAAACGGAGGCACAGAGTCATCGACCCATTCAGCAAAGAAACAGCCCTTCAGCCTGTCATCTCCATACTGACCATCACCCATCCACCTGCAATAATCCCATTGATCAACACTTGTCCGACAGTCTTCTAATATTGGGTGAATCAACGTCTTGTCTAGATGCTCCTTAAATGTGAGAGTCTTTCCCTTCATCACCCACTCTGGCAGTGTGTTCCACTCTCTGGGTGAAAACAAATTCTAATTTCCCTTCCAATCCTCCAACCCCTTACCTTAAACCTGTGCCCTCTAGTTATAGACACCTTTGCTATAAATCAATGTTTCTTGCTATTTACTGTATATATCCAACAAAGAAATATGTGTATGTACACTGCGATCAGCAAGATATAGCAGATGTGAACTTTAAACTGAGGCAGTCCTCATGCAGTATAATTTGTAATCATTATATGTAAAGAGTTTATTTCCAAAATCATTCTTTGTGGGTAGCAATCCATGCACATTAATGTCCTGCACACTTCATAAACTTAACTAACTCAATCCTTGCTTTCATTAACCTACTACCAATCTGAATTATTTTCATTACACAGTGGATTAATTAAAATTTTACCACACTGACAAGTCAAATGATTAGATATTGTTTACAAATCTCTCAGCCTGTTCTTCCTCAGCCCATTTTCCTTCTGTTCCAAGAAATTAAGAAAATACCATTAAGAAATATATAATACAGAATTATGCAGTCCTATTATATACAGTTTTGCTTAAAGTAGAGTGCACAGGAGAAAATAGATCAGCGTATCTTCGAGCCACCCTCTGCGATCAAAAAAGAACACAAAATGCTGGAGTAAATCAGCAGGTCACGCAGCATCCCTGGAGAATATGGATAGGTAATGTTTCGGGTTGGGACCCATCTTCAGACATTCTGAAGAAGTGTTCCGACCTGAAACGTCATCTATCCATGTTCTCCAGAGATGCTGCCTGGCCAGCTGAGTTTCTCCAGCACTTTGTACCCTTTTGTGTAAACTAACATCTGCAGATCCTGCTTTTTACATTTCCTCTGCTATCAAAGTCACCGTAGGCACCAGCTGAGGACCACAAGACCGATGCATCCTCAACTGCCACCAAACCTGTTTCCCAGCTATTATCCAGATACAATATCTGCCTTTCAGGAGGTAATTCTCTCCAAAGTATGACAGACATGAGAAAATGGGTTAAAAAAAACACACCACTCCAACTGTCTGTCCACATTCTCTTTCCAGTGTCTTCCATTATTCGCCAAAATTACTATTGTGGACCTGGACATTCCTGCCATTCTGACCACACCTGGACATTTTCCTATGAGGGGTAGTCAGACCAAGTCACAGACTGGAACTCCGACCTACTTTCACTCTCGTTAACCCACGAACAGGGAGGACAGCCACAAAATGTCCTACCTGATATAAGGCCAAGAATGACAAATTACCAAATCAGTTACATATAATATCAATGAAAATTTCAAACTGTTAAGACTGATACGTGCTTCAAAACAATTCATTTGCTTAATCACCATGTTCATTTGATAGGAATTTTCAGAAGGGTCTCGACCCGAAATATCACCTACTCCTTTTCTCCAGAGATGCTGCCTGACCCGCTGAGTTACTTCACCCTTTTGGGTCTGTCTTCAGAAATTTTCATTCAGGTTGAGTGCTCTGAACACCACTCGTTCCTTTGATTGAAACGCTAAAATGCGATGAAGTGTTAAACTAGTCACTAAAGTTAGGGAGCAATACTGAATAAATATAATGAAGCTGACTAGTAAGGCAGCAAAATGAGTTAGTCATTCAATGGTGCGCTTTTAACACCTAGTCAACTCACACACAGGCATGTTAATGGTTAATGTACTTTACTCATCAGGACCTAGCTCACATTATTATGGTCACTGGCATTCGACTGCTCTGCAAATGTTGTCCAAGGGTTAGTGTGTGCTAGACATAACCCAAAAATAACAAATGGTTTGAGCTTTTTTAATTTTAAAATTATGCTCTATTTTGTCATGGTCATCCTACCCTGTGGGGATATGATGGACAGGCAATCATCTACCCTGGAACTCTGCTTAACAACTTGGCTCACACCTCTGTGGACAAGCTGCTCAAGCCAGCATTCAACTTCTGAATTTCACATCCACTCCGTGGGAATCACTTGGTCTTTGCTCAGCAGTCCTCACTTGCCTCACCCAACCCCCACATCTCCCACACACATACTCACTCACATATATACACACACACACAGCGTTCTGCACACGCACACACAAACACACAGAGAAGTTTCTCATGTTGATAAACTGGATACAGCATTCCCACATTATGGTGTGTCATTCTGATACAAAAAAAATGCCCCAGTTTAAATATTGTCTATTTCAACAAATAGATAAATCACTAAAAATCCTAAGCCTCTCGTTGTTGGCCTTAAGGTACGTCAGGAGACACAGCTATAATGTTCCTGAACGTATCTAAGGTTTTGTTGCAAAGTGCTCCACGCTGCAGAGTTTTTCAGAGCCCTGCTAGAGTTGGGCAAATGCAGAGAGAGGTTGTAAAACTCTGACAATTCAAAATACAAGTTTATTTTAAAAAATCAAGCAATTTGCAAAGGAAAATAATCAAAAGTGTAGTGAGCTATACAAAATGTGTGCACTGACCAGCTGAGGCAACAAGAAAGGTAAGCAGCATACATTCAATCAACACTTTTAATCTTCTCGTGAGAGCATGACCTTTCCTCCAGATCTGCTCTATTTAGTCTGTATCCAAGTCCAAACATTTGTGCATAAACAGCTGAGCAGAATGCCGCGGAGATGTTGATGAAGTGTGGAAGTGAAAACTCTTTCCACTACCTTCAAGTTACAGAAAGGCTGAGTGCTGCTCTCCTGTGCAGAGTTGGTCACATTTCAGCACCATAACTAAATGATTTTAGAACTCATATCCACAGTTTTTTCCGTAGACTGAGCCACGTTTGGTATCGTAAGATGCTTCAGCAAACAACTTCCAAAGGCAAAGGAGTGACTGTGAAAAGTTGTTCCCTGCGGTGAAGACGACATTATATAAAGGTAAGGCAAAAAACAGCCGACCATCATCACTTTCATGAACTCTCTTGTATGCATGCATGAGCGAGGATTGTTTATGTGGCTGACCACAACTTCAGGATGATGATTATATGTAAAGTTGAGAGAAACATGAGACTGTCCTGAAAAGTTTCCCGTCAGATTTTGCCCCTTTCTAAACATAAATCCAAAATGTTGCCGCTACCCTTACTGGGAAAATGTACAGCCATGCCTGACTGAAGTTTCAAGTTTTGAGTTTGAGCAATTAAAAAAATTGGGGATTTAAATTGAATTAAAATATTGTACATCTGTAGAAAATCTTTATAATTGAAAAAAGGCTTTATTCGTTTCAGTCAAAACAAAGAACGGTATAGCACAAGAATTGGCCCTTCGGCCCACAATGTCTGTGCCAAATTTGATGCCAAGACCATTCATTGTTTATCTACCTGCATATGACCCATATCGCTCCATTCCCTGCACATCTATATTGCTATTCAAATGTCTTAAATGCCACTAACGTATCTGTTTCAACCACCCACCTCCTGCAGCGTGTTCCAGGCACTCACCACCCTCTATGCAAAAAAACATGTCCCGCACATTGCCTTTCTCACCTTAAAGCCATGCACTCTAACATTAGATTTTTTCATGGGGAAAAATATTCTGACTCTCTACCCTATCTATGCCTCTCATAATTTTATATACTTCCATCAGGTCTCCCTGCACTCTCCTGCGTTCGAGAGAAAGCAATCCAAGTCTGTCCAACTTCTCCCTGTAGCTAATACCCCCTAATCCAGGCATCATTCTGGTAAACCTCCATTGCACTCTATGCAAAGCCTCTACGTCCTTCTTGTAACGGGGCAACCAGAACTGCACGCAATGCTCCAAATGTGGCCTAACCAAAGTCTTAAAAAGCTGCTTCATTATGCCCTGTCAGAAAAAATAGTTCTGCTTAAGAATATATGCACAACACAACGGATGGCCAGAAGTGAGCAACAAAGAAAACTGGCAAATAATATCAAAACAAACAGTAAAGGGTTGCAAATAATGAAAGGAAGAGGGTAGTTAAGGTATGTGTGGGAATGTGAGAAAGTGAGAGCAGGGAATTAATAATGGGAAACGGGGAAATAGCAGATAAGTTAAATCAATACTCTACATCAGTTTTCACGGTGAAAATATCCCACAGGTATCATTTAGGCTGCTTGTAACAATCCCTGTGAACAGAGGCAAGGCATTGGAAAAACTACTGGGACTAATGACAGACGATTTGCCAGGTCCTTGTGTCTCCATTTCATAAAACCGTGTTCAGTTTGTTTGAATACAATAAGCCTTCTTTCATAAAAAAACAGGCTCATAGTTTTTTTGTCTTTCTCCCTTCTTGTACAATGGAGTCACAGGTTTGCAATCCACTAGTATCTTGCTTGAGCTCGGTGAGTTTTGAAAACCTCAATTAGTGGCATGGTGGCGTAACGGTAGAGCTACTGCCTTACTGCACCAGAGACCTGGGTTCGATCCTGATTACGGGTGCTGTCTATATGGAGTTTGTACATTCTCCCCGTGATCTGCGGGGGTTTTCTCCGAGATCTTCGGTTTCCTCCTACACTCCAAAGACGTACAGGTTTGTAGGTTAATTGGCTTGGTATAAATGTAAAATTGTTCCTAGTGTGTGTCGGGTAGTGCGGGGATCGCTGGTCGGTGCGGACTCGGTGGGCCAAAGTGCTTGTTTCCACGCCGTATCACTCAACTCAACTAAACTAAACTAAACTAGGGGTTCCACTCTCTCTACAGTCATGTTATTTATACCTGTCCAATGCAGGACATCGGGGCATGGCGACTTGTCTGTTATAAATCCCCATCCGTTTTTTCAGTGCCTTGACTTTGGTCACAGAGATTGTTACAACCCCCCCACCAGATACCTGTGGGATATTGAAGGCAAGAGTCAGTTCTCAAGCTGGGAGAATGTAACTAGTGGAGTGCCCCAAAGATCAATTGTTCTGCGCTCTCAAATAATTCTGGTTTATATTATTAACCTGGAGGAGAGGCAGAGTGGAAGGTATCAATGATTGTTGATGATATGAAAAAAGGTGGGAAGGCATGTTACCACGGCAACCCTTTTGTCTATCTAATCTAACATGTTGGAACTGTATATTCTATGATCAGTTTATTTAAGCCTAAATAATAGTTCTTAAAAATGTAGTAATCTCATTTGTTTCCACCACCACCCCAAGCTGTGCAATTCAGATATCAATCACTCTCTGTGAACAAAAATGACTCCACAGATCTCTTTAAAGCTCTTTCCGCTTACTTTAAACTTATGCCTGCTTTTTTTAAATGTCTCTACTGAGGGGAAAAAATTCAGACTCTCTGCAATATTTATGCCTCTCATAATTTTGTACATCTCTGACAAGTAGGACTCCTACATTCCAGGTTAAACAAGCCCAGCTTATCAAATTTCTCCCCAAAACGAGGTCCTCTAGTTCAGGCAACATCCTGGTGAATCTCTGTATTTTCAATTGTAATTGTGTGATAAATCCATTCTATAGTGTGGTGACCAGCTCTGAAGGCGGCACAGTAGCACAGCTGGTAGAGCTGCTGTCTCAACCAGTGCCGGAGACATCGATTCAATCCTGACCTGGGGTGCTATCTACAGTACATGGAATTTTAACGTTTTCCCTATGACTGTGTGGATTTACTCCGGGTGCTCCGGTTTCCTCCCAAATCCCCAAGACGTGTGGGTTTGCAGGTTAATATTCTTCTATAAATTGTCCCTAACGTGCAGGGATTGGATGCGAAAGTGGAATTACATATAAATGGTGTGAATGTGTGATCAATGATTGGCTTGGACTCTAAACTAAATTGCGCACAATACTCCAGTGCACTGCAGTCTAATCAGCGGGAAATGTGGGAATGTGTGAAGTCATGGACTCTGATCAGAGGAAGTCAAACTATTGTCTAAATGGAGAATAGGTGTGGATGAGCAAAGTGCAGAGAGATCAGTACTAGAGAGGCCGCAGTTGGAATATTGTACATTATTTTGGTTCATTCCATGACTTATATTGGTGTTGTTTTATTTTTGTCATGTGTACCGAGATATGATGAAAAAAATTGTTTAGCATACATTCCAAGCAAATCCTACCATAAATGAATACAATCATACCATACACAAGAACAACAGTTCACATGTTGTATATCAATGATTTGGACAAGAGAATTGAAGTCTTTGTGGCCAAGTTTGCGGATGATACGAAGATAGGTAGAGGGGCAGGTAGTGTCGAGAAAGCAGGGACTCTGCAGAAGGACTTGGACAGATTGGGAGAGTGGGCAAATAAGTGGCAGATGGAATGCAGTGTAGCAAAATGTGCAGTCATGCAGTTTGGTAATGGGAATAAAGATGTGGACTACTTTCTAAATGGGGAGAGGATTCAGAAATTGGAGATGCAAAGGAATTTGGGAGTGTTGGTACAGGATTCTCAAAAGGTTAATTTACAAGTTGAATTGGTACTAAGGAAGGCAAATGCAATGTTAGCATTTATTTTGAGAGGACTAGAATATAAAATGTCATGCTGAGGCTTTATAAGGCACTGGTCAGACCGCATTTGGAGTATTATGAGAAGTTTTAGGCTCCATATCTGAGAAAGGATGTGTTGGCATTGGAAAGGGTCCAGAGGAGGTTTACAGGAATGAATCTGGGGATGACTGGGTTAACATATGATGAGTATTTGATGGAACAGAGCTCCTACTTACTGGAGATAGAATAACAAAATGCCTGGGTAGAGTGGATGTGGAGAGGATGTTTCCACTAGTGAGAATGTCTAGGAACTGTGGCTATAGCCTCAGAATAAAAGCCTCAGAATAAAAGGAGATACCTTTAGAAAGGAGATGAGAAGACATTTCTTTAGTTAGAGAGTAATGAATCTGCGGAATTCATTGCCACAGATGGCTGTGGAGGCCAAGTCATTTTAAGGTGGAGATTAACAGATACTTGATTGGTAAGTGTGTCAAGGGTTGTGGGGAGAAGGCAGGAGAATGGGGTTGAGAAGGAAAGATAGATCAGCTATGATTGAATGGCAGAGTAGACTCGATGGGCCAAGTGGCCTGCTTCTAATCCTTTGACTGTCTACTATGCTATCAATTTTGATGTTATCTTCAAATTTACTAACATTGTTAACTTCATCATTAACCAAATCATCAAAGATTATGCAAATTTCTCTGCAAAGGTCTCCACAATTTCCTCCCCAGCTTCACACAAGGTCTGGGGATACATTTCGTCAGGCCCAGGGGGTTTTATCTACCGTAATGTGTTTTAAAAGCGTCAATATCTCCTCCAGTAATTTGTATATTATCTAATTCAATTCAATTCCTTTATTGTCATCTTGCAAGCAACAGTTGTGCAGTGCAAAACGAAAAGACGTTTCCCAGGGAATACCGGAGCATCGCACATGAAGTTTAAAACATTTCACACATAACAACACTAAAAACAATCCTGTCCCTGATGGAACAGTATAAAGTTAAAATAGATAAAAACAACGTTAAAATACAGTAAGACCAATCATAAACATGTCCGGGGTGGCTGATTTGAGTGGCCAGTGCCAGTTATTGAAGTGGCCAGTGCCAGTTATTATAGTGTCCGTGCCAAGCCGCAGAATCAGGTGACTGTGAGTACAGAGTGGCTGTTTAGCAGCCTCACAGCATATGTCAGGAAGCTGTTTAGCTTTGATGCTGCGATATCTCTTGCCTGATGGCAGGAGATCCAGGTGTATGTGGAGGGGGTGCAGTTTGTCCTTAGCAATTCGCTGAGCTTTTTTCCCGACAGCGGCTCAGGAACAGTTCTTGTACCGAGGTACATCTTGTATCTAAGATGTCATAACTTCTTTGCTCATTCCTTAGCCTCCATGACCCTCAGTAAAAATTGATGAGAAGAATTAATTTACTATTGCCCCCTTCTCTCGGGTTACTGCACAAAGATAGCTGTGCATTAGGGAACTTATTCTTTCCCTCGGCAGCCTATGACTCTTAATATACCTGCAGAATCTTTTACCTTGTCTGCCAGCTCCATTTCATTTCCACTCTTTGCCCTCCTGATTGCCTTCTTAAGTGTACTCCTACGCTTCTTAATTTGCTTGATCCTGACTGCCTAAATCAGACATATGCTTCCTTCTTTTACTGGACCAACAGCCCATGGCAACGGGGGTTCCAAAATAGGCCAGCCTTGCCCTTCAGCCTAACAGGAACATGCTGTCCCTGTGCTCTTGCCACCTCACTCTGAAAGCCTCCCACTTGCCAGCTGTCCTGACAAGTTTGAAGCTGGAGTTACAGCGGAATTTCTCCATGCAATGAGCCCCACTGACGTGAATATATAGAGCACATAGTAAGTTACTGAGGTTGCAGCCTTGTGGGACACTGGTGTTGAGAATTAATCGTGGAGGATGTTTTGTCACTTGTCCTTTTTGCCAGTGCTCTATTGGTCAGGAGTAGAGCATCCAGTGGCAGTGGGGGATGCTGCCTAGGTCCTAGGTCTAGTTTGGAATTTAGATGGAATTTTGGTATTCAAGACGGAGTTGTATCATTCAATAGGAGTCTGATGTTGGCATCCTTGCTATCCAGATGTTTCTGGAAAGAGCAAAGTGCCAGGGAGATGACATCTGCCTCAGACCAGTTGCAGCAGAGGCAAATTTTGAAGGATCGGGTCTGTCTGGGAGGCTGGAATTAATGAATGGCAAGTGGTGCAGCAGTAGAGTTTTTGCCTCACAGCACCAGAGAGCTGGGTTCGATCTTGACTACAGGTGCAGTCTGTAGGGAGTTTGTACATTCTCCCTATGGCTGCATAGGTTTTCTCCGGGTGCTCAGGTTTCCTCCCATATTCCAAAGGCATGCAGGTTTGTAGCTTAATTGGCTCCTATTGTGGCTAAATTGTCCCTATTGTGTAGGATAGAATTAGTGTACGGGGATCGCTGGTCGGTGCGGACTTGGTGGACCAAAGGGCTTGTTTCCGCGCTGTATCTCTAAACTAAACTCTTGAAGCACTGCTTGATGGTGGATGCTGGAGCTGCTGGACAGAAGGCATTAAGGTACGCTACCATGCTTTTCTTTGGCAACGCTCTTAACACAAGTGGGAAACACAGATTGTCACAGGGCAAGGTTAAAGATGTCCGTGAATACTCCTCCTAGCTGGTCCATGCAGGTTTTGGGGACCTTACTGAAGTAATTATATACTATCTTTGGAGACAGAAGGGATTCACCAGGTTAAACACTAGGATGTGAAGGTTGCCCTTCAACAAGTGGTGAAAGAAAATGGATCTACATTCTTAGAGTTTGGGAGAAGGTGAGATAAATTTTCTGAAATACAAGATTCACAGGGGATAGAAACAGAATAGAGATCAAGATATTTCCACTGGAGGTAGAGTCTTAAATGAAGGGGCTTGGTTACAAGATGAGGAAGCAGTCTTCTTGCCGAAGTTGGTGAATCTCTGGAATTCACCATCACAGAGACTTGATTATGGAGACTTATCTGGTCGTTTAAAGAGAAGTTGATAATTTATTGAAAGGTTGGGGATTGAGGGTATGGGGAACTGTCATGAGAAGGAGCTGAGGCCTGGGGCAGATCTACCATGATCATTTTTATATTGGAATGTTCAAAGTAATATTCCAATACTACAAATGAAATTAAGACCCATAGAAAATCTGACAAACTATAAGGAACATGTTTATATCATTGGTTCACATATTAAATGTCAAAATGCCTTGGAAGAAATCAGTTCTGATTGAAGTGCCAAGTTGGCTATGTAGACAAATTTGGCAGCCATTTAGTCCAGCAAACATCTGATGAACAGTAGTTGAGTGATCAGTTTCTATTTCCATCACTTCCCCTGGCAGCTCATTCCAGTCTCTGTAAAAATAAACTGCCCTCCACATCTCTTTTAAACTTTTACCCACTCAATTTCATGCTCTGCCATCCAGTATTTGACATTTTCACCCTGGGAAGAAGACTCTGACTGTCTACCCAACCTATGCCTCTCATAATTTTATAAACTTCCATCAGGTTTCCCCTCAGCTTCTGATGCTCCAAAGAAAACAATCCAAGTTGGTCCAACTTCCCAGCAAGTCCTAAATTGCAATATTGCAAGGAAGTACTTCTGATACTCTTTAACCTACTGCCGTGCCCTATGGCTGGCAGGAGCCGAAGCGTAGTTGGTGGCCCTTGTTCGAGGAAGAAGGGGGTTTAGAGAGTGCGACCATAAGTGTCCTGCTCAGGGTGAAGCAACCGGCCCTGCCGCAGTGGGGCTACGGTGCCATCGGCCAGTCGACAGAGCAACATGCAGCAAATGTGGCCGTCAACATGTGGCCGGCCCAGCAAAGTCACAAAAACAGCAGAGGTAAATGATTGGAGATTTTGCTTGCGAAATATAACCCGAGGGACCAAGATTAGCCACAGAATTCTGCTGCCTTTCTCGCAAAAGTCTAATTTCATAAATCAACACTCCTCTGATCTTGCTCCCCACTGTCAGGCCTTATTCTGAAGCAGGACCTGAAAGACATTGACCTCTGCATTACAGAGGCCAGATGGCTGTTCTCCCACACCTTGTCATACCTTCCTCTGGATCATGACCCAACTAACAAACACCGCGTCACCATCTCCCAAACCAATACTTATCTCATCAGATCAGGAGTTCTTCCTCCCACAGCCTCTCACATGATAGTGCCCCAATCCCACACTGCATCTTTCTCTTTCCCAAGATCTGCAAACAGGACTGTCCTGGTAGAGCCATTGTTTCCACCTGGTCTTGTCCCACTCAAGTTATCCCTTCATATCTTCACCCTATCCTCTCTCTGATTGTCCAGTCCCCCCCCCCCCCCACCCACCCACCCATTGAGACATCTCCCATGCCCTCCATTGATTTGTCAACTTCCAATTCTTTGGTCCCAATCTCTTATCTGCATCATGGATCTCCCATCAGGAAGGTATCAAGGCCCTTAGCTTCATTCTGGAACAAAGACCCAATCATTTGGTGACACCAAGCATAGACTGGGCAACTGTTTTGCAGAGCACCTGTGCTGTATCTCCAATGATCATCTTGAGTTTCTGTTTACAAATCAATTGAACTCCCTTTCCCATTCCTCCACTGACATGGCTGCCTATGGCCTTCTCCACTGCCATGGTGGGGTCACACACAAACTAGAGGAACTGCACCTTATATTCCCCCTGGGTACCCTGCAGCCCAATGTTACGAATATTGATTTTCTTTCAGTTTCAGGTAACCTACTCCCTGTGTTCCTTTTCCAATCCCATCAGTCCACCCAGGATCTCTATCCCTTTGTTCACCTTTTCCTTCCCTTTACCTAGATGTGTTGCTCTCCCCCCTCCTGGCTCCATCATCCATTAAATGCCTCATGTTTTACCCCTCCCTCTCACTTCTATATACCACCTACCTTCCCTCTAGTCACCGTCTTGATGCACTGTTTTGACCCAAAACATTAACCATCCTTCTGCCTCCACAGATGCTGTTTGACCAGCCAAGTTCTTCCAGCAGCTAACTCTTTAAACTAAAAACCATCCAACTCAAGGCCAGTACATGGGTGAGCATGCAATACATGATGTCAGTTGTGTTTGCTCTTTTTTGAACTAATGTTATTTTAACATCCGCTGAAGAAGCATCAATGCCGCATTTAACACTTTATCTAAATTAATTTACTTCAAAGATTCATGAGAAACCATTTACAAGAAATCCAAATTTAGCTTTAGTTCTATCCCAATTGCATTATGCTGGTTGTAAGTTCTAATGGAAAGTGCATCAGATCATAAGATCACAACTGTTAGTTACCCATGTCTCAGTTTTCTCAACAGATGAAGGGGCCATTCAACCCATCACCTCAATGCCAGCCCTTGGAGCATTTCTATCAGTCCCATTCCTCCATATTTACACACAACCTATTCTCTCTCACATGTCCTTCAACTTCCTCCTGGTTCTCCAACCTTCCACTTGGGCATGAGATCATTTAGAATGGCCAATTAACCCATGGACTCACTTGTCTTTGGGAAGTGGGAGGAAACTGGAGTACCTGGAGGAAACCAACAGTCACTGAGAACATTCAAATTCCACACAGGCAGCAGCTGAGGTCAGGATTGAATCCAGGTCACTGGGGCTCTGAGGCAGCACTACTAATTACAGCGTCAACTTGCAGTATCCATGTGAAAACTATAATTTTATAAACAATTAATGAAAACAGACTCATAGTGTCATACAATCACACTACAAGAAAGATTGCAAATTATTTTCATTGCCAAACATGAAGCTCACCAAACTATGAGAGAGAGTGATGTTACATTCAACATCAGCGAGATCATGGTCCTCTTTGGACGAGAACGTACAAGGCAGGATTAGTCAGTTTGCAGATGACACTATGGGTATTGTGGATAGCAAAGATGATTATCAAAGGTTACAGCAGGATCTTGATCAGTTGGCCAAGTGGACAGAGGAATGGTTAATGGTGTTTAATGCAGATAAATGTGAGGTGTTGTATTTTAGGGTCTAACCACGGCAGGACTTTCACAGTAAATGGTAGGGCTCGGGAGGGGGGGGGATTATAGAGCTGAGGGATCGAGGAGTGCAGGTACATATTTCCTTGAAAGTGGCATCACAGATAGATAAGGCAATCAAGAAGGCTTTAAACACATTGGCCCACGTCAGTTAAGGTATTAGGTATAGAAATTGGGATGTTATGTTATAGCTGTATACGATGCCACAGTTGGGATAATGTGTTGAGTTTTGGTCACCCTGCTAAAGGAAAAATCTTCTTAAGCTGGAAAAAGTGCAGAGAAAATTTACAATGATGATGCAAGGACTTGAGGGCTTGTGCTATAGGGAGAGATTGGGCAGACTAGGACTGTATTCCTTGGAGCCCAGGAGGATAAGAGGTGATCTTATGGAGGTGCATAAGATCATGAGGGGAATAGATGCAGAGTGTTTTACCCAGTGTAGGGGAATCGAGAATCTGAGGACATACAGTCGGCTTAGGGTGAGAAAGAATGATTTAATAGGAATCTGAGGGGCAACTCTTTCACACAGAAGGTGGTGGCTATATGGAATGAGCTGCCAGAGGAGGCAGTTAAGGCCGAAACTGTAACAACATTTTAAAGGCATTTGGACAGGTACACATATAGGAAAGGTTTAGAAGGGCACCATGGTCGGCATGGACAAGCTGGGCTGACGGCCCTGTTTCCGTGCTGTATGACTATGACCCTACCAATCTGCCCACATCTTGGTCGCCATCTCTCAGTGCAGGAAGACAGTCATGATAAAATGCATCATTCCTACAGGCTTTGGTTGACTGTGAGAAAGGAGTTTGAAGATCAAGGGCTTAGAAAACACAAGGAGCCAGAGGACACAGGTGAGGTTCTTAACGTGTACTTTGTACAAGCGTTCACTCAGGGAGATGATTATAAATGACGTTGAGATTAGGGAGGGGTTTTGTTTAGTATTTAGATTAGAGTTCCAGCGCGGAAACAGGCCAACCAGTGGTCGTCGCACACTTGCACTATCCAACACACGCGAGGGACAGTGTACAATTATACCACGCCAATTAACCTACACTACCTGTACATCTTTGGAGTGCGGGAGGAAACCAGAGATCCCAGAAAAAAACAACCCAGGTCACAGGGATAACATGCAAACACCTTACAGACAAGCACTGGTGGTGAAGAATGGAGGGAAATGAATCACCTACAGGCAGAGGAGATTTGTTTAATTTGGAAACATGTTTGGCACAGGCGTTGTGGGCCAAAGGCTCTGTTTCCCTGCTGCACTTTTATACGTTCTATGTATTGTTGTATTCAGAGCTACCGGAATAGATTACCAGGCAGATAGTGGGCAAGTTTCAAGGAGTATTCAAAGCTTCCTTCATGAAGTGTAAAATGCTGACGGGAATTTCTGGCCTGTGACCATTAAAGTGGAGATCCTGAGACTGTGCATCAGGTGTATACAGATGTACACATGGCCAAAGGAGAACATTACTTCACAAATTAACAACCCGCCCAACCAGGCAGACACCTTCTGCCACATCTCTGGAAGAGACTGTGGTTCCTACATTTGTATTGTTAGCCACAGTCAGCACCCTCTGAACAGGAGTGGTGAGGCATCCTCGATTCCAATCAACAGTGAAAGAAGAATGAATCTATGCCAATACTGTTGGCAGCTCCTTGTTAAGGTTCCATGTGTGACCAATATCAGTAGTTCTAGGATGGGTCCTGCTGGGTTTATTGGTGCTATATGGAGCAGAAAGGGAGACAACCAGTAAAAAATGGCTGTATGTCCCACCAGGAGGCAACTTAGAGAGATATTTTAAAGATATGTCACAGTATTACAATTAAACAAGATATCGGAAAGAAGGGGTCTGAAGAAGGATTTCGGCCCGAAACGTTGCCTATTTCCTTCGCTCCATAGATGCTGCCGCACCCGCTGAGTTTCTCCAGCAATTTTGTCGACCTAAGATACCGGAAAGAATGTCTACGTAAAGAAATAACATGCAGAGTTTGTAAAAAGTTATATTGACTTTAGGCAGTTCAATTTCACCAGATAATGCAGAATTCATTAATTTATTAACTCTGCCTATTTGGTTCTTGGGATCAATGTTTCTCTCTGAAGAATGAGCTCCATGTAATTTGGGATGCTCAAAAAGTATCAAAACAATACAAAATCCTCTACCGAGCTGTTCTACAACCTATCTGTGACTATTTATAAAAAGATTGCAATTGCTTATTGCATTCATCAATAATGAATATCACTGAAGCAGCGTACAGAGGCGAGACATGACAACAGTTGGAAACAGTCCATTCTTCCATTTCCTTTGGAAATCATCACAACAGCTCCGACAAGTAATAAATGTACACATATGTACAATTTGGCAGCAGTATCTGGACTGCATTCAAGAACAGGAAACCTGCTGATTTTCATCCCGCCCCAGCTCCCCTGCCTCAGGAATGTTGAAACTAACTGCTATAGCTCCGCTATGTCACAGAATTTATAGCCTTCTATGCCTCGGCAGTTCAAGTCCTTGTCTAATTACTTTTCAATAGTTGCGAGAATCTCTGCCTCTATTACCTCCTCATAGAGCATGTTACAGATTGCAACAACCTTCTGACAGAAAAACTTCTTCCTCGGATCCACTCAACACCTCCTCCCCCTTACTTTAAACCTATGTTCTGCTGTTTTGGATACCACTGCTTTGGGGAAACGTTTCTCACTATCAACCTTATTTATGCCTCTCTCAATTCTGTACCGTGTTTCCTCCTCAGCCTCATCTCCTCCAGGGAAATGCAAATCCATCCTGTCCAGTCTCTCCATGCAACTGAAGTGTTACGTTCCAAGCCATAACAGAAAATATTGGAAGAAGTCAGCGTTTTTTTTAAAAGAGAAGCAGTCAATGTTCTGTGTCTGGACCCTGTGTGAAACAAGGCAGAAACATAAAAATGGTGTTTATATTATGGAGAGTTACAGACTCGGGCTGGCTCAATGTTTTATCAGGGCTGTTTGCCTTGCCTTGCAAACTCAGCAAGCAGGGAAGGAGGCAGACTCAGTATCGATGGTCACACAACAGCTTCAAATGGTCAGCTAGTTTTCTAAATGGAGAGAGTGAGAGAGAGTGAGAGTGAGAGTGAGAGAGAGAGAGTGTTTCTTCACTGGTCTGTTTTTTTAATATAATAAGTTTTGTTGTATTTGGCTCCTGATTTTAAATTGCCATTGACATTATCTTCCTTAACTGTTTGTTTCTGCAGGTTAGCATCTGATCTTTTTATCAGGAATATTGTTTGGTAAATCTTCTCTGCTGAAGCCTCCAACATGGAGCTGTATCAATTGAGAAGTAATGATGGTCTACGATTGAATAAACCTAAAGAGTACCATCAATGGGTGCAACACCAAGGCTGAGTTAGTGATCAATACCATTGTAAGTCCAATAACTATCTCATATCTACCACGTCCGAACCCTAACCTTACCCAGCCTCTTGCAAGAGCTTCAGACCATTCTCCCAGTGTATGGTTGTATTGTGATGACAATTATTTGGGTTTGGAATGCCTTTACTTATCTTTAAAGCATGATTTTCTCTCCACTATAGTTAACAGGACCCACAACCATGTCTGTTCCATTTCCTGCACATCTACATTCTGCCTCGCTACGAGACTCCACCATCAAAAACACTTGATCTCCTCCCTCCCCTTTCGCCATTCCCAAGGGATGTTCCTCCCTGGCTTAGACCCAAAATGTTGAAGTAACTTAGAATCCCCTCCAGTAACTTTCCCCCACTGATGCTGGGCTCACTGACTCTTAGTTTCCCCATTTGCCTTTGCAGCCCTCCTTAAATCAAGGCATACCATTAGCCATCAACCAGTCTTCCAGTACCTCACCCGTAGCTAATAATGATACAAATAAACTGCCAGGTCTGCTGCTATTTCTTCCCTAGCTTCACATAAGGTCCATTGTTACACTTGGTCAAATACATGGGATTTTTCCATCTTGATATGCTTCAAGACTGCCAGTCCCTCCTCTATTATAATGTGGATATGTTCCATACATTACTCTTCACTTCCCTTAATTACCTCGCTTCCATAACCTTTTTCACAGTAAATACAGAAAAACTATTTAGAACTTTGCCCATCTGCTGTGGCTCCATATATAGCTGACTACATTGATACTTAGAGGACCTATTCTTTCCCTAGCTTCCCTTTTGCTCATAAAATATATAGAATATCTTGGGATTTGCCCTTATCTTTTCTGCCAAAGTTATTTCATGTCCTGTTTTTGGCCTCTTGATTTCCCTCTTACATATACCCCTTCAACTCATATACTCCTCAAGGGATTCAGAATCCCAGCTGCCTCTAGCTGCCTTCTTTTTTTCTGACAATTGCTTCAAAATATCTCGTCAGCCAGGGTTCCTGAATCCTGCCATCCTTTCCCTTCATTCTAACTGGAACACGCTGGCTCTCAGCTCTCCCTATCCCACTTTGAAACTCTCTTACTTCCCTTTACCTGAAAACTGTCTTTCCCAATCAATTCCTTCTTTTGTTTATTTATTCCAATAATTTATTTAATTTATTTCAAATGTCTTCAAAATAACCCTTTTCCTACTTTAACGTGGAGCAGTCCCATTGTTCAGATAACTATTTGAAATCTAATAGGATTACGGTCACTGGTCCTAAAGTATAACACTTCAGTCACTTGCCCAGCCTCATTTCTCCACATCAGTGTTGCCCCAACCACCTTCTTGTTGGGCCATCTACATATTGATTGAGAAAGTCTTCGTGGACATCTTTAAAGAATTCCACCTCAACAGAGCACTCAGCATGGTAGCAGACCCAATCAACGTAAGGAAAGTTGAAATCACCTTCAATTTCCAACTTACTATTCATATAGCTATCTACATTTTTGTTCCTCTAATTTCCGCTAACTACTGAGGAACCTATGATACAATCCATCAAAGCGGTCATCCCTTATTCCTGAATTTCACCCACACAGCCTCACTGGACGATCACTCTCAAGAACATCCTCCCGAAAAACTGTTGTAAAGGGGGGCGGCACAGTAGCGCGATGGTAGAGTTGCTGCCTTACAGCGGCAGAGACCTGGGTTCGATCCTGTCTGTACAAAGTACGTACATTCTCCCTGTGACTGCCTGGGGATTCTCAGTGTGCTCCGGTTTCCTCCCACACTCCAAAGGCATACAGGTTTGTAGGTTTAATAATGTGTAAGAAAGAACGGCAGATGCTGGTTTAAATCGAAGGTAGACACAAAATGCTGGAGTAACTCAGCAAGTGAGGAAGCATCTCTGGAGAGAAGGAATGGGCGATGTTTCGGGTCGAGATGTCTGAAGTCTGAAGAAGGGTCTCAATCCGGATGCTCACCCCTTTTTTTTACCTATTGGTATCTATATGTACAATGTACAATGGCTGTTCATTCTCTCCATTGAGAATATTCTGCAAAGTGCCAGAGACATCCTAGCCCTGGCATGCAGGAGGCAACACGCCATCCTGGAGTTGTTTGCAGCCACAGAATTTCCTGGATGTACCCTAACGATTAAATCACTATCCTTACAGCTCTCTTTGTCTCCACCCTTCCCTGCTGTGCAGTCAAATCCAGTCACGTTTATTGTCATATGTGTTTATTGTCAAGGTGAGGTACAGCTACAAAGAAAATCTTGCTTGTAGCAACCTCACAGGCACGTAGACTCAGACAACATACAGTAGATGAATTACACAGTCATTGCGCTGAAGTCCTGGCTGCTGCTGTTGCTCCCTCTGAAAGGCCAACCCCCAAAATAGCCCAAAATAAAATACTTGTTACAGAGGGTAATGGCAATAGGGAGATACATCACTACCTGTCTTCCCATCTCTACCTTTCCTGCTGCTCACCCTGCTGCCTGCATCTTTGGGATGACCACCTCACAGAACCTATTGTCTGTGATGCTCCTGAATAAATCTAACTGCCGATCCAGCCACCTAATGTGGTCAGTCAGGAGCTGAAGCGAGACACACTTCTCACAGGTGGAGTCATCAGCGACACTTGAAGTTCCCTTGATCTCCTGTATTTTATGAAGATTAGCCTTTGGAGACTTTGCCTGTTGAAATATGTCAGATCCCATATGCTTTTGTGACAGCTCCTCAGCTTAGTTCACTGCTTCCAAAGAATTATGCACGTACTTACCCAAGTCTCCCTGTGCGAGCAATGCGGCTTGCCCAAGGCAGCTGACTGAGCATAGCTGGGGTCGTCGATCTGCCGAAAACACGACCACTTTGGACTGTAAACCTTTCCTCATCATTGCCATATAACTGCATCATTTCACACTTCCCCGTGTTAAAATTATATCCCCGAGGATTTACCCTTTTCATCAGTCTGCCTCTGTCCTTGTGCTAATGAAAATCAATAAAATACAGATGCTGAAAATCTGAAGTGGCAAGTGTAAATGCCGGAAACACTCAGGCAGCAGTCACGGAGAGAGAAATAGAGTTGTAGGTCAATTTCCCTTCAT
The DNA here is from genome assembly GCA_038087875.1 of Malacoraja senta. NCBI lineage: Eukaryota > Metazoa > Chordata > Chondrichthyes > Rajiformes > Rajidae > Malacoraja > Malacoraja senta. Next base: position 72,524,497 of record CM075979.1, on the reverse strand, counting down.
CAGAACTAAGGGTCCGAGACCTGAAGCATTTGCTGTTTTTACTTTAGATTTCATTCCCCGAATGATCAAGATGGATCATTAACAGAGATAAATGGTCCATATTATGACCCCTTGGTGGACTACTCCGTAAGAGGTACTTATAACTCATAACTCTGCTCGTATGTGTACCCCTGATCCAGTTCAATGCTGCCATTATCATTTTAATCATGCATGCATCAATTTTGGCAATGTTTACTCTCCTGTGCTACATCAAAGTGGCTTGAGAACACATCAACTGCACTAGCCAGCACTCCATTAATTTTCAAGCAAGTTAAAGTTTACTACCTGTTAACAACAACTTGTAAACAAAAAACTTTTTATCTATACCTTGGAACACGTGGCAATAATAAACCAATAAACTTCCATTTATTAATCTTTCTTTTTCAAGGCAACCATTTGGAGACAAATCTAATTGTGTAATTTAACAGAGGTGTAATGTTCACAATAATCCCCTCCAATGAAACTACGCCCACATCAAGGAAGAATAGAAGACTGAAATCAAAAGATTCCACATTTCAAATAAGTGGCGAACCATTGGAATGAAGTAACTATTGTACAAACAGTGCTGGTGACCTCAAGGTCTTGCTCTTAAACTAATGTTATCCTCTCTTGCCTCTTACCTCATTGCACTAACGGTGACATCTACTTCTGGGCAGAACTCTGATACAAACCCCTTATTTTATACACCAGTCTTCCCTTACCTTTATATGCTTTTACTACAATAACATCAGCTCACCTGGACTCCAACATGAGAAATTCAATGGGGAAAATTTTTCCACTGGCTTTTCTGTAGGATAGGTGTTTTCATATAAATGTTAATATCTGGTCCAAAATAATATTGTCAATAATCTTACATGGAACATAGAACAGTTCTGCACAGGAATGTGCCCTTCGGCCATAATGTTTGCACCGAACCGGATGCCAAGGTAGACTGATCATATCCGCCTGTACATGATCCATATCACTCTATTCCTTGCACATCCATGTGCCTGTCTAAAAGCCTCTTACATGCCACAATCATATATGCCTCCACCACCATCCCTGGCAATGTGTTCCTGGCCCACACTCTGCGTAAAAAAATTACCCTGCACCTCTCAATTGAACTTTCCCCCTCTCATCTAATAGATATGCCCTCTAGTGTTGAATATTTCCACCATGGGGGTAAAAGGTTCTAACTGTCTACCCAGTCTACGCCTCTCATAATTGTACATAATTCTATCACGTCTTCCCTCGACGTTCCATACATATCATAGTGTATCTTAATCTTCTGCTTCACCATACCATGAGGGGCCTTATCAAAAGCCTTACTAAAATTCATGTATACAACATTCACCGCCCTATCTTGATCAATCTCCTCCACCACCACTCAAAAGGTTCAATCAAGTAAATAAGACACGACCTGCTTGGCACAAAGCCGTGCTGGCTATCCATAATTAGACCATTCTCCTCCAAATGGGAGTAAATCCTATCTCAAAGAATTCGCTCCAATAGTTTCCCTACCACTGATGTGAGGCTCACTGGCCTATAGTTCCCTTTATTTTCTCCACTTCCCTTCTTAAACAAAAGAACAACATTGGCCACTATTCAATCCTCCAGGACCTTGGGTGTGGCTAGAGAAGAAGCAAAGATCGTGTCAAGGCCATCTTATGTTTGTGCCAAAGGATTGACCTCTGGAGTATTTCTTCCATTGCTGTATCTAGGCAGTCTAGGAGAATACCTGTGCCACTGAAACTGCTTAAATCTTCCAGTATCCCCAAACGTAAATACAATCTCATCCAAAGATATGCCCATTTCCTTTGCTTGGTCTACAAATTCAACTGGGCATTAGAAATACTTAAGCCCCTGTCCCACTTTCCCGAGTTACTCACGAATTCTCCCAAGTTATCACCCATGATTCAAACTCGGAGATGCCAGATGTAGGTACTAGGGGCTATTTGTTTTACTCGTGGACATTTGTCAACACGCTGAAAAAACATCCCGACTTACCTGATGCCCTGAGCACCTACGGCTGGCATTACGAGCCGCTACGAAATATCAACGGACTCGCTACGGACATTATCCGAGTTTGAATCAAGGGGAAAACTCGGGAGAATTCGTGAGTAACTCGGGAAAGTGGGACATTCAGAATTATTATAGTTTAAAACAAAACAGCAGAAGAATTAAAATGAGATTTTGCATTTGTTTTAAAGATGGGCAATAGTAAATCTCTTCAATGCCCCGACAAGCTCCAATCTCAGTCATGAATTATAATGATTAATAATGGTGGACAGAACCTTTGGGTTAGCTTTATGACTTTAACCTGTTGCCAAGACAGTCCTGCTCAGGTATGTCACACATCATCACCTGCCTCTTGTAGCAAAAGACTGCTTTCAGATACAACTACATAGCACAATATCCCTACTCGTCACGTTTCTTGATTTAATTCTTTATTGCTCCTTGAGCCCCACAAAACGATCATTGCTGAACTAAGGGACAAGTTTTATTACTATTTTAATTTTTTTCTGAAAGTTCCCATGCACATACAATAATTTCTGTCCAGCTAACAGCATTTTTATCTCAACTTTTACCACTGCATTTCACCACCTATTTTACATATTCACAAAGGTCACAAATTGGGTTACAGTCTGGGAAATTGTGTTGGCAACTTTTACAGGACACACACTTCTAAAAGGCTAAAGATATCAACTTGCAGAGGCATTCTATTGCTTGACTTTCAAACCATGCTTGACAGGGCGATGGCACAGCAGTAGAGCTACTGCTTTACAGCGCCAGAGACCAGGGTTCGATCCTGACTATGGGTGCGGTCTGTACGGAGTTTGTACATTCTCCCAGTGACCACGTGGGTTAACTACGGTTTCTCCAGTTTCTCCCCAAGCTCCAAAGACATATAGGTTTATAGGTTAATTGGCTTCGGTAAATATTGTAAATTGTCCTTAGTGTGTAGGATAGCGCTAGTGTATACGTCGGCACAGACTCGGTGGGCCGAAGGGCCTGTTTCTGCACTGTATCTCTAAAGTCTAAAAGACAAAGAAAATAGATGTACACAGTACACCAAGGGACAGTCAGACTTTAGATGGGGAATAGTACGCTAACGCTTCCGGCGTGGAGCTGTTGGCGAGGGTCTTCATTGAGCATTTCAGCTGCACCGAGTTTCTTTCTGGTTGAATTTCAGATTTTCCCCAGTGAGGGGTTTCTGTCTATTGTTGCTGCCATAGCTGCAGTTACCCTGGCAGTAATTTGATGAGGCTATGGTAACAGTAAGTAAGGTTAAGTAAGCTGCAGTTACCCTGGCAGTAATTTGATGAGGCTAAGGTAACAGTAAGTAAGGTTAAGTAAGCTGCCGTTACCCTGGCAGTAATTTGATGAGGCTAAGGTATTGACAGTAAGTTCTCTTTTGCTTCACATCCCCAATCTTTGTACCATTGAACAATGAAGCTGAGCTGTAAAACATGGAGCCGACGTGCAAACACCTAAAATTAATTTCATCCCCAAATATTTCCAACTAAAAAGACATAAATAACAAATTCTGTAATAATATTCGTAGGACACAGTTGTTCCAAAACAACCCTCACTTGTATCCATCTATCATTTGCCAGGCTGCGCCCACTCCCACCCCCCTTTCCAGTTTTCTTCACCCTACTCCAGTTAGTCCCAAGAAGGGTCCTGATCCAAAATGTCATCTATCCATTTCCTCGACAGATGCTGCTTGACGCACTGAATTCTTCCGGACCTTTTTTTGCTCAAGAATCCAGCATCTTCAGTTTCTTGTGTCTCCATTTTACTGCTCCACTGCAAAATCTCCTCCAAGTATGCCTACTTTGAAGAAGATCTCCTCCTCTCTGCATCGATAGTTCCATGAGACCCTCTCCTACTGCTCCCTCTATGTGATTCCCGTTGGTCTCTGCTCTTCGACCATGTTTTTGCGTGGACTCATGACTACAGCCACGTGTCTTTCTTCAACTCTAACCTTTTTCACGTAATCCCTCCATCTGCCAATCACACCTCCCTCATCTGTATCCACCTTTCACTTCCAGACTTTGCCCCCTTCCTACCTGTCTGTTCCAGCTTTCTCCCCCCTAGTCTAATCAGTCTGAAGAAGAGTGCAACCCATAATGCTATCTGTCCATTCCCTTCATAAGTAGTGCATGACCACTGAGTTTCTCCAACACTTTATTTTTTTTTTGCTAGCAATTTAATAAAACATTTGGAAGGAAATGTCTAGTTCACCATCTCCACTACAAAAGGAAAAATCTGAAAATGCAATGGGGTAATATTCAAACAGGCATGGAGACAGAAAGTAGGAAACTACAGGGCAAGTAGCTTAACAACCTGATGTTAAAAGTTGTAACAATAGATATTATGGAAGGATATTATGAAAAATACAAACTAATCAGGCAAACTGAACATGGTTTTGGGAAAAGTTAATCACGTTCGACCAATTTATTGGAGTTTCTTGAAGGCAAAATGCGCTGTGGATACTGGACAACTGTTGGGTTGACTATATTTAGATTTTCATTAGTCCATCATGGCTAGTGACATCTCGACAACTGAAGACATCTACAGGAAACTCTGCCTCAAGATGTCAGCTAATATTGTCAAAGACCCAAATCAACCTGGCCACGCTATTGTTGCTTCTATCATCAGGAAGTAGGTACAGGAGCCTGAGAACCATTACCTTCAGGTTCATGTGCAGCTTCTGCTCATTGACCATTTGGTTCTTCAACCACCCTGCACACCCTCACCACAACCTGACCTCAGCACCAATCCACTGGGGACGTGCACTATTACGGTAGCTCTACTTAATTTGATATTAGCTCTATCATAGTCTTGTTTACTTACAATAACAATTTACTGTGCATATTTGTTGTTGTTGTTGTGCCCAATGTGCCTGTAAAGATGCAGCAAGTAAGAACTTAATAGTTCTGGTTCATATCCAGTGTATGTGACAGATAAGCAGTCTAGAATCTTGAAAGAAAGTTTATTGCAAGACTTTCTTGGTAAATGACGTTTGGTATTCATCTGATCTATTCACCTCATGAATTTTTACACCTCTATAAGATCACCCCTCAGTCTCCTGTGCTCCAAGTTATAAATGCCTAGCCTGCCTAACCTCTCGATATAGCTCAGTCCCTCATGTCCTGGCAACATCCTCGTAGATTTTCTCTGCACTCTTCCCATCATAAAAACTTACCCTGCACATTTTCTTTAAACTTTGACCCTCTCACCTTAAAGCTATGCCTTCTAGTCTTTGAAATTTCCACCCTGGGGAAAAAGGTTCTGACTATCTATCCTCTCTTTGCCTTTATAAACTTCCGTCAGCCACTGATGCACCAGAGAAAACATCCAAGTTCGCCCAGTACATTCAGAAGGGGAGTGAATTGGTAAAGAGAAAATCAGAGCAAGGCAAAATGGTTTTCCATGGCATGTGAAGATTGAATGAAGTTCCTTTATGAAGGACACCGTCAAAATCTGGTCCCACCATGTTATAGGTCGTTTTTGGCAAGTGGAAATGTACTCTATCCAAGCGCTTTCTCTTTACTTATCCTTCTGTCTGACAGACATCCTCTTTAGTTTCCATCTGTCTCAAGTACCATGACAAATTAATTACTTCTGTTTCCAGCATTTAAGTATACTGCAAACTAATTCCGTGCCTGTGGGACAACCGAATCTGAGATACCAGAGCCTGGTGCACATGTGGGAGAAGAATGAGAAAAATGAACGTTATTTCCTGAGGCACTTTCACGATCAAAAATGTAAATTGTTCTGCGTGCACCTTTTTGTTTCCACACACCATCACAAGCAGCTGGAGTCACTTCAGGATGAACCATAAATTCATGTGGCAATGCATAAAATCAGAAATCATAACTCTGTTGACCCATGTTAATTAACCACCGGACAAGTAAGGGTTAGAGGAAGCCTTACAAGTGTTAAGATTTCCAGAGCTTGAACTGGAAAATTCTGTCTATTTCAACTTACAATCATATCATTTCAAGACGGATTTACTGAGAGTATCATCAACTCCCTCTCTAAGGACTGACCATCAGGTTTTGTAGAGACAAAGTGCTGGAGCAACTCAGCAGGTCAGGCAACATCTCTGGACAAAAGGAACAAGTGACGTTTTGGGTTGGAACCCTTCTTCAGACTGAAAGTAGAGGGGTGGGAATTGGAGGGAGGAAAAGGCCAGAACAAATGAGGCTGGTAACAAATGACTAAGGAAAGGTGGAGCCCATAATGGCCTATTGTTGGATGGGGAAGAGGTGATAACAAAGGGATAAAGCGATGCGAACAGTGGAATTGTTAGGATGACTAAGGTGTGTGTGTGTGTGTGGGAGGAGGGGGGCGGGGAGGGGGGGAGGGGGGGAGGAGGGGGGCGGGGGAGGGGGGAAGAAGGAGAGAATGCAGGGGTTACTTGAAATTAGAGAAATCAAAGTTCATGCCACTGGGTTGTAAGCTGCCCAAGCGAAATATGAGATGCTTTTCCTCCAACTAGCGTGTGGCCTCCAGTGAAGGGGGGAATGGGAAGGGAAGTTAAAATGTTTGGCAACCGGGAGATCGTATTAGGCGAAGGCGGACTGAGCGCAATTGTTCAGCCAAATGGTCTCACCGATATATAGGAGCTCACACCGAAAACAACGGATACAGTAGATGATGATGGAGGAGGTGCAAGTGAACGTCTGTTTCACCTGAAAGGACTGTCGGGGCCCCTGGATGGGGTCAAGGGAGGAGATATAAGGCAAGGTGTTGCATCTCCTGCGGTTGCAGGGGAAAGTTCCCGGGGAGGGGGTGGTTTGATGGGAAAGGATGAGTGAAACAGGAGGTTGCGGGGGGAACGGTCTCTGCGGTAGGCGGAAAGGGGTGGAGATGGGAAGATGCGACTAGTGGTGGGATTCGGTTGGTGAAAATGTTGGAGGATGATGTGTTGTATACGACAGCTGATGGGGTGAAAGGTGAGGACTAGTGTGACGCTGTCCCTGTTGCAACTGGGGGGTGGGGGATGAAGAGCGGAACTACAGGAATACAGAGGAGACATGTGTGAGGGCTTCATCCATGTTGGATGAGGGGAACCCCCGTTACCTAAAGAATGAGGACATCTCGGATGTCCTGGTATGGAACACCTCATCTTGGGAGCAGGTGCGGCGGGGAAATTGGGAGTAGGGGGGAAAGTCTTTGCAAGAAGCAAGGTTGAAGAATTATAGTCGAGATAGCTGTGGGAGTCAGAATGGTTGTAATAGACGTCAGTCGATATTCTATCTCATTTGATGGAGACGGTGAGGTCAAGAATAGGGAGGGAGTTTTCGGTGATGGTCCAGGTGAATTTATTTTTATTTCCAGGTTTATTAAACCCACTTGCTTTGGGAAGAAGGCTTGTACATTTATTGTTTCCTTGGCTCAAGACTGTAGATATAATCAACTGTGGAATAATATCTGCTGCTGATCCCTAATTTTACAAACATTTATGATGTCATCCAGGACAAATGGATATGTCTTCTTTTTTTAAATTAACAATTAAATACAGGAGTTTGCTATGTTGCAGTAACACTAGTTGATCCCCAGAGATTCTGCGACTTTGGCAAGTGCTCTGGGAGCAAATGCATAAAGTTATTTGGTAAATAGGATCTCACATTTGGACCTATTGGCAGAGTTCTCAGCTGCCTCATTATTACTGAGAGTAAGGCTCGAGCATAACAAATAGGAGCAGGGCCTCAAAGATGCTCCATCATTCAATTAGATCATGGCTGATCCAACCTTGTTCTCTGTACCACTTGCCTGCCTGTTCTCCATAACTTATGACTCCACTTTTAGTCTAATTAATTGACAGAGGCCCCATGGCCTTTTGTGGAAGGAATTCAGCCCTCAGGGAAACAGGTCCTTCTCACCCCTTATTTAACTAGTTGCCACTTACACTGAAACTGTAGCTGTGATTCAAGATTCCCATCACTCCTGATGCCTGGACTGTGGGTTCTCAACACATGACAAATTATTTTTTTCCACTTTGTCATTTTCTTACTATCTATCCTATCTCTGCTTCTCACAGTTTCTTATTATATCTACCCCCTCAGTCTCCTTTGCTCCAAAGAAAGCAAACTCTGTCTATCCTGTTTCTCCTCATATGGTGAATATTCCATCCCAGGCAGCATCGAGGCAAATCTTTTCTTCTTATCCCCAGTGCAATCACATCCTTCCTGTTCTGTGGAGGCGAGAGCTACACGCAAATTAAGATGGATAAATCCCCATGACCAGATGGGATCTATCTCAGATCATTGTGAGAGGCAAGAGAAGAGATTCCAGGGGCTTTGAGAAAGATTATTTCCATCTTCTCTAGCCGCAGGAGAGGTCCCGGAAGTAGCCAAGTTCTTCCTGAGTCTGAAGAAGGGTCTCGACCTAAAAGGTCACCCCTTCCTTCTCTCCAGAGATGCTGCCTGTCCCTCTGAGTTACTCCAGCATTTTGTGCCAACCAAGTTCTTCCTTTGTTTAAGATGGGAAGTAGAGATAGAGTCATAGAGCCGTACAGCATGGAAACAGCTCCTCTGCCCAACTCATCCATGCCAACCAAGATGCTCCATCTAACCTAATCACATTTGCCCAGGTTTGCCCATCACCCTCTAAACTTTTCTTATCCATGTACCAGTCCAAGTGGCTTTTATAGGCAGTTATAGTACCCTGTGTAAACTACCTCCTTCGGCAGCTCATTCCATACTCACCACCCTGTGAGTGAAAAACTTTCCCCTCGCACCTTAAACATATGTCCTTTGCTGCTTGATTCCCCTATCCTGGGTAAAAGACTCTGTGTGTTTACTCTATCAATTTCCCACATTATTTTATTTACCTCCATAAGATCACCCCTTACCCTCTCCTGCACTCCAAGGAATAAAGTTATAAAGTCCCTCATGGTATGCTGATCCAGAGGATTAAGAGATGGAGTATAATCTAAGCAACTGAGATGTGAAATTTGGGAGGTCGTATGCAAGGGAAAGGTATACAGTTAATGACAAGACCCCAACAGTATTCATGTACAGAGGGATCTTGAGGTCTAAATTCATAGGGCAGATGATAGAGTGGTAAATTAGGTATACGTTATAATGCTAAGTTTGCCTTCAATGATTGAGGCATTGAGTAAAAAAGTCAGCAAGTCCTGTTGCAGCTTTATAGGACTTTGGTGAGGCAGCATTTGGAATATTGCATGCAGTTGTAGTCACCACACTACAGTATAAGGATGTAAAGGCTTTGGAGAGGGTGCAGAATAGGTTTACCAGAATGCTGCCTGGATTAGAGGACATTAGCTAAAAGGAGAGCTTGGACAAACTTGGATTGATTTTTCTGGAACATCAGAGGTTGAAGGGACACCTGATGGAAATATAAGTATTGATAGGGTAGGCAGTCTGAACCTTTTCCCCAGGGTAAAAAGGTCAAAATACTATAAGGCATAACTTTAAGGTCAGAGGGGATAAGTTTGAAAAAAATGTGTAGTGCGTTTTTATACGTAGAGAGCGGCGAGTTGCTGGAACACACTACCAGTGGTGGTGGTGGAGGCAGATACGATAGTGGCATTTGAGAGTCTTTTAGATAGGCACACAGACATCTAGAAAACAGAGGGATATGTATCACTTGCTCAGAGCAGATTAGTTTAACTTGGTATGTTCAGCACGGACATAGAAACATAGAAAATAGGTGCAGGAGTAGGCCATTCGGCATTTCGAGCCAGCACTGCCATTTAATATGATCATGGCTGATCATCTAAAATCAGGACCCCGTTCCTGCTTTCTCCCCATATCCCTTGACTCCATTAGCCCTAAGAGCTATATCTAACTCGCTCTTGCAAACATCCAGTGAATGGGCCTCCACTGCCTACTGTGGCAGAGAATTCCACAGATTCACATCTCTCTGGGTGAAAACGTTTTTCCTCATCTCTGTCCTAAATGGCCTACCCCTTTTCTTCTTAAACTGTGACCTCTGGTTCTGGATTCTCCCAACATTGGGAACATTTTTCCTGCATCTAGCCTATCCAATCCCTTAAGAATTTTATATGTTTCTATAAGATCCCCTCTCATCCTAAATCCCAGTGAATAAAGTAGGCCGAAGGGCCTGTTCCTGTGTTGTTGTGTTCTATGTTCTATGTATACATTCATGTACCTGAGTAGTTGAAAAAAATGTTTCCAGAAATTACACATCAAAATAGATGACCCAAATGAAGACATTATTACAACTGCAATATTTGATCTTTTAATGTATTACAGGCCACACTCCACAACGACATGTTCGGCACTCAGACCCTTGAGCAGACGAAGAAGATGGCAGAACAATGGCAGATAACATCTCTGTTCACCAGCAAACAGGCTAAAAAGCAGTTTATAGAGAGCAGCCCATAAACATCGTCCACAATTCTGTTTCTTACCAAGTTCCCATCCAATCCCTAGTCCTTTGCTGTTACCACATTACCACGCTAGACACAAACATGAGCTGCAACATCGTTGATGTGTGACCATCAGATTCAGGAACAGCAGAAGCTCCCAGCAATGATCAGGCTCATGAAGATGACAACACCAACCTCAGCAATTATGATCTTCTATGGACCATGTCTTTGATTGCACTAGTACGATTATTATTTTATTGTATTTTTGATTATTATATATTATCTGTGTGCCATTGCGTTTACAGGCCTGTTAAATTGCAGCAATTAGGATTTCCATTGGTCTGTTTTGAGTATATGACAATTAAACACAGTTGACTCTTGACTCTCCTGACCATTACTGATACTCACAAGGAGCTTAACAGGTAATTGCCTCAGCTTACACGCAGGAAGAAATGTAGTCTGTCCAGCTGTAGACCCGATTACAAGCTTTGATTCTGCTGGAGGAGACTACGCCTACTGGGCAGTATGTGCGTTTTGGGGGTAGGTAACACCACCCTGCCCCTTGATCTTTTTCATTATGTTGCTCATTTTCACATCACATGGTAAAAACTTCTGAATGTCACCCACTTTGCTCCTTCCCTTAAACTCATTCAAGATGACTACACAGTGTAAAAAACACAATTCCAGTACGTCCCATTACATTGTGCTCATTTAGGTGGATTAAGTCATAATGCCTTAATCAGGTTGACACAGGAAATTACCTCAAGCATTTAAACTCTCTTAGGAAAAATAGTGTACAGGGTAAAAGGATATAAATTATTTCCTAACAATTTCTAATTGCTATACTTATTTTCCAATAGCCATGAGTGTAATTATAATGCTGAAGATTACTTACCTTTTGAAATAAGACTGGGTTGATAAAGATTACTATAACAGACCATAGCGTGCAGAAACTTGAGACATTTTCTCTATCTCATGGATATCTATCACAACCGTTCGATTTTTCTACTTTAACTTAACTTCTTCCTTTAGCTACAACCACAACATTCATAAATCATGTAACAGGGAGCATTGTTAAACTGTTAAAAGTCATGTTTCACAATATGCAATAGTGATCAATGTACCATACTGTGTCTACTGCAGATAACTTGCAGTCATGATCACTTTACTGATCAATCACTGCTTTTCTCCTGCTATTATAAATGATGTTATGTACACATCATCAGCCTATGGTGTGTTTTACAATGGAGAGTCCCATTCTGTTTCATTCTTTAGTTAGTTCGGACTGATTAACTGATCACTCCTGTTCATCAACCACTGGATGGCTGTGGTGAACCCATGATGTTTAATAGATGGAATCCACCATGTCATTCAGTCAAGCCAAAGACAAGATTCAAAATTCAAACAGCTGCTTTCTTTATTGATTTTACAGTTTATTTGTGAACGAAATAAAAATTGCTGAGGAGAACTTTATACTTTTATAAACTTGGCTGTGGATTACAATGACTAAATTAGTGAGAATGGAATTGCACTTCTAAAACAGATCTTACCAAATGGAAGCCAATACTGCTGGACAAACCTACAGCATGACCATTCAATAATACAAATGATGTTCAGATGTAACACACTATATGAAAAGTAAAATCGAAAGCCATCTGCTTTAATACCTCAGGCAGGACCATTTAATATCTCAGCCCAGTGGCATCATTGGACTCAAGCCTAGGATACTGTATGAGGAGCTATGTCACCCAGTTTTCTTTAGAGGAGAAACCTGGTTCGATTCAGGGAACAGAGCACCAACATGCACACGTATATGGCTTCACTATGTTGCTATTACTATCATGCACATACCATTCAGTGGCATGTGACATTCACTGTACATCTTCCAGACATTGAAGATATTATTTCACGTAAAGGTCACAGAACCTTCAACAGTCCACAGCTACAGTGTCCCAATGATTGCACAATTCAATGGATTTTGTACAATAATACATACAGTGGGAACCTTAACTTGAAGTGAAATCAGAAACAAATTATAGAAATTGCTTTCAGCTACTTGTCGAAGAAATAATAGTCCACAATCTTGAAAGAAACATTTCAACAAACTATATGTCGAGTTAAAATATTTACACCATAATAAAAACACCAGATCGACTCTACAATATTGTACTCTTTAATATTTTACAATTTGAAATGAAGTTTGTGAACAAGGTAATGATTTTGCATATGTCACGAAATAAATACCACCAAAAATGCAAAAATAAATACATTTTAAACAAAGGATTATAAGTACTGACGATGCAGATACAACCCAATAATTTTAGCCTTTGAGTTAATTCGGAGGGAAAGGCTGGGGAACTTGCTTAGAATGTGGAAAGCAAATTACGTATCACAATTTGTGTAACAGAAAACGACAAGATGTTTTAAATAACAGAACGGCTCAACAAAAAATATGTACTGAAAATAGAAATAAAGAAGATTGTAATGTTTGACCAGAGGTATAGATTGGGGAAAAAAACAAATACAAATACAAAACAAACTGGTTGATTCAACAGAATGGTGTGATTTGAGAATTATTATTAACAGAAAAAATGGCTTTGGTGGTCACTCCAACATTATACCTGAGCAAAATGTCTTCAAATTATTTTGCATCGACTCAATGAAATAAGATTTCAAGGAGTACAATTTGGTAAAAAAGTACTTGCCAATCATGTTGCCAATATTTTGGGGTGGGATAGGGAAAAAGCAAAAAGACCTTCACATCCCTTCCATCAACAACAGGCCAAAAGTAAAAGACACAGTGACACAGCCTACATCATCATGTATAAACACAAATAATTAAGAACTATTCACAACAATTTGGTGATAATTACAGCTATTTTTCTTAAAGAAAAAGCGTTATCATCTTTCCGGTCATTGAGCAGATTATCTGTTCTCTCAATGAATATGAATGTAATTCAGAATTGGGATAATTACATAACAATCTCCTACCTCAGCAGCAGCTGACAAAAGAGCTGCATATGAAGCATATTGCGGCATTCTAACACAGGTCTTTTGCCAACTTATACAAGTATTTCTGCAGCTTTTGAACATTTCCAAAACATGACGTAATCCGTGACCATTCTTCTTCCTTCATTCGGGCAGCATAAAAGTCTCTGCTCCTGAATTTCCAGGACTCACTATATTGGCATATAGATGGGTAACAACACCTCAGTACTGCACAGACCAAGCATCTGCTGCCATCCCCAAGCAAGGATTGGGCCGTCGGTTTCAGTTAAAACTTTTAAAAGTTTGGTCAAGAGCATTAAAAAATACTAATTATGGATGTATATAAAAGTTTCACACTCAGTTCTGGTGAAAGATCTTCAACCTGAACCAGTAACTCTGTATCTCTTTCTCTCTGCACAGATATTGCCTGACCTACTGAGCATTTTCAACAGTTTCTCCTTTAATTTCATATTAATTAATCAGCCTTCAAATACAGCTAACATTGGCTGCTATCACTAACATAGGTGAGCAAATAAATTGTACAAGAGGTCGAAGCTTTAATCAAATGAACAAGTCTATCAGAGCATAGTAACTGCCTATTCCCCAGGTTGAATGTTGGACAATCTAGTGACCATAAAGGAACATGCTGGGAAGGGATGTGAAGTCATGCTCAGAATGAGTAATGATTGGGTTAAGTAAGAGAAATGAGCCAAATCAAAACCAAATATGTTACAGTATCTTTGAATTAAACATCTACTTTAGTTAATTAAATCAATATCCTGCTCGGCAGGCCTACTAGTGCTACATGGATGGGTTTAAGCTATATTAGCCGGGGGGGAGGGGGACAGGATCCATTGGTGGACTGATGCAGATGGGAGGCTGGAAGTTGGTATGGAAGATAATGAGAGTTTAGTAGAGAGGATAGGCAGGGACATGGCAGGGAACGAGGAAGGACTGTTCGACTGAATTGCATTTATTTTAATGCGATGGGCCCAATGGGTAAGGTGGATGAACTCAGAGCATGGATGGATACATGCGACTGGGATGTTGCAGTTGTTACAGAAACCTTGCTAAGAGAGGTGCAGGGCTGGCAGCTTAATGTTCCAGGGTACAGATGCTACAGGAGAGATATAGGTGGGGGGTGAAAGAGGAGGGTTGTTGCTTTATAGATTTACGGAGAATGTCACGGCGGTAGCCCAAAATGACAATATTGATGGTTCTTCTAGTGTGGTTACATGGGTGAAGCTGAGAAATAAACAGGGGATGATTACCATGTTGGGAGTGTATTATAGGTCCCCAGATAATCAATAGGAATTAGAAGAGCAAATTTGCCAGGAGATTGCAGGCAGCTGTAAGACTAATACATTGTCATAGTTGGGGATTTTAACTTTCACAATATAGACTGGGACTGCCAATAGTGCCAAGTGTTTAGATGGTTTCTTCAGGCAGTATGTAGAGTGCCCTACAATGGAGAGGGCAAAGCTTGATCCACTCGTAGGAAATTGGGAAGGGCAAGTGACGAAGAGTCCATGGGTGAGCTTTTTGGGACCAGTGACCGCTGTTCTATTAGCTTTAAAATAGTTATGGATAAAAACAAGGCGGCCTCACAAGTTAAAATTCTGAATTGGGCCAAGGCCAACTTCGATGATATTAGATAAGATGTATCTCCGGGGGAGTTTACTTAAGAAGGAAATAAGGAGGCATAAAGGGAGCAGAAGATAGCTCTGGCAGATGGAAATCCAAAGAGGTTTTATGTACATTAAGCAAGAGAGGATAACTCTGGAGAAATTAGGGCCCCTCAGAAACCAAAGCGGTCGTCTCTGTGTGGAGCCGCAGGAGATGGGCAAGTTTTTCAGTGAGTATTTCTCCTCTGTTTTTACTGCAGAGAAAGACATAAAGACGAGGGAACTTGGGACTCGAAACTGAGTTAATGGAAATATGTTGAGGACAGTCCGTATTACGGTCGAGGAGGTACTGGATGTTCTAAGGCATGTGAAGGCAGATAAAAATTCTCCTGGGCTTGATCAGATATATCTGAAGACACTGTGGGAAGCCAGAGAAAATATTGCAGGAGCTCTGACTCAGATAGATGAATCATCATTAGGCAAGGGTGAGGTGCCAAAAAACGGAAGCGAGGCTAATGTTGTGGTTCTATATAAGATGTGCAGTAAGGTAAACCCTGGGAACTATAGACTAGTGAGCCTAACATCTGTGGTAGGCAAGTTATCAGGGAGAATTCTGAGGGATAAGATATATATGATTTTGATAGACAGGAGTTGATTAGGAATAGTCAGTATGGTTTTGTACGTGGGAGATCATATCTTATGAATCTGATTGAGTTCTTTTGAGAAATAACCAAAAAGGATGAGGAGGGCAAAGCCATAGATGTTGTCACTATGGACTTCAGCAAGGCATTTGATAAGGTTCCGCATTGTAGGCTGCTCTGGAAGATTAGTTTACATGGGATCCAGGAGAGCTAGGCGCCTGCTTAGAGAATTCGTTTCATGGAAGGAAGCAGAGGGTGATAGTGGAAGGTTGTTTTTTGGACTGGAAGCCTGTAACTAGTGGTATGCCTCAGGGGGTCAGTGCTAGGCCCATTGCTGTTTGTGATTTGTTACAACAAATTGCATAAGAATGTAGAAAGTATGATTTGTAAGTTTGCAGATAATACTAAAGTAGGTCGTATCATAATAGTGAAGATGGTTATCAAAACTTACAGCAGGATCTTGATCAGGTGGGCAAGTGGATTAACGAATGTTTAATGGAGTTTCATGCAGACAAGTGCAAGGTATTGCACCTTGAGAGGTCCAACCAGGCCAGAGCCCCTGGGAGTGTTGTAGCAGAGGTTTGAGTTTAGTTTATTGTCTCATGTACCGAGGTACAATGAAAAACGTATGTTGCATGCTAACCAGTCAGCGGAAAGACAATACTTGATTACAATCAAGCCATCCACAGTGTACAGATATATGATAAAGGGAATAACATGAACACCATTTAATGCAAGATGAAGCCAGTAAAAGGTGAGGCCGCATTTGGAGTATTGTGTTCAGTTTTGGTTACCCTGCTATAGGAAGGATGTTGTTAAGCTGGAAAGAGAAGTAGAGAGGATTTATGAGGATGTTGCCAGGACTTGAGGATCTGAGCTATAGGGAGAGGTTAGGTGAGCTGGGACTTTATTCCCTGGAGCATAAGAGGCTGAGGGGTGATTTTTTAGAGGGATATAACATCATGAGGGGAATAGAGAGAGTCAGTGCATGGAGTCTATTACCCAGATTAGGGGAATGAAGATCTGAAAGACAGAGGTTTAAGGTGAGAGGTGAAAGATTTAACAGGAACGAGGGGCAATTTAATCACACAAAGGATGGTGGGTATGTGGAGGAAGTTGAGTTGGGTACTGTAACAACATTTAAAAGATATTTGAACAGGTACATGGATAGGAAATGTTTAGAGTGATATGAGTCAAATGTGGGAAAATAGGACTAGTGTAGAAGGAGCGTCTTTGCCGGTATGGGCAAGTTGGGCCAAATGGCCTGTGTCCGTGCTGTATATTACTGATTATTAAAAGAAAGTCAAGTATAAATAGAGCAAGGCTGAAGCATGTTTTAATGCAATTTATTTGACAAATTTTCAAAGTAGTCACTCCACACTACCAAGGTTACGTCTTACGTTGCCAGTGAGAGAATTCTGGAGCCTGCTACAGCAATCACATAGGTGTTACCAATGTACCAACATAAACAAACCAAATATATAATCACAGCCAATACAACTGCTTGCGTCTCAGCACAGTGAGATATTTAAGGCTTTTCACAGTGCATGAACAGCTGAGGTCTGAGCGTTGCATCATCAGAGGTGACTGGAGGTATTTTGCCATCTATTCATTCAAACTGAGAAGCATGTTAAGAGGTAATAAATTGTTTAGGACTGGAAAACCTATAACCACAGATTCCTGGGGGGGGAAATCCCTGTGGCACTAGTACGAAGCAACATAACAGAAGACAATTTTTCTGTGTAAGACTCTTATGACCAATCGTCATTATTGTGTAGGTTTGTTGTGTCTCTACCACTGACTCTAATGGAGCAACATCAACTGTGACTGGCGATTACCAACAAGGAGCAGCACGAAAGAATGGAGTTCACCCCCTAGGTGAGAACCTCCAGCTTAAGAGTGTTCATTAATAAAGTTCATTACTAACGTCAATAACACTTATAAACCATCTGAGTTATTTTACACTTTAAAGTAAAACAGCTAAATTATTTTAAGATAAAATTCAGACATCCACTGCATTAACTGCATTTGTAACACATGACTGCATTAGATTGCAACATGAGAATGGAGTTTATCACAGCTAATCCCATAATATTTCTATTGTGCATTTTTTGTTCTGTATCGTGCCAGACTCTAAAAGTCGGACTGGATTGTTGAAGCACCAATTACTAAAATTACACCAAAAATGCACATGAGTGAGTTTCCTCAGTGCATTCATGATTAAGACAAACATTAAAGACACATTCTGTACAAAATTGTACTTTCTATTATACAAATTATCTACTTTTCAATTATTGTTTTGATCCATTGCTATACGGAAGAAAACTCCTTATAGACAAATTTACAAATTATTCATAGTGAAACAAATGGAAGACAAGTTATACATTGCCATTAATTTGTTTTCTTGTATAAATTGTTTCCGGTCTATAGCTAAAAGCAGCCAGCTATTTAGTTCTGTAATAAGGTTTACATTGCTCTGAAAGCTAATTCTTCAAAGGCTTGAAGTTACCATGTTGTATATCATTAAGCACCATCTTAGTTTGTGACCTTTACTTGAGCTACATAGAACGTATTCCTGATAACTGTTTGCATTCTCACCTTTCCCTCATGTTCATAAAACAGGATTTTTTTGCACGGTTATTGCTAACATTACATTCAAAAACACAAAATAATCACAGCTCCCTGAAATTAAGCACATATGATTCTGAGTAGTTACACACAAATACGAGAGAAAAAGAGAAAGAGTATACTATCGTACCAAATTCCATGGTCCTCGATGCCATGAGACACTGCCAGGGCAAGGTTGCATGTTGCACTGTTCTCTGTCAGGAGGCTTCTCCAAGATGTCACAGTTTTGGTCACTCAGGCGTTGGCCTTGGGGCAGCTGACAGATGACCAGTCTTGTCCAAGTTCCACCATCACATGGTTGTGTACACTATGATCAGAAACCACAGTGAGAACAGGGATAATAATAGGAAGGAATGAGGAAGGAATGTTGGATTAAATTACACTTATTTTAACGCAAGAGGCCTAACGGGTAAGGCAGAGGACTAGCAGTTCACTGCTCCAGGGTACAGGTGCATCAGGAGAGACAGAGGTGGAAGTAAAAGAGGAGCTTATGCGTTATTGGTCAAGGAGGATGTCATGGCAGTGGTGACATTAAGGACGGTTTGTCTCGTGAGGCTATATGGGTGGAGCTGAGAAACAAGAAAGTGATGATCACCTTGTTGGGAGTGTATTACATGCCCCCAAATAGTCAACGGGAATTAGAAGAGCAAATATGCCAGGAGATTACAGGCAGCAGTAGGTCTAATAAGTCCACCATGGGGCCGTGGACTTGCCATCGGAGCCTGTGATCCCTTATAACCATATAACCATATAACCATTACAGCACGGAAACAGGCCATCTCGGCCCTTCAAGTCCGTGCCGAACATTAAATTTTTTTTTTTTTTAATTTATAAAATAAATAAATAAATAAATAAATACATACATACATACTTCCCCCTAGTCCCATCTACCTGCACTCAGACCATAACCCTCCATTCCTTTCCCATCCATATACCCATCCAATCTATTTTTAAAGGATAAAATCGAACCAGCCTCCACCACTTCCACTGGAAGCTCATTCCACACAGCTACCACTCTCTGAGTAAAGAAGTTCCCCCTAATGTTACCCCTAAACTTCTGTTCCTTAATTCTCAAGTCATGTCCCCTTGTTTGAATCTTCCCTACTCTCAATGGAAAAAGCTTATCCACGTCAACTCTGTCTAACCCGCTCATAATTTTAAAGACCTCTATCAAGTCCCCTCTTAACCTTCTGCGCTCCAAAGAATAAAGACCTAACTTGTTCAACCTTTCTCTGTAACTTAGGTGCTGAAACCCAGGCAACATTCTAGTAAATCTCCTCTGTACTCTCTCTATTTTGTTGACATCCTTCCTATAATTAGGCGACCAAAATTGTACTCCATACTCCAGAATTGGCCTCACCAATGCCTTATACAATTTTAACATTACAATCCCAACTTCTATATTCAATGCTCTGATTTATAAAGGCCAGCACCCCAAAAGCTTTCTTTACCACCCTATCTACATGAGATTCCACCTTCAGGGAACTATGCACAGTTATTCCAAGATCCCTCTGTTCAACTGCATTCCTCAATTCTCTACCATTTACCATGTACGTCCTATTTTGATTTGTCCTGCCGAGATGTAGTACCTCACATTTATCAGCATTAAACTCCATCTGCCATCTTTCAGCCCACTCTTCCAAATGGCCTAAATCTCTCTGTAGACTTTGAAAATCTACTTCATTATCCACCACACCACCTATCTTAGTATCATCTGCATACTTACTAATCCAATTTTCCACACCATCATCCAGATCATTGATGTACATGACAAACAACAGTGGACCCAACACAGACCCCTGAGGCACCCCACTAGTCACCGGCCTCCAACCTGACAAACATCCATCCACCATTACTCTCTGGCATCTCCCATTCAGCCACTGTTGAATCCATCTTGCTACTCCACCATTAATACACAACAATTGAATCTTCTTAACCAACCTTCCATGAGGAACCTTGTCAAAGGCCTTACTGAAGTCCATATAGACAACATCCACTGCTTTACCCTCATCAATTTCCCTAGTAACCTCTTCGAAAAATTCTAGAAGATTAGTCAAACATGACCTTCCAGACACAAATCCATGTTGACTGTTCCTAATCAGACCCTGCTTATCCAGATGCTTATATATATTATCTTTAAGTATCCTTTCCATTAATTTGCCCACCACTGACGTCAAACTAACAGGTCTATAATTGCTAGGTTTACTCTTAGAACCCTTTTTAAACAACGGAACAACATGCGCAGTACGCCAATCCTCCGGCACTATTCCCGTTTCTAATGACATTTGAAATATTTCTGTCATAGCCCCTGCTATTTCTACACTAACTTCCCTCAATGTCCTCGGGAATATCCTGTCAGGACCTGGAGACTTATCCGTTTTCATATTTTTCAAAAGTGTCCGCACCTCCTCTTCTTTGAATCTCATAGTTTCCATTGCTACTCTGCTTGTTTCCCTTACCTCACATAATTCCATATCCTTTTCCTTGGTGAATACCGAAGAAAAGAAATTGTTCAGTATCTCCCCCATCTCTTTTGGCTCTGCAGATAGCTATCCACTCTGACTCTCTAATGGACCAATTTTATTCCTTGTTATCCTTTTGCTATTAATATAGCTGTAGAAACCCTGTGGATTTACTTTCACCTTACTTGCCAAAACAACCTCATTCTTTATACTCCTCAAGCACCTCATTTACTCCATGCTGCCTATAATTATTGTAGATCTCTCTCTTTTTCCGAACCGTGTCCAATTTCCCTTGAAAACCATGGCTCTTTCCAATTTTTACTATTTCCTTTCAACCGAACAGGTACATAAAGATTCTGTACTCTTAAAATTTCACCTTTAAATGTCCTCCATTTCTCTTCTACATCCTTCCCATAAAACAACATGTCCCAATTCACTCCTTTTAAATCCTTTCGCATCTCCTCAAAGTTAGCCTTTCTCCAATCAAAAATCTCAACCCTAGGTCCAGTTCTGACCCTCTCCATAATTATATTGATACTAATGGTATTGTGATCACTGGACCCGAAGTGCTCCCCAACGCTTACCTCCGCCACCTGCCCGGTCTCATTTCCCAACAGGAGGTCCAGCACTGCCCCTTCTCTAGTAGGCACCTCTATGTATTGCTGCAAAAAACGATCCTGCACACATTTTACAAACTCCAAACCATCCAGCCCTTTTACAGAATGTGTTTCCCAGTCTATGTATGGAAAATTGAAATCTCCCACAATCACTACTTTGTGCTTACTACTAATATCTGCTATCTCCTTACATATTTGCTCTTCCAATTCTCGCTCCCAATTTGGCAGTCTATAATACACCCCTATAAGTGTTGCTACACCTTTCCCATTTCTCAGCTCCACCCAAATAGCCTCCCTAGACGAGCCCTCTAATCTATCCTGCCAAAGCACTGCTGTAATATCTTCCTTGACAAGCAATGCAACACCCCCACCTCTTGCCCCTCCAATTCTATCACCCCTGAAGCAACGAAATCCTGGAATATTTAGTTTCCAATCACAGCCCTCCTGCAACCATGTTTCACTGATCGCCACAACATCATACTTCCAGGTGTCAATCCAGACTCTAAGCTCATCCACCTTTCTTACAATGCTCCTAGCATTAAAATATACACATTTAAGAAATCCACCACCACTTATTCTCTGTTTATTATCTTTTTCTTCTTTCTCCCCTACATTTTGGGTCCGAGTGCTTCCCTTCTCTGCCTCCTGCCTCCCACATTTTCTACCATCTTTCTCTATTTGAGTCCTGGGATTGATGTTCCAACCGTGGCCTGCGGATTTCAACATTGAGGAGCTCGCAGTCTCGGGTAGAAACTGATGTCAGGAAGCTCTAATGTCGTAGAAGGTTCGACTAGCCCCGACCCGTGGTCCGATCGCCCGGCGAGGGGGAGCTGAGATCCCCCCGATGCGGGAGCTTGATCGTCCTGACGCGGAGGGCCCGACCGCTGGCTGCGGGAACCAAGATCGTCCCGTCAACGGACGGCTCGAGGACCCCGATTGCGGGAGGGCAAAGAAGGGAAGAGATTGAACTTTTATTTCGCCTTCCATCACAGTGAGGAATGTGGAGGAGTCACTGTGGTGGATGTTTATGTTTTTAAAAAAAATTGTGTTTTGTTGCTTTTTATTAGTATGACTATGGCAAATAAAATTCCTCGCATGTTGCAAAACATACTTGGCTAATAAACTATGATTATGATTATGATTATGATTGTCGTTCGAGGGATTTTAACTTTCCCAATATTGACTGGAAATGTCATAGTGCAAAAGATTAGGAGCGGGTGGAATTTGTCAAACGTATTCAGGAGAGTTTTCTCCGGCAATATGTTGAGGGCCCTACGTGGGAGAGGGCAATACTTGATCTAGTCTTGGGAAATAGGGAGGAGCAAGTGGATGAAGTGTTCGTAGGCAAGCCTTTTGAGACAAGCGACCACTGTTCTATTAGGTTTAAGATGATTATGAATAGGGACAGAGCGAGCCCACAAGTTCAAATTCTAAATTGGGGCAAGGCCAACATTGAGGGTATGAGACAGGAACTTGCTCAAGTTGACTGCAATAGATTGTTTGAAGGAAAAGGAACGTCAGGAAAATGGATGTTGTTAAAAGTGTACTGACAAGAGTCGAGGACATGCATGTTCCTGTTAAAGTGTAGGGCAAGGCAGGTAAGCGTAAGGAAGCGTGGATAACTAGGGAACTAGAGACTCTGGTCAAGAATAAGGAGGCATGAGGCAGGTATAAACACCCATTCCTTCTCACCAGAGTTGCTGCCTGTCCCACTGAGTTACTCCAGCATTTTGTGTCTACCTTCGATTTAAACCAGCATCTGCAGTTCTTTCCTTCACATGAACTGCTGGAATCAAGTGTACCCCTGGATGAGTTCTGGGAACTAAGGACCAAGCTAAAAAAGGAAATCAGGAGGGCAAAAATGGGACAGGATATAGCTCTGGCAGATAGCATTAAAGATAATCCCAAGAGATTTTATGTACATAAAGGGAAAAAGGGTAACCAGAGAGAGTGGGATCCCTCAAAAATCAAAGCGATCAACACTGCATGGAGCCACAAGGGATGGGCAAGGTCCACAACAAGTAGTTCTCCTCTGTTTTTACCATGGCGAAAGACAGGAGGACTGGGGAACTTTGGGGCAGTCAATGGAAGCATCTTGAGAGCAGTGAGTATTACGGTCGAAAAGGTGCTTAAGGTCGTGATGCGTACAAAGGTAGAAAATCTCCTGGTCCTGATCAGATATATCTGGAGACACTGTGGAAAGCTCGAGAAGAAATTACAGGTGCCCTGGCTGAGATTTATGATTATTACAGGTGCCCTGGCTGAGTCATTAAATACTGATGAGGGGCCAAAAGACTGGAGAGTGGCAAATTCCAGAAGGGTTGCAGGGAAAAGGCTGGGAACCATAGGCCAGTGAGCCTGATATCTGTGGTCGGAAAGTTATGAGGGACTGTTCTAAGGGATAAATTATACATGCACTTAGATGGACAAGGGCTGATTATCAATATCAGCATGGTTTTGTACAAAAGGAAGTGTCACAAAGCTGATTGCATTTTTTAATGATGTCACCAAAAGGGTTGGATGAGGGCAGAGCTGTAGATGTTGTATATGTGGATTTCAGCAGGACATTAGACAAGGTTCCGTATGGTAGGCTGCTCTAGAAGATTAGAGCACATGGGATCCAAGGGGAGATAGATGAATGGATAGAAAATTGGATTCATGGCAGGAAGCAGAGGGTGATGGTGGAAGGTTGCTTCTCAGACTGGAGGCCAGTGACTAGTGATGTGCCTCAGGGTTCGGTGTTTGGCCCATTGCTGTTTGTCATCCATATCGATGATTAAGATGAGAACGTACATGACATGATTAGTAAGTTTGCCAATGACACAAAAATGCTTGGTATTGCAGATAGTGAAGATGGTTGTCAAAAATTGCAGCAGGATCTTGATCAGTTGGTCAAGTGGGCTGAGAAATGGTTGATGGAAATTAATACAGAGAAATGTGAGGTTGTATTTTGGGAGGTCCAACATGGGCACGATCTACACCGTGAATGGTAGGGGTCTGGGGAGTGTTGTGGAGCAGAGGGATCTTGGAGTGCAGGTACATAGTTCCTTGCATGTGGTGTTGCAGGTAGGTCAGGTGGTCAAAAAGGCTTTTGGCACTTTGACCTTCAACAGTCAAAGAGTATTGAATATAGAAGTTGGGGGATTATGTTGCAGTTATATAAGATGTTGGTGAGGCCACATTTAGAGTACTGTGTTCAGTTTTGGGCACCATGTTATAGGAAAGATGTTGTCAAGCTGGAAAGGGTGCAGGGAAGATTGAGAAACTGGAACCAAGAGTCTGGAATCGAGAATCACAGGACATAGGTTTAAGGTGGGGGGGGGGGGGGGGGGGAAGATTAAATCAATTTGCATACAGGGCAAATAGATCCACAGAGGATGCCATCTCTCTGGCTCTTCACACTGTCCTGACTCACCTGGAAAGACAGGGCACGTACGTGAGGATGCTCTTCATAGACTATAGCTCTGCCTTCAACACGGTCATCCCCACCAAGCTCACTACCAAACTCCACCAGCTAAGCGATATGCGACTGGATCCTGAATTTCCTGACGGAGCGTCCGCAGGCAGTGAGATTGGGACCGCACCTGTCCTCCACTATCACCCTGAGCATCGGCACACCACAGGGCTGTGTACTGAGCCCCATGCTCTACTCCCTCTTCACACACGACTGTGTTCCTGCATTCGACACCAACACCATTGTCAAGTTTGCAGACGACACAACGGTGATCGGTCTGATCACCAACGGTGATGAAACAAACTACAGAGCGGAGATGCAGAACCTGGCGGACTGGTGCTCAGGTAACAACTTGTCCCTAAACACCTCTAAGACCAAGGAGCTGATTATCAACTTCAGAAGGACACATAATGGGGAATACGCTCCAATCTCTATCAACAGGGACAGTGTGGAGAGAGTGTCCAGCTTTAGGTTTCTGAGCACACACATTTCAGAGGTCCTCACATGGTCCACCAACACCGCTGCGCTGGTCAAGAAGGCATAGCAACGACTGTTCTTCCTGAGAACACTGAAAAAGACTGGTCTGCCCCAACAGCTGCTGACAACCTTCTACCGCTGCACCACAGAGAGCATACTAACATATGGCATCTCTGTGTGGTATCTCAGCTGCACGGAGGCGGAGAGGAGAGCTCTTCAGTGCGTCGTCCACAAAGCACAGAAGATAATTGGGACACAGCTACCAGCCTTGGAGGGCATCTACTATACACGGTGCCTCAGGAAGGCTGTCAGCATCCACAAAGACTCCTCACACCCTTGTAATAGTCTGTTCAAACTTCTACCTTCCGGCAGACGTTACAAGGCCTTCTACGCCCGCACCTCCAGACTCAGGAACAGCTTCATCCCCAGAGCTATAGCTGCTCTGAACCGGCCCTGCTGAGTGCCCCCCCCCCCCCCCCCATGAACTGTCTCCCTCGGATGGTCACATCGCACATCAACCCGGCACAGACCTATTTGCACTTTATGCTGTTTTACTGTTCTTTTTTTAATAAATTATGTTTGGGTATCTAAATTTTAGTTGTTTAAGTTATGACATCGGATGGAAGCTGCATACCAAATCTCGTTGCACCTATGTGCAATGACAGTAAAAGATATTATTATTATTATTAACCTGAGGGGTAACTTATTTTTACAGGGTGGTGAGTGTATGGAACAAGCAGCCGGAGGAGATAGTTGAGTCAGGTATTATCTCAACGTAAAAGAAACATTTAGACGGATACATGGATAGGGTAGGTTTAGAGGGATATGGGCCAAAAGCAGGCAGGTGGGACTAGTTTAGATGGGACATGTTGGTTGATGATGACAAGTTGGGGCAAAGGGCCTGTTTCCAAGCTGTATGACTCTAAGACTCTACGAGCAGGATGTTGCCAGGACTCAAGGGTCTGAGCTAGAGGGAGCAGTTGAGCAGGCTAGGACACTACACCCTCATATCGGTTCTGAACTACAATAGACTATTATTATTATTGTTGCACTGTTTTGTTTGTTTTTTGAGTATGTGTGTATATATATAATATATATATATATATATGGGTATGTTGTGAGTATGTGTACATATACACACTGAGCTTTTCTTTTATCTGTCTCATTTGTCATATCATACTATGTTTGCATATTCTGTTGTGCTGCAGTAAGTAGGAATTTCATTGTTCTATCTGGGGCATTTGATAATAAAACACTCTTGACTATAGAACAGGAATTTAGATGATATCACAGAGGGATCTTTTAATCAACACTTCTCCTGGTTATCTTGAGACAACTGTTTGAAAGCAGAAGCCATAAGCACACATCAACCAGACAGAGATTCCGTGGAAACACTTGCTGAATTTTGAAAAGCACTGGTTAGTGGCTTCAAGCAGTAGAGTACCAAACACTGCACGTGGTCATCAGAAATCACATGTTTGGAATAATTAGAGTCATAGAGTGATACAGTGTGGAAACAGGTCCTTCGGCCCAACTATCCCACACCGGCCTACACATCCCAGCTACACTCGTCCGACCTGCCTGCACTTGGTTCATATCCCTCCAAACCTATCTTATCCATGTACCTGTCTAACTGTTTATTAAACATTGGGATAGTCCCAGCCTCAACTACCTCCTCTGGCAGCTTGTTCCATACACCCAACACCATTTTGTGGAAAGTTGAGTGGACACTTAAAAATCAATTGGATTCTACTCCAAAGGCAACTCTCATAAAATGTAATCTACAAAGATTATGAATTACTTGGTGGATGGTGCATGCAACCTTGAAGTAATTCTGAGAAGATTTAATTGATCGAACAGAATACACACCTCGCCCCAGTTGCCATAGTTCCAATGTGGGCATGCACCGGAATCACAGTGCTTGGTTTCCATAGGCTTCACTCGCTCCTCACAGGAGTTGACTGTCCGCCCTTCCACATCCTGACAGACGACCACTCGACTCTGAAATCCACCAGTACAACTGCTTGAGCACTGAAATAGTTCAATGGACAATAAGTAACACAGGAAAAACATCTATGTTTTAGTGATTAAAATCAACTGTTCTTCAGACATCAATAAGAAAATTACATGGATTTTTACTCGACTTTAGATCCCTGATGTTAAATGGGTTTCTGGAAACATAGGGGTAGCACAGTGGCATAGCTGGTAGATCTATTGCCACACAGCATGAAGGACCAGGGTTCAATCGTGACCTCAGGTGCTGTCTGTGTGGAGTTTACACATTTTCCCTGTGACCATGTGGATTTTTTTCTGGGTGCTCTGGTTTCCTCCCACATCCCAAAGATATGTGGATTTGTCAGTTCACTGCCGTCTGCCAATTTCCACTGGTGTCTAAAGAGTGGATGAGAAAAGGGATAACATAGAACGAGTATAAACTGTTAATCAATTGTGGGCATGAACTCAGTGGGCTGAAGGGCCCATTTCCATGCTGTATCTATAAACTAATAAGATGGAATTTATCATGAAAAAAAACAAAGTGCTAGATTAACTCCGTGGGTCAGGCAGCATCTCTGTAGATCATGGATGGATGATGTTTTGGGTCGGGATGCTTCTTTGGGCTGAAAGAACTCTCTTTAGATTATGGAATTTCTCATTTGTGGGCCGACAGAAGGAGCATTAATCTGTGAATCTAACTACTATGGATTGTTGGTATGCACTTACCGCAGTTTTCCAAATATTATGGCAATGCCTCGGACAGCACCACGCAAAGCCGTGGCCTCCACCAACAAAGAGGACAAGGGTAGCAGGAAGGTGAGAACACCACGACCTGCATGTTCCCTTCACGTCACTCACCCCCTTAAATATTGCCAGTCCTTCAGAATGTAAAGGTAGTTCCATATCGTAAATTGGATATAATGTGATGGGTAAATTAGGATAAACTATTTGTATTACATGGGCTGAATTGGTTCTAACGAGATAGAAGCAATACCTTTATTAGAAATACCTAGTTAGGGATAGCCAGCAGGTTGTGTCTCACTAATTTGACTGAGTTTTTTGAGGTGGTAACAAAGGAGATTGACGAAGGTAGGGTGGTGGATGTTGTGCACATGGACTTTAGTAAGGCTTTTGAGAAGGTAACTCATGGTAGACTGATCCATCAGATTAAGATGTATGGGATTCACAATGACTTGGTCGTATGGATTCGGAACTGGCTTAGTCATAGAAGACAGAGGGTTGTGGTGGAAGGTAAATATTCTGGCTGGAGGTGTATGACCAGTGGAGTTCAACAGGGATCTGTGCTGGGACCTCTGTCGTTTGTGATATATATAAATGTCCTAGACGTGAGTGAAGATGGGTTAGTGAGTAGGTTTTCTGATGGCACCAAAATTGAAGGAGTTGCAGTGAAGAATGCTGTCAGAGGATACAGCAGGATATAGATCGGCTGCAGAAATGGGCGGAGCAATGGTAAATAGAGTTTAACCCGAGCAAGTGCGAGGTGTTACACATGGGAAGTTTGAATGTAAGGAGCGAGTATACAATTCTTGGCAAGACCCTTAGCAACATTGATGTGTATGGCAGGCACGTGCCGTCAGGGTAGGCAAGGTAGGCACTGCCTACCCTGACTAAAATTATAAAATGATAATTATTAAATATAAATAGTAAAGGCACGGGAGAATTATGCCTACCTAAGAGATCGATCTTTCATGCGCAGTACATGTAATACGGGAAAGTGTGTGCAGCCCACGTGCCGTGGACGCTGCTTCAAACCGTCAATTTCAAGCAGAGCTGAAGGCAGCTGAAATTCTGCCTTGGCAGCGTGGACTGTGTACTGCGCATGCCCAGCGCAAGCGGCTTTAAAGTGGGAAGCGGCTGTAAAAGGACAGCGCCGCTGGGGGGGAGAGAGTTCCTTTCACAGAGTGTGGGGAGTCTGGCCAGCGGTAAAGTTACGGGAGGGCAGGAGCGTTGAGAAGGAGGGGGTCGGGAATCATGCCAGAGCAACTAGCTCAAGAGCGGGTCAGCGGGCGATGGATAACAGGACAGCGGGCAGTGGAGCATATTCCATGTGTCAGTGCAAGTAACCTCAATTGGTCCCTTGTTTGCGCTGGCACAGGAGTGTCCACTGCCCGCTGTCCTGTTATCCATCACCCGCTGACCCACTCCGCTCTATGATCTTTGCTCTTGAGCTGGTCCCCTCACTGTTCAGATGGAGAGCACTGCCAGAGGTGAGTGGGCCGACAGAAGGCGCTGAGGTCCGGCGGCCGCTCGCAGCCACCCGAGGTACTTCCCTCCCCGGCCACAATGCGGTGGATCCACGCCCGAAGCGCCGCGGCAGCGGTAAGTGAGTGAGTTGCTGGCATGATCCCCGACCCCCTCCTTCTCAACCTCCCCGCAACTTTACCCCTGGCCAGACTCACCACACGCTGTGAAAGGAACTCTCCCCCCAATTGGTCCCTTGAACTAGTATTGTCATTCAATAAGATCACAACTGATTCAACTTGTCCCGTGTGCTCCCGTTTTTCCCACCATCTCTCCACCTGCCATCACCCTCCACCCCCCACTCATTCAGTAATTCAGAATGAAGGAGATTTGGAAGCCTTGGGCAAATCTAATTGTTACTTTCTTTATTTTTATTCTTTATTTTTACGGAGAGGGGAACAATCTGCATATGCGCAGTTTAAGTTTTTTTTAAAGCCGACTGACTGCCTACCCTGAGTAATTACTCACGGCACGTGCCTGGTGCAGAGGGATCTTGGAGCCCAGGTTTATAGCTCACTGAAGGTGGCAACACAAGTTGCTAGGGGCATTGAGTACAAGAGTCACAAAGTCATGATGCAGCTCTGTAGGATTTTGGTTAGGCTATATTTGGAATATTGCGTGCAGTTTTGGTGGCCCCTTTCCAGGAAGAATGTGGAAGCTTTGGAGAGGGTGCAGAGTAGGTTAACCAGAATGATGCCTGGATTAGAGAGCTTCAGCTACAGGAAGAGCTTGGATACACTTGTATTGTTTTCTATGAAACATCACAGGTTGAGGGGAGATTTGATAGAAGTATGTACAATTATGAGAGGTATGGATAGGGTGTACAATTATGAGAGGTATGGATAGGGTAAACAATTATAACCTTTTTTCCCAGGGTGGAAATGTCCACTTATGAGGTGAAAGGGGAAGTGTTTAATGGAGATTTGCGAGGCAAATTGACACAGAGCATGGTGGGGGCCTGGAAGTCATTGCCAGGAGTGGTGGTGGAGACAGATATAATAGTGTTATTTCAGAAGCTTATGAATGGGCACATTGTAACATTGGGAATAGAGAGATATGGATCATGTGCAGACAGATGAGATTAGTTTGGCTAGGCATCATGTTTGGCACAAACATTGTGGGCATTGGGCCCACTCCTGTGCTGTACTGTTCTATGTTCTATGTCCCTTGGCCATATGGTCAATAAATGTGATTTAGAAACAGTAGAAGCATTGAATGCATAGAAAGAAACTGCAGATGCTGGTTTAAACCGAAGATAGACACAAAAAGCTGGAGTAACTCAACGGGACAGGCAGCATCTCTGAAGAGAAGGAGAGACCAAGAGTTTAGACAACTCATCTTACAATGTCCAACTATCCAACATTATTTTTCACCGTATTTCTCTCTCTGGTTAGAAGCCAGATTTTGAGAGATTATGGAATCATATGATATTGTGAATGAGAAAGCAAAGCCTAACAATTGACACAGTCAACCAGCCATGGGGGTTAGTGTATAATTTGGCTCCTGCAGCCTGTTGTTTCACAGGAGGATACATGTGGCATTCAACTCCTTTTGCCAGTTCTATCACAACATTCAATCCTGCTTAAGCTGGAAAGAAAGCAGAGAGGATTTACGAGCATGCTGCCAGGACATCAGGGCCTGAGCTATAGGGGAGGTTGGGCAGGACTTTATTCCTTCTACCACAGGAGGGTGAGGGGTGGTCTCATAAAAGTGTATAGGATCATGAGGGGAATAGGTAGAGTAGATGCATAGAGTCCTTTACCCAGAGTAGGAGAATCAAGTACCAGATAACATAGGTTTTAGGTGAAAGGGATTTAAGATGAAAAGATTTAAGGTGAAAGATTTAGTCGGAATCTAAGGGGCAACTTTTTCACACAGAGTGTGGTGGGTGTATGGATGTCTCTGGTCTTGCCAGAGGAGGTAGTTGAGCCAGATGCCATAACAACATTAAAATCCATTTGGACAAGTGCATGGACAGGGAAAGGTAAGAGAGATATGGGCCAAACACGGGCAGGTGGGACTAGTGTATGTGGGGCAGCTTGGGTCAGCATGGGCAAGATGGGTCAAAGGGCCAGTTTCTGTGCTATATGACTCTATGGTCCAGAATACCCTGCTGTTTTTCTACAACTTTTAAAACTTACAATGTTCTGTGCTGTATTCCGGGATAAACTCGTGCCCAGATATTGAATGCCTGTTTGTACTCTTTGGAAAAACAAGCGTAGAAGACAAGCTGCTAATCCAGACCAAGAAATGCTAGGAGAATGAGTAACGATGCCCACCTTGATACAATTTTTGACTCCATAATTATAGAATTTAAAACAGTACAGCACAGGAACAGGCCTTTGGCCCATGATGGTTGTGCCGAACATTATGCCAAATTAAACCGATTTGATTTGCCTGTACATGATACACATCACTCTATTCCCAGCACTTCCATGTGCCTATCCAAAAACCTCTGATGTTCAATGAAATTGGCCTCTCATTCAATGAATCAAGATGGCAGCTTCAGATTGCATATTCAAGTTTTCTTAAGTGATCAGAGGTGCCAGTGTTTCCCCTGAGCACAGAAATGGGTCCTACGGCCCACCAGGTCAACACCAATGTTTTGCCCACCTGCACCAATCCCTTAGAAGATATATCAAACTGACAACAGACTCTGCGAAGTAAGATGTAAGTATCACTTACTGCTCCCCATGGTCCTGTCCTCCATTGACTTGCCCCCGATGGATTGCTCTGTATGTTCTGGCTGACCACATCTTGGGAGGGAAAGTCGGCATGAGGCAGTGGATGGTCATGCTGCGGGACGTGTGCAGGGTAGTCAACTGGGGGATACAGGTGGGGGCAGGGGGGTGCATGGCACTCTTGCTCCTCAGGCGGTCTCTCTGTGACGTCGCAATTGCTCTCGACCGTGAGCTGGTGGTGATAGGTGATGCAGACAACTTGGCGGGTCGCTACTCCGGGACCACAGCTGACAGAGCACTGCGGACAAGAGAAACAAGCCAAGAATTAGCAGTGTTAGTATTGAGACACGAACATCTTCAACCACCTTGTACATGATTCTCGAAATAGGTATGAGGAACTGCAGACGCTTGATCACAAAATAAGGCACAAAATAGTTTCAATGGAGACACAAGAGACTGCAGAAGATGGAAGCTTGAGCAAAAATCAAACTGCTGGAGGAAATCAGTGTGTCAAGCAGCATCTGTGGAGAGAAATGGACAGACGACATTTCAGGTCATGACACTTCTTCAGGGGAGATAGCTCATGGAAAGAAGTGAGGGGTAGAGGTTGGGCAAAAGCTGACAGGTGACAGGCGGATCCTGGCGAAGAGAGGTTCAAGTCATGTCAAGTCAAGTCAAGTGAGTTTATTGTCATGTGTCCCTGGTAGGACAATGAAATTCTTGCTTTGCTTGAGCACAACAGAACATAGTAGGCATTTACTACAAGGCATTCTATAAATATATACACAATGGTCAATATACTGATAAAGTGCAAATAACAGTATTGGCTAATAAAGTTCAGTGTTATGTCCGAGCCAGGTTTAATAGCCTGATGGCTGTGGGGAAGTAACTGTTCCTGAACCTGGTCGTTGCAGTCTTCAGGCTCCTGTACCTTCTACCTGAAGGTAGTAGGGAGATGAGTGTGTGGCCAGGATGGTGTGGGTCCTTGATGATGCTGCCAGCCTTTTTGAGGCAGCGACTGTGGTAGATCCCCTCGATGGAAGGGAGGTCAGAGCCGATGATGGACTGGGCAGTGTTTACTACTTTTTGTAGTCTTTTCCTCTCCAGGGCACTCAAGTTGCCGAACCAAGCCACGATGCAACCGGTCAGCATGCTCTCTACTGTGCACCTGTAGAAGTTAGAGAGAGTCCTCCTTGATTGTCTAGTCAGGTAAGAGAGAGAAAGGGTGGAGATGAAAACCAAGGCTGGAGGTGATAAATGGAGAAGGCAAAATGGTTCAAATGGTGGAGTCAGATAAGGAAAGAAAGTGGGAGTCAAATGCAGATTCAGAGGGAGGGTTGGTGGGTAGAAGTGGGGGGGAAGAAAACTGGGGGGCCAGAAGCAGGGTAGCGGTGAGTGGTGTGGTATGGTAGAGTGAGATGATAGAGGAGGAGCAAGGAACTGGGTAATGGGAATGGGAGGGTAGTGGAAATATTGATGTGCACGGTGGAGGTGGGTAAATAGTTAAATATTCCCCAACAATACAAGCAAACCTCCTGGCAAGGATGTTGGATCAACTCCTGATCCTTTATCCTTATAAACAACATCCACTGCACTACCCTCATCGAACACCTTTGTCACCTCCTCAAAGACCTCGATCAAGTTAGTAACGCATGACCTGCCGTGTACAAAGTTATGCTGACGTTCCTTAATTAACTCATGCTCCTCCAAATGGGGGTAAATCCTATCCCAAAGTATCCTCTCCCATAGCTTTCCCTACCACTGACGTAAGGCTCACTGGATTATAATTCCCTGGTTTCTCTCAACTTCCCTTCTTAACTAAAGGAGCAACAATAGCTCCTCTCCGGTCCTCCAGGACCATGCCTGTGGTTA
Source organism: Malacoraja senta (assembly GCA_038087875.1). Taxonomy (NCBI): domain Eukaryota; kingdom Metazoa; phylum Chordata; class Chondrichthyes; order Rajiformes; family Rajidae; genus Malacoraja; species Malacoraja senta. The sequence continues at coordinate 72,490,405 of CM075979.1, read as the reverse complement.
GCGATGATGCAAAGATCTTCGACATGGCACCCGCAATCTCTTCTCTTGCTTTACTCAATAACCTGGAATAAATCCCATCAAGTCATTTGCTCCATCTCGTTCTTCTTCATCTCAAACCGCCTTTGCACATTCCACACTTATCTCACAGTCCTCCATTTAATTCCCCTTGGTGAAAACAGATGTATAATACGTGTTCAGTAAAATTATACAGCGTGGAAACAGGCCCTTCGTCTCAGAGAGGTCGATTGGGTGACACCCTAGTCCCTCCTGGATCTCCGGCAGATAAGGTATGTCTGGAAACAGGAGACAACGGCAGCGAGTTCCTGCAGAAGGACTTCTCCAAGACATACGAGAAGGACTTCTCGGAGACATACGAGAAGCTGACTTCTCCAGGACCAGGTACTCGCGGATCAGCTCCTGCTTGCTCGTGTTCTGCAGGCTCTCAGAGTCCAAACAGTATCAGAGGTTACAGTACTTACAGGCGACCATTCTCCAGCATGCCACTGGCCACAGGGACTGTAGCACATTGACGATTCCGGAGGTCGAGGTAAGTGAGCGCAGAACAGTGCATCGGCCACACCACCCTGAGCATCTCTGCAGCTGACGTAGCGAGCTTGCGTTCCTTCCCCACAGGTGACCGAGCACTGCAACAACAGTTGGAGAAAACCAGAGCTCTTCAATCTTTGACCTCTCAACCATCACGAAAAATACACCATAATGGGAACACAATATCATCTCTACATTTTAAATCCGTGTATACAAGTTGACATAAAATATCACCGAATGAGTCCCATAAACCTTTCAGCAACACATAAATTACACTGGTAATATTTTTGCTCGATGTTTCCACAAAGATCCAACTCCAGGGACACTTGCAAGGCAAGTACAATGTCAGTAAGTTGGACAAGGTAAAGAATGATTCACCAAGAAGTTATTTGTGCTTGCAGGTTGAGTTATAGGGAGAGGTTGGATAGGCTGAGACTTTTTGTTTGGAGCATAGGGAGCAGAGGAATGATCTTATTGAGGTGTACAAGATCATAAGGGGTATGGTTAAAGCGAACGTCATCACAATATGCCAACTTGGTCAGGTGGGCAAAAGTGGGCTAAAGGGCCTGTTCCCATGCTCTACAACTCCATGAGTCTGTGACAACATTAATAGAAAATGAAGAATCCAATCTTGTTTGAGTTTGAGTTCAGTTTATTGTTACTTTGTTTCACTTCAAATGTACTGTTCACGTGTTGGAAATGAGTGGTATTTGCATCGTGCCTGAATCTCTGCTGGAGGTGCAGAATATGCTGGAAGACTGTCAAACTGTCATAAGCTGAGTAAGTTGTTGCATTTGTTGACTGTTTAATATATCTCTGGGCAGGAAACTACAGCAGCTTCCAAATATTATGTGCCAAAATCCCATTCAGTAGTTTACAAGGAGCTGCAGACATAAGATTGGAGAGCTGCCGATAACCTTGGCTCTCACTAGAAGTGTCTAAGCTAAGCGGTAGACAGCCACAAATCTCTTTACACATGATTCAGCTCCAGAAGCAATGCTCTGGTAAACTGGTGCCCACAAAGGAAGTTTGCTTCAGACAGCGGTGCCTGATTGCTGCTGCCTGCTTTCTTGGAAGATTCATAAATCAAACTATTGAGTCTTCAATGGAAAGGAGACAAAGATCGTCGGTACTCCAGCTTGTACAACAATAATTCCCACTTCAAGGCAGGAGGTCACAGTCGGGTCACAGTCATTGTATACTTAGTTGAACATTGCAAATGTAGAGTCAGAGAATTTGAAAAGATGACCGAGACTGTCATTTGGACCATTGAGTCTCTGCTGACTTACAGAGTAAGTCCATTTCACCAGTAAAATTTTCCTGTAACCTATTCTCTTCACATTTCCATCAATTCTACCACCCACGTGCACCAAGGACAATTTAGTGTGGCCAATTAACACACCGATTCACATATCTTTGGAATGTGAGATGAAACCGGCGCAGGCGCGGTCACAGGGAGAACATGCAAACTACACACAGAGTTTGGGATCGAACTGGCTCCCCGGAACTGCACCCCTATTCTTTAATAAAGAATCTTTAATGTTGTGTATTGGCAACTTCTTCCCTGAGGGGCATCAACAGCTGAGACTGACTCGACACACCACTTAGGCAAAATAAAGTTTGCAGTTTACAATAGCATGGATTGCACAATGGCTGGTCATAACTTCTGCTGAAGCAAAGGCAGACCTGCCCACAACAAAAGATATTATAGAATGTGGACTCTCCAATTTGAGAATCCAGCACTGATAAACAAAACCCTTTACTCCCTGATTTACACCAATTTCAGCCAATAACAACACGTTAGATGTAAAATAGGCACTCTTGTTCACCCAATTGGAGGCCGATTTTTAGAGATATATACTATAAAATTAATTGAAATACAGTTAGTGCTGCTGTCTTGCAACTTCAGGGACATAAGTTTGATTCTGACCTCAGACACTATCTTTGTGTGTTTTCGCTGACAGCAAGTGGGATTTCCCCCTGGGTGCTCCATTCCCCTCCCGCATCACTAAGACCTGCTGCCGTGTTAACTGGCTGCTGTAAATTACCTTTTGAAATCATTAATGGCAATAAGAATCAAAGGGGAGTTAACGGACTTGTGCGAGAGGGAATATGTTGCGAGGGATACAGGGAAATAAGGAGAGGGGAAGTGGAACTAACAGACTTGTTCTCTTGGGAACCAACATAGACCTGATGAGTCAAGTGGTCGGCTACTGTGAACGTAGGAAAGAAAGAATTAAAATACTGCCCTCCTCATCATAGGATTGAACACGGGTCTCTGGAGGTGGAAGGTAACGGCTCCACTGTCGGTGCCACTGTAATGCTGTTGTTCAAAACAAAGGTCGCCTGTGTCCTCCTCCTAAACTCGGACAGTCATTCCTCTGCTGTGGCAGCACAAACTTCCCTGATTTCACAGCACTTACTATCTGCTTGCAGTACAACAGCACGAGTCACACCAATGCTGCACCACATGTGCTCAGTTCATGAACATTTACCCGAGTGCCATATAGAACACTTTTTTTTTAAATCCTGACTTTTGATAGAGCCAGTTTCTCATGATAAATACTTACGGGAGTCCAGGATCCAAATCTCCACTGAGTCAATGTCCCTCTCTGTGTTGCTGGACTTGGAGTTGGGACCATCTTGGGAGGTTGTAAGCAGGGAGGCATCTCACAATCCTAAATGGAAAATGTGCCCAAAATCATTCACGATTCAATTTGAAGAGGGCACAAAACAAAGCTGTCAAGTTTCTAAATTGGGTTTTGGTAGGTTCTTGGTGATAACGGAGGGAGAGTAATCTGCAACTTTATTTCTATAGTTAGCAAACTGAAAATGTAACCCCACTTTCAAGGGCTCAATCTTTCAGCTCAGGACTTTCATTATTTATTTATTTTGCCATTGCAAATACAGGAAAAGGTTGTGCTTTACCTGGTTATCTCTTGGGCGAGTTACAGCATTGCACTGTCGGTCATCTATTACTGCAGTGAACATACCGACCACACACCTCACTGCTCGCATCTGATATCCACGTCCGCAAGTAACAGCACACTAGAGGCAATCATCACCAGCAATTAGTAGCAGCCCGCCATGTGAAAATGTGTTTAGTTTAGTTTAGTTTAGTTTAGAGATACAGCAGAAACAGGCCCTTCGGCCCACCGAGTCCGCACCGACCAGCAATCCACACACATTAACATTATCCTAGACACACTAGGGACAATTTACACATACACCAAGCCAATTAATCTACATACCTGTACGTCTTTGGAGTGTGGGAGGAAACCGAAGATCTCGGTGAAATCCCACGCAGTCACGGGGAGAACGTACAAACTCAGTACAGACTGCACCCATAGTCAGGATCGAACCCGGGTCTCCGGCGCTGCAAGCACTGTAAGGCTGCAACTCTACCGCTGCGCCACTGTGGCCGCTCAGGGAAATGACTTCATCAAAATGAAAACATTGGCTACATCCTGTAAATCCTTTCATACATAACTCGGGGCGGAGTTACATGGAAGCAAATGGGAACACCACTGTGAGTGAGGACAATTCTAATTCTGCCTCTGCCATCTGCAGCCATGCAGTCTGGCACATTATGAGCAGGGCCTTGTTTATGAACTACCACTTATTAACATTATACTTTTAAGAGTACCACACTCACCTGCCCCCATGCTCCAACCTGCCATGAGGCACACTCTTGGAGCTCACAGATCCCCATCGGCTCAGGCTTTGTAGTAGGGTTGCAAAACTCATCCCTCAGGTGTTCATTATTCAACAGACATGAAACCTGCCGATGTCTTGTACCCTTCCCACATGTCACGAGGCACTAAAATAATAAATGCGGTCATTTATTGAGCACAGGAATTTCAATATACAAAATAAATTAGTAAAGAGTAAAGCCTAGAGTAAAAACAAATTGCTGGAGTAACTCAGCAGGTCAGGCAGCATCTGTGGAGTGAATTGATAGACAACATTTTGGGTCAGGATCCTTTTCCAGAACTTTCCCGAAACATTGGCTATCCATTCCCTTCACAGATGCTGCCTGATTCACTGAGTTACTCTAGCATTTGTATTTTGTTCAAGATTCCAGCATTGTTCTTATTATTGAGAGAGAAAAATTAAACAAAAACACAGGTGTGAGCCATCTTTTGCAAACTCTCATCAGAATAGCAGTGATCTTAAATTAACATCCTCTCTGCCAATCTACCCCTAGAGTAGGCAGTAGTTTGCTATCAACTTTATCAAGGCCCTGAATAACATTAAATAGACAATAGACAATAGGTGCAGGAGTAGGCCAATTTGGCCCTTTGAGCCAGCACCGCCATTCACAGTGATCATGGCTGATCATCCACAATCATTAACCCGTTCCTGCCTTCTCCCCATATCCCCTGACTCCGCTATCTTTAAGAGCTCTATCTAACTCTCTCTTGAAAGCATCCAGAGAACCGGCCTCCACCGCCTTCTGAGGCAGAGAATTCCACAGACTCACCACTCTCTGTGAAAAGGTTTTTCCTCATCTCCGTTCTAAATGGCTTACCCCTTATTCTTAAACTGTGGCCCATGGTTCTGGACTCCCCCAACATCGGGAATATGTTTCCTGCCTCTAGCATGTCCAACCCCTTAATAATCTTATATGTTTCAATAAGATCCCTTCTCATCCTTCTAAATTTCAGAGTATACAAGCCCAGCCGCTCCATTCTATCGACATATGATAGTCCCGCCATCCTGGGAATTAACTTCGTGAACCTACGCTGCACTTCCTCAATAGCAAGAATGTCCTTCCTCAAATTTGGAGACCAAAACTGCACACAATACTCCAGGTGTGGTCTCACTAGGGCCCTGTACAACTGCAGAAGGATCTCTTTGCTCCTATACTCAACTCCTCTTGTCATGAAGGCCAACATGCCATTCGCTTTCTTCACTGCCTGCTGTACCTGCATGCTTACTTTCAGTGACTGATGAACAAGGACCCCCAGATCTCATTTTCCCAACTTGACACCATTCAGATAATAATCTGCCTTCCTGTTTTTGCCACCAAAGTGGATAACCTCACATTTATCCACATTAAACTGCATCTACCATGCATCTGCTGACTCAACCAACAAATGTCCCAAATAGGTCATCCTGTAAGCTTTTAGACTCAAGGGATTTCAGTTTGACACTGTATATCTTGGGAACTGGGCTTGGGCTGGGTGATAGGGCTGGGAAATTTAGAATTCACATTCCATCCTGTAAAATCCTGGGGACCAGGAGGCCTTAATGAGGGTGCAGGTGAAGCTTACAAGAAAATTCCAAGTAGGGACTTAAGTTATGTGGAGGATGGGAGATTGTGGTCCACCCTGTTTCGACTAATGCAATCAACCCGACGTGCACAAACAAATAGATCAAATGGAACAAGTTGACTTACAACTTTAGGCTGTGCACGCCATACGCAAGAAGAAGAGTTATGTGGAGAAATTAGCAATGTTACGAAGTCATAGAGAGATACAGCTTGCAAACAGACTCCTTAAGGGCCTGGTCCACTTGGACGATCTAATCCACGAGTTTAGAAGACCCTAGACAAGTTGAAAAAAAAGTCAAGGTCGCGTTGACTCGCCAAAGTAAAAGACCGCCAACGACCTCCCACGACTATGTCTATGACCACCTACGACTATGTCTACGGCCTCCTACGACTATGTCTACGACCTCCCACGACCTCAGTCTTCCACACCTAAGACCAACTACGACGCTACGAGTGGTATATGATCACATGATAAAATGATGTCATGTTTGCATTTCTTTTTCTCGGGCCAGTTACCGACCTACGACTACCTACGACTATCTATGACTACCTGCGACAATCATCACGACCTACTACGACCTACCTACGAGTAAAAAGTATCAATTTTTTCCATGCCGACTTTTTTTTACTCATGGACATTTTTTATCAGGCTGGAAAAAACGTTGCAACCTACTTGAGGCCACGAGTACGCGGAGACCACTCACGAGCATGAGGAAGAGTTACGAAGACCTCCTACGACCTCGTGGCGACCATGCTGTGAGTATGAGTCAAGGGCAAACTCAGCAGAGGTCGCCAATTAGGTCGTGAAAGTGGGACAGGGGCTTTAGCCCATCAAAACCACAGGGACAATTGTCCACACATTTACAACAATCCTATATTAATAAAAAAAAATATTATCCGTGCATTCTTTTAATTCTCTCCAGTTCTTCCACTTAGGGGGCAATTAAACTACAAACCAGCATGCCATTGGGACATGGGAGTAAACCGGAGCACCAAGAGGAAACCCAGGTGGTCATAGGGAGAACATGTTAACTCTGTACAAACAGAAGGGTGGTCAGAATTGAACCTTGGTGACTGGTCTTGTGAAGCAGCAGTTCCACAAGTTGCACCACAGTGCTGGAAATATTCTCCTCAGAGCACAGAAGATTAATGTGAGTTTAAAAAAAAAATTGCTAGAGGAACACAGTGGATTAAACAAAAGGCAAGAACAAAGGGAGATGTTCAAGAATTTGATGAATTTAGTGGAATAATTAAGGCAAAACTGTTTCCATTGATTGGAAGATTGGCAACGAGGGGCACAGAGAAAGACAATTAAATCTGTGGGTTTCTGTTCACAATATAGGCTGTCAAAATGTTTACTGCCCTGTCAAAGGGTGGCAGAAGTTTTTAAACTAAGCAGCTTGCATGGCAAGAGGCCCTTGTGGCTTCTGAGTCCAAACTAACCACCAATCACCCTTTAACACTACTTTAGTTTAGTTAACAGATACAGTGCGGAAACAGGCCCTTCAACAGTCAACAGTGACTGAAAACTAAAAAGAATAATCAAGGCAATTATTTACCCAAGAGGCTCAGTCGCTGAGTCTATTCAAGGAAGGACCTGGTACACTGCTTTACATCCCATGCAAGGCATTCCAATGCATTTAAAGTGATTTTGGAAATTTGCAAGCAGAAAAAAAGCTGTTTTGTCTTTAAACAGTATAGTGGGGAAAACCCATTTCCATGTAACATCCCTGCAGTAATCAGACACCTGCTCTTAAGAACAGTCTTGTCAGTTTCATGTAACATCCCTGCTCCATAACTCCGATACTCTATGAATCTATAATACTCCATTAAACAATATAACATACAGCCTTTAATATTTTTAGATTGCAGTAACAAAATAAAGGTATAGCTATTAAAAAGGATCTTTACTGTTGAAAATCCTTTGGGGAAAAATAACTTGTTATTGCAAGGTTGAAATTCTCCAGCCCCTAATGCCCTTTCCCCCAATTGACACACTTGTCTTTATGATTTTCTATAACACTAGGTTTCCTCTGTACAACTATTGTGTTACAACAGAGCTATTAATAACAGTAGACATTTAATTCCTTAAAGTTCACTCACTTCGCTCCATTGACTAGCTGTCCATTCAGGGCAGGGAAATTCGCTGCATCCCTGCGATACACCATTTTGATGTTCGTTGCACTCCCGGTCCACAAGGCGTCTGCCGAGGTTGTTCATACAGTATGCTTCCCGTGTCTTTGTTCCACCCCCACAGCTCTTTGAGCACTGAGAAAACCAGAATGCCTGTGAGAGTCTGCAGCAGGATTGCATAAAGAAGGCCTGTATTTGAGCCAGACTTTCAGTTATCTAAATGTTGCAGTGAGCAGATGGGAAGCAGCAACTTGCAGAAATATACATTCACCATTAAATGTGTGAATTCGGAATTTGTAGAGTCATAGAGTGATACAGCGTGGAAACAGGGCCTTCAGCCCAACTAGCCTACACCTGCCAACATGTCCCGGCTACTAGTCCCACCTGCCTGCGTTTGGCCCATATCCCTCTTAAATGTTGGGATCATCCCTGCCTCAACTACCTCCTCTGCCAGCTTGTTCCATACACCCACCACCCTTTGTGTGAAAAGGTCACCCCTCAGATTCCAATTAAATCTTTTCCCCTTCACCTTAAACATATGTCTTCAGGTCCCGATTCACCTGCTCTGGGAAAGAAACTCTAAGCCGCTACCTGATCTATTGCTCTCATGTTTTTATACACCTCTATAATCTCACCCCTCATCCTCCTGCACCAACCTCTCCCTATAGCTCAGACCCAGCGATTCTTTGTTCCTGCACATTTCTTTGGCAGTTGCAGAATCTAAGATACTTAAATTGTTCTCGTTGCTAAAAAAAAAAGCCTGAAAATTGTATGTTTTGTTGCAAAAATGCAGTTGAGTTTTTATGACATAATTACTGCTCAGCAAACTCTGCAGCCTGGAAATGTAATTTTACAGAGGTGACTCTCATCCCCCCAGATGTTTACCGATCATAAAAAATAAACTTAAGGAAAAGTTATGTCAACTTCTACTTGATTCTCAATTTATAGATCTCATTTATATTTTGCACTTGTTATAATTTTAACATTTAAGAATGCTAAGAATTTGTGTTGTTGTTTCCCATTTTGTGAGAATTTATGAGAATTCTGCACTAAGACTGGGTGCTTAGCCTGTTTGGCAACATCACTGTTGTAGCCACTCTGAGATACAATGAGCAGACAAATGCTAGCAATTAACAGACAAGAAGTAATTTGTGCAGATACTAGTTATTTTCTGGTTACTGATGTTCCAATTTTTGTCTACCCTTAGTGAAAAGTTTGCCCCTGAGCCTCCTCTTAAACCCCTCCACTCTCACATTAAGCCTATGCCCTCTAGTTTTAGAATCCTCTATGCTGGGAAAAAGACTGTGAGTGTTCACTTTATCAATGCCCCTCATGATCTTTTACGTCTCAATAAGGTCACCTCTCAGCCTCCTATGCTCCGAATAAAAACGTTCCAGTCTGTTCAAACTCTCACTATAAGTCAAGCCTGCAATCCCACGTAACACCCTGGTAAATCTCTTCTGCATCCTTTGTAACTTAATGCCATTTTTCCTCTCGCTGGGCGACCAGAACTCAGTACTCCAAGTGCGGTCTCACTAACAACTTGTACAACTGCATCATGATGTTCCAATTTTTGTACTCAGTACCCTTCCCAATGAAGGCATGCATGGCAAATGCCTTCTTCACCTGACTTCACCTGACTTGCTATTTTCGGGGAACCATGCACTTGTATGGCGCAGATATCTCTGTCTGCAACACCGTCCATGCCTTTACCTGTAGGCCAAAGTCAGTTTGTTTTAGTTAAGAGAAGATCTTGCCTGACAGATCTGTTGGAATAGTTTGAGGAAGTAAGAAGCAGGATAGACAAAAGAGAGCCGGCGTGTGTTGTTTACTTGGATTTTCAGAAGGCCTTTGATAAAGTGGCACACGTGTGGCTGCTAAACGAGATGGGAGCCCATGGTATTAGAGACAAGCTACTAACGTAGATAGAGATTGGGTGACTGGCAGAAGGCAAAGAGTGGGGATAGAGGGGACTGGTTGGCTGCCAGTGACTAATGGTGTTCCGCAGGAGTTGACCTTTCACATTATAGGTTAATGATCTGGATGGTGGATTTGAGGCTTTGTGGCCAAGTGTGCAGATGATACGAAGATAGGTGGAGGGGCAAGTAGTGTTGAGGAAGCAGGGAGTCTGCAGAAGGACTTGGTCTGGTTGGGAGAGTGGGCAAAGAAATGGAAAATGGAATACAGTGCAGCAAAGCGTACAGTCACGCACTTTGGTAGATGGAATAAAAGCATAGACTCCTTTCTAAATGGGGAGAGGATTCAGAAAATCGGAGGTGCAAAAGGGACTTGGGAGTGCCGGTGCAGGATGAATTTGTAGGTTGAGTCGGTGATAAGGAAGGCAAATGCAATGCTAGCATTCTTTTTGAGTGGACTAGAACATAAAAGCAAGGATATAATGCTGAAGTTTTATAAGATGTTGGTGAGCCACATTTGGAATATTGGGCTGCATATCTGAGGAACAGTGTGCTAGTGTTGGAGAGGGTCTAGAGGAAGTTTCCGAGAATTATCCTGGGGAGAATTGGTTTAATGTATGAGGAGCGTTTGACAGCACTGAGCCTGTACTCGCTGGAGTTTAGAAGGATGAGGGAGATCTCATTGATACCTACCAGATAATGAAAGGCTTGGATAGAGTGTATGTGGATAGCATGTTTGCAGTTATGGGAAAGTCTAGAACCAGAGGCCACAGCCTCAGAATAAAAGGACATACCTTTAGAATGGAGATGAGGAGGAATTTCTTTAGTTAGAAGGTAGTGAATCTGTGGAATTCATTGACATACTGTAGAAGGCTGTGGAGGCCAAGACATTGGGTATTTTAAAAGCGGAGATTGATAGGTTCTTGATTAGTGAGGGTGTCAAAGGTTTCAGGGAGAATAGAGGAGAATTGGGTTGAGGGAGAAAAATAGATAAGCCATAATCAAATGGGGGAGTAGACTTGATGGGCCGAATGGCTTAATTCTGCTATGCCTTATGGTCTACCATTTACTTGGTATTTATTGATCGTTTTGTCCTTCTGAAGTTCATGTTTTGGATCAACAGTAAGACTTTCTGGTTCACACTCTGAACACTTGCATTAAAATATTCAATGTAAGTATCACCAGGAGCATCAACGTAACACAACGTTGCGGCTAATCAGTGTACTAGGTGTCAGAGGCTGCTTAATGGTTACCTGTGACCAGGATGTATAATGCCAACTGGACCTGAGACAGTCACCATGGCATGGCTCCCGACTGGGAGGTTTTGGTTGATTGGCACAGTATCTGTCGTCCATGGGCACCCTTGGTACTTTCCCATGCGTGTACCTCATGCAGTGAATATCCTGTGTTCTGTGTCCTGGCCCACACTGTGCAGTACATTCACTTTTCCCTTCTGTGTGCCACCTGAAATCAGAACAAAACTACTTATACGTTAAAGCCAACTGTTTTCAATTCTCATGTGCAGTTTGTATTGCCCGGAAGGAACATGGTAAAAATTTTTTTCCCCAGTTCTTGCCAGTTTCTGTTGCCAGTTAAGATGAGGACTATTTGGCAGAGATAATTAACTTTTCAATTTAATCCCCCTGACTGAGCATGCAGTAGCTTTGGATGAAAATCAGGATGGCTGAAGGATGGGAGACATTTGACCTGCTCAAAATATTTGCGAAATTTGTGGAGTACCTTGTCTTCCTGACAGAAATCATACAAGTCATAGAATTATACAGCATGGAAACAGGCCCGTGGCCCAATTTGTCCTTCCCGACCAAGTTCTCATTCTGGGCTAGTCACATTTTCGTGTCTATGGCCCATGTCCCACTAAACCCTTCCTATCCATAAAACCGTCCAAATCAAAGGACTGAACAATGTGCAGGCCCATGTGAATGTTGTATGGAGTGGGTTGTATGGGTTTCTGTGTCACCCTTCTCTCCCCACATTGCTTGCTCATTTACCCAACTTGAAATTGTTACCAGGCCGTTGGGAATCGCATCCAGTGCAGCTAAACTTCAATGGACCACGGCCAAACTGTCCGTGCAGGACTTGCTTTATCCCGACCCGAAACCTTGCCTATCGTTGTTCTCCTGAGATGCTGCCTGAGCCACTGAGCTACTCCAGCGCTCTGTGACTTCTTTTGTAAACCAGCATCTGCAGTTCCCTGTTTCTACAAGTTGAGCTTGGGCTTGCTTCATGCCAACGATTCAAAAGTACATTAGAAAGTGGAGGTACATAAAAATGCTGGAGAAACTCAGCGGGTGCAGCAGCATCTATGGAGCGAAGGAAATAGGCAACGTTTCGGGCCAAAACCCTTCTTCAGGGGGTGGGGGGAAGAAAGGAAAAAAGGAAAAAGGCGGAGGAGGAGCCCGAGGGCTGAGGGAGGGGAGGAGACAACCAGAGGGCTGATGAAGGGGAGGGGACAGCAAGGGCTAGCAGAATTGGGAGAATTCAATGTTCAAGCCCCCAGGATGTAGACTGCCCAAGCGGAATATGAGGTGCATTTCCTCCAATTTACGGTGTTGCTCGCTGTGACCATGGAGGAGACCCAGGACAGAGAGGTCAGATACGGAATGGGAGGGGGAGTTGAAGTGCTGAGCCACCGGGAGCTCAGGTTGGTTATTGCGGACCGACCGGAGGTGTTCGGCGAAACGATCGCCAAGCCTCCGCTTGGTCTCACCGATGTAGATCAGCTGGCATCTAGAGCAGCGGATGCAATAGATGAGGTTGGAGGAGATGCAGGTGAACCTCTGTCGCACCTGGAACGACTGCTTGGGTCCTTGAATGGAGTCGAGGGGGGAGGTGAAGGGACAAGTGTTGCATCTCTTGCGGTTGCAAGGGAAAGTATCAGGGGAGGGGGTGGTATGGGAGGGAAGGGAAGAATTGACAAGGGAGTTACGGAGGGAGCGGTCTTTGCAGAAGGCAGACATGGGGGGAGATGGGAAGATGTGGCGAGTGGTGGGGTCACGTTGGAGGTGGCGAAACTGACGGAGGATCACTTGTTGTATGTGACGGCTGGTGGGGTGAAAGGTGAGGACTAGGGGGACTCTGCCCTTGTTGTGAGTGGGGGGATGGGGAGAGAGAGCAGTGTTGCGGTGTATGGCAGAGACCCTGGTGCGAGCCTCATCTATGGTGGAGGAGGGGAACCCCCGTTCTCTGAAGAATGAGGACATTAGAAAGTGGAGATTTGGAGCACAAACCTGTGATCCCGTTGTGTGTAGCAAACACAATAACGTTATTGCACACTGCCAGACTACAACTACTTATACCAGTACTGTCATCAACTGTTAACCTAATGTGCAGTGGGCATAAGCATACTGGTCCTCAGAGTACAAGCTTTGGAGAGTCAGGGAGCTTTGGACAGGAGGGACTGCTTGGACAATGGTGTCAGTTGGGTAGGTGATTGATCAGTATTTTTATTATTTTATGGTTCGTCTACAGCGAGGGAAAAGAGAAGGGGTTATATTTTTTTAAAGCTCTTTCCAAATTAAAAGTTTGGCATGTGAGTTAATCCCTGTGTGCACAGTTTACAGAATGGGAGGATTACAGGATGGTTCTTGTGGCCTGAATGACCACACCTTTAGAGGTGCTCTGCTTGACCAGCTTGCCAGGTTTCGGAGCTGGACAGCTCCAAGACTATTGTGCAGAGTTTTGTTGGTGCTTAAAGCCGATGACCAGGGAATGTTGATCAGCAAGTGGGAGTATGATTTGGTGCAATCACGGAGGGACAGGACGGGGAACTCAGTATTCCAGGGCATAGGAGATTCAGAGGTGACAGTGGGGAGGGGGGGGCAGGGTGTGATTGTAAAAGAGGATACGCATTGCAAGATTCATGAAGGAGTTCATTACTGTGGAGACGAGGGACAATATTCTTGAAGGCACTTAGTGTAAGGCCATATTAATTGAACTTAGAAACAGAAAAGGGCAATCACTTTTAAATTAGTTTACTATTGTTACCTGTACTCAGATACAGTGAAAAACCTTGTTCAAATTTGATGGGGTATATCACAGACCACAGGAGATAGAGGGGCAGATATGAAGATGAATCAAAGAGAGGTGGAAGAGTAATTATGTGTAAGAAGGAACTGCAGATGATGGTTTGAACTGAAGATAGACACAAAATGCTGGAGTAACTCAGCGGGACAGGCAGCATCTCTGAAGAGAAGGAATGGGTAACATTTCGGGTCGAGACCCTTCTTCAACTTTCAACTTCCTGTCTTGACTGGGTTTGCCTTGGTGTGGAAATCTTAGTTAGTTTAGTTTGAATTTAGAGATACAGCGTGGAAACAGGCCCTTCATGACACCAAGTCTGTGCCGCCCACACACTAGTTCTATCCTACACACTAGGGACAATTTACAGAAACTAATTAGCCTACAAACCTGCATGTATTTGGAATGTGAGAGGAAACCGGAGCACCCGGAGAAAACCCACACAGACACAGGGAGAATGTACAAACTCCGTGCAGACAGCACCCATAGTCAACATTTTAATCTGGGTCTCTGGACTGTAAAGCTCGTCCCACTTACGTGTCCTTGGCACGCTAATTACGCGACCTCGTGGTCGCGTTGAGACGCGACGGTCCCGCACGACTTCATGCACCCGCACAGCCATCTGGAGCGCGTGACGTCATTTGAAGATGGACACAAAATGCAGGAGTAACTTAGCGGGACCGGCAGCACCTCTGGAGAGAAGGAATGGGTGACGTTTCGGGTCGAGACTCTTCTTCAGTCTGAAAGAAGGGTCTTGACCCGAAACGTCATCCATTCCTTCTCTCCAGAGATGCTGCCGGTCCCGCTGAGTTACTCCAGCATTTTGTGTCTATCTTCAATCTTCTTGGCCCCGCTCTGGGAATAGAAGTGGGGACGGATCCGGATCCGCAACGGCCTTGAGCCCCAGGCCGAGCTCGGCGATCGTTTGCCTGCTTCTGCTGCTGTTGGAGGTGAGACGTTGCGTCGCTCCAGGGTCTTGGGCCTGTCCCACTTTGGCCGTCAGTTACGCGACAGGCCGGTGGCGCGCGAAGATTTCATTCGCTACAAAATCCCGGATCGCCGCACGATACCGCGCACAGCTCCGTACCCCTCCGCGCTTCTCAGTGGCCCAGTCCGGCCACACGATGACCGTGCGCCTCAACGCAAGGACGAGGTCGCATAATTTGCATGCCAAGGACACGTAAGTGGGACAGGGCCTTAAGGCAGCAACACTACTGCTGCGCCGCTGTGCTGCCCTTTGTAATGGAAAGGGATTGTCGATGGACCAGAAATTAAAATCCTGAATCGGGGAAAGCTGATCTTGATATAATTTGACAAGACTTGGATTGGGAACTGTGCCTCCCAAGCAAATCTGCATCTGAAAAGAGGGATTCATTCCTATATGAAGAAATTAGTGCTTGGGCCAATAGGTTCCCATTAGTGGGAATGGCAAGGGCAGAAAGCTCAAGGAACCCAGGATGTCAAGGGATATCGAGGACTAGCTAAAGTAAATAATCAAAGTGCAACTAAAAACATAGTCGCACCTCTTCAGAAGTATAGAGTGCGGGGGGGAACAAAAAAAGGAATTAAGAGAGCAAAGAAGGAGGATGAAATATTGCTGGCAGACAAAGGAAAGGAAATTACAGGGCACATTATAAATAGATTAAGAGCATAAGATATCCTGCGACAGTGCGATAGTTAGGGTACTGTATGTGTCCAACCAGAGGATGTCAGGGAGGTTTTAA
Source organism: Malacoraja senta (assembly GCA_038087875.1). Lineage (NCBI taxonomy): Eukaryota > Metazoa > Chordata > Chondrichthyes > Rajiformes > Rajidae > Malacoraja > Malacoraja senta. The sequence continues at coordinate 72,474,773 of CM075979.1, read as the reverse complement.
AACAATATTTCTCAGCTGTCTTCTCTGAGGAGAAAGACATTATGGTTGGAGAATTCAGGGAGGCGGCAGTGAAATTCTCAAACCAGCTATCTTTAAAAGGGAGGAAGTGTTTGATGCCTCAATGAGCTTAAGTTTGGAAACATTCCCAAGGCCTGATGTGATGCATTCCTGACTGCTATAAACAGCAAGAGAGGAGATTGCTTTGGCCCTGATAGAGACGTTTCAATCTTTGCTGGCCAGTTGAGGTACCAGATGAATGCAGAACAGCAAATATGGCACGAATGTCATTAAAAGGCATGAACAGCAGTGATAGGAAAGTTATTGGAGAAAATTCTGAGGGACAGGAATAAGCTACGCCTAGAAAGGCAGATATTGGTGAAAGATAATCAGCATGTTATTGTTAGGGAGATGGGAGAGGGGGGGGGATCCTGCCTGATGAATTTGATTGAACTAAATGTGGTGATGAGGGTTGTGTGGTTGATGTAGTCCACTGGGCCTTCAGTAAGGCCTTTGACAAAGTCCCAGATCCAGACTCAGACCCTGAAGAAGGGTTTCGGCCCGAAACGTTACCTATTTCCTTCGCTCCATAGATGCTGCTGCACCCGCTGAGTTTCTCCAGCATTTTTGTGTACCAAAAGATTAGAGCCTGTGGGATATGGGCAAGTTGGCAAACTGGTTCCACAATTACCTTGGTGATGGTAAGCAGGGGACAGCTTTTGAGAATGGAAGCCAATGTTGTGGTGTACCAGAGGAACTTGTGCTGAGACTCTTGTGGTTTACGATTGACATAAAAAAATTAGTTGTGAGTGTGGGAGGCAAAAATAGGAGGCTTGCAGATGACATGAAAATTGGCAATGTTGTTGAAAGTGAGGATTGTAATCTCAGCTGCAGGCTGATTTTGAACAGATGGTAAGATGGCAAAAGCAATGGCAGATGGAACAATCATCATAAGTACCAGATGATGTTCTTTGGGAGGACTAATAAAGATAGAACATAGAAAATGCATGATAAGGTTCACGGTGATATTGAGAAACAGAGGGACATTGGTGAAGCTGAGATCCCTGAAGACATCAGAACAGATAGATCGGGGTAAGAAGGCATATGGGATACATATTCTATGCCCAACTAATGAAGACAAGAGCAAGGAGATTTTGGTTCAACAATATAAGGTGTGATGTTTAAGTTGCCACACTATATGAAGGATGTGAGTGCACTGGAGAGGGTGCAGTGGAGATTCACCAGGATGTTAGAGATTGCCAATGCTGGAATCTTGAGGCAAAAAAAACAAAGTGCTAGAGAAACTCAGTGTCAGGCAGCATCTGTGGAGAGAAATTATCAGAAGGCCGAAGACCCAATCCAAAATATCATCTGTCTATTTTCCACCACAGATGCTGCCTGACCTGCTGAGTCCCTCTAGCAGTTTGTTTGCATCCACCAGAATGTTGCCTGGGTGAAACAGTTCAGTTATAAGGAAGACATGGAGAGGGCGGTTGTGTTCCTTGGAATGGAGGAAGCTGAAGATACTATACAAAATTATGAGAGGCAGAGTTGGGATACACAGTGAGAAACATTTCCCCCTAACAGAGATGCATAAAACCAGATGGCATCAGATTAAGTTAAGAAGTAGGAGGTGCAGAGAGGATCTGATGAAAAATACTTTCACCCAGATGGTGGGATCGAACTGTAATGTACCGACCAAGATGTCTCTGTTTCTGTGGGATGGGACTTTTTATGAAGCACAGTACGTGCAGAGACGTCCACACTCTGTGAATGGGGCTGGCTCTAAGCAACATACAGATGTGTGCTCAAAGGCACCTGTACTTTGGCACATCTTCAGCACTGAAGCTGGACATCACTTCCACGTTATCAGTTTCAGTCAATTACATGGCATTTAAATGACGGCAGGACTGGATTTTTATACCATTGTTACTTCAAAGACATGCACATGCCGATGTCAACACAGTCAGCATAATTCCTCAAGCTCAAGGGATTTATTAAAATGGTGCAAGGAAACCGTAAGTCCATTGTAGAACATTCTGCCTCATTAAGACCGACCACAATACTACTTTTTACCTTAACTCACAGTCCACATTGCACAGCTCATTCTCTGCTGTTGGTCGAGATAAATGCTCACATCTTTGGTCAGAAACAACCAAATGGTCGCCTTTTCGCACACAGACAACCTTCCTCCTCCGCTCCCCTGAATGCAACAGATGAAAGCAGATCAGCATACACATTCTCATGTTTTTAGGGAAAATCTGGAGTCTGTCCAATAGCAGGTCTGACGTTTCAGTGTATGATAAACAGCAGGTGTTCTCCGAATGATAGAGACATTTTTCATTTAGTCTTTGATATGAAGAAAAACAAAATTAATTTACTGAGATAAAGTGCAAGAAAGTGCCCCTCACACTCCCTTCACATCAAACAGGATCGGTTACAGAATGTGAGCAGTGTTGTTGTGATCAGATCAGAAATAGACAACACCAGGGTTAGATAATCTGGGCATTGCACTTTGAAACTCTAGATTTTGGTTCCTATACTTCAATCAATGATTCTTTCTGAAGAAGGATCTCGACCCAAAACGTCACCCATTCATTCTCCCCAGAGATGCCCAGAAATGTCCCGCTGAGTTACTCCAGCTTTTTGTGTACATCTTACAAATTCTGTTGCAAGTATAAATTTCATTGTTCTATCTGGGGCATATGACAATAAAACACTCTTGACTCTCTTACTCTTTGTGACAGCCTTTCCCAAGATCAGGTGCGGGTGCTTTTGTTTGGTCACATAGTAAAAAATCTGGACCAATGTTTTTTCTGCTTTCAGAATATTTCTTGAACTCTCTTGCTCTCTACAGATGCTACCCTTATCTTTACGACCAAAGTATTTTTCTTTTTCCTCCAGTCTCCAGCATCTGTAGTATTGTTAGAGTAATAGAACTACGCAGCATAGAAACAGGCCCTTCGCCCCATCTTGTCCATGTAGACCAAGTTGCCAAACTGGGATAGTACCAATTGCCCGCATTTTCCCATTTACCTATACTCCAGCATTTTGTGTATATCTTTGGTGTAAACTAGCATCTGCAGTTCCATCCTACACATTCTTTATTGTCACCTGTGCATTGCACAGTGAAAATGTTTTTTGCATTGATTGCACATATACGAGTCGCCATATTTTGGTGCCATTTACAAAAGGTACAAATTCCAGTCCACATGCTTGAGGTACTGGAGCGGCTCCCAATCCACGTATGCCCCAGGCCAGTGCAGGGCCTCCTCCGTCGCCCTCGACCAGCTCAACCAGCAAACTGACATCCCTCTCTTCGCCCGACCGCCTTTGTATCCCGGGGGCACCTCCTGAAGCGGACCTTGATGTCGCTGGAGACAATACGCCGGTCCCTCTCCTATCGACCTACTCCTCGCGTCCGTCATCGCCTGCAGCTCCCGCCTCCATGACTCTCCGGTCTTCGGGGACGAGCTCGTCGACTTCCAAACTTTCACAAGGCAGGCCACGGCCCCCCAAGTCCTTCTTTGCGGCGACGAAGGACGCGGGCAACCCGCCAGATCTTCTTCTGTGGCGGCCCACCGGGACGTTCCCGGCACATGCTTGGGTGTGCATTCTCGATTTTGGAAAACTTAATCCAGCCGGGAATATTTATATTGCTGAATTATAAAGGTATAAAAAATGAATCTACTGTCATGATGAGAAGGCTGATCATCACCACATTACTGTACCAATTTACTGTTGTGTGGTGTCTTTTTTTAATTGCTGTTTTTTCTTCTTTTTTTCGTCCCACAAATATGTAATATGTGAACATGTGATTCTGTTCCATTCTGTTTTGTAGGGTTTTTTTGCACAATCCGCGAGCATTGCCACTTTTCATTTCACAGCACATCTCGTATATGTATGTGACGAATAAACCTGACTTGACACCAGGATTTTGTTAGGAATGTCAAGAATCAAGAAAATCACGTGTTTAATTCACATGTGTACTGGGAACAGAAGAATGAAATTCATACTTGCTGCAAATTTCCAGGCACATTAATGCCAGGATACACAAATAAACATTCAATAATACAATAAATTAATAATCAGTACAACTCAGTAATCAGATCCTAATTGTGCAAAGCTAAAGTTGGTGGTGCAACCATAACAAAGTCCATTAAATCATAGTTACTGAAGAAGTGGTTTGTGTTGAGCAATGTTCAAGAGCCTGATAGTTGCTAGGAAGAAGCTGTCCTTCCATATACCAACCACCCTCTATTTGAAAAAGTTGTCCCTTGGGTTCCTATGAAATATTTTCCCTTTTACCTTAAACTTATGTTCTCTGGTTTTTGATTCCCCAACTTTGGGTAAAAGACTGAGTCCATCTGTCCTATCTATTCCCCTCAAGATCTTATACACCTTCATAAAATTATCCTCTTGCACTCCTTGGAATAAAGTCCTAGCTTGCCCAATTTCTCCCTATAGATCAAGCCCCTCAAGTCCTGGGAAAAATGCTCGTAAATCTTCTCTGCGCTCTTTCCACTTAACAACATCTTTCCTACAGCATGGTGACCAAAACGGAACACAAACCTACAAATGTGGTCCCACCAATGTCTTGTCTAACTGTAACATTACATCCCAACTTATATAGTCAGTACCCTGATTGATGAAGACCAATGTGTCTAAAGTCATCTTGACTAAACTATCTACCTGTGACGTTATTTTCAAGGAACTATGTTCCTAAACTCCTAGCTCCCTAGCCCCACAACACTGCCCAGAGCCCTCCTATTCACTGTGATCCTGCCCTGCTTTGACTTCCCAAAATGCAACACCTCACCCTAGCTTCACTTATCTGCAGTAAACTCCATTAAACATTCCTCAGCCCGTTTGCCCATCTGATCAAGATCCTATTGTAATGTTTATGTCTTCGTGATCTACGATACCACAAACTTTAGTGTCATCAGTAAAGTTGGTAATCATGCCTTGTGCATTCTCATCCAAATCGTTGAGAACCGCAAACAGCAACTGGATACAGCTCAGTCACTGGGAAGATTCGACTTTGCCCATAAAACTCAGAAGACACCCGAGTTGCTTATCATAAACAGGGGCCAGCAGTCGATTTCTGGAATGAATTACCAAAGAGAAGTGGTTTCATGAATGACGAGCATGCAGTAAATTCTTTGAGATGGTTAACAGAATCAGCACAATTGTGAATTAGTTTCCCTGTGATATCAGGCAAAGTGCAGCTAGCACAACATGCCTGGAATAAGCAAAAGGATTCAAAGACACTTGGGCATTCCCCTTCAGAAGACCAATCAAAGACCTAAGTAAATGATGCAAGATGAGAAACAAATATTTAAACTCACAGCTGAATATTTTTTTACATTAACAAAACTTATACATAAGCAACTAAGGTACACAAAAATGCTGGAGAAACTCAGCGGGTGCAGCAGCATCTATGGAGCGAAGGAGATAGGCAACGTTTCGGGCCGAAACCCTTCATCAGACTGAAGAAGGGTTTCGGCCCGAAACGTTGCCTATTTCCTTCGCTCCATAGATGCTGCTGCACCCGCTGAGTTTCTCCAGCATTTTTGTGTACCTTCGATGTTCCAGCATCTGCAGTTCCTTCTTTAATACATAAGCAACTAGTTGGATTTTACCTTGGCATGGTCTATTGCACTCTTGCCATGAACCATATGGATCCCAAGCAAACAATTCCAGTTGGTCTTCTATTGGTATGTTAAAAGAGTAACGCACATCAGGGTTGTACAAATTTCCAACGGATAAAACCTAGCAGCATTTAAAGAGAAAATGTCAACCATTTTTAATAAGATGCTTCATTAACGATAAGTACAATTTGAGAGCTCCACAATTAAGTCAGAAAAGTCATAAGGATGTACAATTCCATACAGTCATGGAGTAATACGGCGTGGAAACAGGCCCTTCGGCCCAACTTGTCCATACCGACCAACATATCCCAGCTACACTAGTCCCACCTGCCCAGAGTCCAATTTCCTCAAATGAGCTCTTGGCAGTTTCCACCTCTGGGAGGAAGTGACCCTACGGGTGTCAGGGGTTATGGGGAGAAGGCAGGAGAATGGAGTTAGGAGGGAGAGATAGATCAGACATGATTGAATGGCGGAGTAGACTTGATGGGCTAAATGGCATAATTCTGCTCCTATCACTTATGATCTTATGATCTTATGACCCATGATAAGGAAAAGAGGTGCAATTCTCCTTACCTGCAAGATTAGCTCTTCTTCAATTCGGCCCGTGCAGTTAATACGTTCCACATCACTGTCTGAGCCACTATATTCAATTGTGGCTCCCTGTACACTTACTTCTCTTTTAAACATGCTCACCACAAAGTTTCCGTTCAGGACGAAATTACCTTGACTGTCAGATAAAGCTAAATAGCAGACCAGAAATACTTGTTAGAAAAATTGAAACAAAGAAGATAGATCACAAATTATGCAGCAATTAATTTTCCTATTTTTTTCAGGTTTAAATGTTAAATCACTCTGTTGCGAATAGATAGATCCTTTATCAAGAATCAAAAAATACCCTAGTGTGCTTTGTACACAACTAATTCCTTTGATAGTGCAGAGACTCTACCTGTGTGGGTGAGCTTCTGCTTTGCAAAATGGTAGCAGGTGTGCCAAGGTGAGAAAAGAGATCAATTAACTTTGAACAGTACAGCAGGGCAACATAATGCCGTTAAACTGATCTCATCTGCCTGTACATGATCATATCCTTCTGTTCCCTGCACTTTCATGTGCCTATCTAAAAGTCTCTTAATTGCCACCAGCGTATCTGCCTCCTCCACCATCACTCCAGGCAAAGCATTCCAGTACCCTCACCACCCTCTGCATAAGAATCTTGCCCTGCCCATTCTCATTAAACTTCCCACCTCCCACCTTAGAGCTAGGTTTGGATTGAGTGGATGTGGAGAGGATGTTTCCACTAGTGGGAGAGTCTAGGACTAGCCTCAGAATTAATGGATTGCCAGTTTCCTGCGATGGAGATAGTGAGGTCCAGAAACGCTAGGGAGATGTCGGAAATGGTCCAGGTGAATTTGAGTGCCGGATGGAAGTTAGTGGTGAAATGGATGCAATTCTGCATGGGTGCAGGAAGTAGCACCAATGCAGTCGTCGATGTAGTGGAGGTAGAGTTCGGGGATAGGGCCACGGTACGCCTCGAACATGGATTGTTCGACGTACCCTACTTAAAGGACGATCTTTTAGGAAGGAGATGAGGGGAAATTTATCTAGTCAGAGGGTGATGAAACTGTGGAATACTTTGCCACAGAAGGCTGTTGAGGCCAAGTCAGTGGATATTTTTAAGGCAGAGATAGATTTTTTTTTATATTAGTACAGGTGTCAGATGTTATGGGGAGAAGGCAGGGGAATGGGATTAGGAGGGATAGATAGATCAGCCATGATTAAATGGTGGGGTAGACTTGATGGGCCGAATAGCCTAATTCTGCTCCTACCCCTTATGACCTTTTGACCCTCCAATGTTGGACATTTCTACTTTGGAAAAAGTGTTCTGCCTCTCATAATTTTATATACATCGATCAGGTCTCTCAATCTCTGACGTTCAAGAGTAAACAATCCAGGTTTAACCAACCTCCCCTTGAAGCTGTAACTCAAGCAGCATTCTGGTAAACCTCCTCTGCACCCCCTCCAATGCTTCCACATCCTGCCTGAAATGAGGTGACCAGAACTGCATATTCAGGGTAGACAATATTCCAAATCCTAATTTTTCCTGGTGGTTTATACTCCATTGAGAATATTGTAGAAGGTATTAATAGAGGATCCCTCAGTCTCTACCTCTGGGCCCTGACATCCTCCGTATCTATTTCTACCCCATCCAAAGGAATAACAGCAGTTTAGTTTAGTTAAGTTAAGTTTAGTTTAGTTTGATTTTGTTTAGCAATACAGCATGGAAACAGGCTCAATGGCCCACCGAATTCACGCCGACCAAATTTCACCCATGCACTAGTTCTATCCTACATACTAAAGACAATTTGCAGAGGCCAACTCTATCACTGCACCACTGTGCCATAGTTCTGCTACATTGCACGGAAAAGACAAGCTTAGTCACATATGAAGTGTTAAGAAAAAAGCCAGACCCCACAACGTTTGGGTCAGGATGTAGCTAACCGATTCAAGCTGATGAATAATACAAGACGTCTAAACTCCAGCATAAAGGCTACCAAATATATAGAACAGTACAGTAAAGGAACAGGTTCTTTGGCCCACGATGTCTGTGATGAACATGATGCCAAGTTAAACTAAATTCCTCTGCATATGCCTGATCCATGTCTCTCCATTCCCTACATATCCATTAGCCTATCTAAGAGGATATTAAAAGTATCATCTCTGCTTCTACCACCACCTCTGCCAGTACGTTGTAAACACCCACCACTTTTTTGCATTAAAAACTTGCCCCATACATCTCCTTTAAACTTCCCCCCTCTGACCTTAAAGCTATGCTCTCTTTGACAAAGATTTTGATTGTTTACCCTGAAAGATGGGGATAGGAACAAGGAACAGCATATGCTGGTTTAGCAAAGAAGACACAAAATGCTGGAGTAACTCAGCAGTTCTCCAGAGATGCTGCCTGACCCGCTGAGTTACACCAGCACTTTGTATCTTTCTGAAGGATGAAGAGTTTGATAAATATCTAATTGTTCCAACAATGCAGCAACCTCTCACTGTTACTGGAGTGTCAGCTAATATTTTTATGTCCATGTTTCTGGGGAAGAGCTTGAAAGCACAGCCTTTGTCTCAAAGAAGTGTAACAGTGGGTGTCAACTAGTTGTGGTGGTAGCAAACATTGAGCCATTGTTCTGCAGGGGGATTGTTCAACATGCGTCCTTGATAAAGGACCCATGCACACTTTAAGAATTCTGAATGCTGATGAGAACTGTGTGCATTGCTGTGCATTTAAGTGGGCATGTCCAAGACAAACTGAGATTAGAATTCAATTCATTTGCGATGTGCTTGGCGATTTCATGGCCTTAGCTGATGAAAATGTCCGCATGAAGTGTGACTTCACACTTGGACCCATTTCTATCCCAAAATGGAGTTAAAATATTCAAAGAGAGACAAAGCAAAAACAAAATTTCAAAAAAGCAAAAATCAGATTACTCCTTTCTTTGTAACATAGCTAAAATTGAATTATTCATGTAAGTCATGGGAAGTGTAATGTCTCTTAGGACTGGAGGAGTTTTTTTAAAGTGTAAGAAAACACACAGTCTAGTGAGCACAAAAAAGCCTTCAGACGCTGGAAATTAGAAATCAAAACAAAGAATGTTGGAGTGGTTGCAGATCGCTGGCCCTTCATCACCACTGGGAATTCTGCATTTATTTCCCAGTCTTTCCAGCATTCTCTGACTTAATTATGTTTGCCAAAGTCCACTCTTATCTGAAACTGCATCTGCATTGCAGATTGCAAATGCAAAAATACACGTGCTGCTTGTAAGATGATAGGCAATGAAGATAGTAATCTTTGAACAGATATATTTGGTGTATGGGGAATTGGCTAAATTTTTAAAGGCAAAATAGATCATGAAACCCGTTCTGTACAGTAGAAGGCTGCAGGCACTGAGCAAAGGAATCATGGTCTACTCAATATGCTCACCAAGATAATTGTCATCCTCTGGCTTCCCTGAATAACTGTGTTGCCGTACATCAATATTTGTTGCTCCTGAGGGTATTCGGACAACAATATTATACCCTAGAAGAAAATCAATAACTTTAGTACAAGCGTGGCAAAGGGAAATCTATTAACAGCCAAGACACAAGTCAAGACCTGTCCTTTAATGTATAACTTCTTACTCACCACCAACAACAAATTGCACTTAAGGATAGAGAAATGTCGTAGAACATTCGGCCTTTCAAGATCTCCGTTGGGCAAAACATACATTAGAGCTACTTAACTACGTTTGAAGTGTAATAATCCTAAACAACCCTAACCACAACCCTACCTCAACACTGAACCACTATGGTCTTTGTACTACTACGGTTACACTATGTCATTTTGCTTGCAGTATTATGGTCTGTTTACTTAGTAGAACTGATAATTTGTTGTGTATTTATTTGTTGTATTGTTAGGGTAATGTGCCTGTAAAGATGTAACATAAGAATGTAATTGTTCCAGTCCCAGTGCATATAACAATTAAACACTCTTGAGGCTTGACTTAATAATCACTGTAACCTCAGAAACACAGCAGTCGATTTATAAGATGCAAACCCCGCTAACATCTGAAAGCAAAAGACCATAGATACTGGAAATCTGAAATGAAAGCAGAAAATACTGGGAACACTTAGCAGGTCAAGCAGCATCTGTGGAGAGAGAAACGGTTCACAGGTCAGGTCTGTGACCTATCACCAGGTTTGATGTTGTGATGCGCTTTAAAGGGGCTGTCCCACTGCGGCGACCTAATTGGCGAGTTTAGAAGAGTTTAGGAGAGTTTGAAAAAGTGTCATGTTGAAGACCTCCTTCGACCTCCTTCGACTATGTTGAAGACTAGCTTCAACTAGCCGACTAGCTTCGGGAAAATTGGACACCGAATAGTGGAGAGTGAAGACGACCTCCTTCAATCTCCTTCGACCTCTCTTCGACTATGTTGAAGACTATCTAAGACTACCTTCAACTACCTTCGATTATCTTCGACTACCCTCGATTACCTACAAATAACATACCGACCTACATGCCGACCTACTTCGACTAAACCTACGAGTGAAAAAAATATTGATATTTTCCATGGCGACCTTTTTTTTACTCGCGGGCATTTTTCAGCATGTTGAAAAATACACCGCGACCTAGCTGAGGCCTCGAGTACGCGGGGACTACTCTCGAGCAAGAAGGAGAGTTACAAAGACCTCCTAGGACATCATGTCGACCATGCTGCGAGTATGAGTCGAGGGCAAACTCTTCTAAACTCGCCAATTAGGTCGCCGCAGTGGGACAGCCCCTATAGTCTCCCAATATGGCATCACGTGTGAGTAATTACTAATTTTCATTAAATCATTTTAAATGCAAGAAAAAAAACATAAAAATACTCAATTCAGATACAATTCTAGTTATTACATTTTTAAATAACTGCAAGTTCTTGCTTTTCTCTTGGTGGAAACTTGCCAGAATACGTTTGGTTAAAACTGTGGAAAACACTTTAATGTGCTGTCAAGATACCATTCCTGAATGAAGCTGATTTTTTGTGTGGAACATCGTAAAGATGTACTAACTGTCAATATTTGAAAGGGAAGAACCATTTTCCAGGTGCACTAAGCACAGCTCTCAACACTTATGACATTCTTGATTTACTTCTATGTTGGCCAATTGTACGCAGTCAGTAATAATCGTGACCTTTCTCTAACCCTCCACATGTTTTCGCAGCACAGATGGAGACAAGAGCTGGCTTCTGCTCATAACTATGGGTAATAGCTCTGATTACGCTGAAGTGCATTGCATATGATTGCATTCCCCCCCCCCCCCCCTCAAGTGAATCCATGCATAAATTGTTTATACAACTCTATGGTTGTGTACATAGGCAGAGGATAAAATCAACTCACTTAATTTCAGTATATCCATACACAATAAAGCTCACTCACAGCAACAAAGAAACACTGCAAATATCATTTAGTTACTGCTCTGATGGACCAGATTCTTCCTGGGATACAGTTTTGTCTTTCTGTGGACCTCGTCCAAGTGTGCCAAGGCTTTGATGTGAATAGCAAGACCACAGAGCTCATGAATGATTCTATAAACCTCTATAAGGTTATCCCTCAACCTCCTGAGCTCTGCGGTAAAATGACCCAGCTTATCTGGCCGCTCCTTATAACTCAAGCACTCCAAACGTGCTAACATCCTCATAAATATTTTCTTCATCCTTTCCAGTTTAATGACATCCTTTCTACAGCAGGGCAATACTCCAGATGTGGCCTTAAAAAACATCTTGCACAGCTGTGACAAGATGTCCCAACTCAATAGCCTGACCAATTAAGTCAACCTATGTCCTCTGGTTCTCAATTAAACTACTCTGGGCAAAAGACTCTGTGCATTTACCTAATCTATTCATCTCATGATCTTGTACACCTCTGTACAATCACCATTCATCCTCCTGCGCTCCAAGAAATAAAGTTCTAGCCAGGTCAACCTCTCTCTATTGCTCAGGCTCCTGAATCCTGGCGACATCCTTGTCAATCTTCTCTGCACCATTTCCAGCTTGACAACATCTTTCCTATAACATGGTGACCAAAACTGAACACAAAACTCACCAATGTCTTATATAAATGTAACATGACCTCACAACCTCTGTACATAATACTCTGACTGATGAAAGCCAATGTGCCAAAAACCTTTTTGACCACCCTATCTACATGTGACACCAGTTTTATGGAACTATGTACATGCACTCCTAGATCCCTCAACTACAACATTCTCCAGAGTCCTACCTTTTACTGCGTGGGTCCTGCACTTCCTAAAATGCAGTACCTCATATTTCTCTGTGTTAAATTCCATCAACCATTCCTTAGCCTACCTGCCCAACTGATCAAGATCCTGCTGCAATTTTTAACAACCATCTTCACTATCTACAATACCACCCACTTTTGTGTCATCTGCAAACTTCATTAGTATAGATGACAAACAGCAATGGACCCAGCACTGAACCCTGAGGCGCATTACTAGTCACAGGCCCAGTAGTCACAGGCCTCCAGTCCATAAAATATGACTAAATACTATCACCACTATTCCACTATCAAATTGTAATGTGTCAGATAGTGTTAGTGTAAAGGAGATCTGCAGGGCAACCTTTTTACACAGAGGCTGGTGAGTGCCTGGAACACATTGCCGGGTTTGGTGGATGAGACAGATATGATAGTGGCTTTTAAGAGACTTTTGGATAGGCATATGGATACGCAGGGAATGGAGAGATATATATTATGTGCAGGTAGATGGTCTTGGTATCATGTATGGCACAGACATTGTGGGCCAAAGGGCCTGATCTTGTGCTGTACTTTACAATGTTCTAGGTTCTAAATTTGCCTAAAGGTTGAGTAAAGGACTACAGTTGGTTTACAAGGCTTTCCTGCAGCACCGGCCACCTTCACCATCAAGGAGGACAAGGGCATGGAACAGTGCCATCTCACATCGCAAACCATTCTGATTTGGAAATATATTCCTGTTCTTTCTGTCACTGGGTTAACTCCTCTCCAACCGCACGTGCGAGTAGCTTCACCAGAAGGCCTACAGCAGATCATCACCACCATATCAAGTCAGCCAAGAACAGGCAGGGCTCACCAATAATGTCTCACCCTGTTAATTAATCCTTAAAAATCACAGGGGGAGCTGCTCGGGGTACGTGTCCGTACTGATAGTCGTAAAATTCACAAAGGTAGCAGGTAGGGATATCTGTCATGTATTGACAGATACGAGCAAAACTCACCTGGTGGGGATTGTAGTGCAGAAAGTCTGAATTAGGACAGAACAGCGAGTTCTGCATTAAATACAAGTTGTTAAACGATGAGGAAGTAGAGAAAAGAGACCAGTGATCCAGTTCCACCAGATATTGGAGATATGGATGAGTATCACTGCAGTGCGCAGGAACATAATGGGCATGGGAAGTCCCACAATATCAATGGAAATGCCAGGATTATCTACTAATGGGGGCTGTGCGGATCATGTTGAAGATAAAGGCAAAATCATAATGATTAGCTTTAAGTTTACCAGCTCTGACTCCCACTCCATTTCTATTAATCTAGTCATCCAGAAGCTTTGTCTCCAAGGTTGGGGGTCATGGCAGAGGTTAAAGTGTTTAAAACCTGGAAGAGGAACCAAATGTTCCGCTTAATGATTTGCACATTATTGTTTTGAGTAGCAACCAATCTGGTGACTGATCATTTACATCTCGAAACGAGGCTGATATTACCTTCATTTTAATAGCTTTTCAGTTAACCAAGCATGACATGATTGGTCAGGCTTTGGGAAACAGGAGATAAAAACAGCAGTGGGCTGATTCTATAACACGGGCTGCATTGAATCACAGGGCAGGAGAATCAGATCCCACATCACATGCGGATAAATGTGAGGTTATCCACTTTGGTAGCAAAAACAGGAAGGCAGATTACTATCTAAATGGCGTCAAGTTGGGAAAAGGGGAAGTACAACGGGATCTGGGGGTCCTTGTACATCAGACTATGAAAGTAAGCATGCAGGTACAGCAGGTAGTGAAGAAAGCGAATGGCATGTTGGCCTTTATAACAAGAGGAATCGAATATAGGAGCAAAGAGGTCCTTCTGCAGTTGTACCGAGCCCTAGTGAGACCATACCTGGAGTATTGTGTGCAGTTTTGGTCCCCTAATTTGAGGAAGGACATTCTTGCTATTGAGGGAGTGCAGCGTAGGTTTACAAGGTTAATTCCCGGGATGGCGGGACTGTCATATGCTGAGAGAATGGAGCAGCTGTGCTTGTACACTCTGGAATTTAGAAGGATGAGAGGATATCTCATTGAAACATAAGATTGTTAAGGGTTTGGACACGCTAGAGGCAGGAAACATGTTCCCGATGTTGGGGGAGTCCAGAACCAGGGGCCACAGTTTAAGAATAATGAGTAAGCCATTTAGAACGGAGACGAGGAAACACTTTTTGTCACAGAGAGTGGTGAGTCTGTGGAATTCTCTGCCTCAGAGGGCTGTGGAGGCAGATTCTCTGGATGCTTTCAAGAGAGAGCTAGATAGGGCTCTTAAAAATAGCAGAGTCGGGGGATATGGGGAGAAGGCAGGAACGGGGTGCTGATTGGGGATGATCAGCCATGATCACATTGAATGGCAGTGCTGGCTCGAAGGGCCGAATGGCCTACTCCTGCACCTATTGTCTATTACCACCCACTCTACCCCAGCACAAACCATTCCCTCCTTAATCACCCCAGCTCCCACTTACTGCCTAACCATGCTCAAAAAGATCCCCTCATTATGTGAAACACTCAACTAATATAGTCACAAAGTTGCATAGCACAGAAAAAGGCACATCGGCCCACCATGACCAAGCCGCCTGTTGTGTTTTCCTGCACTAATCATTTCACCCACATTTGGTGCATGGCCAATGATTACTCTTTAACTCTGTGAATAAACTCCCTGCCCATTCATCAAGAGGATTAGATGGGCCAAAATGTGTTAGGTGTATCCAAGAAGGTTTTCTTAAACAGTGTGTGGATAGCCCAACTTGAGGAAGGATCTTGTATTGGATCTTGTATTGGACCTTGTATTTTGAACCTAGACTGTCCAGGTGACTGATGCTACAGTAGAAGAACATTTTGGAGTTAGTGATCACAACTCCATGAGTTTTAAGATTGTTTTAAATAGGGACAGGTCCGGATGATGGGGGGAAAGATACTGAATTGCGGCAAGGCAGATTACAATGTCATTAGGCAGGAGCTAAGGAGGGTAGATTGGGAGCAGTTGCTATTGGGTAAATCCACAGATGACATGGGAGTGGTTTAAAGGCAGCAAGGTAAGGGAACCATGGATGACCGAGGAGGTTGCAAACTTGGTGAGGAAGAAAAAGGAAGCATAAGTCAGTTTGAAGAAGGTGGCATCAGACTGGGCTTATGAGCAATATAAAGCGAATAGGAAAGAAATCAAGCCGGCGATTAGAAGGGCCATGAAAAGTCTTTGGTGAGTCGGATTAAGGAAAATCGTAAGGCTTTTTATATGTATGTTAAAAATAAGAGGGTGAGGTTGGCCAGGGAGAGGACTATTTTCCTCTGAACAGGAGAGCTGATTCTTTTATATGCATCGACAGTCCCAGATCACGCAAGTGCTCTGAGAACAGTCTGTCACCCTAACATTCCCTCAGTCGGAAACGGTGTTGACTGAGATTGCAAAGGTTGCCCTGGTGAGTTATTAGGGTTGAACTAATACAGATCTTAGTTAGATCTTAGTTAGAATTAGTTAATTATTGTAGATCTGTCCTAGAGATTCAATGGATGCCAGACCACAGGAGTTGCTGAACTATAGACCAGGGGGTATGGAGTTGTACATCTTTAGACAAGTCAAGTGTGCATTCCTACTTTTATTTAGAAAACTGTTAAATATTTATTGTAAATTTAATAATATATTGCTTATTCCTGTCTATGAGATTTATCCACATTATACTGCATCTGGCATGTGTCTGCTCACTTCCTCAATCAGCTTGTATCTTCTCCACATCCTCGTCAGGGCTCTCCCTCCCACCCAGCTCTGTGTTGTCCTCAAACTTGGAGATAGTACATTTAATTCCCTCATTTGAATCCTTAATATTCATAGTGAATAGTTGGGGTCTCAGCACTGACACCTGTGGCACCTCCCTAGTCACTGCCTGCTACTCAGAAAAACAAACTTGAATTCCTATTCTTTGTTTCCTGCCAGCCAACCAGTTCTCTATCGCATGCTAATCTTTCATGTTAGATTTTATCGAAAGCTTTTGGAAAGTCGACACATCCACCAGTTTCCCTGATCTTTTCTGTTTGATAGAACCTTAAAAAAATCAAGTAGCTTTGCCAGGCATGATTTTCCTTTCATGAATCGACATTTGCTTCGTCCAACCCAGACACCCTACTGCAAGCACTTTGCTATTACATCCTTTATAATGGACACCTGCATTTTCTTCACCACTAAGATCAGGCTAACTTAGTCTAGAATTCTCCGTTTTCTCTTTACCTGCTTTTTAAATTGTTGATATCACATTAACTAGCTTCCAATCCACTGGAACTGTTCCAGAGTCCAAAGAATATTGGAAAATGACCACCGAAGCCTCCATTATTTCGTACCAGGATCTGGGGGAGTTTTGGGTTCAGTTTCTCAAACACCATTTCTCTACTTGTACTAATTTCATTCCATTCCTCCCTCTCACTAGACCTTGTGTTCCCCATCATTCCTGGAAGTGTACATTGCATCGAGCCTCAGAATTAATTGAAGCATCCTATTCTGTAGTGGCCATTCTTTTCCATGACTACACACGATATTGCTTGTTAATCTTTCCTTATTGTACAATGACAAGTCTAGATCTGCTCCCTGGTTGTTTCCTTAACATATTGGGTGAAAATGTGCTTTAGGTATTCCTCTTCTGCATTATCATTGCTAATTTGTTTGCCCAATCTATATGTAGATTAAAGTATCCCATAAAGATCCTTATTACACACATCTCTAATGTCCTGTTAAAATCCCACCCCCTACATCATTACCCCTTTCTGGGGTGGATACAATGTCTGAATGGTTACAACCCCCATTAACGTTAGATGCCCCATTCCTGTTCCTTGGACCCATACAGATTCCACAACCGACGTGGAGGAGCAATATCCTTCCTCACTAATATATTGATGGAGAAACAAGGAACTGCAGATGCTGGTTTAAAAAAAAGACACAAAGTGATGGAGCAGCTCAGTGGGTCAGGCAGTCACTCAGGTAACAGAGGTGAAGAGATGCTGTTGCATCAGTAGTTCTTGATTTTTTCAGATTGTCTTTTCCTCTTTGCCTCCACCACTCCACATTTACTTACTGTGGAATAGGTAAGCTGGGCATGTGTTTCAATGCTGAGATACCAGTGCTGTTCAGCTTGTGCTGGAGCACTGCACGTTAGTCAGCAATCACTGATTGTTGTGGTTGACAGCATAAGCAGAGCAGGGGGTTGCTGACAATTTTCTTCTCAATTACAGGAAGTGCAGATAGACCCACAGTTACTCTTATTGAAAAATTCTTGCATTAAATGCTCCAGTGTGGTGTTCTTATTTTCGCAGCAGTTTGTTGGCTCAAGTCTTAGTTTTGAATCGGGCATTGATTATTTTACTGTTTGAGCTGCCATGAATTTGGGATGATCTCATGTGTTTGCAATGATGCCATCGGCTCCTATTATTGGGATGCCTGCCAGTGAGCCTGATAACATTTGGGAACAACGAGCCGATTATCACACTATGACCACTAGGTAATTCCGTCAATGAGAGGAAAAGACAGCAGCAAATCCAGAAAGAAAAAAACATGGGCTTGGGAGAATATTAAGAATGTTCCAGAAGATATTAAAGCCAAAAACCAAATGCCAAATATTACATTATAAATTATTTTAATTATGTCAGATGTACTGAATTTTAAAGAATTATAATGTTGACAAATTATGTAGGAAGGAACTGCAGATGCTGGTTTAAACCGAAGATAGACGCAAAATGCTAGAGTAACTCAGCGGAACAGGCAGCATCTCTGGGGAAAAGGAATGGGTGATGTCTCGGGTTGAGATCCTTCTTCAGACAATTTATTTCGATTCAACCAAAATGCAGCATCTGCAACCACATCTACTTTAATTGGGAAGACTGCAACATATTCAATTTATATTTAAGTTAAAAAAAGATTGAAATGAATGTGTTGAACTTCTTTATAACTTACATTCCTTTTCACAGTGGTTTGGTCAAAGAGCTCACAATATTGAGTGTTTTGCCACTTCCTGGACTGCAGCTTACAGCAAGCACTGGACACCCCTTCTGTGACAGTTTTCTGACCATTTTTACCAGCGAGAGAAATGGCTCTATTCTCTCAGGTATAGCTGAATATTGCTGCAGCAGGACTCTGAAGTATCCTCCCCAGGACTTCTGTATGACCAAAATGGTTGATGAGAACAGAGCTGTGGATGTTGTATGTATGGATTTCAACAAGGTTCCAGACGGTAGGCTCCTCTAGAAGGTTAGATCGCATGGGATCCAAGGAGATATAGCAAACTGGATAGAAAATTGGCTTTATGAAAGGAAGCAGAGGGTGATAGTGGAAGGTTGTTTTTTGGACTGGTGGCCTGTGACTAGTGGTTTAGGGCTGGACCCAATGCTGTTTGCTGTTTGTCATCTATATCAATGATTTGCATGAGAACGTATGAGACACGATTACTAAGTTTGCAGATCACGCAAAAGTGGGTGGGATTGTAGATAGTGAAGATGGTTGTCAGAAATTACAGCAGGATCTTGATCGGTTGGGCAGGTGGGCTAAGGAATGGAGTTTAACACAGATAAGTGCAAGGTGTTGCATTTTGGAAAGTCTAAACAGGGCATGACCTATGCAGTGAACGTTAGGACTCTGGGGAATCTTGGAGTGCAGGTACATACTTTCTTGAAAATGGCGTCACAGGTAGACAGGGTGGTCAAGAAGGCTTTCTGCACATTGCCTTCATCAGTCAGAGCATTGAGCATAGAATTTGGGAGATCATTTTACATATGCACAAGATATTGGTGAGACCAAATTTAGAGTATTATGCTCAATTCATGTATCTGTCTAACTGTTTCTTAAACTTTGCTATAGTCCCCACCTCAACTACCTCATTTGGCAACTCGTTCCATACTACCCACCATCTTTTGTGAAAAAGTTACTCCTCAGATTCCTGTTATTTCTTTTCCCCTTCACCTTAAACCTATGTCCTCTGGTCCTCTATTCCCCTATGCCGGGCAAGTGACTGTGCATCTACCCGATATATTCCTCTCATGATTTTATACACCTCCATATGAAGACCACTCATCCTCCTGCACTCCAAGAAATCATGTCCCAGCCTCAACCTCTCCCAATAGCTCAGACCCTTGAATCCTGGCAACATCCTCGTACATCTTCTTTGTACCCTTTCCAGCTTGGCAACATCTTTCCTATTAACATGGTGCCCAGAACTGAACACAATACTCCAAATGCAACCTCACCAACGTCTTATATAACTGCAACATGACCTGCAAACTTCTATACTCAATACTCTGATTGATGAGGTCCAATGTCCTAAAAGCTTTTTTGACAACCCTATCTATCTGCGACTCCACCTTCAAGGAACTATGTACTTACACTCCTAGATCTCTCTGCTCTATAACAATCCCCAGCGCTCTACAATTCACTGTGTAGGTCCTGCCCATATTAGACATCCCAAAATGCAATACCTCACATTTCTCTGTATTAAATTCCCTCAACCATTCCTTGGCCCACCTGGCCAACCGATCAAGACAATGCCGCAATTTTTCACAACCACCTTCACTATCTGCAATGCCACCCACTTTTGTAAAAGCATGCAATCTTGCCATTTACATTTTCATCCAAATCATCGACATAGATGACAAACAGTAACGGGCCCAGCACTGAACCCTGAGGCACACCACTAGTCACAGGCCTCCAGTCAGAAAAGCAACCTTCCACCATCACCCTCTACTTCTTTCCATGAAGCTAATATTCTATCCATTCAGTTACCTGTCCTTGGATCCCATGCCATCTAACCCTGGAGCAGCCTACCATGTGGAACCTTGCCAAATGCTTTGTTGAAGTCCATATATTCAACATCTACAGCTCTGCCCTCATCAACCTTTTAGGACATTGTGAAGATTGGGACTGGGAAGATTGTGTGGACAGGTTTGGATGTAGATTAGTAGGATGTCAAAACAGAACCTTTGACGTGTTTGAATTGCATAGTGCTGTTTTGAATTGGGCATTGATTATTTTACTGTTTGAGCTGCCATGAATTTGCTGGGTTTCAAGTACTTTGCGACTAATAATATCATTAACATGTTTCGATATTATTCGCTTAATTTGCTGAGAACATAAGATGCCATTAAATATTGAGTGATCTCTGCAAACATCCCTTCTTCGGTGGTGCAGTGGTAGAGTTGCTGCCTTACAGCGCCAGATACCTGGAATCGATCTAGACTACTGGTGCTGTCTGTATGGAGTTTGTACGTTCTCCCCATGACCTGCGTGGATTTTCTCCAGGTGCTCCGGTTTCCTCCAATGCTCCAAAGAGATAGGTTAATTGGGTTGGTAAAATTGAAAATTGTCCCTAGTGTGTGTAGGATAGTGTTAGTGTGCTGGGATCATTGGTCGGCGCAGACTCGGTAGGCCGAAAGGCCTGTTTCAGCGCTGTCTCTCTAAACTAAACTAAACCTTTGATTATATGATGGAAGCAAGGACACTGATGAAGCAACAGATGGTTAGGACAAGGGACGAGGGACATCCTGCAGGGATGTCCCGGGGCTAAAGTATCTCTGTACATTTTCAAATATAGATTCTGCAATCTGAAGAAGGGTCCCAACCTTAAACGTCACCCATCCTATTTCTCACGAAATGCTGCCTGACCCAATGATTCACTCTAGCACTTTGTGTCTATCTTTTGGTATAAACCAATCTGCAGTTTTTTGTTTCTACTCTAGTTTCTTCTATTGTTGGGTGATGGGATCGATAAATAATGTAGATGGATGAAGTAGAATACTGCATTTTAGGATTTGAAACGTCTTTGTTGTAATAATATCATGCACCAGGTGGGGGCGACAATCTATCTAATCTCAAACCATCAGGGTGCTCCCAGCAAGAACTTCCAGAACTGGTCATTTACCAAAATAAAATTCATTTCTTTGCAAAACTTTAAAAGTTCCAATAAAAACTTTGCTTTGTGGTGTGCCGCAGGGATCTGTGATATTTCGACAATTGTTTGTCAATTTGGATGACAATGTAGTTAATGTGGTTAGAACGTTTGTGGATTACACCAAAATTGGCAGTAAACGGGAAAATGAGGAAGGATCTGGATCGACTAGGTAAGTGAGCCAAGGGTTAGTAGATGGAATTTAACTCTGACAAGTATCAGGTGATTTTAGTAAGTTAAATCAAAGTAGGACTTAAACGGTAACTAGTAGGGCTCTAGATAGTGTGGTCGAGCAGAAAGACACGTAGAGGTACATAGTTCCCTGAAAGTGGCAATGCAGGTAGATAGAGCGGTAAGTAAGGCTACACTTTACATTATCAGAACTGATGATGAGTATTGGAGTTGCGATGTCATATTACAGCTGTAGAAGGCATTGATGAGATCACATATGGAGTACTGTGTGCAATTCCGGTTACACTGCTGCAGAAAGGATGTCATTAAGTTGAAAAGGGCATGGTAAAGATTCACTAGGATGTTATCAGGACTTGATAACATCCTGGTGTTGAGTTATAAGGAAAGGGTGAATAGGCTGGAACCATTTCCCTGTCGTGTAGAATGCTGAAGGGTGACTTTACAGAGGTTTATAAAATCATGACATTTTATGATTTCAAAAATGACATGAAATGGAGGTTTATAAAATTACTAGGTCACAATCTTTATTAATAAGATCGCAGTCTTTTTCCAAGGATAGATGAGTTCTGTGTTAAAGGGCGTAGGTTTAAGAAGAGAGGGAAAAGATTTAAAAGAGACCTGAGGGGCAATTTCACACGGGGGTGGTGTGTATATTGAACAAGGTGCCAGAGGAAGCTGTAGAGGTGGTTATAATGATGATATTGAAAAGACATTTGGACAGATACCTGGATAGAAAAAGTTTGGAAAACATGGGTCAAATGCTGGCATATGGGACCGAGTCAGTTATAAAACCTTGCCAACATGGATGAGTTGGGCCAAAGGGCTAACTTAGTGCAGTACGATTCCATGACTCTAAATGATGCTTATGGATCATTGTCAATAGAATACTTTCAACAATGCTGTAACATTACACAGGCATTAGGGCAGGGAGTTTTCAGAGCAGGTGATGCTGGAATATTAACACAGACATGTGTTAATACGGGTCTACTACTGATTTTCCGACAACTGGTGGTCCTGCACCTCCTTTAAACTCAACAAAAATTATGAGAGCGCACTTGAAATTCCCCCAAAAATATATTGCCTAGGCAGGTGAAATCCCTCTGACTTCCAACATCCTGGAAAATACCACTATCCCATCTGCCATTTCAATGACACTTGAAACCTCAGAAGAATAGACCACACCTTCACTTGCCATTACCCTTTCCTCAGCCCTCTCGCTAAAGCCTCTTGAGCCTTAGCCTCAATGCTGCACTTACCCTCAACACAACGCCTCACCTCAACACAATTTCTGTCACAACAAGGCCATTCCCAATATGCCTGTACTTCCTTTTATTGGCTTCTGCATCTGATCCTCCATCAAATATACACCTGCCTTCTCTTGATCCGCCTTCTGTTGAAAAATGCTTCTTTTCAATCAAAACCTGCTCTTTCATTCAACTCTCCCGCCAATATTTCAAAACTGTTTTCTCTCCTCTAGAAATGGCTGCTCACCAACTTTCTCCTCGACTTTAAAAAATAAAAAAACAATCTTTCCTTCTTGAGGAATATATATATATATATATGACCTAGTCGTGAATGTCAATGGGTTGGTGAGTGAGTTTCCTAACTGCACCAAAATTGGAGGAGTTGCAGACAGTGAGGAAGGCTGTCAGAAGAAGGCTGTCAGCTGTAAAAAGAGGCAGAAAAATGGCAGATGGAGCTTAACCCAAACAAGTGCAAGGTGTTGCACTTTGGGAGGTTGAATGTAAGGAGAGAATATACAGTTTAATGCACAACCTCTATTGATAGGGTGGTACAGAAGGCTTACCTTCATTGTTTACCATATTCTTGCCTTCATTGCAGGGGACATTGAATATAAGAATCAAGAAGTCACATTGCAACTCTATAGGACTTTGGTAGGTCACATTTGGAATACTGTGTGCACTTCTGGTCGTCCCATTACAGGAAAGAAGTGGATGCTTTGGAGAGGGTGGAAGGGAAGTTTACTAGAATGCTGTCTCGATTAGAGGGTTTCAGCTACAGGGGGAGGTTGGATAGACTAGAGTTATTTTCTCCAGAGCATCGGAGTTTGAATGGAGATTTGATAGAAGTATATACGATTATGGAAGACATAGATAGGGTAGACAATCAAAACCTTTTTACCCCAGAGTGGAAATGTTTGGTGAAATGGTTGCCTAGTTTATGGTTGGTCTCGCTGATGTAAAGGAGGTCATATCAGGAGCACCGATGCAGTAGACAAGGTTGGAAGTGCAAGTGAATTTCTGTCTCATCTGGAGTGTTGCTGGGACTGCAGAGTGGAAGGAAGAGAAGAGGTGTAAGGACAAGCGTTACATCTCCTACCATAGCAGGGACGTGCTTGGTTGGAAGTGTTGAGCTAAACTAGATTTGAGGAATGGTCTGCGTGGAAAGTGGAAAGGGACAGGGAGAGGAAGATGTAACTGGTAATGGGATTACATTTAAGGAGGCGGAAATGTCAGGGAACAGTGCGGAGGCTGGTAGGGCGACGACCATGGGAACGTAAGAAACATGGCCGCCAACCTGCACACAGCAAGCTCCCATGAGTAGCAATGCGAGCAGTCTTGGTACTGTACCACAGTGGCCAAGTTACTGAACTGACAGACTGAATTCTGAGTCACTGACACAAAGGCTGGAGATCAAATCTGCACATGGCAGTCGTGGGATTTAAATTCAAACAACTAAATTAACCTGGAAATAGGGAAAAAAATGAAGTCCAGAAATGGTAGCCAGGAAATCGCTAGACTGTTGTAAAAATCTTTCTGTTTGACTAATGTCCTTCAAGGGAAGAGATCTCCCATCCTTATCAGGCCTGGTCAACACATTATTTCAGACTCACTAATGTGGCTTTTCCTGCAATATTTTCCAGTGGGTATGTCCTGTCCACTCTGAGAGACAGATGCTATGTCATCACTGAAGCTGACCACACATGCAACAGGAATATCAAAGCCAATCGGACAGTGCCAAGCACTTAATGAGAATCTGTGCTCATTAAAATATAGGTCAAACAACGGAACTTACATACGCATCCGCAATCTGCACCCCCACCGAGACTTCCCCGCTGGGGACGATACAATTATCCAGTAATTGTACAGTAGAGTATAAATAATTAGCAGTACAGTGTGTGACTTAGGGAAACCGCTCACACTTGGCAATTCCATCCAAATCTGTTCACTCGGCATCTGATAGCTCAAAGGTAAGTGCCGAGCTCCACAGGAACCCGTCTCACTGTTGTAAGAGACAGACCTGTGGAGAAATGGGAAGGACAAAGCAGAAAGTCCAAACATTCCAGGGCAGGCTCTCACCCAGATCATCTCTGATTTGGCGAGTTCTTATTAACCAGTTCTACTCACTGCCAATCTTCAGGTTGGGTGGATCTGAGAAAGGTCCCCAAATGCTCCCAGATCTGAAAATCCCCCGATGTCCCTTCACTTCTGTCCTCCGTTAATCCTACATGAGGTCTTTAAAACCTGTCTCTTTACCCATCCTTTTGGTCACTTGTTCCAATGACTAGGTGCCAATCTTAAATCAATAGCTTTCCTGAGAAAGATCGTCGTAGAGACTCCAGCTCAGAAACAGGTTCATCCACATCGACCTTCAAGCACCTATTTTGCAATGGCAACACGCAGGAGCAATGAGGCAATATCTCCGAGAGCTGCTCCGTTGGACCACTTATAGAGTCATACAGCATGGAAGCAGGCCACTTGGCCCACCACATCCTTGCCAACCAGTGGTTCCCATGCAAATTATCCCACTTTCTCACATTTAGCTTGTAACCATCCATGCACCAATGCTACTAACTGTAGCGAAGACTCGTGCTGAAGGTACATAAATACGTTATCATCTGACTGCCATATATTTACCAGATTAAAGGCAGACTGTAGAATCCAGTGCATTTATCTTCTGAATACAGCAACACGTGACTGCAGAAAATGGTGGGTATTTTTTAATAATGGTGGGATTTTTTAATAACTAAAAGTCTATTATTGTTACTGCAAGTTAAAAAATTATAAAGGCTTTTTGTTACATTGTTATTCATTGCACAAGTTGCACAATAGAGGCGATTCGTGCCAATTTCACTGGACACCTGAAGTGAACTGTATTCGTAAGAGAGAATTGTGTTTGATCAATGTGGGGAAGTTACACAGAAAGGATATGTTGTGTAAAGATGTATTACGGCAGAACTACCTGCATGTTTTAAATGGCCATAAACATAACAGTGCAGGAGAGGATGATAGAAAGTTACTCAGAGACTCCACTAATACTTATCCCTTAACCAAAGTAAAAAATGTAAACATTTTACTAGACATTTAGGTCATGTGTGCATGTGCTTTATAAGCTTTTGATACCTGTAAAAGACACAGCATCGGCAGAGAAATAGTTTGGATTATTCTGACATTGCGAAAGGTAACATATAACGTCTATAAAAGTGTTTCTTTTTTTTTCTTGAAAATTAAACGGACATATATGTTGGAAATCTGTAATAATAATAGGACACGCAGGAATCAATTGGCATCTGTTGACCTGTGACATTGTGAACACCCGTCTCTTCAACAATGGAGAAACCAAACACGGACTGAGTACTGGCTTTTCGGAGCACCTACACTCTGTCCACAGGAGCGACCCTGGGCTTCCTGTTGACTCCCACTTTAAGTCACCAACCCACTCGCACTCTAACCTCTCTGACTGTGACCTCCTACACATTTACATTGAGGGGCCATGAGGAACAACACCTCATCTTCCATCTGAGCACATTGCATCCTTCTGGACTCAACATCAAATTCTGCAATTTCAAGCAAGTAGCGTTCAATGTCTGGGTTAGAACTGGCCACAACATTGGTGATACTGGCACAGTTTTTTTGCTTTAATGCAAACTTCTGCATTCATAACTCTTACATTCCATTCTCTCTTATTTTACAACTTTTATCAATGAAGGAGCACGTTCTTTCTCCCTGTCTGCCCTCAGTAACCCTTCAACCTAATTACCTACAATTTATCCCCAGGGCAACCCTGACCTCACCCTCAGCGATAGTCCCTTTGTCCCATGCATCACTCTCACCCCTTCCCAGATGCATCCAGTTCTGATGAAGGGTCTTTGCCCCAAAACTTTAACACTGTTTCTCTCTCTCACTTATGCCCTTCCGTTTTAGACTCTCGGACCTAGGAAAAAAGTGGGACCATCCACCTTATCCATACCGCTCATGGTTTATAAATGTCTTTAAGATCATGCCTCATGTTCTATCACTCCAGTGAGCACAGTCCCAACCTCTTCAGTCTTTTCTCATAACTCAAAACATCCAGTCTGGCAACATCCTTGTGAATCATTTCTACATCCTCTCTAGCTTAATCATATCTTTTGTATTGTTTGACTACCAGAATATCACACAAGATTCCAGATGCGTGCTCATCAATATATTGTACAGCTGTAGCATGATCTCCCAACTCTTATACTCAATGCCCCATCCATTGAAAGCAGGTGTGCCACTCTGCACCACTTTGCCTACCTGTGTCGCCACTTTAGAAAACTGTGTTCTTGCTCCCCCAGATCTCTTAGTTCTTCAGTACCACCCAGAGCTTTGCCATTCAATGTGTATGTCTTACACTAGTTTACATCTCAAAATCCATCACTTTGCACTTGCCTAAGTTAGATTCTAGCTGCCATTCCTTTGTCACTTTCCCAATTGACCTAGATCCTGTTTTAACCTTGGACAACCTTCTCCACTGTCCAAGTGCAATCCATAATTTACCAAAGTTATCCACAAATTATTGATCTTGCCATCCATTCAGATTGTTGATATATATGACAACAGTGGATCCAGCACCTATCCTTGTGGCACACCACCAGTCACAGTTTTCCAATGGGACCTATTCTCTGCCAAGTTATCCTTTTTCTCTTAATGTAAAATCTCTGAGCTACTCTAAATTATCTGTCAAGGTATTCTGTCTCCTTTTTGCCCTCCCTCTTAAGTGTACCCCTACATCCCTTGTACTTCTCAAGAGATTAACTTATTCCAAGCCACCTAAATGTGACAGACTCCTCCTCCTTTCCCTGAACAAGGTCGCAACATCCTTCATTAACCAGGGTTCCCTAGTCCTGCCAGCCTTGCCCTTCACTCAAGCAGGAACCAGCTGGCCCAGAACTCTGTTGATCTCACTTTTAAAAGCCTTTGACGTGCCTGACATCCCTTTAGTCTTTCTAAACAGTCTTTCCCAACCAACTATCGAATGCCATCAAAATTAGCCTTGTTCCAGTTCAGAGCTTGAATCAGTGGATCAGTCCTATCCTTTCCAACAACTATTTAAAAACTATTAGAATTATGGTCACTGTTCCCAAAGTGCTCCCCAACTGACACTTCAACCACTGCCTCAATTCCCAACAGGAGGTCCAATGTGGCTCCCTCTCCAGTAGGGCCATCTAGAAAATGCCTGATAAAACGTTCGTGGACACACTTAACAAATTCCGCCCTGCTCAATCCTTTAACATTATGCAATCCCAAACAATATTAGGGAAATTTAAATCTCCTACTATTCCAACTCTATCATTTCTACACCTATCTGCTATTTCTTTAGTTTAATTCCGAGATACAGCGTGGAAACAGGCCCTTCGCCCCTCTGAGTCCATGCCGACCAACGATCACCCATACATTAGCTATATATTATCACAGTTTCGCAACCTACACACTAGGGGCAATTTACAAAGCCAATTAACCTACAAACCTACATGTCTTTGGAATGTGGGTGGAAACCCAACGCGGTCACAGTACAAACTGTACAGATAGCACCTGTGGTCAAAATCGAAAACAGGTCTCTGACGCTGTCAAGGGCCTGTCCCACTGTACGAGGTAATTCAAGAGCTCTCCCGAGTTTTAAAAAAAATCAAACTCGTGGTAAGCACAAGCGGGTATGTCGGAGCTCGGGACGTCTCTTAGCGGCTCGTAATGCTAATGGCAGGTACTCGGGAAATGCGGTAAGCTCGTGAAGACTCGTGAACATTTTTCAACATGTTGAAAAATGTCCACGAGAGCCCCGAGTACCTACGAGCGGCTATTACCGTAATTCTCCGAGTTCGAATCAGGGGAAACTCGGGAGCTCGTACAGTGGGACAGGCCCTTAAGGCAGCAACTCTACCACTGTGCCACGATACCCCCTTACTTCCTTATATATTTGCTCCTTTTTACCCACTGATTATTCCATCAAAGTGATAACCCTTTCTTGTTACTATCACCTATTTGCCACACTGTATGATTCAACTGTATGCCATAAAAAAATATATCCTCTCTTAAGTGCTGCTGTGATGCCCTCCTGAAACAAAAACTTCCCCTCCTCTCTTACCTCCTGCTACAAACCTGTAGCATCTATACATGGACACTGAACTGCCAGCCCT
The DNA here is from genome assembly GCA_038087875.1 of Malacoraja senta. Classification (NCBI taxonomy): domain Eukaryota; kingdom Metazoa; phylum Chordata; class Chondrichthyes; order Rajiformes; family Rajidae; genus Malacoraja; species Malacoraja senta. The sequence continues at coordinate 72,445,804 of CM075979.1, read as the reverse complement.
ACCCTTCCTTCAACTATGTGTCTATAATAGCTATAATATTCCAATCCCATTTACCAATATGTTCTGAGTACCTCTACCTTACCTCTCAGGCCTCTCGAATTAAAATGAATGCTGTTTAGCCTTTCAGACCTTCCACACTTCCTGACCTGCCATTGCCTGAGCCCCCAACTGAACACTCATTTAAACTTTCCACCAACGTTTCCACCTATCACACAGACTACAGGTACCACCATTCTCTCCCAACTTTAAACCCTCTCGAGTAGCTCTAGCAAATCTCCTTGACAGGATATAGATCCCACTCCAGTTCAAGTGCAACTCATTGCGCGTGTACAGATTATCTGTACACCAGAAGAGATCCCAATTGTTCACAAATCAGAATTTTTCTCTCCTGAACCAGTTCCTCAGCCACAAATTCATCTGCTCTATCTTATTCTACCCTGACTCGCATATGTTTCCAACCTTCTTTGTTTCTTCTTTTCTTGATTCTTTGTTGTTGATCACAAGATTGAATATCTGTGAACATTGCTAAAAAGGCAATGGTCTAATAATTAGGCGAGAGGTTTATCTTGGATCTTGGAATTAATATTTAAACTGTTTTGTCACCAGTGCCATGATTGGGTAGGGATAAAGACACAAGGTTTTAACATTCCACAAGTAAAATTATGCTGAGTCCTAATAAAGCATGATTACTGGATTTGCAAAAAAGGATTAATCCCTTCTTTCAAAATTAAGCAGCCATAGAAAATCTTTAGGCACTATAACAGGGAATTAACCAGATGCACTTTACAGTTAGCTTAACAGCTGTGCACAGTGGAAATCCAACTCCTGGATTGCAATTTAAATAAGGAGTTGAAAGTGCAAAGTGCGAAGGTCCAGGCTCAGAAAGGAATTGCACTGTTTGATCCTATAACCAAAGTTTGACTTGTTCACTCGATTTTCCCACAATGTTGTTTTCTATAATTAAAGCACAGTTCGACTCAATTTATATTTCATGTTTGAAAAAATGAAGCGGTCGCCAGCTCTTTCTTTTGCCTTGCTGTTTTAAGTTTCTTTAAAATACAAATAGAACAGCCCTCTGAAATAGCACTTATTTTCTCCTTGCTGTTGATCGGTTGATGTTGGGCTATGCAGTGGACAGAACTTACCATATTGTGCATTGTTAAATGTACCAGCCAGAGTCCGACAGGAGGAATTATCTCCTCCACATACTCCACACTTGTCCCGCCTAGCTTTGGAATTCAACACATGGTCACATCCCGCTTGCTGTAAAACAAGTGCTGGAGATTAGGTCATGGTTAATGTACAAGTAACAGCATACAATTACCTACCAAATAAGTTCTCATTAACTAGGGAATGGGTAAACTTGTCAAACATTATCCAGCCAGTTTTATTTAATTATAAACAGCAGCTTCGCAGAAGTGGTGATGTCAGCTGCAGACAGCTTGCTGGCCACATATTTGGCATTTGCCAAGTTCTGCACCATACTATTAGTACAGGATGAAGTACCATAAACCAGCATCAGAGTAGAGGTTTGCCTCTGTGCCAAAATCCATGGTTACCACCCTCATAGTATCAAATCTCATGCTTGGCTACCTTTCACTGGAGTTTGGTGAACTCTGGCACAGGTCCCATGCAACTATGAAAAGGATAAGGGATTAGTTGCCAACTGAGGAACAATTGAATGTGTGACAATTGTATATTTCAGGCTTACTTCATATATCTCCATCCACATCAAGAAACACATCATCAACCTGAGGTTACCTCACCACACGATGTTGGTGATGCAGGACATGCTGTATGAAGGCAGGCGTTCCGGTGCTTGGATATCGGGGAAGCACCAGTGTGTGGAGAGTGAACCGAACGCCTAGCACAAAGGAACATTTGCTGGGAGGTCCAATAGCCATGACAGAGCCTCTTGGGTGTTGGTACAAGGCCAGGTGCACACATTGAAAAACTTTTGTTGGTTAACCATGAGGTTCACTGATGTCAGTTGTGCAACCTCCACTGATGAGCCCGAGTGTGGCTGGCAAGACCAAGCAGGAAGTGCACACTTGGGAACAGCAAGGATGTGGGGAAGGTGCTGTGGCAGATGCCAATGCTGAAGCCTTCTCGTGTCCTCTGCCTCTGGTGACATGGTCCTGTCGGATGCCTTGATGGTGGATACAGGCTCTTTTGGTCAAATTACACCAGCCTGCTCTGTCATGGCCACAAGACTCCAGCTCACTTACAGGAATACCAGTGTGGTTGGTGCCACATAATCCTTACATCGCTTTCCTGGATGCCCCTACTTCCAGCGGCTCTTCGCAAGTACTCTGTAAAGGAGTTGGTGTGGCATACAGGAGCTGCCCATATGGAGCACGTGGCCTATCCATAGCAACTGAGGCCTCAGGATCAAGGTCTCAATGCTGACCAGGTTGGCCCTATCCAGAATTTCCAAGTTTCTCACCCTGGCCTGCCATTTGATGCCTGCAGTGATCTTATGTGGAAACACTCGAGCCATTTGATGCGTTTCCTGTGAAGCATCCAAATCACAAAGCCACAAAAAAGACGCGAGTAAGACTGCTTTTTGCACTTGGATTACAAAAGGCCTCCCTCACCAAGTTTCTAAAACAAATGGCCAGATGTAGTAGATGTGCCTCAGGCATCTGGGTCAATGCTAATGACCAACAAGGTGGCCATTCCCATTCAAAGTGGGATGAGGTACTGCAGTCCAGCTAACCCACAAATCAAGAGTTCGAATAAAATGCCATATCATAACTTACTCTGCACAGGCCTTGTACACAGATATCATTTGTGTCAGGTCCGCATGGAGTACCATCAGTGACACGATCCTTGAGCTGATAATACGCTGTCGTCCCAGATACACGGCAGAAAAGCTTGCAGCGATCTTTCATCAGAACTGCCACAGAGAACACGGACACATCAATTAAACTTTCTTCAGGTAAAAGAAGAGTTCCACCAAACTACACCATGAAATGTTTGGAATATACAAGTATGAATATAGAACTCTCTATCGTCTATGCCCTGACTATAGAAGTTGGAATGTTAAGTTACAGTTGTACAAGACATTGGTGAGGGCACATGTGGAGTACTGTGTGCAATTTTGGTCTTTCTGTTATAGGAAAGATGTTTTAATGCTACAAAGCATGCAAAGAAGATTGACGAGGAAGTTGACAAGAAGGCCTGAGATATTGTGCAGGCTAGGACAATATTCCCTGGAGCATAGGGGGACGAGGGGCGATTTTATAAAGGTGTATAAGATCATGAGGAGGAGAGATAAGAGTAAATGCACAGTCTTTTCCCCCAGAGTAGTGGAATCAAGACCAGAGGACATCGTTTTCAGATGAGAGTAAAAAGATTTAATAGGAACCTGAGGTGCAACCTATTCATACAAAAGGTGGTGGGTATATGGAACAAGCTGCCAGAGGAGATGGTTGAGGCAGGTGCTATCACGGCAGTTAAAATACATTTGGACAGTTATGGATAGGAAAGGTTTAGATATGGGCCAAATGCAGGTAGGTGGGACTAGTGTAGATGGGGATATCTTAGTTGGCATGCCCAAGTTGGGCCAAAGGGCCTGTTTCCATGCTGTATGACTATCAATACTTACTGCCGCTATACCTTGGAAGCCAGCGCACGTTTGCTGGTAAACCATTGATGTTAAAATGCTTTCCATCAAACTCGGAGCACTGCTCTTCCCTGAAATCCTTTCTTCCCTTTGCACAGGGCTCGGTGTTACAGGATCGGAACTTCATTCTACGGCCCACACAATACTTCCCACCATTCCTCGGCCTAATGGGAACATTAAACAACTGAAGCCTGATGATACAGGTTTAGAGCAAATAATTCCATGACACATGAAACAGAAGCTGAAACATATTGTGATATGATATCTTCATGTGATAAAAGTGATATCTTCACCAGTGCAATGCAGAGTGGCAAAAGTGATCACCTGAAGAAGTAACTTTCCCCATCCCCAAGAATAAATTTATTGATTCATTCCATGTTCACAAGTTATAGGAAAGAATTAGGCCATTCGGCTCACTCCGCCATTCAATCATGGGCCAAGGGTTATGGGGAGACGGCAGGAAAATGCAATTGGGAGCCAGTTTCCAGTTACTATAATTCCTCTTCTCATTTCCGTACTGACTTGTCTGCCATAGTTTCATGATCTTGGCATTCTAAGGTGTCCTAGACCTGCCTGCTTCCTTTCCTCTACCAGGTCGCCATTCTATCCCTGACTGCACTGCGGTAAGCATGTCCACTTTCAAAAAAGTGTAATTTTGAAAAGGATACACAACAGCTCAGGCCCTGAAGCACAAAGCTCAAAATGGTCAAACCCATGGCACTTCCAGAAAGACTGCAAGAATGTTCAAAGATTCTCACATGCATTTGACAATTGATGTAAATGACTTGGTTGAAGACACTAATAATAAGGTGAGGCAAAATGATAGGTAGTAAGTTACTAATAAAAGTGACACAGAGGCTGCAAAGAGACATAAATAGGCAGAAGGTGTGGATAAAGATCAGGCAAATAGAGTATAGTGTGTGAACATTTAAAATTACACTTTGGCAGGAAAGGTGATTAAAGAGCATTTTTAGCTGATGGTGAGAGAGTGAAGAGCTCTGAGAGACTGTGGAGATATTGGCTGGACTAGCTCATGACCTACAAACTCTAGTATGCAGACAAGGCAATCAGCAAAGCTAACAGAATGTTATATACTGTTAGGGAAATTAACTGCAAAGGTAGCAAATTTATCTTTCACTTTACAGGGCACTGTAAGACCACTCCTTGGAGTAGTGTGTACAGTATTTATCTCAGTTATGTAAGGGTGTAAATGTTCTGGAAGAGATTCGCAGAAGGTTTACGAGGGTTGTATCTGATGGCATTCAGAAGAATGAGAGGGGGCTTTGAAGCATATACGATTCTAAGGGTTCTTGAGCAGTTGAGGGTGGGGAGAATATTTCTTGTAGAAGAATTGTTTAAAAATAGGTGATCACCCATTTCAGACTTCTTTCTCTTAGAGAGTCTCTTCCTCAAAGGGAGGTAGAAGCAGAATCTTTGAATATTTTTAAAGATGAAGCTGATAGATACTTGATACGCAGGGGTGAAAGGCTTCACGTTAGGACATTGGCATACTACTGCTGGATGTGGGAAGATAGGGAGCCTTCCAGTATTCCCGAGGACTACGGCTGTGGTGAGAGCGTCAGGCTGCAGTTCCTGACTAACCAGGTGAGGGAACTGGAGCTGCGGCTGCAAGCCTTCAGGATCGCCCAGGAGTATTAGAGCATAATAAATATGTTAAGATGCAGGCAGAAAGTAGTTGGGGACAACCAGGAAAGGGAGTAGGCAGAGAGTGCCTGTGTCCATTCCTCTGAATAACAGGTGTACCCTTCCGGATACTGTTAGGGTGCCGACTGTTCAGAGGAGCAGCAGCAAACAGGCCTGCGGTATCAGGTAAAGGTGAAGGTGCATGTTGTCTGTATGGATTTTAATAAGGTATTTGATAAAGTCCCTCATGATAGGCTGAAGCAGAAGATTAAGTTGCTTGGGATCTACGGCGATTAGATTGTTTGGATTCAAAATTGGCTTAGTCATTGAAGACCAGGGGACATGATGAAAACAAGTTACTCTGGCAGGTGATCTGGGACCAGTAGAATTCTGCAGGGATTTGTGCTGGGAGCTCTATTGTACATGACACCTATAAACAACTTGCATGTAAATGTACAGTAGGTGCGAGTTTGCAAATAACACCAACATTGTTGGAATTGTGACAATGAGGAAGGCTGCTAAAATCTAGACTGGGATATAGATCAGCTACAGAAATGGGGGGAGAAATGGAAGATGGAGTTCAATCTGAGCAAGTTGGAGTTGTTGCACTTTGGGAGGTCAAATGTAAGGGGGAAATTTATGGTTTATGGCAAGACTTTAAACAGCATTGATGTACAGAGGGATTTTGATCGCAAAACCCATAGCTCCCTGAAAGTTTCAATGCAAGTAGATAGACTTGTACAGAAGGTGTTTGGTGTGCGTGCCTTCGTCGGTCAGGACATTGAATATAAGTGCCAAGAAGTCATGTTGCAGCTTTAGAGGACTTTGGTTAGGCAGCATTTAGAGTATTGAGTGACGTTCTGGTTCCTGCTTTATAGGAAGCATGTAAAGGCTTTGAAAAAGGTGCAGAAGAGGTTCACCAGAATACTGCAAGGATTAGAGGGCACTACCTATAACTAGAGGTTGGATGGACGTGGATTGTTTTCTCTTGAATGTTGGAGTTTCAGGGGAAACCTGCTAGAAGTATACAAAATCATGGAAAGCACAGGTAGGGTAAATGGTTAGAACCTTTCTCTCGGCATGTCAAGAAGGCATAACTTTCAGGCGAAAGGGTCAAAGTTTGAAGGACATACGAGGGGTAAGTTTTTTACACAGAGAGCAGTGAGTGCCTGGAACACACTGCCAGGGTTGATGGTGGAGGCAGATACCTTAATGGTATTTAAGGCTTTTGGATAAGCAAATGGATATGTGGGAATGGAGGGATATGGATTATATGCACGCAGGGGAAATTAGTTTAACTTGTTATCATATTTGGCGTGGACATTTTGTGTTGAAAACCAAGTTCCTGTGCTATACTGTTGCATGTTCTATCTTTTATGTTCCATTAGCAGCAGTGGTAAATGCCATGCGAACAACATCTATAATCCATGATTCCCCCACCAGCCGTGCCATGGCCTATTCTCACTGCTAACATTGGGCAAGAGGTAACCATACAACTGGTCTGAAGAACGGATCAATCTGAAGAAAAGTCCAAACACAAAACATGATGTGTGCATTTCTCTCCATAGATGCTGCCTCACCTGCTGGGTTCTTCCAGCTGTTTGTTTTTTTCACAAAATTACAACATTCACAGTTTCTTGTGTGTCCACCAGGTTCAGGAAAAAAACCGCCCCTTCAACAACAGGTACGTGAACCGACCTGCACAACCCTAATCAGGCGCGAGCATCAGAACACAACAGAACACCTCTAGCTTTCTAATTGTGTATATTTGCACTAACATCTTGCTTTTTACAATCCTTTCCTTTTTACTATCTTGTAGAATGCCTGTGTAATTTATATATCGTTTATGTCTTTGCGTGTTGTCTGAATCTGTGCTCCTGCAAGTAACATTTTAATTGTACCTGTACCTCGTGTACGTGCACATGACAATAAACTCGACTTGACTTACTCTGGCTTGTTACAGTCTCGCGCTGCACTTCTGATCCCTCCACCGCATGGCCTGGTGCACTCTCCATATGGTCCCCAAGGTCCCCATTCTCCATCGACAGGCCTCGCTGCCATCTCCTTGTTCACACAGAGTCCATGCCGACAGTGCTGCCATCACACAAAACAAAAGTAATTGTGTTTTAATCAGTGTGCAGGTGGTCGAATAATCTCAACCCTCTTTGATGACCCTCGGATTATCCTTGATCGGACTTTGCTGACTTTACCTTGCACTAAACGTTATTCCCTTATCATGTATCTGTACGCTATCAATGGATCGATTGTAATCATGTATTGTCTTGGGTTAGCACGCAAAAGGAAAGTTTAAAGGAAATGTGGGGGGTTTTTTTACACAAAGAATGGTGTGTGCCTTGACTGCGTGGTTTAGTTTAGAGATACAGCGCGGAAACAAGCCCTTCGGCTCACCGAGTCCGCACCGACCAGCGATCCCCGCACATTAACACTATCCTACTACACATGCTCGGGACAATTTACACTTATACCAAGTGTTGTAGGGAATTTTGAAAATTGTAAGGAAGATGAGTAGGTTACAGTTTGGTTAAACTGGAGTTCACATACTTGGGAACATGATGGGAAAATGGCCAAGAATGTAGTCAGAACAGCAAAGCTAAAACATTTTGCTGGGAAACAAGCTTCCTTATCAGTAGGGGGGAAGAATAGTTCTTTGTAGTTCTGTGTGGGTTATTATCTGTTGCAATCTTGCATTACAAGCTGCTCTTGGTCAATGTGTGTATCAGGCAAGTCTCCTAAAGGTTAACAAATGACCTCCTTTACGAGGGATTCCATTTGGCGGGGGAATCTGGACATTTATGGTATCTACATGTTAGATATATGGGAGGAAGATTTCTAAACAACAAGAAACTCAAGATTATAGTTAACTTTGGGGAAACACAAAGATGTAAGGTTACAGAGACATTGATTAATGATTGTTATTTCCACTTCACAAGTAACCATTGTGTCATGAGGGTATAAAAATCCTAAAATCACTGTAGGATTTTGAAGTAGTTTGAGCTTACTCACGCTGGTTCTCAATGTACATTGCTAAGGCCTTTTATTAAACTGACTTGTTTGATACTCACCACTGATTTATGAAATGTTTTAGTTTGTGTCTGTGCCTATCGGAGTAAAGTCAGATATAGACTACGGGTAAAGTACAAAATTACCTCTAACACCAAGCCAATTAACCTACAAATCTGTACGTCTTTAGAGTGTGGGAGGAAACCGAAGAATTTGGAGAAAACCCACCCGGTCATGGGGAGAACATACAAACTCTGTACAGACGGCACCTGTAGTCGGGATCAAATTCAGGTCTCTGGCTCTGCAAGGCAGCATCTCTACCGCTGCGCCACCGTGCCGCCCATGGTGGTGTTGGAATAGATACAATAGCGATATTTAAGAAGTATTTAGCATATGGATATGCAGAGAATGGAGGGATATGGATCACGAACAGGCAGAGATGATTCATTTAACTTGACATTGTGGGCCAAAAGTCCTGCTGCTGTGCTGTACTGTGTTCTATGTTCTGTTCTATTTAGCTCACATTAGCTATTCATTAAATCACGAAGCATGAATGATATGAGTAATCCATCCCAATATACTACTCTCTGAAGTGCACTTGTTGGGCTGTGCGGGAGATTTGGAAAAATAGGGAAAAAAGATTTAAGCAAATGGTTAAACAGTTAACATTAACACTTGAATTTAATGATGATGCAGACAAAACAGGATCACTATGGCAACACTTGAAAGAATGTAAGGAGGGACCATGAATCTCTTTCAAGTGTCAGTACATTCAAGGCCAGCCATAATTCAAACATAGAAGAGTGGTACAGCATTCATGTAGAACAGGTCATCCAGCCTACAATGCCCGTGCCGAACATAATGCTCAGGTAAAGTAATCTCATCTCATCCGCCTGCATGAGATCCATATTCCTCCATTCCCTGTAGATCCATGCACACGTCTAAAAGCCTCTTAAATGCCACCTTCAAATCTGCGTCCACCACCAACCCTGGTAGCGTGTTCTAGGCACCTATCATCGTTAGGTCGTTATGTTATTTCCATTATTTTAATCTGTAATGCAAGTTAATCAAGCAATTTATTATTATTTTATTTTAGATATTTTAATGAATATCTATTTATGTTTTGACCAATGCTGTTGAGTTGTACAATGTAACGTTTTTTTACTTTAAAAAAAGCCTACTCAAAATCTGAAATTTCCCCCGCAGAAAGCATTTTTCAGGCTACTTTTCGTGCTAGCTCGGAGATGAATTTTACGTTAGACTATAGAGATACAGCATGGAAACAGACCTTTCAGCCCACTAACGTTCTTTGAAGCTGTCTAGCAGGGCGACAGGACTCTTCGAATGCAGAGTCAGACAATGTACATACAGTGGCTTGCAAAAGTATTCATTCCTTGAACTTTTCCACATTTTGTCACGTTACAACCACAAACGTAAATGTATTTTATTGGGATTTTATGTGATAGACCAACACAAAGTGACGCATAATTGTGACGTGGAAGGAAAATGATACATGGTTTTCAAATTTTTTTACAAATAAAAAACTGAAAAGTGTCACGTGCAAAAGTATTCAGCCCCCTTTACTCTGATACCCCTAAATATAATCCAGTGCAACCAATTGCCTTCAGAAGTCACCTAATTAGTAAATAGTCCACTTGTGTGTAATCTAATCTCAGTATAAATACAGCTATTATGTGAAGGCCTCAGAGGTTTGTTAGAGAACATTAGTGAACAAACAGCATCATGAAGCCCAAGGAACACACCAGACAGGTCAGGGATAAAGTTGTGGAGAAGTTTAAAGCAGGGTTAGGTTATAAAAAAATATCCCAAGCTTTGAATATCTCACGGAGCACTGTTCAATCCATCATCCGAAAATGGAAAGAGTAAGGCACAACTGCAAACCTACCAAGACATGGCCGTCCACCTAAACTGACAGGCCGGGCAAGGAGAGCATTGATCAGAGAAGCAGCCAAGAGGCCCATGGTAACTCTGGAGGAGCTGCAGAGATCCACAGCTCAGGTGGGAGAATCTGTCCACAGGACAACTATTACTCGTGCACTCCACAAATTGGGCCTTTATGGAAGAGTGGCAAGAAGAAAGCCATTGTTGAAAAAAAGCCATAAGAAGTCCCGTTTGCAGTTTGCCACAAGCCATGTGGGGGACACAGCAAACATGTGGAGGAAGGTGCTCTGGTCAGATGAGACCAAAATGGAAATTTTTGGCCTAAATGCAAAACGCTATGTGTGGCGGAAACCTAACACTGCACATCACCCTGAACACACCATCCCCACTGTGAAACGTGGTGGTGGCAGCATCATGCTGTGGGGATGCTTTTCTTCAGCAGGGACAGGGAAGCTGGTCAGAGTTGATGGGAAGATGGATGGAGCCAAATACAGGGCAATCTTGGAAGAAAACCTGTTAGAGTCTGCAAAAGACTTGAGACTGGGGCGTAGGTTCACCTTCCAGCAGGACAACGACCCTAAACATACAGCCAGAGCTACAATGGAATGGTTTAAATCAAAGCATATTCATGTGTTAGAATGGCCCAGTCAAAGTCCAGACCTAAATCCAATTGAGAATCTCTGGCAAGACTTGAAAATTGCTGTTCACAGACGCTCTCCATCCAATCTGACTGAGCTTGAGCTATTTTGCAAAGAAGAATGGGCAAAAATTTCAGTCTCTAGATGTGCAAAGCTGGTAGAGACATACCCCAAAAGACTTGCAGCTGTAATTGCAGCGAAAGGTGGTTCTACAAAGTATTGACTCAGGGGGGCTGAATACTTTTGCATGCAACACTTTTCAGTTTTTTATTTGCAAAAAAATTTGAAAAACATGTATCATTTTCCTTCCACTTCACAATTATGCACCACTTTGTGTTGGTCTATCACATAAAATCCCAATAAAATACATTTACGTTTGTGGTTGTAACGTGACAAAATGTGGAAAAGTTCAAGGGGTATGAAAACTTTTGCAAGCCACTGTAACAGAGCTATCAACAAGGACAAGCAACCTTTGAATGGCAATTCTGTATCTTCTGTCTGACAGGAGAGGAGAGAAGAGAAGAGAGAAAGGCTGGGATTTGAGCGGTACTTGATACATACCACCAGATTCATGATTAGTTTCTTCCCCGCTGTTATTAAACCCTTGAATGGACCACTCTTAATCGAAAGATGAATTCCCAAACATCCATTCTACTTCGTTGCAGCTCTTGTACATTCCATGTAGCTGTCATACTATATTTTGTGCACTTTCATGTTTGATGTTGCACTCCCTGTTGCACTCATGCATGGCATGATCTGACTGATAGCGCACATGTGACAATATTAAACTAAGAGTCAAGAGTGTTTAATTGTCAAAACGTACTGACACAGATGTGTAGCCAGGCACAGCTCCAATGCTATCTTTAAATTTGATCTTTAAATCTACAGGATGGAGACAGCCCTAAATTCACTTGACTGAGACCAGGTGGCTCAGCCTGGTCCCGGATAGACATCTTCATGTCGAAGGCCATCGCGGTCAGATGCACTGATGGCACGCCAGTGTTCTTCTCTGGCCACTGCCTCCTTTCATCTACAGAAGGACCAGTAGACAGCCAGGGGGACATGGAAGCTAAACGTCAAATGGTTGATTCCAGAGAACATCCAGGAACTACAGAGGGACTACCAACGCTGGAGAATTGGGAAACCCTTCATTGACTCACTGATGCACTGGTGGGGAGTAACCACAGAATGGTAGATTTTTAAAGCTCGGAAACTGGGACTTTGGCCCACCTTGCCCTTTCTGACCCCATCTGCACATGTCCATCTGCCCACATTTTGCCCATATTCCTCTAAAGCGTTCCCTTCCATGTATCTATCCAAATGCTTTTTAATTGTTGTTATAGTACTTGTCTCAACAACCTCCTCCAGCAGGTCGTTCCATATATCCACCACCCTCTACTTGAAAACGTTGGTTCCTATTTAATCTTTCCCCTCTGACCTCAAACCTACATCCTCTGGATCTTGCTTCCCCTACTCTGGGTAAAAGACTCTGTGCACTCACTTTACTTATTCTCCTCATGTTCTTATACACCTCTATAAGTTCACCCCTCATGGTCCCCAAGGAATAAAGTCCTAACCTCTCCCTGTACCTCAGGTCACGAGTCCTGGCAACATTCTCAGAAATCATCTCTGCACTCTTTCCAGCTAAACAACATCTTTCATATAGGGTCACCCAAACTAAACACAATACTCCAAATGTGCCTTCATCAATGTGTTGTCCAGCTGTAACATCCCAACTTCTATACTCACTACTCTCTCTGATGAAGGCCAATGTATCGAGAGCCTCCAATTTCAAGGTACTGTGTACTTGCACTCCTGAGTCCCTCTAGTCTACTCCCCAGGGCCCTGCCATTCACTGTGAAGGTCCTGTCCTTGTTTGACTTCCCAAAATGCAACATCTTGCACATCTGTATTAAACTCCATTAACCATTCATAGATACAAAATGCTACAGTAACTTGGCGGGTCAAGCAGCATCTCTATGGGAAAAAGGAATGGGTCACAATGCTGGACTAAAGTGCTGCTGCAATTTTTTGACAACCATCTTCACAATCTACGATGCCACCCACTTTCCTGTCGTCTGCAAATTTACTAATTATGCCCTGTACATTCTCATCCAATTTGTTGATATAAACTTCAAATAGCAATGGACCCGGCACCAATCACTGAAGCACATCATTAGTCACAGTCCAGTCCGAAAAACAACCTTCCATCATCTCCCTCAGCTTCCTTCCATGAAGCCAAATCTCTATCCAGTTGGCTAACTCTCCATGGATCCTATCTATCCTTCCAGAGCAGCCTACCATACAGAAACTTATTAAATGCATTGCACATGCCCATACAGACAACGTAAACGCTTTACCCTCATCAAGCACTTCACCCATATCAAATGATGATTTGTATATTCATATATCTCAGCCAGAGAGCCTGCAATTTCATTTCCAGCTTTCCACTGTGTCAACAGATATATCTGATTAGGCCAAGGAGATTTATCCACTTTCATATGCCTTAAGACGTTCAACACCTCCGCGACTGTAATACTGACTGTTCTCCAGCCACTTCCATTAACTGTCCAAAGTTCTCCCAGTCTTTATGTCTTTCTCCATAGTAAACACAGTGAAGCCATACCCATTGAGTTGCCCTTCATTCTAACGGGAGCACGCTTGCCCTGAACTCTTGTCACCACATTTTTAAAAGCATCCCACTTTCCGGACATTCCTTTGCTAACAAAGAATCTGTACCAAACAACTTGATCAAAGTCCTGTCTATTACCATCAATGTTGGCCATGTCCCAATTCAGAATTTTAACTCGTCGGCCCACCCTTTCTTTATCCATAACTATGTTAAAGCTAAAATAACTGATCACTGACCCAAAAGGTTCACCCACAGACTCTTCAGTCACTTGCCCTTCCCAAGTCCCTAAGAGTAAATCCAGCTTTGCCCTCTCCCATCTAGGGCCCCCTACATATTGCCTGAGGAAACATTCCTGAATATATTTCACAAATACCACTCCATACAAGCCCTTGGCACTATGACAGTCCCAGTCTTTATTGGGAAAGTTAAAAATCCCCCACCATGACAACCTTATTAGCCTTACAGCTGCCTGCCGTCCCTTGCCATATTTGCTCTTCCAATTCCAGTTGACTATTTGGAGCCCACAGTACATTCCCAACAAGATGAACATTCCCTTTTATTACTTAGCTCCACCCAAACACTCAATGGTAAATCCCTCAGAAATGTCATCTCCACTGCTGCCGTGACATTCTCTTACTGAATAAAGCAACCCCCACCCCCCTCACCTCTTCCTTTACCCCCACCAATATGTTTTTATACTGTGATATGTACTGGAGGCAGCACTAGTATGTGTGAGAACATTTGGAGTGCGGCATGAACAACGCAAGGCACCTGGACACAGAAGCGGGAGCATTTCCATAGCGCAGAGCCAACAGGCATTTTCTGCTCACATCTGCCACAATTTAGTTTCCAAATCCCATGACTCTCGAAAACCTGTTATCTACCAACAGGCAGTTAGTCCAAAAAATAATGATTTCTATCAGCACCTTGGTATTTGTCTGGAGCAGCCCTGAAGATTTGGCACAAAGCCCTTTGGAATGTAATGACTGCAGCAAGCACAGACAATGAGTTATATTTACCGACAGAGGTTCAGATGGAGAAGCATTTTTTCAAGAATTTCACCTTCTATTCAGAAGCTTAATCTTAGATTCTAATTACAGTCGCACTAGCCAAAGTCAAGCGTATTACTTTCCATCTAATAGCTGTTGCTATATAGCAGAGATCATTTGGCTCATTATGTCTGCACTAGTTGTAAAGGACCTACCCAGCACTGGTACATAGTGTTGTGGGTCCCAGCTCTTCGCTTGCACACTCAATGAGGAGCTCGGTCTCTACCATACTTGCAAGCTCCGGCTCCATGTGATCTTTTCACCTCCTCTCCCCCTTATCTTTCAGTAGATTATTTTAAACTTCAAATCTCCCCTCTCTACTTTCTTAACCCTCTACTTCATTCCTCCCATTTACTCTGTCTAAGCAGCCCCCCCCCCCCCCACCTCCCCACTTCCACAATTACTAAGCCTCTAAGACTTATTTTTCTAAATAATGCACCCATACTTTATCCAATCTTCCCTCATTGAACATATTTTCCATTCATACAGTCATACAGTACAGAACAGGCCCTTCGGCCCATCTTGACCATGCCTACCATGTACCTCATGTACACTAGTCCCACCTGCCCACATTTGGTCCATATCCCTTTAAATCTTTCCTCTCCATGTGCCTGTCCAAATGCCTTTTAAATGTTGTTACAGTTTCTGCCTCAGCAACCTCATTTGGCAGCTCATTCCATATGCCCATCATCCTCTGTGATAAATTTGCCCTTCAGATTCCTATTAAATGTTTCACCTCTCACCTTAAACCTATGTCCTGGTGACATCTTCATACATCCTCAAAAGGCTACTTTACCAGGTTACTCCAGCAAGGTCTTCCCAAACTAAAGATTTTTACAACCAAGGGGGATAATGGCAGCAGTTGTAGGGGGACACTCCCACCCTACAGGTTCTTCTCCAAGCCAAACTTGGAATTTATCACCAGCCCTTCAGGATCACCAGGGTGACCACATCATGAAAAACAAATACATTCACAATAATATTTCTATGCACTCCCTTCAGTGCATTGATTAAGACTGTATATAGTACCCCAGCTTTATTCTAAAACTAGTTTTGTTATGCAGGTCCAACAGGACCTCCCTCTTCTTCTGTACAATGCCACAGCCTATAAATGAAGGCATCCCCGATGCCTTCTTAAGCAATTAATAATCTGCCACCTTTAATGATCTGTGGATGTACAGTTCAATCTTCCTTGCCACCCCCCTCCATATTTCTCAGTATTGCATTTATTCTCCACTGGCCAACACCCAACACATCTCCAGATTAAATTCCATTTATTGCCTTTATATCCAACGGAATTCAGGTATTTTCAATAAACAATGTTCATTCTGAAAAAGCAGAAAGTACAAACAGTTGGAGCAACAAATTGCTGGAGGAACTCAATGGGTTGAGCAGCATCTATAGGGTTTCTTTCAGGTTTCAAGTCAAGACGCTGCAACAGGATATCTATACAATGAACTGACTCAGGGCTGCCAACTCTCACGCTTTCAGCGTGAGAATCACGCCTTGGAGCCAATTCTCACGCCCTCACGCTGAAGACCGAGTTCTCACGCTGAATTCAGTCCCTGCACAGTTTGTCCCTTTGCGCCGCATGCCAGCGCGATCTGTCCGGTCTGGGGAATCGCGTTGGTTGACGGCTGTGAGTGACGTCGCGTCTCTTCTCTTCTCTTCTCTTTTGGTCGAATGTGCAGTTGCCGACAACATGAAGCAGCCGGAGATGGAACTAACCCGGTGAATCAGATGTAAAACATGGGGGAACGACGACGACCACAATTAGGCCAAACATCTAGGACAGGGTTCAGACTACGGGCACAGGGCCCATAACCCGAAACACCGCGTATTTTTTTTCAATTCGTTTTCGCGGGGTCGCGGCAGGCGAGCCGACCTGAGAACTGCGGCCAGTCCCTGGGGCGCGAGCTGATCTGGGAACGGCAGCCAGTCCCTGGGCACGCAGAATGCCACCTTGATCATTATGGACAAATTGGGCCCAAGGAAGAGAGAGGGGAGAGGGGGTGGAGATGGAGGAGAGAGGGGAGGAGAGAAGGGGAGAGAGAGGGGTGGTAAAAGAGAGAGGGGAAAGAGGGAGAGATGGGGGAAAGAGAGAAACGGGGGAAAGAGGGAGAGAGGAGGGCAAAGAGAAAGAGGAGATAGAGACAGAGGAGGAAGAGAGAGGGTAGAGAGGGCAAGGGGGGGAGTGGGGTGGGAGGGAGAAATGGGAGAGAAATGGGGGAGAGAGGGAGAGAGAGAGAGAGAGAGAGAGAGAGAGGGGGAGAGAGTGTGGAGAGAGAGCAAGAGGGGGAGAGATAGAGGGGGAGATAGAGAAGGAGGGAGAAAGAGAGAGGGGAGAGAGAGAGGGAGAGAGGAGGGTGGAGAGAGAGTTAGGGGAAAGAGAGGGGAGAGAGAGAGAGGAGAGAGGGTGAGAGGGGAGGGTGGAGAGAGAAGAGAGAGGAGGCGAGAGAGAGAGTGGGATGGAGAGAGGGGGAAGAGAGAGGAGAGAGGCGAGAGAGGAGAGTGAGGTGAAGGGAGAGAGGGGGAGAAAGAGGGTGGAGAGAGGGAGAGGGAGAGGGGAAGAAAGGAGAGAGGGGGAGAGAGAAGAGAGGGAAAGGGAGAGAGGGGGGAGACAGGGGAGAGAGAGGGGGTGAGAGGAGAGAGAGGGAGAGAGCAGAGAGAGAGAGGGAGGGGAGATGGAGGAGAGAGGGGGTGAGAGGAGAGAGAGTGGAAGAGAGGGGGGAGGGTGAGGTGGGAGGGAGAGAGTGGAGAGAAAGAGAGGGAGAGAGTGGGGGGGAGAGAGAGGGGGAGAGAGAGAGAGGGGGAGAGGGAGGGGGGGAGATAGGGGGATATAGAGACAGGGCTGCCAACTCCCATGCATTGAGCATGAGAATCACGCATTTTGCCAAATTCTCACGCTGATCACAAATTTCTCACGCTCTGTCGTGAGAAAGTCTGTGATCAACGAAAATTTCAAAACTAATATCAACTGCATGGGCCAAGGGAGTTGGAAGCAGAAGCAGCGGCGGGGACAGATGCGGACGGGGAGCGGGGATGGCGAGTGTTTGCTGGGATGGCAAGTGTTTGCTGGGCTGGAGAGTCGCTCACTGCAACTCCAGCCATGGAGCAGCCTTAGTGCAAGAGTCCCAGGCCGTCGGAGGCGTCGAAGGGTTGCGCCGCTGCCGTGAGAATCTCTGTGCCAAATTAGTTCAGGTGACCAGCATGGATCAGGCTGCGGCTCGGTGCATCCTGGAGGACAACCAATGGTTGCTGGAAGTAAGTACCAAGCACTGGGTAGAAACGGTGGAAGATAGTGGACTTCAAATGGGAGTGGTTGGAGAAAGCACCCTGCTTGCCTGCTAGATTTTCACTTACTGTAATTGCAGGAAAAATGTTCCCAATGTTGGGGGAGTTCAGAACCAGGGGTCACAGTTTAAGAATAAAGGGTAGGCCAGTTAGGACTGAGATGAGGACAAACTTTCTTCACACAGAAAGTTGTGAATCTGTGGAATTCTCTGCCACAGAAGGCAGTGGAGGCCAATTCACTGGATGTTTTCAAGAGAGAGTTACATTTAGTTCTTGGGGCTAACGACATCAAGGGATATGGGGAAAAAACCCGGAAAGAGGTACTGATTTTAGATGAATAGCCATGATCATATTGAATGACAGTGCTGGCTCGAAGGGCCGAATGGCCTGTTCCTGCATCTGTTTTCTATGTTTCTATGCTTGAGTATATGGCAATAAACCTCAATCACTTGATTTTGAAGCATTCATGCATGGTGGAGGTATAATGTAGTCATAGAGTGATACAATGTGAAAACAGGCCCTTCGGCGCAACTTGCCCACAACCGCCAACATGTCCCAGCTACGCCACCTGCTTTTGGTCCATACCTCCAAACCTGCCCTATCCATGTATCAGTCTAACTGTTTCTTAAATGTTGGGATGGTCCCTGCCTCAACTACCTCCTCTGGCAGCTTGTTCCATACACCCACCACCCTTTGTGTGGAATAAGTTACCCCTTAAAAAGTTACCTCTTAAAAATAATTCATAAAAAAAACATTGAAATCATACTTCTACATTGCACTAAAACATGATTTTAATACATCAAATTTCAAAAAGTCCCTACCCTGGGAGAGGGGACACCCCACTTCCACACCCTCTCCCCGCTCAGTTGTTCCACTCCTTCACCGGGTACCCCCAAAGCCAGTGATCAGTGATCGCTCAGCCTCCCCACTTTCAAAAACGCTCCGCGGTCCCTGGTTCAGATGGAGAACACTGCCAGATGTGAGCGGGGAACTGAGGCCAGTTGTCCATGATGTCTGGATCCCAATGCTCAGCGCTTCATGTTTCGGAGTCGGCTAATGTTATTGATTTGTAATTAGCCTGATTTGTAATTAGTTGACAAAACCTTAATTTATGAATCTGGAATATCCAGGGGGATGGGATAAGTGTAATATTAAAATGACATGCAAGGTGTCAGGCTGTCTGTCACAACATACAGCCCCGTTAACCCATTATTTCCTTCAGTTAAATATTGGGAAGGTAGCACTATTGTCATTTGCCACTCAACTATTATGTTTGTTTACCTCACTGACTATTTCTAAACCCCCCCCCCAAATTCCTTTGACAGGTTGAATAGAAATGTCCCCAATCTCGTTGTTTTATTAATTCAACACGTAGATGAACATCCTCAAGGAGTGTAATCAAATGGAAACTGATTCAGATGCGATATTTAAGAGCTTGTTCAAAGAAGGGGAATATTTTAAAGGAGTGACGGAGATATGTGCAGGGGAATGTGTGAGGAGGTTATTATTTTCTTTAGTTTTAGCTTGAACCAGGACATCTGAAGATTCAAAGTTTAATATAGTAATTGTACTGATACTGACCCCCAACCAACCACGTAATGAATATCATCCATTCCGGCGGTTTGACTTTTATGATGCCATTTAAACTTCACTTGGATTTCAATCACTTCAATGTAAAAGTAATTGGGAATTAGGAATATTGGAACAAAAATTTGCCCTCGGTACATATTAACTGTAATATAATAAAGTATGCATTTTGGTAGGTGCAATCAAAACAAAGATATTTTTATCATTGTTGTGTTATGGGATAACACAGAAAATATTATGTACTCTCAAGATCACATTTAATAGAATAATATTGCTTAAATATATAGTTATTGGACTTTGCATTTCGGAAAAGTCCCAACTGAGAGGAAGACAGCAAAATACTGAAAATATTGGGGGTGAAAATGACTTCAGGACAGTTTGTTAGGAAAATGAAGGAAATGGTAACAGAATACTTATACAGCTGAGTGAGTATAATTTTATGGATGAGAAGTTGTGTTCAACCAATTAATGACTTCTTTGACAAAGTAACTAGCATGTTAGATAACAAGGAAGCCAATGGATGTAGCAAATTTTGTTATAGATAATTTGGTCTGTGAAGTGCCCCATAAAAGATTACTGCTTTAGATAAGCACCTGTGGACTTGAACGTAATAGGTTAAGTCCAGGGGGTCAGATATGGGGCTTTATGTGAGGGCCAGATATATTGTCAGTGCAGAGGGGCTAGGAACAAGGCCAAGTGTGCATCCAGAGTCAAGGTCTGGAATAGTACTAGATGTGCAGTCAAAGCTGGGACCAGGGGAGTGTTCAGCACTGGGAACCTAAGCAGGTAAGCAGCTAAGATCAAGGTAGAATAGGGGGGGCAGGTGTAAGGCTGGACTCAGGGTCAGGAATGAGAGAATGTCAGGGTCAGGAATGAGAGAAGGTATGCAACTGGAGTCAGGGTCAGGAGTAGTACCCGGTGTGCAGTGAGACCCAGGTTGGTCAACATGGGCCGTGTTTGATTATAATCTGATTTCCATATATGAATATACTAAGATCAGTCATGTGCTGCACGTGTTGATCAGAGCCTGGGCTCTACTGTAGAATGTAATTAGGAATGTAATTTAGTCTAACCTTATTCATAGCTAATCCAATTTAAAGCATATATATTGCATTCAAGTGAAGTTAAAAGACTCGCTACAGTATGCATCATATTGTAGTGAGTGCACCCTCCTCCCCCCCCCCCCCCCCCCCGGTTGCTATGCTCCCTCGGGCTTGGTCTCTCGCAATTTCTCACTGTTGGCAGCCCTGCTGACTCAACATCACCTGCAAAATGATAAGAGTGAACTTGCAGGACAAATGTCTCATTGCCAAGATCAGTGCTAATAAAACTGGGCAAAGAGTTAAAAGTTGGTATCATTGTACTAATAGCCAAGTGTTCAGGTAATGAGCAGATGTAGTTCTTTAGCAGTTAGATTCAGGTGATGCTTCAATGCTGTGAGATATGGCTGGCAGGCCAGTCCAGAGAAAAAGGAAAACCGAGCCAAAATGACAACAGCAGAAATGGCTGGTTCTGCAGAAACAGAAAGAAACAGGAAACCAGATATTGAATCCTGGAGGCTGCAACCTAGAATGGAAGATGAGGTGTTGTCCTCAAGCTTACATCGGGCCACATTATAGCAGTGCAGGAGGTCACAGACTGATAGGTCATAATGGGAAAAGATGGGGAATTAAACAACGGGAAACTCATGATCACTCCTGTGGGCTGAATGCAGATGTTCGGCAAAGCAAACGTCCAATCTGTGTTTGGTTTCTCCTATGTAGAGGAGACACCATGATCACTGAATGCAGTACACTAGATTGCAAGAAGTGCAAGTGAATTGTTGTTTCACCTGGAAAGACTGTTTGTTGGATAGTGCTAATATCTCCTGTGTTTGTATGGGTAGTGCCAAACAACAATGAGTGGTTGGTGGGGTAGGAAGAGCAGACCAAGGAGTTGTGAAGGGAGACATTCCCTCCGAATGCCTAAAGAGGAGAATGATACATCTGGTGGCGGAATCTTGTTGGAGCTGTTGGACATTGCGAAGCATGATCTGTTGAATACAGAGACTGGTCGTGGGGAAAGTGAAGACCAAGGGAACTCTGTTCTTTCTCTATCCAGATGGGGAGGGAGGTGCAGAAAATAGTTGAAATTATTGTTTTGCACCAATGCAGTTATTGATCTACTGGATAAAGAGACGAGAGAAAAAGAGTAGGATTTAAATAAAGATTGTTCCAAAAATCCCACAAAAAGTCTGAAAGAGGTTGGGTCCTCTGTAAATCTGCTGGCGGAACTCAGCAGGTCAGGCAGCATCTATGGAGGGAAATGAACAGACAAGGTTTCGGTTCGGAACCCTCCTTCAGACAAATGGAGTTGAGGGGAGACAGCTGGTAGAATGAAGTGAGGGGAAGGGGTGGGGCAATATTTGTGCAGACACCTGTCTATATAAGATTAATCTCAACTTGATGACTTCAGCTAGCCCTACCTCTTCTTTTCACCTCTCTCGACTAGCTATCTCCTCACTCCTCCATCACTGAAGAAGCAACCTTGTCTGTCTATTTCCCTTCCCAGATGCTGCTTGAACCATTGAGTTCCTTGTTTTTTTACTGTTTTTAAAAGAGGATAGATTAATATATTGCCCAACCTATACCATAATTATTCAGCAGATAAAATGTCTCCCTTTTTAATATGTAGACAAAGTGCTGACATCATGGTAAAATGGGAAGTATTGGGATGAGAGAGCAGGTAGATTGAACCTCCTCTGAAACTGTTGACAAGCACTTTCAATGGACAGATCTCACCCAGAACATAACTTTGCACAATGTATCCCCACTCACTGCTTTGACAGTAAAGGGAGCTCTGTAGGGCAATTCTTAAATGAAAGCCCCATTGTGTACATCGTAATACCGATCCTATACTTTGGAAATGGAGAGTTTACACCCGAATTGCTTTGTGTGCATCTGCTTTTGACTGCATAAAGGTTTGGATATTTAAACCGTTCAAGCTTAAGTTCCAGACGATATCTTAGCACATTCACGCTTATAGGTAGAACAGTGGCCATGGTCGCTTTACACACCTTTTAAACCCTCCCCTTATGAATAGAGGACATTACCACACCTGAGGAAGAAGAAAACATGAGTATTTTGAAAGACATGCACTTAAATGCATTAAACTTGACATCATTACATTGCTTTGTAGGTATGAGAATGAAAGTAATCCAGACCACGTATCTCATTCACGTGAACAATAGCAATGCAATCCAATTACTTAATCAAACCGTTAATAGCATTAGTGTGTGGATGCTTCTATGCTGGGGTCTATATAATCAGCAAACACACAATACAGAGCGCCATTGTTTCGACCTCGCCCCTCTACACTGCCACCACTATTCACTTACAATGAAACAAAAGGCGTACAATTTTTAGCAATGTCTTCAGTCTGACTGAGGTTTGAATGCAGTCCTTCCCTCAAAGTGCTTAATGTTGAACCAGAGGAGAGGGGTTGTAGCAGAAGGTTGGCATGTGTTTCCACTTGGAACTGTAAAATATGGTGTGATAACTTGCTTCCCGTTCCTGTTGGTCACTCTTCCTGCCGGTCCTCAGTGGAGGTGCCACTTTCCTGCTGGGAGTACAGGGGTGGGCAGTCACTCCCAGTTACAGTCCTGGGGTGAGGGTCACTCTGCTGGCTGGAGTCCCTCGACAAGACAGTCACTCACTGATCCTCTCCCGGTGCTTGGGATCACCAACTCTAAGTGCCGGTGGTCGCAGAGGTCTGGGATCATAGACCCTCAGTGCCAAGGTCCACTGACCCACCCTCAGTGCCTAGGGTCATGATTCAGTGCCTGGGGTCACTGACTCTCAGTGCCCTTTGGACTCGTTACAGACCTTAACATTAACCTAAATCTGCCTGCAAACTGTGACCGTGGCATGAAGGGAGAGCCTCCATTTTGAGCCTAAATATGCCCATCCCCCACCTGATCCACCAGTGTGCATCAAAGATCCTATAGCGGAGCAAGATAGACCACTCCTGCTAAATGCAATGGGCTGACGTGTAGTACGCAACGGAACGGAACGTGGGCCTTTTTTTCATCCATTTCCATAACCGGACCCGACCCGACTCGCAGTGTAAACAATGTTGCGGGGGAACAGTTTGTGTTAATAAATTAAAATTGTGAAAATGAGGAGAAGATTTTTACCAAATAACTTTATTTTTACGAGGATGTTTCCGTAACCGGTTTCCGTCTCCGCACTAGTATCCTATGGGATCTTTGGTGCGGAGACGGAAGCCGGTTACGGAAATGGGGCCCAAAATTACCCATGAATCTGCCCATGACCGTACTACGTCTTTTTCGTCGAGTGGACTATCTTGCTCGCTATAGGATCTTTGGTGTGCATCTAGTCAACTTTGTAAAATCAAAGGATTTTCAGTTAGTTATCTTCAGTTAACATCTTGGAAACAACGGATATATTTTTTCAACTCTATTGGGTTATAATTCTACCTTTTCTTACTGAATAAATATACCGCAGATTGCCATTTCACCATTCAAAAAACATTTGTACTCTGGTAAGCACATTTTCCGTTTACCCAATAAATGAAACACATAAGGCACAATAACAATATTTCCAATAAAGGACATCATAACACAGTCTGCAAACTCTAGGGTACTACAGCTGATGAAGGGACCCCTCCTCCACTCTCAGTTGACAGAATCTAAACCAGCTCAACAGCTTATTTCCTCAATGGACATCACCGAGCTGGTCAAGTGCTGAACTATAGCTCAGTTGTAACAGCATAACTGTGTCTGCCCATTCACAGACATCAGCCGTCCATAGTCCAAAGCAACAGATATTAAAATAATGTCATTCCTTTGTGCAGGCATCCCTCCCCTACAGAATATCAACATTCAGACCTTACCATCCCATGGCCACATTCAGTCCCGTCAGCCAGAGGCATGTGTTGTGTACGACAGCCCCTGTGCACTCCTTCCGCACTTGTACACCACAGACGCTTGCATTGTTTCTGTGTGGATAATGAGTGCATTTGTAATATGGTAACTCAATTATGATTTAATAACAATAAAGATACACTTACTTACTCATCAGCTTATTTAAATGAAATTAGATTGCTATTCTCCGTTACAGGGTAAGAAACAAATGGAGGGGAACACAAGCTGAAGAATAACATTGGCAATCTCGCATTATCACATCTATTTGCCTCAGGCTGAGGCGATCATATGACAAGTAATTACAAATCATGTAGTGAGGAACATTAACACCTCCCTTGTCAAGTTATTCTTGCCCATTATCCCAGCAAAGCACATTAAATTGCAGGTAAATGGGATTAGCTTAAACGGGCATCTTGGTCAGCATGTGCGAGTTGGGCCGAAGGACCTGTTTCCATGCTGTATGACTCTATGACTCTAACTTGAAGGTCCTGACATTTAGAAATTAGGTACTAGGGAAGAGAAGGATTGTTGGTAATGTTCTGGGACCAGGCAGAGACCACAATAGGTCAAGTGGCTTCCTTCTATTTTGCATGGAAATATGAAATAAAACAATACAAAAGAGGTAGGCACAAAATGCTGGAATAACTCAGCAGTTCAGGCAGCATCTATGGAGAAAAGGACTAGGTGACGTTTTGCAAAGAACCTGAAGCATTTTGTGTCCATCTTCAGTATAAACCAGATTCTGCAGTTCTTTCCTACACAATACAAGAGGTAATTGTCCCTCTGCCTCTTATCTCTGCCTCTATGGTTGCTGGCCCGTTGAGTACTTCCAGCAATTTTTATGTTTATTTCATATTTCTAACATTTTAATTTGCGTCCACTTGTATCAACTGAATACCTCTAAAAAGGCAAGATCAAAATGATTCGAAACAGGAACTTAGCTATACGTATACACCTTTAAATACTACAAATGCCAGTCATGTTTAATATTTTGAGGATTTGGGCAGATACTTTCAGTTATTAAGCAGCTTACAGACTGTGGGGTGTTGAGATTCGCTCCATTGCTAATTCAGCATGAGAAAAATGCTGGCCACTTACAACGTTACAAAGTCAATTTGATCCCACAATCAACAACAAAAGGTTTTTGTCCAAATTTCTTTCTACTCAGATCCGTGGATGTTTGTCGCATATTTATTGACACTATAAGATGAAATGGTGGAATTTTTGTTTATTGAATGTTGAGTGTAATGGGGAACAGTTGGCTATTGAACAGGCTCATAGGATTGTTTGCTAACTCTGGATTTCATTTCTAGTACTCTTATGGCATAATAATCAAATAGATATTTTTATTCAATGACAAGAAATAATTACTAAGCTCCCATGACGAATTCCTGCTCTGTTTTTACTACACATAACCTTTACATCTATCTCAAAAGGCCTCAAGGGGCATCGGTTAAAAATGTCACACTACTGATATGATCAAAGAGCACAAAATTGGATTAACACAGTTAGAATTAAAGACAGCACTTCCTGCTTACACTCAAACTTTCAAAAACTTATTATTGATTTAATCAAAGATGAAAAAAAAAGTTTATATTTGAGATATTATTACACATGAATACCAGCACATTCACAATAAAACAAAACTAACATGATGAATTTGTCGTTTGAACATTTATTGATCAATTGCATTATTTTAATGACACACTGCACCTTGAGATGTGCCAGTAGATCAGTTGGGACCATACACCTCCACAAGGAAATCTGAGCATAAACCCCTGATATGAGTTGACAATTGTGCTGCTATTTTTTGCTTTAAATCCAGTTATTTTTTCTTTAAAGAACTATTTGCAAAATTGTTGTTCAGTGGATTACTTAGGAAGGTTTATGCTTACGAAGTTTAAAGTTATAGAATGAAATCAGGCCCATTGGCCCACCGAGTCCATGTTGACCATTGATCACCAGTTCAAACTAGTTCTATGTTATCCCACTTTTTCATCCACTTCTTATGCGTTGGTGGCAATTTACAAAGGCCAATTAACCTACAAACCTGCACGCCTTTGGGACGTGGAAGGAAACCGGAATACCTGAAGGAAACCCATGCAGTCACAGGGAGAATGTGCAAACTCCACACATACAGGATCGAACTAGGTAGGGTCTCTTGAGCTGTGAGGCAGCAGCTCTACCAGCTGCACCACTGATACTAAAGTCAGTTACTTGAATATAATCACGTGTGCCATGCCTCCATTCCCCCTGTGGAAAATCCTCTCACTAACAGCAAAGTAAAATAACTCTACACAGGACTGGTAAAATCCAATATCAATGGTAGTCTATGGCAGGGTTTTATAGTGAAATGGTTTCCAGTAAAACACATGAGCCTTAATTTTTACTGGGACATAATTTCTGAGCAGTTTGGGAGGGTAAAATTGGGAATCTGATTGTTTAGGTTTTGCTAACACCGGGGTTTTTTAGTTCTGGGATCTGTTTGAACTTTCTTTTCTCCAATTCTCTACCACTGGTAGACTAGGCTGTTTACTGGTCATGGGAAACTGGGGCTCCCACTTAGGATCAGCGGCAGTGGGTTTAGTTTGTTCAAGGGAGAGTAAGCCGTGGCGACTGCGAGTTTGTTGGAGTGGTTGGAGAAGGTGCAGATCATAGTGTCGAGTTTGTGGGATTATAGGGGAAGAAAAAACCAGAGGGCTGAGGAGAAGGAAATTGATCATTATTGATCTTGGATAAATTGGATCGGCATGACATGAGGAAAACAGGGGTTGTTAGCAATGTTTGTAGGATGGGAGGGGATCAAATGCAGATTACTGTGAGGACACAGAGGAATCACACCGGCTTGTAATGCTGCAGATTTCCCAAGACCAGGGAACGCAGGTTCAGACTGCTTAAAATTAAAAATGGAGACACCCAGCGTATTTGAAAGAATTCACTGACTGACACACCAGCTGAGTGCAAGTTAATCACTCATCTGTGATCTCATTGTAAAAACTGAAAGTGGCAGGTTTGAGTTGACGCATTTTAACATGTTGGTGTGTGCAGTTTTGGAGTTTCTGCTTACTCTGCACAATGCAAACATTCCGTTGGAAGCGAGATACATTCAGGGAGTATTTCCAACATTTCCTGGATTAGGTTCTCATATACAACATCTACAATTTTTTCCATCAATAGACAGAGAAATATCATATGCTCTAGCTTCATCCAGCTGCTGTACAAGATACGGACACACTTGGCGAAAGATTATGAAATAGCTCACCATGTAGGGACAAACTTGTGATCCTGATCCAAACATAAGTTCACATTGCTTGTTTGCGTTGTAGATTTGACCAGGTAACTGGGCTGACAGGTCATAGTTCCTCACCACAGGTTCATCAAGAAGGCATTCTCCATAACCAGTGCTAGAAATACACAGGAACAATCCATAAGTAACATTCTGTGACCAAGTTAGACACAAAAAGCTGGAGTAACTCAACAGGTCAGGCAGCATCTCCGGAGAAAAAGAAAAGGTGACATTTCCGGTCGAGATCCTTCTTCAGACTACTGTGACCAAGTGGTGTGGTATAGAGACTGGGAGAAAGCTTGGACTGGTTACGAGTTTTATACCATTGGTGCTATTTGAAATGAAGCACTCTCTTTGCATAATCCTCTGGATGAACAGAGGACAGGGTTACCCAACATAACAGTACATAGATGTAACTATGAAAGAGGCACGCTAGCACCTTTATTTTCTCAGAAATTCAAAGAGAGTTGCATGTCACTGAATACTTGTGAACATCTACAGCTGTATGTAGAAAGTATCTGGACGGGTACATCATGGACTGGAATGGCAATTCCAAAGCACGGGAATGCATGAGGCTGCAGAGAGTGGTGGATTCATCCCAACCTATCTTGGTCACACCCCTCTCCACCATCCATTGTATCTACACGCAGTGCTGCCTCAAGAAGATGGTATCTATCAAAAACGATCCGCACCAGCCAGGCCATGCCCTCTTGTCATTGCTACCATGGAGCAGGTGGTCCAGATGTTACACACCACCAGGTTCAAGAACAGCTACTTTCCTACAACTATTAGGTTCTTGAGCTGACCTGCACAACCCTAATCTCACCTCTGCAACAGAACACTGGACCATCGCCTGCACTTCCATGAACTTTTTTTTAAAATTGTGTTTTGCACTTATGTCTTGTTTTTGCACAGTCTTTTTCTTTTTCTGTTTCTTGCATAATTAATTTACATGGATTTTATTATTTTTTGGATCTTATCTGAGTGTAAGTGCCTGTGATGCTGCTGCAAGCTCGATTTCCATTGTACCTGTACCTTACGCTACCTATATGAGACACGAAACTCAACATGACTTGAAACTACAAGGGTTAGGTGGCTCCATGCTGCTTGAATTGTAGCTCTGATTGCTGCCTGAGTTGTGCATGGCAGACTCAGATGAATTTAAATGCAACTGTGTCAGCATATCAGCGTGTGGAAGATGTCAATCAGCTGTTCAAACAATTACAACTGACACCAGTAAAGTCATAACTTTGGGAGCTTTATTCCATTTTTCAATACAAAGATTAAATCAATACGTTTCCTGCCATTTTACCATACCAGCAGATTTTGCCCATAACAAATTGCTCTGGAAAAGATTGTAATGGGTCTTCTCAAATTTT
The DNA here is from genome assembly GCA_038087875.1 of Malacoraja senta. Lineage (NCBI taxonomy): Eukaryota > Metazoa > Chordata > Chondrichthyes > Rajiformes > Rajidae > Malacoraja > Malacoraja senta. The sequence continues at coordinate 72,416,820 of CM075979.1, read as the reverse complement.
TGAAATATATGCAATGCAGATACTACCACTGGAGCAGATGCTCAGGAATTCCAGCATTTCAACACCAGAGCGAAGAAGAGGATCTAATTCAGCTCCCAGATTAGAACAGCATGTAGCTTGGAGGGAGAGGGTAGGCCCATGAGCAGTACTGCCAAGTCAAGTCAAGTCAAGTGAGTTTATTGTCATGTGTCCCTGGTAGGACAATGAAATTCTTGCTTTGCTTGAGCACAACAGAACATAGTAGGCATTTACTACAAGGCATTCTATAAATATATACACAATGGTCAATATACTGATAAAGTGCAAATAACAGTATTGGCTAGTAAAGTTCAGTGTTATGTCCGAGCCAGATTTAATAGCCTGATGGCTGTGGGGAAGTAGCTGTTCCTGAACCTGGTCGTTGCAGTCTTCAGGCTCCTGTACCTTCTACCTGAAGGTAGTAGGGAGATGAGTGTGTGGCCAGGATGGTGTGGGTCCTTGATGATGCTACCAGCCGTTTTGAGGCAGCGACTGTGGTAGATCCCCTCGATGGAAGGGAGGTCAGAGCCGATGATGGACTGGGCAGTGTTTACTACTTTTTGTAGTCTTTTCCTCTCCGGGGCACTCAAGTTGCCGAACCAAGCCACGATGCAACCGGTCAGCATGCTCTCTACTGTGCACCTTTAGAAGTTAGAGAGAGTCCTCCTTGACAAACCGACTCTCCCTAATCTTCTCAGGAAGTAGAGGCGCTGATGTGCTTTCTTAATAATGGCATCATTGTTCTCGGACCAGGAAAGATCTTCAGAGATGTGCACGCCCAGGAATTTGAAGCTCTTGACCCTTTCAACCATCGACCCGTTGATATAAACGGGACTGTGGGTCCCCATCCTACTCCTTCCAAAGTCCACAATTAGTTCCTTGGTTTTGCTGGTGTTGAGGGCCAGGTTGTTGTGCTGGCACCATATGGACAGTTGCTCGATCTCTCTTCTATACTCTGACTCATCCCCATCAGTGATACGTCCCACAACAGTGGTGTCATCAGCGAACTTGATGATGGAGTTCGCACTATGTCCGGCTACGCAGTCATGAGTATAGAGTGAGTACAACAGGGGGCTGAGCACGCAGCCTTGAGGTGCTCCCGTGCTAATTGTTATCGAGTCTGACACATTTCCACCAATACTTTGCCAGCTGGCAAAGATTGGAGTAAGCCATGTGGGGAACCTTTACACATGTCAACACTACTACAGTATTATCTATTCCCACATTGCTGTCCAGTAGAGACGGACCACGTTGCAAGAGCTGCACAAGTGAAGTCACCGTTTATTTGCCATTAATGTGGTTTATTTCGCCACCCTTTTGCTCCCATCCCAGAAGGTGCACAGCTCAAACACCACTCCAGGTGACCCAGTGACTGCTCAGTAGAGCTGCGCCCTGTGATAATGTCCAGCGTCCAAAAAGGGTTATGGATTTGAGTTGAAATGAAGGGCAGAGTGGTAGTGCTGTATGTTAGAGAATTGGAACCACAGCAACAACATGATGTAGCCCTTGTTTTCTTAGTGTCATAGAGTCTTAAAGTGTGGAAACAGGCTCTCGGCCCAACTTGCCCACACCGGCCAACATGTCCCATCCAACCTGTGTTTGGCCCATATCCCTCTAAACCTGTTCTATCCATGTACCTGTCTAAATGTTTCTTAAATGTTGCGATAGTGCCTGCTTTACCTACCTCCTCTGGGAGCTCATTCCATTACACCCATCACCCTCTGCATGAAAAGGTTACCCTATTCCTGGCCAGTTCATGTATTCAGCTGCACGGCCATGAGAAATTGATGATGGGAGGTTATCACTTCACATCAAGTGGCGATCAGTCCAAGGTAAACATCCTGCATAACTTTATAAAGACTGCACAATAACACTGCTGGTAGTGTGACAATAGAGAACCACCCCTTCCCCTTTCACATGACAGCTGCAGCTGCTGTGCAGTACCTCTGTCTGAAATTGTAGAGCCAACAGACAGTTTTACTTCCAGCTAATTTTATTCTACTTTAAATGGTCATTCACCTCATCTGTGGCTCAAGTATCTCATCTGAGCATCAACCTGACAGGAAGCTAAGTTTTCACTTGTCAACAAGAAGAGCTTTGATAAAAGGTTTGCAAACTGGCAGAGCTGAGTAAAAAGATCAAAGGGTCATGTCTGGGGAAAATCTAATTATAAAAGACATTTCCCAACTTGAGAAAAGGCTTTTGAGGGTGGCTGGTGGTCACCCCGCTGCTTCCTAGCAACAAAAGTTCACAGCAGCTGTTCCTATGATACCTCCTTCCCTCCAAAAATATGCAAAGAAACAGAGATGACTTTGTCACGATAAAATCCCATTGCTAGTAAATGTGTTGCAACCTCCAGAGATGTTGCCACTTTATATTGACAGCAAACGGTTAAAGTTGTTTTGTTTTTCAAGGAGGTTCTGAAAACATCCTTTGCACTATCTACCTGAAAATCAATGATGTGTCTGTTTCAAGAGTCTGGAGACAAGCTGGTTGCATGTTGGTCTTGTACAGCTATTCCAACACAGAGGAATGAAAGAGGTTCACCATAGGCACAGCCCTTCCAGGAACAAAAGGCTCCAGAGGGTGGCACCCATCATCAAGGGTCCCCACCGTCTGGTCCATGCCCTCTTCTGAATGCTATCATGGGGCAGGAGGTACAGAAGCATGAAACCCTACACCACCAGGTTCAGGAACAGCTACTTTCCTACAACCATCAGGTTTAATTAGTTCAAAGATACAGCATGGAAAAATGTCCTTTGACATACTAGGTCCATGCCGACTATCACACTAGTTCTATGTAATCCTACTATTGCATCCACTCACTACACATTAAGGGAAAATTACAGAGGCCAATTATGCTCCAAACACACATCTTTGGGAAGAAACTGGAGCACCCAGAGGAAACCTACGAGGTTACAGGGAAAACATGCAAACTCCACGCAGCCAGCACCCGAGGTCAGGATCGAACCCAGGTCTCCGGTGCTGTGAGGCAGCAGCTCTACCAAATGTGCAATTGTGCCGCCCCAGGTTCTTGACGCGATCTACAGAAAACTATTCCTACCTCAGCAACAGAATACTATGGTTCACCTAGTTTTATTTAGAAATCTTAAGCATAATTTATGCATCATTTGCATTTTTTTGTGTTTATCTGAGTCTACATGCCTGTGACGCTTCTGCAAGCAAGATTTCATTGTACCTCACTGTACTTGTGCATATGACAATAAACTCGACTTGCCTTGACTCGACGACTTGACTTGGTAGTTAGTCATCCTCAACCCCGACTATTTTAGTTTTTGCTCAGGTCTACCTTACACAATACCTTGTGTGGTACATTATACATTCAAAGGAAGGCATATGGAGTACCTGAAGTAAACATACTCGAGAAATTCGGTGATGTACTTGCGGCTGCACTTTGACCAGGTCCATGGGCTGGTGTGGTAGTTCAAGGTTGGAGCCATAACGTGATATTGAGGTTTCACTCCAGCCTCTTTACACTTGAAGCTGTCATCATGAGGCATGTTGAAGCTAAAATGTAAATAATTTACTGGATGTCATATAGGTTTAACAATTGAAGAAATGATTTCAGAACAACGGCTAAACACACATTCTTAATTGCAGCAATTTAATGTGATTCAATGAAGGCTTAAAAATAAACCAATACAAGTAACACTCAATAGTTATTTTAGACAAAAAGTTCAAATCTATTACTTTATAAGTGTAAGGTACAAGATACAAGATCCCAAAAAGTTAATTTGTAGGTTCAATCAGTAGAAAGGAAGGTAAATGCAATGCCATCATTCATTTTGAGAGGACTAGAATATAAAAACAGGGGTAAATGCATTTCTGGCATAAATGCTTTTCGTCTGTCACAGAGACAGAAATCCATTTTGAACAGTATCAAAAAGACAGCCACACATCTTCAGCAATTCTTCCTTCCTCGTCTCTGTCTTATTTACTCCGACGATGATGCATTCCGCACGTGTTTCCGAAATCTCCTCCTGAACTGTGGCTTCCCCTCTATCAAGAAAAACAGAATTCTTGACCACATCTCATCCATTTCCCGCATCTCTGCTCTCGCCACATCTCCTCTGAACCTCACCTTCTACCCTACAAGTCTTTGCATTCAACAGATAATTTACACCAACTCCAATGAAATACCGCCACCAAATACATAATTCCTTTGCCTTTTCAGCATTTGAAAGTGGCAGTTCTCTTCACAACTCCCTGGTCCAATCCTCCATCCCCAGCATTTACCACTCACCACTTTTTGGCACTTTGCCATACAACCACTGGAACTGTAACACCCATCTTTTCATCTGTTCCCTTCTCACCATTGAGAAACAGGAAAAGGCTTTTTATGTAAAGCAGCATTCACTTGCACTTCTTGCAATCTAATGTACTGGCCTCCTCAAAATTGGAGATCAAATTGGGTGATCAATTTGCGGGTCATCTGTGCTTCCTATTGCCAGCTGCTTTAATTCCCCATCTCACTCCCACTCTTGCTCTCTCTCAGTGGCCTCCTGCACTGTTGAGTATAGGAGCAAAGAGGTCCTTCTGCAGTTGTACAGGGCCCTAGTGAGACCATACCTGGAGTATTGTGTGCAGTTTTGGTCACCAAATTTGAGGAAGGACATTCTTGCTATTGAGGGAGTGCAGCGTAGGTTCACAAGGTTAATTCCCGGGGTGGCGGGACTGCCCTATGCTGAGAGAATGGAGCGGCTGGGCCTTCCAGCCACAGGTGGTGCTGACTTTAACATCGCGGGGCCCTGGGATCTTTCACCGAGGTCGCCAGTGTTGGAGCTCCGCCCAGCTCGGCCTGTGGACTTCGGGACATCTGGTAGGAAGCGGCCGATTCGGGCACTCCAAGCCGCTGAGAGTATTCTTCCGACGCTGGAGTACCATCATCCGGCAAGAGGGCCTGAAACATCGGGCTTCCGCTGCGGCGACTGCGGAGGCCTCAAATAGGCCCCGACCACGAGTGAACACAGAGGAAGAGGACTGAACTTTTATTGCCTTCCCTCACAGTGGAAAACATTGATTCCGCTGTGGGGGGACGTTCTTGTTAAATTCTATAGTGTGTTGTGCTTTTCTTTTTATTTGTATGGCTGTATCGCAACCCAAATTTCGCTGTACCAATTGGTACAGTGACAATAAATGTAAACTTCTAAACATTCTTCTTCATCTTCTATACTCTGGAATTTAGAAGGATGAGAGGGCATCTTATTGAAACACATAAGATTATTAAGGGTTTGGACACGCTGGAGGCAGGAAACATGTTCCCGATGTTGGGCGAGTCCAGAACCAGAGGCCACAGTTTAAGAATAAGGGGTAAGCCATTTAGAACGGAGATGAGGAAACACTTTTTCACACAGAGAGTTGTGAGTCTGTGGAATTCTCTGCCTCAGTTGGAAGTTGGAAACTTTCAAGAGCGAGCTAGATAAGGCTCTTGAAGATAGCGTAGTCAGGGGATATGGGGAGAAGGCAGGAACAGGGTACAGATTGTGGATGATCAGCCATGATCACATTGAAGGGCCGTATGGCCTAGTCCTGCACCTCTTGTCTATGTCTATTGTCTATTGTCTATTGTTACAACAGGGCCCAGCACAAGCTTCAGAAACAGTACCTGCCCCTCTGTCTAACCCTCAAGATTTAAATGGCTCTGCTCATCTAACAGTACATTGCCCCTTTCATGCTCTAAGACACCTCAATAAAGGAATTGGTAAATAACATTCATATTACACGTTTTCTCATCCTCAAAGGACAATTTCTCATTGTCCTTTTTTTCAGAATTATAATTACCACGTAATTCTGAGTGCACAATCTATCACCGGAAGAAACTGGAGCACCCAGATGAAATCCAAGTGGTCACAGGGAGAACATACAAACTCCACGTAGACAGCTGCAGCTCTACCAACTGTGCCGCTCACACCTTTAGGACATAGATAAGGTAAATAACATGCAATTTTTCTCTATATTACTCCATCATTTTATACCAACATCATTGCATCCGCAACCTCTCTGTTTATTGGTATTAAATGTACAATATTTTCACATTGTCTCATCCAGTGATTCACTGATACAGAACAGGCGATGATGAAATGTCAGCCAATTTTACACACACCCAAAATTTCTGTGAGTGCAAATTCTTAAACATCCTACCCTATAGTGAATGATGATTAAGCAACCATTGATTAAAACATTTGGCACCAAGAAGAAATATATTATCATTAAGTGGCATTTCCTCAGGACTTGACATTTGAATTAACAATCATAGAATTGTTATTCCTCAATTCAAACAGCTCTTGAATTTGCACTTTGGGAGCTTCAAGTCATGTTGCATCAGAAAGGCTGGAAGTATCGCCAATGGTGTTTGCCACCCTGGCAATTCTCAGCTCACTTCTCTTACCTTCTGGGAGAAGATACGAGCTTGAAAGTTCAGACATTCTGACTGAAGAACAGCGTCTTACCCACAGCTATCAGTTCCTAAACAGGGAGGCATGATTGCACAGATAAGGCAGAGTTGCTGCCTTACAGTACCTGAGACCCAGGTTCAATCCTGACTATGGGTGCTTGCCTGTACGGAATCTGTACGTTTTCCCCGTGACCTGTGTGAGTTTTCTTTGGGATGTCCGGTTTCCTCACACACTCCAAATACCTACAGGTTTGTAGGTTAATTGGCTTTGGTATAATTGTAAATTGCCCTTAGCGTGCGTAGGAAAATATGTGTGTGGGGATCGCTGGTCAGCACGGACTCAGTGGGTCGAAGGGCGTGTTTCCACACTGTAACTTTTAACTAAACTAAACCATCTCTTTCACGTCCCCTTCTTGAAGGTGCTGCCATGAATTCTTACTCAATTCTACTTCCTTTGTTTATTAGTTGTACTTATTTTTTCTTTTGCACTGCTTTGGGTTATGCTACAATCTTACAACACTCTGTTGATTTGCATTGTCATTGTATTTATTGTTGTATTTTTCATTGCTGTATGTATACTGCTTGCTCTGTGAGCTTTGTGTGAACAAGGAATTTCATGGTGCCTTGGTATATATGATAATAAACTAAGCTGAATCTGAATCATAGAAATGCCATTTTCTCAAACCATCAATATAACTCAACAATGACGACAGCACCTCAATCCTTATCTAGCTGCTTGGTGCTTTGGGAACATCCTGACATCATAATAAATGATGCACAAATGCAAACTTTCTTACCAGTTTTTACAGATGCCCCATACAAAGCATACTGTCCGGATACATCACAAGCAGCTGCTCTGCCAAAGACCACAGGAAATTGCAGAGTTGTGAATGTAGGCCAGTCCATCGTGCAAACTGGCCTCTCACCTCTATTGACTCCATCTACACTTCACGTTGCTTTGGGAAACCAGTCAACATAATCAAGGACCACTCACACATGGTCATTCCCACTTCTCCTCTATCCTGTTGGGCAGAAGATGCAAAAGCTTGAAAACACAACCACCAGATTCAGGGAGAGCTTCTACCAAGTTGTTATCAGACAATTGACCGGACCTCTCAAAATCTAATGGTGCAATCCTGATCTTCCAATCTACCTCTATGCAGTCCTTGCATTATATTTACCTGCAGTTTATCTGTACCTCTAACACCATATTCTGTACTCTCCTTTCCCTTTGTATTTACGAATGGTTTGATTGTACTCATAGTGCCATCCAATATGAAAACAGGTGCTTAAGGCCAACCTGTCCATTCCGACCAAGATGCCTTATCTGAGCTAGAGCCATTTGCCTGCATGAGGCCCAGATGCCTCTAAATCTTTCTGTGTAGCTGTCCAGGTGCCTTTTAAATGTTGTTATTGTAGCTGCCTCAGCTACCTCCTCATTCAATTTTCCAACAACCCAAAATGTGCCCCCTTAAGTTGACATTAAATCTTTTCCCCTCTCACATTAAACATATGTCCTCTGGTTCTTGATTCCCCTATTTTGGCTAAAAGACTGTGCATTCTCCCTATCAATTCCCATGATTTTATGAACCTCTATGAGATCACCCTTAGCCTCCTGCACTCCAAGGAGTAAAATCCTAGCCAAGTCTTCCCCCTATGCCTCAGGTCCTTGAATCCTGGCAACATCCTCATTAATCTTCTCTGCACTCTTTTCAGCTTGATGCAATCCTTCCTAAAGCAGGGTGACCAAAACTGAACACAATACACCAAATGTGGCCACATCAACATGTATAACTGTAACATGATGTCCTAACTTATACACTCAATACCCTGACTAAAGGAGGTCAATATACCAAAAGTCTTCTTTACCACCCTATCTACCTGTGACACCATTTTCTGTATGGTATAATGTGACTGGATAGCATGAAAATAACCCTAAAAATAAACGCTACATATACTACATACTAAAAGACAATTGGATAGGTACATGGATAAGAAAGGATAAGGGGGATATGGGTCAATCATGGGCAAATGGGACTAACTTAGATGGGACATCTTGATCGACATGGACAAGTTGGGCTGAAGAGCCTGTTTCTGTGTTGTATGAATCTATGACTCCATATTCATGGTGAACTTTTTACCATGCAGTAGTAACTCAGCAGGTCAGGCAGTACGTCTGCAGAGCATAGGTAGATGACATTTCAGGATGGGACCCTTATTCAAGATTGATTATGGTGGGGGTCAGAGTGAGGCCAGATGCAAACTGGGGGAACAGCACCTCATAGCCCACTTGGGTAGCTTATAATCCAACCAATATGAATATAGAATTTTCCAATTTTAGGTTATTAATCAACCTCCACCCCTTCAATATTGAGCATATTTGCTCTTCTAATTCCCATTGACTATTTGGGGGCGTGGTACTCTCCCAACAAGGTTATCATCCCTTTCTTATTTCTCAGCTCCACCCATACTGCCTCATCAGATGAACCATCAGTAATGTCATTTCTGACCACTACCGTGACATCCTCCATCATTAAAGCAACACCTCCTCCTCTTTTACCCCCACCTCCATCTCTCCTGTAGCATCTGTATCCTGGAAAACCTGCCAAACTCAAGATCCTGCTGTAATTTTTGATAACCATCTATCTAAGATACCACCCATTTTAGTGTCATCTGAAAATCTGCAAATCATGCCTTCTACATTAGCATCTAAATCGCTGATATAAACTACAATAGGCCCATCAATGATCCCTGAGGCACACCACTGGTCACAGGCCTCCAGTTTGAAATATAAAACCTTCCCCCATCAACCTTGTTCATTTCATCCTGCCAACAAGGCAGGTCTGGCTGTGGAAAAAGGTTAACTGCACAGGTTCCCGAAGCTGAGAGGAAAAAAGTAGTTACAAAACAGCTCAACCGACCTTCATGCGACATTTTGGATTAGGATATGGATAATTATGAGCTGGAGATAGCATTTATTTAATTATGAGATGGAGATGGCATTTGTTGATGTCTTTTCTACCAATTCATAACTTTATCAACAGTTACATTTGTTAACTTGTAACTCCCATTTGATTTTCTCTGAGATTACACAGATTCCATCTCATGGTTTATAAACCAACTTTCTGAGAAACATTTTCTGGAATACATGAGATTATGTTGATAAGGTAAGACTTAAAGTGTGGAATTCCACCTGTTAAGTTCTTTAGTCAATGTCCAAATTTGTTGTTGAACCAGTTACTAAGCAATATCATTACTGCATTGCATCTAAAAGGGCTCACAAAAGTAATAACAATGCACTCCAACTTAAGTAGGAAAGATCAAAAGGTTATAGACCTGTAATTTGGCAGGTGTATGTGTTCAGGATTAGAATAAATTCAAGGCTTAAGCAGCAAAAACCAGGTTGAAGATATGCAATTTTACAAAGCATGACATTATGCCTTGATTAGAATCAACTGCAGAACTCCAATAACTATTCACCAACACTTGTCCTGCTGATAAACAGTGCTACATACTTACACGTGCCCAAGCTCGTGTGCTATTGTAAAAGCAGCACTCAGTCCATTCTCCTCACTGATGGAGCAGCTGCGATATGGATCACACATTGTACCAAGTTCTGCTAATCCTGGAAGGAACAGGAGTACACAGCTTAAAGTCAGCAATAGACAAACACTGTCTGATTATTATATTTCTGGTGAAACAGAGGCCATTGAACTTTGCTCTTTGACAGTCATCAATTGCAAAAAAAAAATCCTACAAATCGAAAGAAATAGGAAAGCGGTGTTTTGCCTCCATGTCACGTTACATATCAACCTGGAAAGGGGGGATATGGTGGGAGGTGGGGGTTGGGGGTGAGAATGGAATATCAAACCGTGGGACAGTACAATGGGAGTTCCAAATGAACTCATCAGTGACCAAAGCATAGCTGCAGGAGGTAGAAACTTTGCTTTGCGCATGTGAGTACAGACGTTGGGAGGTCATGTTGCAGTTGTAAAAGACGTTGGTGAGGCTGCATTAAGAGTATTGTGTTCAGTCCTGTGCACCATGATATAGGAAAGATGTTGTCAAGCTGGAAAGGCTACAAAGAAGATTTACAAGGATGTCGCCAGGGCTAGAGGGAGAGGTTGAGTAGGCTGGGACTCTATTCCTTGGAGTGCAGGAGGATGAGGGGTGATCTTATTGAGGTGTATAAAATCATGAGAGGAATAGATCAGGTAGTTGCACAGCCTCTTGCCCAGAGTAAGTGAATCGAGGACCAGTGGACATAGGTTTAAGGTGAAGGGGAAAAGATTTCATAAGAATCTGAGGGTAACTTTTTCACACAAAGAGTGGTGGGGGTATGGAACAAGCTGCCAGAGGAGGTAGTTGAGGTTGGGACTATCCCAACATTTATGAAACAGTTAGACAGGTACATGGAAGGACAGGTTTGGAGGGACATGGACTAAACGCGGGCAGGTGGGACTAGTGTAGCTGGGACATTTTTGGCAGGTGTCGGGGCAAGTTGGGCCAAAGGGCCTGTTTCCACACTGTATCACTCTATGACTATGGCAGACACGTGTGAGAGGATAATTCACCAGTGTTCCTCATCTCCCACATGTTCGGTTGAGTGTAATCAGCAGTCTTCATTCTTACACACTTTTAGCAAGAGTGGCCATAGATGGATTCCTTTCCCTACTTTTACATTTCAGATCTGATTGTTCTCCTCACTGAATGAAACATTAAGACTTTTTATTAACTGCTGGTATCTGGGGGGGGGGGGGGGGGGTGTTTCCTGCACTTCCTCAGTAAAGGCAACACCGGATTCTGCACTCTATTATCTCTTTTGCACTACCTGATTTACATATGTATGTTTTGATTATACTGATGTAAGATTTGATCTGCCGAGATAGCAAGCAAAACAAAGTTCTTCACTGTATCTCAGTTTACATGACAATCATAAACCATTACCAAGACCAGTACAATTGAGATGTCAGAATATGTGAAATACCTTTCTTCATATGAGATTATAGCTCATGAGGTAATTGTTAGTATTTTCCACTACACAAACCATAAGATGACTATCCTTTGCTGCTCCAAGGGTGCTCTGGTTCTTAGGTGTCCCTTTCAAATCCCGGGATATTTTAATTATCACAAAAACTTCAAGGGTCATAAGGTCATAAGGGATAGAAACAGAATTAGGCCATTTGGCCCATCAAGTCTGCTCCGCCATTCAATCATGACTGATCTATCTCTTCCTCCAAACACCATTCTACCCATAACCCCTGACACCCTATGAGAGATATAGACGATGATGTGTAGAGATAAAGAACAATGAATGAAAGATACGCAAAAAAGTAAAAATGATAAAGGAAACATTGTTAGCTGTTTGTTGGGTGAAAACGAGAAGCTAGTGCGACTTGGGTGGGAGAGGGATACAGGGAGAGAGAATGCTAGGACAAAGCAAACTAGCTGGGTGAGTAGAACATTGCAACTGAACTCAATACTGATCAAATTTTAGGCCTGTTCATGTACTGTAGATGTTTTGTGGAGTGTCAGGCTCTACGTCAACAGTGGAAGCCCTGGCTTATTTTTCTGCCAATGGCATCGGAACCTATGGTGTGTGTGGAGAGGGGAGGGTAGGGAACCGAGGGGTGGAGTGTGTTGAATCATAGATGGGTGGAACCAGGTGCAGGAGAAGGCTGAAACTGGACAGCAAGAGGCTGGTAGGGAGGATGTGTGTATTGGAAAGAAGGAGTTATGTGAGAGGACATTGATAGATCAGGAGGAGAGAGAAAGGAACAGGGGGGGGATGAGGACTACTTGAAACTGAACAATTCAATGTTCAAGGCACTGGGTTATTTCCTACCCAGACAGAATATGAGGCGCTGTTCCTCTAGTTTGCATATGCGTTCCAACCGCTAGTCACATCTTCCCCATCCCTCCTCTTTCTGCTTTTCCCCAGGACTACTCTCTCCATGAATCCCTGGTTGACTCATCCCTCCCCAAATATCCCTGCCCGTCTCCTGACAGTTTCCTCTGCAACCGTTGAAGGTTCAACACATGACTCTACGCCTCCTTCTTAACCAAAACAGCCCTTCCAACTTTGCCTATGGCGTCATATTTTTTACTGCTTTCTGATGCTGAGCACATTCAGCCTTTTGTTTTTGATCTTTCACTGCAATATATAAAGCATGGTCCTCCAAACACTTGGTAAAAGTAAGCTATGCAGCAGATATTCAGAAGCTGAATTCAGCACTCCTGCAATATCTGAGTAGCATACAGATCAAAGCATCACACCAACACAATGCATAATATAACACAAAATGAGTAATAATAGGAGGATATTTTTTAACATATTTAGACATTCTAGTTGGCAGACACAGGAACACCAGACTGGTTAATCAAGTTAACTGGAAGCAATATTATTTCACTCAAAAAAGACATAAATGCAAATTACTGGACAAGCCTTATATCACCAAAAAAAACACATTTTAACACACGAGTTAAACGTGGCTTTGAGGTGAGATGAATAGAATAAATTTTACTGCTTATGAATGTTTGACTGCAAAATCATTTTTGGACAGAAGATGGACACAACTCCATGGAATTTATACTTTGTAATCATAGAAACACTCAGACATATTGCTAAAAACCATTAATAGAAAGCAGACTGAAGGCAAGTATTAAAATAAAACAGCAATAACAGTATCTAAACTTCAGATAACTTTTCAGTTGAGCAATTTGGTGAAACATCCAAACCTTTCATCAGAACTGCATTTTTGTGTTTTCTTTTACAGTTCCGCATAAGCAAAATCAAATCATATTTTTAAGCTGAAACAATCAAGAATAATTTGAATCTCGTCACATTCTACGTCTTATTAGCATGAATCGTGTACAGCAAGCCCATTCTGCATAGTTAGCTGTGAAAGTTGGTCTGTTTCACTTACCCAAAGTATCACACTTGTTTCTAGCTCTACAAATGTCTTCCCTAAAATCAAACAAATTAAACTAAGTAAGAATTTTTAATAGAGAATAAAAATCTGATCAGTACTGACAGTGGAAATTGAAGTACAGCCTAAGGGTATGGTACAGTTAGGGAACAACAAAGTTAGCCAACCTTTATCAAGAACTAAACGTAATCTGGACTGGGAAGTTACTGGATAATGAAATTCAGAGGGCAGGTATCCAGGACACAGACAGGTGAAGTAAGATCTCTTCCCCATCTTGTCACTGCTGCCCTAATTTGGAATTCAGTATGTCCAGAGTATTAAATTGAACATTTGAATGTGATGTCTAGGTTAATTTGGATTCTTATTGTGGTTTGATAATTTGATAAGCAAAATTTGCTCTCAACATATTATCAGGTGTCCAGATCTTTCTCCACAATCTGTTATTGATTCTGATCATTATCTCGAAATAGTGATTTTTTTTTTTTAAATGCACTGTAACTGACTTAAACGGTACCCAGTCCATGATTTTAACTTGAAATTCCAAACAAAACACTACCCAGTGGAGAAGCTTTCCCTATTTCGCTTCGTTTTATTTTTAACACTAATAGACAAAATATTTGTCGGAAAAATATGATGACATATTAATCTTATGAACTGTAACAATCTAAAATCAGGCAATAATCACAAAAATAATGATCTGAAAGCTCAGGTCCAAGACTAGGAGCAGGGTTACCTGGTGATTAGGACGGCGGTGTCATGATGAGATGGGTGTGCATCGTCTACAGTGTTCTGAGTCTGCTGCCACACACAGAAGTTATGAAGAGTTGTAGCTGCATTAAAACTAATGGATGGGCCTTCCTGAATAGATGGGGAACAACAGATATTGAAAATGTAAAAGAGGGTTTTATTTCTTAATCAACTTTGTACCTTCTCCCCGTGACCTGCGTGGGTATTCTTTGGCATCTCCGGTTTCTTCCCCAAATCCAAAGACATACAGGTTTGTAGGTTAATTGGCTTGGCTTAATTGGAAATTGTTCTTGGCATGTGGAGGGCAGAGTTAATGTGTGGGGATTGCTAGTCGTCGTGGACTTGGTGGGCTGAAGGCCTGTTTCCGCATTGTATCTCCACGCTGTAGGTTATTTAAACGAAATTTCGGATGCTGCCAAAATGAAGTGAATTTCTGTACCATTTTATGCCGAGTTAGCAGATTCAGAGACTAGTCATTGGGCAAACAAACCTGTAGTTGTGGAGAACTTTGTCCTCATTCTCATTCTGATGGCAGTTCTTGGTCATTTTTTAAGTTGTATATTTTTAACGACACAGCATGGAAACAGGCCCTTCTTCCCACCGAGTCCACGCCAACCACTGATAACCTGTTCACACTAGTGTAATGTTATTCCATTTTCTCATCCTCTCTTTGCACAGTAGGGGCAATTTGCAGAGGCCAATTAAACTACAAACCCACACCTCTTTAGGATATGGGAGGAAACCAGAGCACCTGGAGGAAACTCACGTGATCAAGGTAGAACGTAAACTCCACACAGGCAGCACCCAAGGTCAATATTGAACCCGGGTCTCTGGTACTGTGAAGCAGCAGCTTTACCAGCTATGCCTATGTGCCATCCAGACTTTTTCACAGGTCCCACTCCAAAAGAATGTTTATAATTCATATGCCAGAAAAAAACCCATGCCTGGCAAAATCAAAATTTAACACATATCCATAATTATTCTTGAGAAGGTGGTAGTGACTTGCCTTCTTGAACAATTGTATTCCTCACATGAAAGTTACATCCATGGTACTAATAGAAAAGGGCTTCCATGAGATTGATGGAGCAACAGTGAAGGGCTAGCTACACTCCCCACATTGACATTGTACAGGTCCACTACAAACTTTCCAGCACCCTTGGTTCCAGAGCCTTGCTGGATTATCTGTTTTGTCGCACCATCAGAGGTCACGGCCTCCAAGAGGAATCGAACTGTACCAGAACAGTCCACCTAGGACGCCAGGAAGCCGAGATACCAGCCGCAAAATTGGTCTCGGAAGTCGGCTATGGGAACAGAATTGCTGGTTCCAAGCGGAGTTCCAGAGCCCCGGCCACAGGGGGCAAATTGATCTGATGATCGGTCACAGAAGTTGGCTATGAGAACAGATCTGCCAGCACTGGCCGGGCCGGAGTTCCAGAGCCCCTGTCGCAGGGGACAAATTCAACCCGCCGATCAGCTGTGGAAGTCCCGATGATGTTGAGATTGGCCGCCTCACCATGCCCAAGTGCCACATTTTCGGGGGGACTTCTAGGATAGATTTCAAGTAATTTTGTAATTTTTGTCCGGATTAAAGGAGGTGCCAGACCACCCGTTGCTGGAAAATCAATGGGGAACCTATATGAGATTTGGTGGCATCTGAAGTGAGATGTTCCCAAGTGCAAACTGTTGTTTTTTTGCACAGTGCTTCAGGCGAGTTGGTGAGGTATACTGTAACAGCAGTGGAGCCATGATGTCATAATATGCACTAGAAATATTGGAGCACATTGAGATGGATAGGGCCTGATAGGATCAATACTTGGATCCCTGGAAAACAAGGGAGGAGATTGCTGGAGCTTTGATAGAGATTTTTGCATCCTCATTAGCACAGGTGGCTAATCTATGCACGACACTTTCAAGGAACTATGCACCAGTGCTCCTAAATCCCTCTGCTCCACAACATTCCCCTGGAATTCTAAGCATTCCTCCGTCCACTTGCCCAAATGATCAAGATCCTGCTGTAACCTTTCAAACCATCTTCGTTATCTACAATACCACCAACTTTAGTATCATCTCCAAACTTACAAATCTTAACTTGTACGTTCTCATCTAAATCGTCCATATAAACTACAAAACAGCATTGGACCCAGAACCGACCCTTGAGGCACACCACCAGTCACGGGCCTCCAGTCTGAAAAACAAACTCACACCACCACTCCTTGCTTCTTTCCGTTAAGCCAATTTTCTATCCAGCCGACTAGCTCTCCCTGGATTCTATGCGATTTAACCCTTCAGAGCAACCTACCATGTGGAGCCGAGCTTTGTCATATGCCTTGCTGAAATCCATATGGACCATGTCTACAGCTCTGCCCTCATCAACCATCATGTATATCTGAACGTACACAAAAATGCTGGAGAAACTCTGCGGGTGCAGCAGCATCTATGGAGCGAAGGAAATAGGCAACGTTTCGGCCCGAAACGTTGCCTATTTCCTTCGCTCCATGGATGCTGCTGCACCCGCTGAGTTTCTCCAGCATTTTTGTGTACCTTCGATTTTCCAGCATCTGCAGTTCCTTCTTTAACACATGTATACCTGAACATTCAGTATACTTTCTCGTAACTTTCTGACCACGCATGTTAGAGTGGGGATTAAGGGCACTTTTTCTGGTTGGCTGCCAGTGACTAGCGGTGGTCGCAGAGGTGACTAGTGGTCCTCAATGCTGGGGCCGCTACTCTTCACGTTGCATATCAATGATTTGGATGATGGAATTGATGGCTTTGTGGCCAGGTTTGCGGATGATACAAAGATAGGTGGAGGGGCAGGTTGTGCAGAGGATGCATGGTGTCTGCAGATAGACGTGGACAGATTGGGAAAGTGGGCAAAAAAGTGACAGATGGATAACAGCACAGCAAAGTGTGCAGTCATACACTTTGGTAGAAGGAATAAAGGTGCAAGCTACTTTCTAAATGGGGAACGGATTTAGAAATTGGAAGTGCAAAGGGACTTGGGAATGCTGGTGCAGGATTCCCAAAGATTTAATTTGCGGATAGTAAGGCAGGCAAATGCATTGTTAGCTTTCAGTTTGAGAGGTTTTTAATATAAAATCAGTGATGTAATGTTGAAGCATTAAACTCCCAACAAGGTGATCATCCCTTTTTTATTTCTCAGATTCACCCATATAACCTTACTGGACGAACTTTCAGTTATGACATCTTGGACTACTGCCGTAACATTCTCCTTAATCAATAAAGCAACATCCCCTCTTTTATACTAATTCTGAAAAATACGGATTACATCTATGCGATTTTTTTGAGTGAAAATAATTGATTGTAATACCCTGGTAGAGCAATTAACAAAGATTTGGACTTACATAATCATTGTGAATCACAACTAACTTCACCACAATAATGTTGATGAGGTTTCCAACACTTGAATCTCGGTAGATTGTAGCCACCTAAAAGACACAGATTAACAAATTAGTTGCAAGAGCAAAGTGTGCAAGAGATTCTCTGATTTAAGATTATACAGGGCTGTTGAGATTTCATGGAAACTGAGGACTATCATTACTATAGTTAAACACATACATTTGTTTTTCAAAGCCATTACATTGCATTAGAGCCACACAATAGAGGCTTTACAATAGGCACGATTATTTATCCCTGTAGGTCAAATAAATAGTATTGAATTGCTACACAATTGCCAGCCATTGACACTTGGCAGTACCGATCACAATATTCTTCACCGCAAGCCAAATCGCAACCTTGTCACATCATACATGCTCACATGGTGGCGCAGTGGTAGTGTTGCTGCCTTACAGTGCTGACAGTGCCAGGTTCGATCCTGGGTACTGATACTTGTCTGTACGTTCTGCGTGGGTTTTCTCGGAGAACTTCAGTTTCCTCCCACACTCCAAAGACGTACAGGTTTGTAGGTTAATTGGCTTGTAGTAGGTATGTTACAATACTTACCTTCAGCGGCGCTGCAATTCTGCCACTGGCCGTGTGCGCGATTTTGGCGCCTTTGAGGGGGGCGGGGTTAAAACGCGGGTTTCTCCTACCTTGTCCTGTATTATATTTCGTTGGAGTACAAGCGTTTGCTGAAAAATCGTTCCTACGGGCGTTTTGTGTATTTTTAATTTTAATCGACAATGTCAGCGCTGGAGTTATTTTAAAATCAGCTTCGAAAGCCGTCAACGCCGACAACGGGGACGGATTTCACACACGGGACAGGTAAACGAAAGTAGTTTATTTTAATGTATAAAAGTGCTTCTTAAGAAGCCTTTAATTCATATTTTTTAATGCGAAACGGTGATTCTTTTCCCCGAACTAACGGCAGAATTTTTCATGCCGATATGGGGTTAAATTCACCGCAAATCAACGTTCCAAATGATCGCGTTCCAGAAAACCTCACTCGCAAAATGATTTAAATGGCCATTAATTTACAGGTATTAAACATTCAATTCCTTCCATTTGGCCTGTAAATCTATGACAATGAGATTTAAAAATTAAGTTATATTGTGAATTCTTGTGTGAATGTTATTTGGACACTTAGGCTATTTAAAAATGTTAATCTATTCTTAAGAAATTGATAGATGTTTAGATCTAGTAATTGAATTTTGTAATTAGCTACAATTAGGTAACTAACTAATTATATGCTTTAATTTTATGTCATCTAAGTAAGATTGTTTCATATTTGTTTCAGAATGCTTCAATCTATAATAATTGAAAATTTCTTTCAGTTCTCTTAATTTTTAAGAAAGTTATAGGCTTTTGACTGTCCTCGATCACAGCTTTTGTGTTAAGTCAATGGAAAAGCAATAGGGAACAAGATGCTAATTTCCGAGTATGAAAATGGCCATAACTTTTTTAATACTGAAGATATGAAAGTGAATTATGTGTCAAATTAAACTTCTTTTTATGCTTTATCTGATGGGATAAATTGCAGACTTTATTTTTAAAATCTCAAAATTTTGTAATATTGCTAAGTGTAGGATTGTGTTAATGTGCGGGGAAGCTGATCGGTGCGGACTCGGTGGGCCAAAGGGCCTGTTTCCGTACTGTATCTCTAAACTTAACTAAGCTAATGACATTGACTTAACACCACAGCTATATTTCTTCAGCCTGCTGCAAATTAAAAGCAGTCCGGCCTTTGATGCAGGAAACACATTTGGTCACAGAGAGTGCTGAGGTGGGAGATTGCAACCTTCACGTGGTCCACCCTGTTTCGACTAATCAACCCGACGTGCACAAACAAATAGATCAAATAGAACAAGTTGACCTACAACTTTAGGTTGTGCACGCCATACGCAAGAAGAAGAAGACAGAGTGCTGAAGGCCAGGATTGAATCATGGTCGCAGGAGCTGAGGCAACTCAATTGCGTCACTGTGCTGTGCTAAGCGAGTTAATGCATGTGGCACTATTTAAGTAAATAGCATTAATGCAAAGTTGCCTGATGATCAGGGTCCATGCATCCCCGACATTCAGTCTTTTTCTCAGAATAGGGGAATCAAGAACCAGAGGAGTTTAGAGTGAGAGTGAAAAGATTTAATAGAAAGATTTAAATAAACATTTAATAGAAAATCAGAGGGGCAACTTTTTCACATAGGTGGGTATGTGGAACGAGCTGCCAGAGGAAGTTGTCGAGGCAGGTACTATAACAATATTTAAAAGATATTTGGACTGTTACATGGATGGGAAAGGTCTGAAAGGATATAGGCAAAATGCAGACAGGTGGGACTTGTGTCGATGGGGCATCTTGGTTGGCATGGGCAAATTGGGCCAGTTTCCGTGTTGTATGACTCCATGATGGGCCTTTGAATCAATGGTCAATTTTCGAAAAACCCTCACCCCCAGCCACAGACTCAGCCCACTGTCTAAACAAAGGCCAAAGAAAGAGCTACTCGGATTTCTTTCCCATCAGGATTCATTAAGCAGACCTTCTGGCTCATCAAGAAGTTGTAGAATAAGTGCAGGTCCACACTGCCCCTTGTCAGGTAGTCCAAGATCCAACTCGGTATCAAACCTATTCACACTGCTTCAAATAAGCTTGGGGTCAGCATCAAAGGGAATTCATTTAAACACAATTTTGTTTAGTAATTTTCTTATGTTGAGGTGCATTACAGTAAACAGTTTGAAAAGAAAATTTTAATGTTTAAATGTATATCCAAACACTAATGGATTGCATCAATGCAGTCATTAGAATTTAATTCCGGCTCTTCAGAAGCCATTCCAAACCTTTCTTCTTCAGCAAACCCGAGTCATTACTTTGGGGAAATTAGTAAGAATTATTCTGAGAACTTGACAAATATGGTGCGCTGGCAAGTAGCTCACTCCCAGATATTAACCAGCTACTTCTTTGCCATGTTGTTCATGAACAATAGCATGGCGACAAAGGCTGGCTGACCTTCATTAAGGAGGATTCTAGCTGCCAAGTTCCATCTCCTGCAAGGAAACCATACACGCTCCCCAGATTGCCCACTTACACTAATAGGATTCACTCCATTCACTACTATTCTGATAATGTTTGCACTTTATCTCCAAAGGTAATCCCATAGAATCAAGTTATGACCTTCACTGCCCACGGCACCAAATAGTGAACTTATCTATTGTCGCTCAGGTTATTCCCTTCACACTGAATCTTTGATGTTCCCAGGAACTTTGCTGACTGTCCCAGCAAAGAAATAAGAGGGGTCAGACTGAAAATAGCCAAGCGTGTTCCCATGGGAATGGTCCCAAGTTACCATGGCATTTAGATCTAATGGCCAACACGTAGTTACATCTGAAAGAAAATCCCATTTGAAAAGCATTCCGGGGAGTCCCACTGACTTTAAGGAGCATGTGTTTTACACAGATGTCCTTATGTCAATTAAATGTTGGCAATATCACTGTGGTCATCGCTGTTCAGGTTTGTTCAGCTGCTGCCTTTGTTGGAGAATGCATTAGTAACATTGCAGCAGAACTGGATATAACTTTGGCTGAACTTCCTCTTTCACTGATATTCCTTTCCTTAAATGTGCTCCCTACATACATGTGAAAGTTATTTTCAGTTGAAGCGGGTTAATTTTACTGAAAATAACTTGAATTGAAGAAATGACTTGAAAAATTATCCAGACATGGACCATTAACTATGAAATGTAACTAAAATTACAGGTTTCACTGTATGAAACAATGCTGATTAATCGAATACCGCCTATTTCATTTCTGGCTAGTGAAATTTGATGGAATTCTTTCCGCAGTTGCTCAAATGCAACTTTGTGGATCAATTGTTGTAGTAAGTGTTAGTAGTTATACATTTTATGTAGATGAAAACTTTAATATGTGTTCCTTAAACTTTTTCCTGAAATTATTGGCTCTGTCAAAGTATTTTAAAAGATAATTGCGATGGTACAGGTTGGGAGGAAGCGATGGTACAGGTTGGGAGGAAGCAATTTAAAATAGCCTGGGTGATAAAATGATCTAGAAGATAATACCTCCACCCTTGAGACTTGGGTTCAAATCTAAGTGAGTGAAAAGGAAAGTACATATTCTGAATGTTCCAATCCAATATGCTCCAGGGAGGATTAACCAATTAATGATAGTGACATTCCAAGGAAAGAATGGATCTCCTAGAGCCTTAGAGGAGAAGGATAAAGTGAGCAATTACGTGAAGACACAAGAGACTGCAGACTCTGAGTGCTGCCCAATATATGAGACTAGTTAATTTCCCAATCATTGGATTCCACTTCATGGAATTCTGCTACCTGGAAGATTGCTTACAAGTTCCCACATCACAGCAATGCTTGCATCTTAAAAATAGCCGTCAGGCTGTAAAATACAACTATGATATCAAGAAGCCAAGAAAAGAGCAGATTAAATGCCAATTCTTTCCTACTTATTTTAAGGAATTCCTTTATATTTTGATGGAGCTTTCTTGTAAAGAGAAAAAAAAATGCATTCAACAGTCATGTTTCAAAAGCAATTAAGGTAAAAGGTGATCTAACATCTCTATCAGTGAACCAACAGCATACACTGTTAACTTACATTGATATGTGTGGACATGCCTCTGTGGATAGACCATTATCGTCAAGCATTTTAAAGATGAGGCAATCCTCAAGTTTCTGTCTGGCACCAGGGGCTTGTGCAATGTAATGTACCAACATAGTGAAGGAATGAGATAAAGCCCGCTTAACAAAGCAGTTGAAAAACTAAGTCAGGTCCACTGAAACAGCTCTAGTCAAAACTAATAAAACATTTGAATGTCTCTCTATGGCTTTTATATTCAAAAACCTTCATGAATTATGAAAGTCAAACAATAAGAACATTTTACAAATCACGTATACAGCACCACAGGGAAGCACAGTGGGGCAACTAGTAGAGCTGCTGCCTCACGGCGCCAGAGACCCGGTTCAATTCTGACCTTCGATGCTGCCTGTATGGAGTTTGCATGTTCTCCCGGTGACTGTGTGGGTTTCCTCCCACATCCCAATGACATGTAGATTTGTAGGTTAATTGGCTGCTTGTAAAAAAATGTCCCTAATGTGCAGGGAGTGGATATGAAAGTGGGATAGCAAATAACTAGTGTGAATGGGCAATTGATGGTTGGCATGGACTTGGTGGGTCAGAGGGTCTGTTTCGATCTCTGAACTAAACTACACATTTTAAACAATTGTTTTAAAATGTTCTTAAGCCCTGTTGTGGTGTGTTTTGATGTGATTTGAAAAATGTTCTAATTGTTTGACTATTAAAAAAATGTCTGAAATACTAATTTGTGCCTTGTTTTCTTGCAGAGGCCTTTCCATTCTAATGAACAGAGTCACTGTGACTGAAGACAGAGGCAAAAAGCTAGAGTAACTCAGCGGGTTAGGGAGCATCTGTGGTGAAAAGGAACAGGTGACGTTTTGGGTCGAGACCCTTCTTCAGACAGCGACTCGCTGATGTACCTTGACCTGAAACGTCACCTATTCCTTCTCTCCAAAGATGCTGCCTGACCCATTGAGTTACTCCAGCGTTTTTGCCCATCTTCGGTTTGAACCAGCATCTGTAGTCCCTCCCTACTCACTGTGAATCTGAAACAGGTTGACTGGAAAAGTTGTAAAGAATGTGTGCAGAGCAATTGCACAACATTCATTCTCTAGATTCCATAGTGTCAATGAGCTCAGGGCAACCCAGAGATCTGGGCCACAGACTGCTGTTTAGACTAGAGCATTGATACTTAAAAGTGTATGTATTCTGTATTATTATTCCATGCTGTTATATTGATATTTTGTAGTAAAAAGAGCTTTAACATTTTCTCCCACCTTAAACCTATGCCCGCTAGTTCTTGAGTTGCTCCCCTAGGATAAAGTTCTTGAGTTGCTCCCCTAGGATAAATAGGTACATTCACCCTATCTATTCTCCTCATGATTCTATATAATAATAATAATAATAATCATTTCATTTACTGGCGCCTTTCTAAAACCCAAGGACACCTTACAATGTATAGAATCACAACAAAACAAAAAAAACACATAATCGGAATAAATTAAATTAAAAAAACACACCACAGTACACAAATCAAGAACAGAATTCAATTTCAAAAGCACCAAAAGAAAATAAGAAACACAATTTGAGGAGAGAGCAGCGGCGACCAATTCGCGCCAGCGTCCACTCTCCCCTCCGACCGCCATCTTGTACACGGACTGACAGGCACAGGCACAGGCACAGCACACAAAATCATCCCCCCACAATGACCACCACTGTGGGGGAAGGCACAATGTCCAGTCCCCAACCCAGTTCTCCCCAGACTCAGGCCCAATGAGGCCACCACAGTTGCCTCTAGGGAGGCCCGATGTTCCTGGCCGTCGGGAGAGTCCTCGGAGCGGTTGGAACGGCCGGTTTCCCAGCGGAGTCCGTGGCACCTGAAGCCGACAGGGCCGCGCTGATTTGGAGCCACGAGGCTCCCGATGTTGGAGTCGGCGCCGCCGCCCGCAGCTGGTCGCTCCGCAGTCCCGCAGCCCGGAGGTGTTGAAGTCGGTGGTCCAGCTCACCGGAGCTCCAGCGCGTCGATCCAGCGCGGCGACCCAGGCAAGGCATCGCCCGCTACACTCCCCGATAGCGCTCCAGCGCTGTGCCGCCACCAAAGCTGAAGGTGCTGGGCGGTCCCCGTCAGGAAACGGCGCTCCATGCCCGCTGGTAGGCCACGAGGACGGGTCGACGAGGCAGCCTGGAGAAAAAGCTGCCTCACCGACCAGGTAGGGACCCAGAAATAGTTTCCCCCTTACCCCCCCACATTAAAAGTAAAAAAAACCCAAACAAACAAAGAAATAAAAAAACCTTCAGCCTCTTGCGCTCCTTCATTGCGAGAGCCAGGAAGTGTCAGGAAGTGATGATACAGCTCTGTAGGACATTGGTTAAGCTGCATTTAGGGCTGAGGTGAACAGTTGGGTGGGTGTGGAGGCAAGGTAGAGGGAGAGGGAGAAGGGAGAGGGAGAAGCAATATCTGCACACAAAACGGGGACATAACCCTCACTGCAATTCCCTCCCCCCCACAATGCCATGAACAAGCAACAGCAGTTGCTGGCCCTTACTTACTATTGACATAAGCGTTAAAATATAGTGCTGCAAGTTTCTCCCATGATGGTAGACCATCTTGCTGTCAGCTGTTACCATCACCTCCACAAATCTTGGATACGACAAGAAGCGCTTTTGCCTTGTATGCTGCTGTGTTTTATTGCTCAGTCCTGGATCCGTGGGTGAAAGTCGCATCGGTTGAACTGCATCTTGCAAGTTAGTGAAGTGTTCTCTAATACTGCCAGTATTGCGCATCTTGAGATGGGTTTTCCTTGTTTTCTGATTCTGATCTGTAACCCAGAGAAAAGATAGACCAGTTAAGAAATCTTATTCTACTTTGTAATTGAATCATGGTTCCTCTTCAATTCTCTATTGTCACTACTTTGCTTTGTGCAGTTCTCTGCATTCAAAACCCTGCAGAGGGTTTGAACATTCACTTCTTTTTAATTAACTCTAGGATACATTTTCCTCACATTCTGCAACCTCTAATTTCTTGCTCATTGCTCTCCTAACACTATGTAAATTATAGGCCACTATATCAATTCATAATTTTTAATGCCGTGTAAGGAGGTTTTGAATCGTTTGTAGATGTCTCTGATTTTAAAACTATTCAGTTAGTTTCCGATAACTTAATAAGAGTTTCAAAATAACACTAAATTTAATGAAAAGTACTTTAAAACACCAACATAGTTAACATGAATATAAAGCCAAATAATAGGACTAACCTTTCTTCACAGGTTTGGTGCCCCTATTCAGTTGATTGAGGTTGTACACTATCCAGCCCAGGCATGAAACCGAGGGCCACTACAAAGTGCATCAGAACACCCTCTTCAAGAGTCAAGAGTGTTTTATTGTCATATGTCCCAGATAGAATAATGAAATTCTTACTTGCAGCAGCACAACAGAATATGTAAACATAGTACACTGTGAACAATATAATAAATAGTCTCAATAGTTCAGAGCTTATTCAAGGTTGTAGTGTTCAATAGCCGAATGGCTGTAAAGAAAAAGCTGTTACTGAATCTGGGCATTACAGTTTTCAGGCTCCTGTACCTTCTTCCCGATGGCAGGGGTGAAATGAATGTGTGGTCAGGATGGTGTGGCTCACTGATTATGCTGGCTGCCTTTTTGAGGCAGCGATTCCAGTAAATCCCTTGGATGGTGGGGAGGTCGGAGCCGGTGAAGGACTGGGCAGTGTTCACAACTTTTGCATTTGCATTTGCAGTTGGAGGCACAAAGACCTCACTTGGCTGGTGCCCTCTCCATCAGATTTTTCCTGCATGGTTGGAGTCTCACTCCCAATACATGCTGTCCTAGAGCCAGCTGCTACGAGGACCCGGCTGTGAGTTTGCAAAATAGAGCTGGAAAAGGTTGTAAGGGCCTAGCTAGGGTGCAGCTCAGGCTGTTCCCAGCTCAAAATGTATTATCCATGAGATGCTACGGACCTACATAATAGGCAACCTTATCCCTTGCCCTACTTTAACAAGACAAAAGATTAGCCCTAGTGCAGTAAACAATCAGGCATACTGAGGAGTAGCACCAGAGGTGTGTAACAATAGAGCGGCAAGCTGGAGAAGCCTGCAACACATGACTACACGTGCACTAAACAGCAACATAACTCAACAATTCCACAACTAATGGATCAGCTCAAAGCTCTACTATCCTGTCACATTGAGTTTTATCTGACAAGGAAGATGCAACAGCAATCCCCATCCCCAGAGACCGTGCACCCGAGTGCGTGATTCCCAACCACGACAAAGATGAAGCACATTCAGCCAAGAGTGGCAGCTGGAAGATCAGTCTCCACTTCTTCTGGAGATTCCCACCATCACAGAAGCTAGTATTGATCAAACCTGACTGTGATAGCAAGCATGGCCGAGGCGTGGGTTTCAGGGAAGGCTACAAGACCAGACGCAGCACCACAGACCTGCACTCCAGAACCAGCTGTGTCTCTAGACAAGCTGCTCCAGTGCAGTTGGTTACAACAAGAGCATTTCCCTGACAAGGTAGAAAGTTGATCAAACTGCAAAAGAAAGAACAAATCCCATCTGGCTTATTGTTAACCAGTCAGTAAACTCTGACTGGTTAAAGTGATGGAAGGTGGAATCAATGCTTACTCTCCTATCAACGGTTTGTTGATATTTAACCTGGATTTTGCTAGAACTTTATCAGATATGACATCAAGGAGCCTTGGATTGAACTTGCACAAAAGAAAATGGTTGGATGTCAATTTTCTCAGTCACAGGGCCAAGAGCCGTAAAGACTTGGAGTCATACACAAAACAGATCTTTCAATCCACTGTGTTCACACTGATGTCAAGAAGCTATCTTTAGACTTTAGAGATACAGGGTGGAAACAGGCCCTTCAGCCCACCAAGTCCACGCCGACCAGCAATCACCCCATACACCAACACTATCCTACACACTAGGGACAATTTACAATCTTACTGAAGCCAGTTAACCTACAAACCTGTAGGACTTTGGAATGTGGGAGAAAACCGGAGCACCCAGAGAAAACCCATGCGGTCACAGGGAGAACGTACAAACTCCATACAGACAGCACCCATAATCAGGATCAAACCCAGGTCTCTGGTGCTGTGAGGCAGCAACTCTACCAATGTGTCACGATGCCACCATACAATCTATATTAAACCTTGGTGATTCAAGAGCTTGTCTAAATACTGACTAAATGTTATGAGAGTCTCTGCCTCCTCCACACACTCTTACAACTTCTACAGATGTATCACAGAAAGCATACTGTTGGGTTGCATTACAGCTTGTTTTGAGAACAGCTCTGCCCAAGAA
The DNA here is from genome assembly GCA_038087875.1 of Malacoraja senta. Lineage (NCBI taxonomy): Eukaryota > Metazoa > Chordata > Chondrichthyes > Rajiformes > Rajidae > Malacoraja > Malacoraja senta. The sequence continues at coordinate 72,389,385 of CM075979.1, read as the reverse complement.
CGCACAAAATTGCAGAGATTTCTGGCGGGTGCGTATTCCATCGTACGCACCAGACCTCCCACTGTTAACTCCATCTCCACCTCATGCTGCATCCGGAAAGTACCCAATATAGTCAAAGACTACCCCACACGATCATTCCTTCCTCTATCCATTCCTGTTGGGCAGAGGATACAAAAGCTTGGAAGTGTGCAGCACCAGACTCCGAAACCGCTTCTGTCTCTGTTATCAGGCTTCTGAATGGTCTTTCCATAAGTTACAGCCCCATTCTCCTCAACCTCATTGCAAACATTGGACTTTGTCTCTGCAACTGTTATGCTGCAATGACAAGAACTATATTTTGCACTCTGTATCTTTTCCTTTGCTCTACTTTTTGTACTCGAGTTTGATGATTGTAATTTTGTATGGCGTTACGTGATTTGATTGAATAACATGCAAAACTTTTCACTCTACATTTGTATATATGACAATAATGAATCTAAACCTAAATAATACTGTACTTCACCAGCACAATGACATGTTGTCCATTACCTTTTAAAGGGCTTCTGGACGTTGACCCACAGAGGACAGCAGTCAGCTCGGTAGAATTTCACAGCTTCTGCCCTTGTGTACACTTGAGCACAGATACTTACAATGACACAGAACACGGCTAGTCAGCCCATTGGGCTTGTATCAGTTGTTGGCTCCCAATGGAGCAGTCGCCCCTGTTTCATACCCCCCCACTCCCTATTCACCCACAACCTTGCAACTTAGTCCATCTCACATACCTGCCAACTCCATGTGTTTAATTCTTCCACTGCTTTCCTACAATAAGGGAGAATTTGTTGACTTAATTACGTATTTTATGGAAGTGGGAGTAAATTGAAGCTCCTGTGAGAAATGTCATCACAGGAAGAACTTGCAAACTGCAACCTATGATGCTGGATGCCGCTGGCTCGGAGGCAGCAGCTCCACTAGATGAGTCACTGAAATCTCCTGACATTTACGAGGAGGGAAATGTATCGTTGTAATCAAGAAGTTGTAGCATGCATCAGGAAAATCGACCCTCCATTTAAAGCATTAATCAGGCTGCTCGTTTTTAACAGCATAATAAAAAGGAATATATAGAGTTCAAACGCAATTACTAACAAGTAGCTGAAAGAAAGAGTACAGTAAAAGATAATACTGCACATTCAGGTGGTACAAGATTAACAAATGCTCTAACTCTTGGATGTAATTCAATATTAATCCTCGCTACATTTAAAAAAAAATTTTTTTAAGAAGTTCCATAGTATTACAATAAATTTCCCAGTAAACCAGTTAAGTTTACTGAGAACACAGAAAATGGAGCCTGAGTGAGTCGAATGGAAGAATTGGAATAGGGACCCCCATCAGTTAGTCAGGAGCAGCTCCATGTGCACCACTATGCTGCCCTAATTGAAAGCAAATACTCTCTTTAGTCCTTCCCACTGCTGCACTCTGATTCTTCATTGCAAAGACCACTGGTGGATTACATTTCCTCTGCATGATGCAACACATTTATAGAAATTGCTCCATGTGCTAATTTCACACAGTTGGAAGCTTATTTGAAGTGGCTCCAATAAAACAGTACAAAGCAGCATTTGTACAATTGCACTAGCGGGTCTGCTAAAATAAAACTTTGACTAAACCCTCAGTTGTGGTTTTGTGCCACTGCAGAAGCCACAGATTTTGCACTATTAAATAATGTGCATTTACCACCTTCCTGGGTTACAAAAGGTGCACAACCCCATGAGTGATGGAATGCAACACTGTCTTCTATACTTTTGGAAGTGTGACACTTTCCCCTTTCTGTACCATGTCTACTATTTGGCATCACCCAAATCTCTGCAAGATGATTCTGCTCTAGGCCTTTGGTAGAAAATGGTAAAGTGGTCTTATCATTCATAACAACAATTATCTATATCACAATTGCAGTCACTACTTCCATATGTAACAGGCTCCCTGATATTGACAAACCCAGCAATAAAAATATTTCAATGACAGTCAGAAAGTCAGACCGATAGCGGTATGCAAAATTATTTGGGGTGTAGACAGCATAGTTAGAAGTTTCTCTCCATTATAAAACTGGATGGCATTGGTTTAAAGTGAGGAATAAGAAATGTGGATTTTTTTCCACCCAAGGAAACACACTTCCTGAGATGTATCTAGTCATATGTATCTGGATGAGCAGTCGAGTCACCAAGAAAGAGAAGGCTAACCAAATGCTGATAAATTAAAAGAGATTGGTACTTGATGGCATTGGCATTGACGGGCCTATTTCCATGCTTTATCATTGAAGCTAAATTCATTGTAGAATAACCTTTCCCACACGGATTCCAACAATCCAAGGCAGCAGTTCACCTTCATTTTCTCCAAGGTAATTAGGAGCAAGCATTCAATGTTGATCTTGCTAAGGATCAACAGATTCAAGGAGAAAATTAAAGAGGAAAGTAAATGTTAATGTCAAGATGGGCAAAATACCACTGTAGCAGGTGCAACTTGTGTAACTTGGTTTGGTGATCAGTACATAGCTGTGAGTTGGACAGGAAACATCAGTGGGAAATTTAACCTGAATCATCATGACCAAGCTCAATCCTTCCTTATCTTTATAATGATTGACATTCAAGGATATTGGAGAACCCCTGGTGATTTTTCCCTTCCTTGATCCTTGGGTCTGGGAATGAAGGATCCTTGGGTCTGGGAACTTTGACGTTCTGTGGTTGCAATTCAGTAACACAGGATGCGAACCACCCTAAACCTTCTTAGTTGGTATCAATGAGCTATCATGATGATACATCCCATACAATCTCTTTAAACTATAGAGGTCATATTGAATCTAATAATTTGAGCGGCACAGTGCCACAGCGGTAGAGTTTCTGCCTAAAAGTGCCAGAGACCTGGGTTCGATGTTGAATACGGGTGATGTATGTGCAGAGTTTGTGCATTCTCCCCCTGACCGCATGGGATTTCTTCGGGTGCTCTGATTTCCTCCCACACTCCGAAGAAATGCAGTTTTGTAGGTTAATTGGTTTCTGTAAATCGTCCTTAGTGTATAGGATAGAACTAGTGCATGGGTTGTTGGTTGACGTGGACTCTGTGGGCCAAAGGGCCTGCGTCCGTGCTGTATTTCTACACTAAATGAATGATTAAATGATTAATAGCGAATCAAGTCAGCTCGAGGACATAGCAGTTCCTCAGGGTAATATTGTAGGACCAACTATGGACCAAGGTGTGGCAATGTGATGCAGCCCACAGAGCTGCTGCCTAACAGAGCCAGAAACCCGGTTCAATCCTAATCTTGGATGCTGTCTGTGTGGATTTTGCATGTTCTCCCTGTGATCACGTGGCTTTTCTGTGGGTGCTCCGATTTTCTCCCAAATCCCAAAGACGTGCGGGTTTGTAGGTTAATTGGCCTCTGTAAACTATGCTCAATGTGTAGCGAATGGATGAGAAAGTGGATAATAAAGAACATGGATAATAAAGGCATGTACTCTATGGGTTGAAGGGCCTCTTTCCATGCTGTTACTGTAACTAAACCATCCTTTGCTGTTGTACAAATGATTTTCTTTTCTTGAGAAGATCAGAAGTGGGGTGCTGACTTTAATATAATCTCTAGGTATGTATTCAGATGGTTGTAAGGTGAGAGTGGGGTGGTCTTTAAATGGCCTGGGACAGCTAAAGTAGCATGCCCAAATAAGGAAACCAACATTCTTAAGGTTTTTGGATGTCCTTTGAAGGCAACTGTCTGAGACCACAAACATCTTATTCTGAGACGGGAACAGACAGAACTCAGAAGAAACAAGATTCAAGAAAAGGTGCATGTCTCAATGTGGAGACAAAGGTTGAGCTATTAGTAATCCAATGCCATGGAGAAGCGTCGTCATTGTGGACACAGAGCAGTGTAAGGAGCACATGAGCATGTTACTCTCTATGCTCAGTATTGCCCAGAGGCAGGGTGTTTCTTTCAGAGGACACAGTGCCAGGTTTTAGGCCACATTTGACTGTTGCTTTTAAAAGACCTGCCTGTCCTACACGGGACCAGGACTGTAATTGCCAGCACAATTCATAGTCACTGAGCAGAAATAATCTATATTTGCCAAGCATAATGGAAATAGCAGACATAGACACAAGATGCTGGAGTAACTCAGCGGGACAGGTAGCATCTCTGGAGAGAAGGAATGGGTGACGTTTCGGGTCAAGACCCTTCTTCAGTCTATTACTTCTCTCCAGAGATGCTGCCTGACCTGCTGAGTTATTCCAGCTTTCTGTGTCTATCTTTAGTTTAAACCAGCATCTGCAGTTCCTTCCTACACATGGAAATAGCAGATACGTTAACAGCTTGTTCATGTTTACAGCTGATCGAGCAAATTGGTTTCTAATTGATCTGGCCCTCTATAAGTTTATCAGCAGTTTCTACATATCACTGTGTCCTGATGCCAGGGTGCAGAATGTCAAAAACAATTAATATAGATGACAAACAGCAATGGACCCAGTACTGATCTCCGAGACACACCACTGGTCACAAGGCTTGCACTCTGAATACCAGCTCTCCTCTAAGGCCCTCTGTGATCCTGCATACCTGGCTAGACCTCACATTCAGCAGGAAATATCACTAAAGTATTAAAACGTTTGAAGACAGAATTAATTTTGTTTACAGGCAACATCAAAACAATGAACAACTTGGTTTAGGAGCACAACCACTTTCCTGTCAGGAGTTGAGGTGCAACAGTGACACCACTGGTGGAACCCTGCAATACCGAATGAACAGCAAAGGGAAAAGAGGGGAAAAAAGGGGGAAAAAACCAACATAAAGCAGGGAAACAACGAAAACAAGTCCAAATAAAGAACGTGGGAATCATGTTCCTGAATCAGAAAATACTTTTAATACACTGTCGATGAAGAATCTGAATAAGATTTCGTTTTATTTGTAACGGGTAAACAAAAGTGCTGGGGAAACTCAGCGGGTGCGGCAGCATCTATGGAGCAAAGGAACTAGGCAACCTTATCGGGCCGAAACCTTTATTTGTAAAGGGCTTTTGGGAAAACAAAGCAAAATTTGGATAGAAGAACACTGCTGCAGGAACTCAGCGGATCATGAATCTTCTGTGCAGGGAAATGGACAGTTGACATTTCAGGTCGGGACTCTTCTTTCGACTGATGGAGCAGGGGGTGAAGGGGAGCTGGCAAGTGATAGGTAGAGTGGGTACAGGTGAAGAGGGGTTGATTGGCAGAAGATTCAGGTGGGGATAGAGAGAGAAACCAAGGCTGCAGGTGATAAGTGGAGAAGACAGAAAGATGCAAATGGTTGAATCAGTATGAAGATGGGGAGTGAAATGCAGACCAGTGTCAGCAATGTTGTTCCTCTAATCTGGACACCAATTCCTCAGAGTCTGAAGTTTTTAATTCTTAATCTTGAATGTTTACATCAACAGTGGTAACACTAAGGATATTTTTAGATTATTATTTCCTATAACTATGTAGAGAGTGAAGAAGGAAAATCGTTAGCCACCAAATACCATGAATTCCTGGTTACCGGATCAACCATAGCACCTCCACCACATCTCCAGTCCTGGATCCAAACCTCCCATTGCCTTGACAAGGTGCTTACCTGGCAAGAGACCTTTGGCAAAAATGCCACAGCAGCCCATCATGTACAATCTTTTTGCTTTCAACATGCAATTAAGAAGTTAGCCCTACAGTTACACTGGCATCTAGACAATGACCACTTCTGCTGAAGAATTTCCATGAACTCCTCCAGAAATTAAACTTCTGCTATAAGCAGATGCATTGATGCATTTTTGTATGCAGCAAAAATGATGCAATCTTTTGAAATGTATACACACCATCACACCAGGTAGCCTTGCAACTTTTTGTGCTATGTTGGATTCTATCAGTGATTATTTTTTTCTAAATTCTATTTGGAGAATGTGTGCTCCACAGAAGAGAAAAGCATTTATTGCCTGCGCCTGTTAATGCTTGAGGATGTGATATGCCAAGCAAATGTCTTATTCTTTGTTGTTTTTATGGTAAAGATACTGCCACAGTGCTCCAAAATACAATGACACCACCATGATAACGCTCTGATGTGGAAGGGCTGTGTGGATAATGGTATTGCCACGTACTTACAGTTTAGTTTAGAGATCTAGCGCAGAAACAGGACCTTCAGCCCACCTTGTCCAAGCCGAAAAGCAATCCCCATACATTACCACTATCCTACACACACCAGGGACAATTACAATCTTTACCGAAGCCAATTAACCTAAAACCTCTACGTCTTTGGAGCGTGGGAGGAAACCAGGGCACCTGGGGGAAACACATGCAGTCACAGGGAGAACATGCAAACTCTGTACAGATAACACCCATAATCAGGATCGAACCGGGGTCACTGGTACTGCAAGGCAGCAACTCTACCACTGTGCTACCGTTTCAGCCTACTGCTCTTGCCTTTCACATGGTTGAGATTATAGACTGTTGAAGATGCCTTGGTAAATTGATGTGATACTTCCTGTGGATGATACCCACAAAGGAGTAGTTAAGTACTATGCAGTATATGACTATTTAAGATTGGATGCCAGTAAACCAGACATGTTGATATGAGTTAAACTTTGTGTGTTGTTGGTGATACATTCCTCCACATTTTGTTTAAAAATCATCAGATACAAGCATTCCTCACAAGAATGCAGGCAGCATGGTGGTGCAGCGGTAGTGTTGCTGCCTTAGTGCCAGAGACCCGGGTTCGATACTAACCACAGGTGCTGTATGTACGCAGTTTGTATGTTCTTCAAGTGACCACGTGGGTTTTCTCCGGGTTTCTCCGGTTTCTGCCCATACTCCAAAGACGTACAAGCAGCTGGGTGGTATTCCACATTTCTGAATATATGTCAGAATCTGCAGCTGTACTGGAACGGTTTGTACAGAGACTATTATTCTGGAGCACACATCTCCAGCACTTTGTAACACTGCCTCTTCTGTAACCAGCAAACCCAGCTGCTCCTTGATATCACAAAACTGGCTGATGACCAGAGCTGCATTGGTTGGTGCCTTTGAAGAAGGGGAAGAATAATATTCTCCGAGCTGAACTCCTCAGATGCTCTACCATTCCCGAGGATGGGATTTACCTGGAGTATGCGGCTCCCATCAGATGTTCAACTAATCACAGACTGTGAAGTCATCCTTACTCTGAAGAAAGGACTTGGCTTCCATAACAACTGGATTGCTTTTTATGACAATCAGGTAGTCAGATGATTTCCATTACAGAGGCCAGTTTTATGTACATGTTGGCAGGTGGTCAAGCTATGCCACAAGGCTCCAGCATCCCGAGTTCAATCTCAACCACCGATGCTGTGTCTGTCTGGATTCTGTACATTTTCACTGAGACCATGTGGGTTTCCTCCCACATGACAAAGGCATGCCAGTCCCTGGGTCAATTGTCCCCAATGTGCAGGTGAGTGGAAGAATCTGGCAGGAGTTGATGGGAAGGGGTTTCTGTTGGATTAATATGTAGCTGGTAAACATTGACATGGACTCAATTGGCTAAAAGGTCTTTTTCTGTGCTTTTTCTCTCATTGATTTTATTTATACTAGTAACAGAATGCATTTCTCCAGCAGTCCTAGTTGGATTTGATTTCATAGCTCCGTCATTTACCTTGGCCTTTGAAACTGTCCAGTAAAACTGGCGTCAGGGATGATTTCGGGTTTAGCAGTGGGGTGAAATCCCGTGATATATTTTATTGACAGGGTCAGGAAAGTCCAGGACTGCATGTGGCCACAGTCCCTCATCGTCAGGGCATATGTGTGATGGCCCTGGTGATCATGGGCTTGTCTCAGCATCTCAGTCCTGGACTCAAAGGAGGAGATGTGGCGATCGCAGGCTTCTCCCTGCAGTTCACCCTTTCCTTGAGAAGGGGTGCTGGCAGTCTCAGACTTATCATGGCGGCTGAGCTTCGGGGCTTGTGGAGGCGGCATTGGTGGTATCCGGATTATCCTGGTGGCTCAGTCTTTATCTCGGTGTGTGGGCATAGTCCCTCGTTGTCTGTCAGCAGGAAGGGGCTCTCGTGTTTCAGGCTTGCCCCGGCCACTCGGTCTTAGCTTCACGTGAGGCGCTGGCTGTCCAGGGTTTCTTCCCGGCAGCCCAGTCTTGACCATATGATGATGCTGGGTGTCTCAGGTTTGTCCCAGTGGCTGAGTCTTCCTCAAAACTGTGATGGGAACACAAGGGGCAGGGGGGTAGGGGGGCTCTCTCCTCGGAGCAGGCCGATGATGTTCAGGTGGGCCAATCTGCTGTCAGCTAATTGGACCCAGCTGTTTCCAATGATGCTTGTGATTGGCCTCTCCTGGCCTGTCTGCCAGTGATGGGGATCAGAGTGAGGGAATGGGGGGGTCACACAACATAGTCACTACACATTTCTCGTAAGCATTCAAGATGCTAAATGCTATATTAACCCTTGATGTATCGGTGCCATGTCTTCTGAAACTTCAATTTTAAATTTCTTGTCCCGGTTTTCAAATTCTGCTTGAACATACCCCTTCTTGTCTGTAATTTCCTGCAACTCTACCATCTTCCAGAGTTTCAGTGCTTAGAATCATAGTCATTGAACCACACAGCATGGAAACAGGCCCCTTGGCCCAACTTGTCCATGCCGACTAAGATACCCCATCTGAGCTAGTTTCAGCTGCTGGCATTGACCCATATCCCTTTAAATGTTTCCTATCCATGTAACTGTCCAAGTGTTTTTTGAATGTCATTATAGTATATGCTATATCTCCACTGGCATCTCGTCCATATACCCATCACCATCTGAGTGAAAACGTTGCCCCCCTCATGTTCATATTAAATCTTTCCCCTCTCACTTTAAAGTCCTAGTTTACCCAATCTCTCTATATTACTCAAGCCCTCGAGTCCTGGCAACATCCTCGGAAATCTTCTCTGCACACTTTCCAGCTTAATCACATCCAGAAACAATCACCACCACCATCCTCTGCTTCCTTCCATGAAGCCAATTTGGTATCCAGGCAGGATTCCTTCTGTATCCATCCAGATACAGGCGATCCAATGTGATCTAACCATCCAGAGTGGCCTTCCATGTGGAACCTTATCAAAGACCTTGCTGAAGTCCATACAGACAACGTGTGTGGCCTTGTCCTCATCAACCTTTTTGCTTACTTCTTCAAAAAACTCAAATTGGTGGCACATATGCTGAGCATCCCTAATGAGTTGTCTATCCAAATGCAGATATTTTGTATCCCTCAGAAACCTCTCTAGTAACTCACCTACCAAAGATGTTAGGCTCACTGGTCTATTCCTTGCAGCCCTTCTTAAATAGAGGCACAACATCAGCCACCCTCCAGTCATCCGACACCTCAACCATGTGTAATGATGATTCTCATATCTCAGCCAGGGCAATTTCTTCCCTAGTTTTCCACAGTATCCTCAGATATATCTGAACAGGCCCGGGAGATCTATCTACCTTCATAACCTCTCTAATCCTTGCCTTTCTAGCATACATTGACTTCAATTGGGCCATGAGTTTGTCCGGTATACAGTCCTAAACCATTCCACTTCTATGTGGCTTTCTTCTAGTTCACTACTTCACCCAAGCCTTTGGTCACCTGACCTAGTATGGTTCTCCCTCTTAGCTTACTTGGCAATATTTCTATGAAATCCGTGGGATATTTTATTACATTTTACTAAGAAGGTTGATAAATCCAAATTGTAATGCAGCAGTGTTGTCATTCAATTAATATGCATGCTCGTGAATATGTATCTCCCTTGGTAAATTAATAATAATACATCAACTGCTGTGTATGGTGGAGGGTGCACATCTATTGCTTCACAATGGGCAGGGGCACATTCAATAAATGTATTCAAGGAGGACACAGCATCATATGCTGCCAACCATGTTTGAACCCATTCCAGTGCAATATTGCCTTCATATCCGTATATACTTCGTGCAATGATTCTGTGATCTACTGCTGAGGCTCTCCAATGTTTCCATTATGTAAGATTGTTACTAAATCTTCTGACCACAAATACCTCACTGCTGAGCCTATTACGACAGATTACATAACCTACAGTCAAGCAAGTTCCAGCCAGACCAACGTTTGGAAGTATTGCTTGACCTACTGCAGCCAACCAAGGATCACGCACTTTGGATAAAATATTTCACTGAACTTCAGGTAAAATGAGGAAATAGTGGAGCAAGTTGAATTTTTAAGTCACAGTTATGGCAACTAACAATAGGGTGCCTGTGAGCAGAGACGATATGAGGAGTTGATTTCAGAAATAGACAATAATAGACAATAGGTGCAGGAGTAGGCCATTCGGCCCTTCGAGCCAGCACTGCCATACAATGTGATCATGGCTGATTATCCCCAATCAGTACCCCGTTCCTGCCTTCTCCCCATATCCCCTGACTCCGCTATTTTTAAGCCCTATCTAGCTCTCTCTTGAAAGCATCCAGAGAACCTGCCTCCACCGCCCTCTGAGGCAGAGAATTCCACAGACTCTCCACTCTCTGTGGGAAAAAGTGTTTCCTCGTCTCCGTTCTAAATGGCTTACTCCTTATTCTTAAACTGTGGCCCCTGGTTCTGGACTCCCCCCAACATCGGCAACATGTTTCCTGCCTCTAGCGTGTCCAAGCCCTTAACAATCTTATATGTTTCAATGAGATCCCCTCTCATCCTTCTAAACTCCAGAGTGTACAAACCAAGCTGCTCCATTCTCTCAGCATATGACAGTCCCGCCATCCCGGGAATTAACCTTGTAAACCTACGCTGCACTCCCTCAATAGCAAGAATGTCCTTCCTCAAATTAGGGGACCAAAACTGCACACAATACTCCAGGTGTGGTCTCACTAGGGTTCTGTGCAACTGCAGAAGGACCTCTTTGCTCCTATATTCGATTCCTCTTGTTATAAAGGCCAACATGCCATTTGCTTTCTTGTGATGTCTATGTGATCGGCTACATTCTATTGTACGCAGAAGCTGGTGACTCATCACATGGCACCGAGGGATTTCACAGAAATAGCTTGGTTTTCATCTACCTCACTAAAAATAACACAGTGATGTGAAACTATAAATTCTGTCCAGTATTTCACACATAAAGCTCACACGGTTTTCATCGGATACAAAATACCCATCCAGTAATCACATCGTTTCATAGTCTGATGACTGTGATTTGCAGCACATGGATAAAATCTGAGCAGATGATACCAATCGCTCTGTTATAACTGTGCCAAATCCTTGAGCTATTCCACTGGTTCCAATCCATTGATCAGGAACTGCTCTGCAAATCCCTCTTCTACAAATGTACACACAATTCACTTTTTAAAACATAAAACAGTACAGCCACCACGCCACCCATCTGAGTCCATGTTCCCTGGATTCTCTCTACTTCCCTTCCTAAACAAAGGAACAACATTGGCCATTCTATAGTCCTCCAGAACCTTGCTTGTGGCTAGGGAAGAAACAAAGATCCTCATCAAGGCCCCTGCAATCTCCTCTCCCGCCTCCCTCAAAAACCTGGGATAGACCTGTAGACCTATCTATCCTAATGCTCTTCAAGACCCTCAGCATCACCTCCTTTCCGATATCAAACCGCCTTAGCATATTTGTATTTGCTGCACTGATCTCACTGTCCTCCAAGTGCTGCTCCCCGGTGTGTACAGATGCAATAGTAACAGTACTTGTTTATCAGATCTAGTGAAAAACTGAATTTTTCATTGTAATTTGTTCTCATTCTCAGTTGGCCTTATAAAGCATATCGTTTCTTTGTCTTCGTAATTTTATCCAAATTTTGTTTTGCCAATACATCAAGCCTTTAAGGGGGAAAATATTTTGTGTTAGTATCCTGAACTATATATGATTTATAATACCAAAGATTTATGGATGCTGCATAAACAAAGTGAAATTTTCAAACAGGAACTGAAATCGGACTGGCATCGACCAATTGTAATTTGTTTATAATCTTTCTGAAGGCTTTAACCTTTAAGCAATTTCCTGCAAGATGCCAACAAGGATTTGGACTTAATTTCATCAGAGCTATTTTTGAGATCTGCCTCAGTAATTCACTCACCTTACTACAGATTCTCATTGCAAAGTCAAATTTAATTCTGTTAAAACTCAAAAATTGACAACACATATGCAGGCTAACAAGGCAAGTCTGTAGCTAGAACACCCTCTCCTCAGCTGTCACCTAAAGACTCTTATTAGACTTAGAACAAATTATTAAAATATCTCATTTAAACAAATATTGCTGAGCTGCCAATCCCCTTCACAGTCCATTTAACATACACTCACACACAAAGAATATCTTGCACTGGCACCTTCAATTTGAAGAGCTTAAAAGTGAAGTTATGGGATGACTTGGAATGAATTCACTTTATTCATTGCATATACCAAATGTAAGTTCACATAAACTTGCTGACGTATGAAAAAACCCTTCACAGAGAACAATTTGAAGGTAACTTTTATGCTGAAGCAATAAAGACAAGTTTTAAGAAATGTATTTTTAAAGCATGAATGTGTGTACCATCATGTGAATAATAAACCTATATTAAATGTCTGTGCTGCATTAGTGCAAGATGGAGAAACATCTCTATTAATGAAGAAATTCTGTAGAAAAATATTTCTCATCTTTTCCTTTGTATCCAATGTATACATTTAAAGAGCATCCAAACATATTTTAATTGAAATAAATCTTGGGAAAGTATACAATTCTGTGAATTTCAGCAGAAAGTGGAAAGTTAAGAATGCCCGTTCTCTCCAATCCTCTCCACCTTCTTCATTGGAGTCAGGAGACTCATGCTTCCCATGATCAGATTCCTGCTAGTCACTGTGCACTTTTGCAATTATCTTCCCGAGAAGATTTCATGCCATAAAGTCCTACTCTTTTCTCATGCTTGTATTCACACCCTCTGCGCATAAGCGGCAACTTCTAAAGCACAATAGCACCTTATTTACAAATTTCCACATGCACTCGGACTCAAAGAGTCCCACGTGGTCATAGCACTGTGGGAATCCTACATGTGTACAAGGAGATTTGATTCAAGCAGTATCGATTCGGACTATGGCTCATAGCATTACTTTCTCAGAGCAGTATGTGTGTGGTCCTCGACATGTGAGAGCAGCTAATATCACTTCCACTTGGCTTGCCTTTATAAGCCACTTAGTACTGCAATTTCACATCTTCTGCCCCACCCAATGGAAAAAATGTGCTTCTATCTCTATTGATCTAAACCCATCTGTCATTTTAAAAGAGAAATGAAAACGTCTCCAGGATGGCAACAGTCCATGAACTGAAATAATGTCTGTTTTGGATTCCTATTCATGTTTTATGAACTACCAATTGACACTAATTAAAATAAACAACGCATTGTTTTGTATCCAGCATGAAGGAATTACACTAAGCTCCCAGATTCAAAGCTGCTTAGTGTCATTCCCTGCAGTTTGGGCCGTAATTTGGCTTCAGGAAAACAGTGAAAAGTGGCTGCACTGACAATTGGGTGGCATTGTCCAGCCAGCCCAGGCTGCAGGAGCAAGTGTTAAGGGGACATGGTGGCAGAACAGAGGTGTACTCAGAGACAAATGGATGGCATACAAACAACCCTTTATAGTTCCAGTGCATTTTCTAACTGCACAACAGGTTGATAGAATTGCACAATAATTCCTGTAAACCACAGATGCACAGTGGTAATAACATATTTAAACTACGTAGTTATTTGTCTTCTAGTCTTCCAGCCACCATTGACTGGAATAAATACTTTTGCATATCTTTCATTCATTGGTTCTTTATCTCTCTATATCATTGTCTATATCTCTCGTTTCCCTTATCGCTAACCAGTCTGAAGAAGGGTCTCGTCCCGAAACATCACCAATTCCTTCTTTCCAGAGGTGTTACTAGTCCCGTTGAGTTACTCCAGCTTTTTGTGTCTATCGTTGGAATAAAATGATGACAAGGATTATATTTGGGCACGTTCCAGCACAACCCAAGGACTGCTCCCTATGGGGGAGAGACATGAAAAATACCCCTCACACCCAAGCCATGGATCACCTTTAACATTGCCATTGTTTGTGTTCTGCAGCAGTTTCTAACTTTATTTCTGCAAGGATGAAGTATTAGCAACAAGATGCATGCTAATTGTGGATTGGTCCATTGGCATATGACGGATTTGTAAAAGAGGCATCTCTTCCAGCTTCTCTGTGGTGAGCTTCCCAAAACCTCACCTTTCTCATCCACATCCACTTCCATCTGGGTAAAGATTTTCTGCCTTTCTTTTACATCAAGCGGGTCATTTAAATGGAAGTTTGAACAGCCTACACCAGGGGTTCCCAACTTTTTTTGTCCTGTTTACCCCTGGCAACTTTAATAGCACATAACAATCTTATTTCACTTATTTGTGAACAACTAATGATGAACAGATACCGGTATACCAGAACCAAACACAGTCACTCAATGAGAAATAATATGTACAAATCCAGAATCAATAATTTACCCCCTGGGTAGGTTAAATTTACCCCCTGGGAACTCTTGGCCTACACAATCAGCTTGTGACATTTAAAGGTGAATCAAATGGACTTCGGCTGAGGTTCGGGAAACATCGATTGATGGAAATAGGTTTTCCCAAGAGGCAAACTGAAATATCAAAACTGTGCCCAGCAAAGGTACCTCCTGGTATAGATACAAAGTGTTTCAGAAAAAACATGAAACTGCAGCTGCTGTTTTATAATAGAAGGCAGTGTGGTGGAGTAGCTCAGCGGCCCAGGCACAATCTCAGAAGAACATGGATAGAGTTTCTGACACTGTCCAGCACGGAAACAGCGTGACAAAAAACAATAAAAAGTCAGAGAAATTCACCAAGAAACATAAACAAACTACTGTGAATTTGAACTTTACTTTTAACCCAGTCCCAATTATCAAACTAGAGCCCAAGTGCCTGGTATAGATACAAATAGTTCCTGAGGAACAAGGAAATACAAATGCTGGTTTATAAAAAAGACACCAATTGCTGGAGTAGCTCAGCAGGTCTGGCAGCATCTCAGGAAGGCATGAATGGGGGAGGTTTCGAGTTTGGACCTTCTTCAGACTAATTAGACTGATCTGCTGAGCTATTCCAGCACTTTGTGTCTTTATTTAGAAACCAAGTGCAGCCCATTTAACTCACTTTGCGTCATACTTTTGGCTAATCTAAACATTTGTGAAATGTTATTCCCCCCCCCCCCCCCATCCAACAGTTATATCTGTTTAGATAAACGGAAGTTTATGGTTACTGGTTGGAAACAGTGATTGTTTATAGAAACCTAGGTCAACGTGGAATCCTCTCATTCTTCAGCATCTTAGCCTTCTATTCATATTCGAAGGTGAGGCAATCAAGTAAAAGAAGCAGCAGCAAAATCCCACTGAATGAGTGGAACACTTAAGGGGCTGTCCCACTGCGGCAACCTAATTGGCGAGTTTAGAAGAGTTTAGGAGAGTTTGAAAAAGTGTCATGTTGAAGACCTCCTTCGATTACGTAGAAGACCTCCTTCGACTATGTTGAAGACTAGCTTCGACTAGCTTCAGGAAAATTGGACACCGAATAGTAGAGAGTGAAGACGACCTCATTCGATCTCCTTCGACCTCCCTTCGACTATGTTGAAGACTATCTACGACTACCTTTGACTACCTTTGATTACCTTCGACTACCCTCGATTACCTACAAATAACATGCCGACCTACTACGACCTACTTCGACTAAACCTACGAGTAAAAAAATATATTGATTCTTTCCATGGCGACCTTTTTTTACTCGCGGGCATTTTTCAGCATGTTGAAAAATACGCCGCGGCCTAGCTGAGGCCTCGAGTATGTGGGGACTACTCTCGAGCATGAAGGAGAGTTACAAAGACCTCCTAGGACTTCATGTGTCAACCATGCTGCGAGTATGAGTCGAGGGCAAACTCTTATAAACTTGCCAATTAGGTCGCCGCAGTGGGACAGCCCCTTTATTGCCCTAAGTGTTACACTCTGTGCGTTTATGCTATCTATTCCTCTCATGAGAGTCCCAGCCTGCTCAATCTCTCCCTATAGCTCAGGCCCTGGAGTCCTAGCAACATCCTTGTAAATCTTTGCTGCATCCTTTTCAACTTGACATCTTTCCTATAACATGGTTCCCAGAACTGAACACAATACTCTCTAATCATGGCCTCGCCAACATCTTATATAACTGCAACATGATCTCCCAACTTCTATGCACAATACTCTGACTGATGAAAGCCTTTTTGACCACCCTATCTACTTGTGACACCACTTTCAAGGAAATATGTACCAGCACTCCTAGATCTCTCTGCACTACAACACTTCCAAGAGCCTCCATTCACTGTGTAGGTCCCACCCATGTTAGACTTCCCAAAATGCTACACTTCACATATGCCCATCCAAATGTCTCATAAATGCAACTATCATGTATGCCTCAAGTACCACCCCTGACAGCTCATTCCAGGAACTCACCACCCTCTGTAAAACAATTTGCCCACTATTCTCCTTCAAACTTTACTCGTCTCACCTTAAAGCTATGCCCTCCAGTATTTCATTTTTCTATCCTGGGAAAAATGTTCTGACTGTCTACCCTATCTATGCCTCTCAGAATTTTATATACTTCGACGCAATCTACATCATTCCAGAGGAATAATTCCAAGTCTATCCAAACTCTCCTCGTGGCTAATACCCCCTACTCCAGACCTCATTCTGCTGTTCCTTTTCCCTGGAACATAGGAGACTGAGGTTTATAAAATAATGAGGGGAGAGGATAAGGTGAATGGTCACATTCTTTTCACTAGGTTAGGAGAGTCTGAAACCATAGGTTTAATGTGAGAGGCTTAAAGAGCCGAGATGCAGATTTTTCACACAGAGGATGGTGTGTGCATGGAAGGAATTGTCAGAAGTGTTAGAGATGGATATAATTACAATATTTAAAAGAAACCTGGATGGGAATGTTTGGAGCAATGTTATGCCCCCATATCTGAGGAAGGATGTGCTGGAGAAGGTCCAGTAGAGGTCGACGAGAATGATCCCGGGGATGATTGGGTTAATGTTTGATGAGCATTTGATGGAACTGGGCTTGTATTTGGTGGTGTTTAGAAAGATGGGGGACATAATTGACAGTTATCAAATAGTGAAAGGCCTGGATAGAGTTGACGTGGAGAGAATGTTTCCACTAGTGGGAGATACACACAAAAAGCTGAAGTCAGCGGGACAGGCAGCATCTCTGGAGAGAAGGAATGGGTGACGTTTCGGGTCGAGACCCTTCTTCAGACTGGTTCGAGTCCACTAGTGGGAGAATCTAGTACCAGAGGGCACAGCTTCAGAATAAAAGAACGTACCTTTTGGAATGAGATGGGGAGGAATTTCTTTAGTCAGAGGGCGGTGGGTGAATCTATGGAATTCATTGCCACAGACGGCTGTGTGGGCCGTCATTGGGTATTTTTTAATTTGGAGATTGACAGATCCTTGACAGATTCTTGATTAATAACGGTATCAAGAGTTATGGGGAGCCAGGAGAATGGGGTTGAGAGGGAAAGATACATCAGCCATGATTGAATGGTGGAGTTCACTCGACGGGGCGAATGGCCTAATTCTCCTCTTATGACTTATGAACTTATGAACATCATTGCATAATGGTAGACACAAAATAATGGAGTAACTCAGTGGACAGGCAGCATCTCTGGACAGTCGAGTATACTCAGGGACTATAACCAAAAAACGAAACCCCTAACTTTGGCCTAGGTTATGAAAAAATAATCACTTGCCCTCTGTGTACTCATCAAGAATTGATGGTTTATGAAGTTTGACACTAAATACTGCAAACAGTAATTAATTTTAGTGGGCAATTAATTTAGAAGACAAATAAAAGAGATATAAAATCAATTTAGGCCAAGTGGAGAGGCTCCTGTTTATGTATGACATCCTCAAAGTTGTCACAGCATTTAAGGGAAACTCAAATCAAATCAAAAAATAATGAATCAGTTGAACTAGATTTTTTTTTAATCGAATATCAAAATATTGGAATTTTTAAATTTTATTTTTAAAACATTCGTGTGAGCAATAAGCAATTTGTTTGCCTTAAACAAAGCACTACAGTGACTCGAGTATTGCTGTGAAAGTCACACAACACATTTAGCGCATAAACTTGACGAAGAAAAGGGATCTGCATTGTCTGTAAACATTATTTAACCAGCTAATTTTTTTAATGACTGTAAAAATGTGGGCAAGATGAAACAGAACTGAAGTCACTAAGTATATTCTTAGTTTAACCCATGAGGACAGTAATGGAAATTCTAGGTAACATGATGTGACTGTTATTTGAAACATATCATGTCCCAGTGCAAGGCACCAACTAAACATATGCTGGTACATGGCAAGGAACAAACCAGCATGGCCGATAGAGCCGAAAACTGGCTTATTTTAAAGTGTTTCTTTGAATTGTTCTTTGAAAAGGATATAAATTTAGAATAAAATGTATTTTATGTCCATTGGTGACATGGCAATGACATACGTATATAAAATATTGCCCTCTTGAAACCGAAGAAATCTTTTAAGTGGTAAATGATTAACAACTTCTTATGAAGCATGTTCAAACATTCAGTATAACCTGGCAGTACAGGTAAGATGAAAGGCTCAGTCTATACGGCTTGTCCACATCCATTTTGAATTAAATGCAGCACATCAGAAGTGTTGTTCTTAGATTGGCACTGTTAAAACAGCCATCCATTACATTAGACAGGGTGCAATATCAAAAACTCCTTCAATACAAAAGCATAAAACAGCCAGTCCATTATAGTCAGAGTCATAGAGCATGGAAACATGCCATTCGGCCTAACTTCCCCATGCCAACCAACATAACCCATGTACACAAGTGCCAGATGCTTGCGTTTGGCCCATATCTTTCTCAACCTAACCTATCCATGTATCCGTCTTAAATGCTGTGATAGTACCTGCCTCAACTATTTCCTCTGGCAGCTTGTTCCAGATACCTGTCACCCTTTGTGTGAAAAAGTTGCCCCTCAGGTTCCTATTAAATCTTTCCCCCCTCACCTTAAACCTATGTCCACTGGTTCTCGATTCCCCTACTCTGGGCAAGAGACTCCTTGCGTTTTCCGGATCTAATCCTCTCATGATTTTGTACCCCTCTACGTATATGATTATTCCTCATCTTCCTGTGCTCCAAGGAATAAAGTCTTAGCTTGCTTAACCTCTGTCTATAGCTCATGCTCTAGAATCCTGGCATCATCCTCGTAAATCTTCCCAGCTTAACAACGTCTTTGCTATAACATGGTGACCACTTTGGGACCACCTCCCAACTTTTATACTCAATACTCTGACCAATGAAGGCCAACGTGCCATAAGCTTTCTTGATCACCCTATCTACCTTGTGATGCCACTTTCAAGGAACTATGTACCTGCATGAGACAAGCAGCAAGATCAAAAACTCCTTCAAAACAAAAGCAGACAATTATCTACATTCAGTTGACAATGCTGGTGGTGCAATGGAAGAAAAGTGAATCTTGCCTTAATTCTGTGATGGTACAAATGAAATAGAGAGAAAAGGAGATAAAAGAGTCAATAACTAAACATTCAGTTACTTTCTTTGCTATTGAATGTGCATTGTTTCAGCTTTGTAAATGTTCAGTAACTGTTCTCTCAGAGATATGCTTGACGTTTTTACAACTCCAGCTGACTATCTTCAGTGGAGGTTGGAATTCTTGGCTTCCACAGCAGAAACACTGGCCAGACTACAATGGAAATGTGGTGTCAGGTGGCTCTTGGTAGGGCTCAACTCATCAACTTCAATGTTTGATAATCTTTTAAATTTCGCTTTTTTTCCATTGTGAAGCATTTTTTCTATACCATGTTGATAAACGATAATATAACTGGATTTAAACTTTACACATCTGATCGTATAAAAGTACAGCACGGGCTCAGGCCCTTCAACCCACAAATTCTGTGGTGATCATAATGGCTTTAAACCTATCCCATCTTCATGCACATGGTTTGTATCCCACCATTCCCTATCTGTCCATAAGCCTGTCTAAATGCCTCTTAAACATTGTTATCATACCTGATTCCACTACTTCCCCTGCAAATATGTTCTAGACACCTATCACTTGCTGTATAAAAAATTTGCTTGGAAATCTTTGTTGTGCCTTCTTCCTTTCACCTTAAACCTATATTCCATGGTATTTGACATTTGCAGATATTTTAAATCTGATCTGATTAATTGAACAGAATTCAACTGCATGCACTAGTTTTTACACCCATTATCACTTTAGTTTAAGTTTAGATTTAGAGATACAGTGCGGAAACAGGCCCTTCAGCCCACAGGGTCCGCGCCGGCCAGCGTTCCCCGCATATTAACACTACTGTACACACTCTAGGGACAATTTTTACATTTACCAAGCCAATTAACCTACAAACCTGTACGTCTTTGGAGTGTGGGAGGAAACCGAAGATATCGGAGAAAACCCATACAGTCAAGGGGAGAACATACAAACTCCGTACAGACAGCACCCGTAGTTGGCATCGAACCCAGGTCACCGGCGCTGCAAGCGCTGTAAGGCAGCAACTCTACCAGTGCATCACCGTGCCGCCCTTGGATGACGCAACTTGGATCAGATATATCCTTCCAAGCTGCTAACATGTTGTGTCCTCATAACTCTGAAATAGATATCACTGCAGAGTCCTTTCCACAGTATCCTGCAGGTTGATTGTGCATGTTATAGAGATGACCCTTTCCAATCATTCAGATTCAAGTGACAGCAATGAAGGATGTTGAAGGTTGCTGCAGGATGAACATTCAAGGTGGGAATGAAACTTCAAAAAACAGTCGTCCCAAATACATGCATAGAAATGCATAGTAAATGCATAGAAATACAGTATATAGGACCAGGAGTAGGGAATTCAACTCTGGTCCACCATTCAAAGTGCTCATGGCTGATCATCCAAATTCAAAAATAGCTCCAGAGATCACAGCTTCAAGGTGGACGCAAGGATAAGGCAACACTCTCCTCCCAATGTGATATTAACTTAAGGTCAGAGCCCATAATTAAATATCCTGGCATTTTCTCCAAATGAAATTCTAAACAAGAACACATTTAATTCACCAGCTTTGTTCACAACATAAGGCCACATCCATAGTGCAGGGACCAGTAGTGACCTGACCTTGCAACTTTTCCCAAACTCTCCACTAAAGTCACCTGTTTTGCAGGACAAGCATGGGTGTAATCTGCATTGCATATCAGAGCATAGAACACCAAGGGCGGCACAGTGGCGCAGCAGTAGAATTGCTGCCTTACACCGCTTCCAGTGCCATAGACCCGGGTTCCATCCTGACTACGGATGCTGTCTGTACTCAGTTTGTCCGATCTCCCCGTGACCACGTGGGCTCTCTCCGAGATTTTCAGTTTCCTCCCACATTCCAAAGACGTAC
Source organism: Malacoraja senta (assembly GCA_038087875.1). Taxonomy (NCBI): domain Eukaryota; kingdom Metazoa; phylum Chordata; class Chondrichthyes; order Rajiformes; family Rajidae; genus Malacoraja; species Malacoraja senta. Next base: position 72,367,927 of record CM075979.1, on the reverse strand, counting down.
AGGTTTGTAGGTTAATATGCTTGGTACAAATGTATATTGTCCCTATGTGTAGGATAGTGTTAATGTGCGGGGATCACTGGTGGGCACGGACTCGGTGGGCCAAAGGGCCTGTTTCCACATTGTATCTCTAAACTAAACTAAACCATGCCACTTAAAACAGAAAAATGCTATAAATAACTGCCAGCACTTTCAAAACTATGATGAAAATTCAAACCATCAGAGCAAAAAAACACATAAATGTTCTAAGCCTATTCTAAATGTTGATTTATCTTTTCAGAGTGTGACAGTTCACTTGTTCTTACCAGTGTTTAATATTTTTAATAGAACTCTCAAGCCAAGAAAATCACAAAACCTTTCTTTTTCAGCCTGAACTTTATATCTCTAGAAATTCTGCAATGTTGAAGGAATTATTCCATATGTATTAATAATATTATAAACAGGGTTCACAAAGAGCATTTGTGAGTTACAAATGGTTGTTCTTCTAATTATATACTGGTTTCAACATTGTAAATGCTCTTTTAAAAGTTTGAAAAAGAGTCTGGAGCCTGAATTAGGAGTCGAATGAACCGTTGCCAAGGAGGGATACAAAATGAATTCACTGCAGGTGCTTCGAGGTTGCAATTTCTATGATGTGCCAAGAGATCCTTGTACTTGGGACAGAAAGCTGATTTGGAAGCCTTTTGTCACTGCACTCATTCAAACAAATGTTTGATATGCACAAATTGATATAATTTGTGAGCCATTATATCAGTTCTCTTCAAGAATATTAAAGGAGCAATTAGCCAGTGTGATTGCAGACTTTGCTCTGCACTAACCCTTGTTTGATTTTTGAAGATAATGATACAGAAGGACATTCACACACAGTTGCCTCAGGCCAGGGATGGCATCACATGTATTAATAGGATACCTAACAGTTCTTAAATGGGATCTGCATTCAAGAATTGTAAGCAGCTTTTGGCATTCAGGTTTAATTGAGACCAGCGACTACCCTGAGCAAGTACATCGGTACCTTGCTTGTCAAGCAGAATGCATTCCCACAAACAAGAGAATCAATAAAAAGGTCTCATGATACATCGAGAGATAATCGACTCACGGTGCCGTTATGCTAGGAACCTGTTGCAAACTCTGGATGCACTGGTTGGACTTGGTGGCTTCCCCCTTTCACTACTCATATATTTGCACAAGTGTGTTTTAACAGTTGTAATCGAGGATCAATCAATTGATCAAAGTATCAATTAATCAATTAATATAGCATTCTTTGGCAGCTCATTCCAGACACAGTCCATCCTCTGAATGATGTTGTCCCTGAAGTCTCTCTTAAATTTTCTCCCCTTTCACCATAACACTATGTCCTTTAATTTTAGAATCTTCTAGATAGACTGGGAAGTAGACAGTGAGCATTCACTTTATTCATGCCTCTCCTGGTCTTGTACATTTCAGTATGGTCGTCAGTCAGCCTCCTGAGCTCCAAAGAAAAAAATCCCAACCTATCCAACCTCTCCCGATAACTCAAGCCTGCAAGTCCAGCTAATATCCTACTAAATGTGTAGGAAGGAACTGCAGATGCTGATTTAAACCGAAGATAGACACAACAAGCTGGAGTAACTCAGCGGGCCAGGCAGCATCTCTGGAGAAAAGGAATGGCTGGTGTTCTGGGTTGAGACCCATCTTCAGATTGAAAGTCGCAGGAAAGGGAAATGTGAAATATAGACGCATATAGAGATATAGATATAGAGTCTATATCTCTCGTTTCCCTTTCGCGTGACTTTCAGTCTGAAGAAAGGTCTCGACCCGAAATGTCACCCATTCCTTCTCTCCAGAGATACTACCTGTCCTGCTGAGTTACTCTAGCTTTTTGTGTCTATCTTTAATATCCTACTAAATCACTTTTGTTCCTTTTCCAACTTAATGACAATGTTAATGACTCTCCCCAGTGGCCACTGCCCACTGTTGAGAAACGTTGGGGCTGGGAGAAGTTGTGCAGCCAAAGAGCAGGAGGCAGTAACTTCCATCACATCCAACAGGAAGAGATGAGAGGGACGGACTGCCATCACATGGAGCAATTCCCAGTAATGACCCACACTGGCCATTCCAGATAGCATGCAGCCCTGAACTCCATGAAGAGATCCTAATGGAACAAAAATCTGAATCCCTGCCCCTTGCACCACCTCCCCAGCCACACATTCATCTGTCCTGACCTCCTGTTCCTGCTCTTGCTTGCATGTAACACCGGGAGTAATCACGAGATCACCACCCTGGAGGTATTGCTTTTTAATCTTTTGCTTAACTCCCTTTATTCAATTTGCAGGATCTCATCCCTTTTCCTACCCATTTGTGCCAACATGCTCAATAACTTCTGGCTGCTCCCCTTGAGAATGTCATGCAGCCACACCAAGTCATCCTGGATCCTGGCACTAGGGAGCAACACAATATCCTGGAGTCTTGTTTGTTATCACAGAAATTCCTGTCTGTGCTGCCAAAAGGGGCCGGTGGCGCAGCGGTAGAGTTGCTGCCTTACAGCACTAGAGACCGCGTTCGATCCTGACCACAGGTGCTGTCTGTATGGAGTTAGTACGTTCTCTCCGTGACCCGCATGGATTTTCCCCGGGATCTCCGGTTTCCTCCCATGCTCCAAAGTTGTACAGGTTTGTAGGCTAGTTGGTTTGATGTAAATTGTCCTTAGTGTGTGTAAGATCGTGGTTAGTATGCGAGGATTGCTGGTCAGCGCAGACTAGGTGGGCCAAAGGGCCTGTAACCGTGCTGTATCTCTAAATCAAACTAAACTAAGCTAATAAATCACCTGTCCTATCATTCTGCCTGACTTCATCCTTCCCTTCTGGGCCACAAAGCCAAGCTTGATGCCACTGAGATGACTGCTAGTGCCTGGTTCTGCTGTACATTGCTGGTTACCGCACTCTAGAAAGGACATGAATGTAGAGGAGTGCTTAATTGTCTGGTGTACTGACAGCAGATCAATAACATTCTTACTTGCAGCAGCATTACGATAAACACAATACACATAAATAATATATAATAAACAATAAATTAATAACCACAATACTCGTGCAACAATAATGTGGTTTGCTTAGAATGGAGCATTTCAGTCATGAGACTGGATAGACTGGATTTATTTTAATTGGAGGCTGAGGGGAACCCTGATAGAGGTGTACAGAAGGACATAGTTAAGGTGGACAGTAGAATCCTTTCCACATAGTGTCAGAAGCTGAAAGGCCAGGGGGTGTTTTGAACCTGGAATGCACTACCCGAGGGGTGGTGGAAACAGTACACAATATCTAACTATCTAGACTAGCATTTGAATTACCATATATAGGAAGCTCTGGACAAAGTGCTGGTAAATTGGATTAATAAAAATAAGTACTTGTTAGCATGAAAATGGTGGTCAGAATTGCCTGTCTCTGTGCTGTATGACTTTGACATTCAAAGCTACTTAATGATTATTTGATTATTATTTACAAACTAAATGTAGATTACAATATAGATATATTACAAATAAATATATTCATGAAAAAGAGGGATGCATCCTGAAATGTGGTGAGTTTCACACAAAATGCCCAGCATGCAGGTAGATATGAGCCAGTTTGAAAACCACCTCAATGTTATGTCACGCTAGTTATTTTGTTTTCTTTAAATAATGGGGGGGAAGGAACCCTCATCTTCAGACTGAAATCACGTTACAAACAAGGTCAAAAAGTCATTTTTTAATACTGGCAAAGACAGGCGTGTTCTTTGTAGTCACAACCTCTCCTCAAAGTTGATTGTATCTTTTTGTAAAGGTCTGGAGCCATTGACTCAGGACATCTACATTAGCAACTGGAGGGTTTTTGTTTGTGTAAAATTTGTCGTGTGATAGAGGTTGTAGGCATTCTATCCGTCACTTTGTGTTCAGCCAGCATTCAAAGCACCAAGCGGTCAATAAAACAACTGTACTTATCTCTTCTTCAATCTGTCTTCCCTTCTTTAGATCCATTAAGCAACACCCTTGTTCCTAGATTGCCAAACCTTGTATGGTTAACATGAATCAGACTTTGCAGCAACTTGCTGGAAACCTTAAGAAACCCTGCGGACGGTTTGTTGCTGAATGATGCTAAAGGAAGTCATTGATGTCATGCTAAAGTTAATCTGGAGTGAGACATCCCGGTGTGTCATGTACAAATTAATATAATATGAATTTGCAGAATCTTGTATTTCTGGTTTACTGCTCCAGTGTGAAATCTCCTCAAAGTATGCCTACTTTGACGAAGTTCTTTCCCTGACAGAAGTTCTGTGAGTGTCTCTCTTGCTGCTCCCCCTCTGTGATTGCTCTGTTCTTTGACTGCGTTCTCACCCAGACACGCTTCATGTGTCCTTCCCCCACATGACTCATCACTTGAATCCACCTATCACTTACTAGTTCTTGCCACATCTTTCCCCTCACCTCTCTTTACCAGCTATCTTCCATCTACTCCATCAGTGTGAAGAAGAGTGCCAACAAAACACCCCCTGTCCATTTCCCTCCACGGATACTGTCTGGTGTGCCGAGTTCCTCCAGCAGTTTGTTTCTTTGCTCAGGATTCTAGCGTCTGCAGTCTTGTGTCCAAATATAATCTGTCTATGCAGCAGCTCTACCACTGCGCCACTGTACCCCCTCACAAGCAGTCACACCCTCCTCCTGACCACAGACCAAATTGGAAGCAGTTATTCTAACAGATGTGACTGCCTCCAGCCACACAGCATAGAAACATTGATTGATTGATTGATTGATTTATTTCTTGTCATTTGAACCTCAAAGAGGCTCAAACGAAACTCCGTTTCCACAGCCACACAAACAAAACAATTCTTACACGACACACAAACAATTCAATTTACAGAAAAACATCCATCACAGTGAATCTCACATAGTCATAGAAACATAGAAAATAGGTGCAGGAGTAGGCCATTCGGCCCTTCGAGCCTGCACCGCCATTTGATATGATCATGGCTGATCATCCAACTCAGTATCCCATCCCTACCTTCTCTCCATACCCCCTGATCCCTTTAGCCACAAGGGCCACATCTAACTCCCTCTTAAATATAGCCAATGAACTGGCCTCAACTACCTTCTGTGGCAGAGAATTCCACAGATTCACCACTCTCTGTGTCCTGCATCCTGGTAATTCTCCCTGTCCCTGATGTACCACAGCGTTTGAAGCTCAGACTCCAGGTCGTCAACGAGGATATGGACAGGTTATTAATTTGGAGAGATAATTGGACAGGGAAGGCATAGACTATGAGCCTAATGCAGTCAAATGGGTTTAGTATAGATTGGCATCATGGTCAGCATGGATCAGGTGGGTTAAAGTGGCTTGAACATTTCTTTGATTCCATGAAAGATGACTGAAAACCGATCCTCCTTACTAACTGATATCACTTCACTCGATCCATAGGTCATTGAAGTAATTTGCACACAAACATGTGACGTTTGAATTGTACAACTGACCAGCACCCCAATGAAAATCCTTTAAATTTAGTTATCATATGAAACATGAAATATTCCATCAAAAAAGGGTGGCACAGTGGCGCAGCGGTAGAGTTGCTGCCTTACAGCGCCAGAGACCCGGGTTCGATCCTGTCTACGGGTGCTGTCTGTACGGAGTTTGTACGTTCTCCCCGTGAACGCGTGGGTTTTCTCCATGATCTACGGTTTCCTCCCATGCTCCAAAGACATACAGGTTTTAGGTTAATTGGCTTCTGTAACTTGTAAATTGCCTCTAGTCTGTATAGGATGGTGTTAATGTGCGGGGATCGCTGGTTAGCATGGACTCGGTGAGCCGAAGGGCCTGTATCTCTAAACTAAATAAAGCTAAACTCAACTCAATAAAACCAGTATTTTCTGCCTGCACTCATACTTTTGCCCTTAAAGCTGAACCAGTATTTTCCCACTCAGAGGATTTCATTCTCTAGTTGCATCAGTTGGCACTGCTCATTCCTTGTGTGCACAAAAGTTTGGCACTGTTATTAATCAACATGGCTCTTGCAAACTTATTGCTCGTAATCTTGTTTCTTCATAATGAAATGACTTGTGCCAGAACCAAAATGTTTGCATGTCACTTTAATTTCTAACCAGGTTAAAGGGATATCATTACAATCAGGAATTTTTGTATAATTCATAAACGAATCAAATTGTATATTGATAACAAGGAGTCATAGCTTTATCAAAAATACAAACATAACTTTGGACCCATTGATTGCATTTGAAATTGTAAATTGTAGACACCAGAGTTTGTAACACAATGTTCCTGTCCCCAGGGAGAACACATCACTGGAATTTATCCTAAGCTGCACTTGAAAATGTTAACAGTCTTTGATCTTGGTCCAGTTCCACCGCCAGCTGAATGATTACATGTGATTGTTTATTTGGCAACCCATTCATTGCCACTAATGCTTTCCCCCATATCCTGCAGGTTTCTTCCGACTGCACCGCGCCACTGGCTCCCTTTTTCCAATTTCACCCACATTTCCCGGCAGGGGGAAGTTCACTCGTGATCCCGAGGAATTGGTACATTTCCATTATGTCTTGTTGATCCGAAGTGGTTGATTTTGTCTAATTACATTTTGAATTTGCATTCACCATCACAATCAGTGTGATTTTTTATGGATCTTTCGATAGTAGTCACTCTTAATCCCCGCAAAGGGCAAAGGATCTTACACCACACCAGCGGGCCATTCAGCCCATAGAACATAGAGCAGTACAGCACAGGATGATGATACATGGAACCCATCGTCCGACAATTATTGTGCCGAACATGATGCCAAGTTAAACTGATCTCATCTACCTGCACATAATCCATATCTATTCCCTGCACTTTCATGTGCTATCTTAAAGCCCACAACCGTATCTGCCTGCACCACTGCCCCTGGCAATGTGTTCCAGTCCCCATTACTCTGTGTAAAAAACTTGACCTGCACATCTCCATTAAACTTTCCCCCTTTCACCTTATAGCTATGCCCTCTAGTGTTGGACATTTTCACCCTGGGAAAAAAAATGTCTATCCTATCCAAGCCTCTCATAATTTTATATATTTCTGACAAGTCTCTCCTCAACCTCTGACATCCCAGAGAAAACAATCCAAGTTTATCCAATTTCTCTGTGTAGCTGAAACTCTCTAAACCAGGCCATAGTCTAGTAAACCTCCTCTGCAAACCCCTCCAAAGACTCCACATCTTTTCTGTAATGGGGTGACAGTCCATATGGTCTATGTTGGCTCTCAATAAAGCAATCTAATCAGTCCCATTCACCCTCGTGCCTTTAATCTATTCACTCTCTCACATATACCCATCTTCTTTCACTTACTTGTATTAAGGTGTAATTTAAAAGATTCAATCAAACTACCAGTTCCTACAACTTTAGGCTGTGCACGCCATATGCAAGAAGAAGAAGAAACTACCAGTGTGGGTTGAGAAAATGGGAGGAAACTGCTCCCCCCAATGGAAACACACAATTACAGGAAGGATGAGCAAACTCCACAGACACAACGCTCAAGGTCAGGATTAAACCAGCTTCTAGAACTTGTGTGGCAGTGGCACTACCTGCTGAACCACTGCACGCAGAATATCACAGCCATAGGGTTCAAAACCCTTTCAAATGATTGACATGGGCCTTGCCTGCAAATGTTTGTTTGTAGTCAAAGAGCCCATACATCAAAATCCATAACACAGTTTAATGTAATTCTAAAAGTAAGTCAACAAATAACTGACATAAATAATCTGTATTTGCTTAGTTTAATCTGTCCATTGATTAAAACTTAAAAGGCCTTTCAATTGTTGCATAGGTCTTGTGATCTTTCTCTGAAGAGAAAATTAGCCTGCATCCAAGCTACCTATAAATCTGTCAGAGATAACTGGCATTGAAAATCTTCCTCTCATGTCAAGGTACAGCCTGGGACTCGGGAGTCTCATGCTCCAGTTTGCCATTCAGACAGAACCCAGGATGTATTTTTTTAAACAAACAGCTCTCTTAGAATATCACTGTAAAATATTCTTTAAAATCATGCATGATAAAGAGAACTGTGTATGGCGGGAATAACAAACCTTAGGCGAGGTACAGAAAATCCCACTGAATGATTTGTAACGTTTTTAAGTTCATAAATTCTAGGAGCAGAATAAGGCTATTAGGCCCATCGAGACCAGTCCACCATTCAATCATGGCTGATCTCCCTTTCGCTCTCAACCCTATTCTTCTGCCTTCGCCTCATAACTCCTGACACCCTTATTAATCAAGAATATGTCTTGATGCCTGTGAGTAGTTGTGTTGCAAAGACTGAGATCCTTGGTCCACATTCATAAATTGATCCCAATTGGGAACTTAAAACGCAGTCACAAAAACAATGTCCAGGCAACCCTCAATGTCCAGTTATAGTCATAGATGCATAGAATCATACAGTGTGGAAACAGGCACTTTGGCCCAACTTGCCCACACGGACCATCATCCCATCTACACTTGTCCCACCTGCCTGCATTTGGCCCATATCCTCCTAAACCTGTCCTATCCATGCACCTGTCTAACGTTGCTTAAAGGTTATGATAGTACCTGCAAGAAGAACTGGAGAAAAAAATTGAAATACACATGTTTATTCTTAAAGTATATCTGTTGTTTGTAGAAAAATATGTGAAGTGTTCCCACCTACCTAAAGGTGCACAAGGATGAGAAGGGTTATTCCTCTTCCTCAAAGGGTTGGTATTCAGTGGTTCATGCTGGTAAATAAGGTGGGGTTTATTATGCTCATCTTTGAATTGGCCTCCATCCGGTTTCATCAGAGGTTCCAAAAAATATTGGCCATCACGAGTCTTAAAAGTACCCATCTATCAAAAGTAATAAGAATGTGTATTTAATCAATCAAATGGATGAGTACATCTGATTAGGCAAAAATAAATCAACAATATAATTGTCCTTTGGATACAACGCATTCTGGATAACATGTTACAGAGAAAATAAAATCACTGCAACGGAATGGTATCTAAGCAGAGAACGATTCATTAAAAATTGGTAAGCTGTCAATATTTATATCTGGAAAAAAGAGACATTTAGTTTAGCGATCCAGCATTGAAATAGGACCTTCAGCCCACGAGTCCGTGCCAACTATCGATCAGCTGTTCGCACTAGTTCTATGTTATCCCGATTTCTCACCCACTTCCCACACACCAGGGGCAATTTACAGATGTCTATTAACCAGCACGCCTTTAGGAAGTGGGAGGAAACCGGAAACCCACGTAGTCACAGGGAGAACATGCACACACAGTCAGCATCGGAGGTCAGGATTGAACCCAGATCTCCGAGCTATTAGAAAACAGATGTCCCAGCTGCAACCCTGCGCCACGCAACAAAGAATTGGATAAGAATGAATATCAACCTGTGGTGGGTACTTAGCCATTACATATTGAGGTTCTATCTGCCCGTGGCCTTGCAAAGGAGGGGCCTGTCCACGCTGACATGGAACAATCCATTTGTCCTCCGCCAAGAGGTTTCTGCAAAAATAACTGAAAGGCCAGAGGAAGTAGTTAGGGTAGGTACAATAAGGGATATTTGGCGGGTACAAAGAAAGGAATGGTTGAAACGGATATAGAACACAGAACATGACAGCACAGGAACAGGCCCTTCAGCCCATAACGTCTTGGCTGAACAAGAAGCCTGGTTAACCAAAACTCCTCTGCCTACATGTGATCCATATTCTGTATGGTATGGTGCTTTATCTGTCACTTGTACCGAGGTACAGTGAAATTCTTTTTTGTAAACAGTTCAGTACAAGTATCACTATTCATAAGCACTTAGATATATATTAGATAAGCATCTCAACTACAGTACATCTTTAGCAGTAGTACGCTGAAACAGTATATAGAGTCGCCAGTTTGGCGCCATTTTCAAGTCCCAACTTTTGTAATGCAGGGGACTTGACCTGACCATGAAGGCCCGTTGTCTTGGTAGCGTTGCAGAGTGAGCCTGGCCAAGCGTAGCCGATGGTGTCCTCCGCCGCTTCAGGCCATGTCCAGTCCACGTGCTCGGCCTCTTGGGTCGGCGCCCGATCTAGCCGAGCCCCAGGCTGTTGCACGACCTCCAGCAGCCCACTCCACCATCAAGGCAGTACACTGCCTCCAGCAGCCAGTCTGCCAACACTCTGGGCGGGTGAGCCGGGCCTCCAGGTGAGTCCTGGTCTGTGACGCGGGTCCGCTGTCCGCGGCGGGCGAGTCCCCAGTCTGCAGCGGGCGAGCTGGATCTTCCGGGCGGGTCCCCAGGTCTTCGGTCTGCGGATCCCCGGCGGCTTCCAGGATCTGCATATTCATGCGCCTATCTAAAATCCTTTTAAACACCATTATCATATCTAGTTCCACCAGCACCCCAGGCGGTGTGTTCCAGGCATCCATTAGTCTCTGTGTATAATATTTGCCCCACAATTCTCCTTTAAACTTTGCCATTCTAACCTAAAAGCAATACAATCTGGCATTTGACACTTCCACCTGAGATAAAATACTCTGTCCATCCTATCTATGCCTCTCATATAACTCATTTGTATAATTCTATCCCTCAGTGTCTGATGCTCCAGAGAAAACTATTTAAGTTTTTCCAACCTCTCCTTTTAGCTAATATGTTCTAATCCAGCTAACATCCTGGTAAACCTCTTCTGCATTCTCTCCAAAGTCTACGTATCCTTCCTGTAATGGGGTGACCAGAATTGCTCATCATACTCCATATGCGGCTACCTAAATGTGTATGAAGCTACAAATTGACTTCCTGACTCTTGTACCCAATGCCCTGACTGGTGAAGTCAAGCACACCATACACCTTCTTTACCGCTCTATTTAATAGCGTTGCCACATGGATTTGGACTTTGGGAAGAAAGAATTAATGGGAACCCGAGCGGTAACTTTTTTAAACAAACAATGTTGGGTGTGTGGAGCTAGCTGCCATGGTAGAGGCAAGTACTGTCGCAATGTTTATGAAACATGAAGACATGTACATGGATAGGATAGGTTTAGAGGATTATGGGTGAAAAGCAAGCTGGTGGGACAAATGCAGATGTTGGTCAGTGTGGGAAAGTTGGGCCGAATAGCCTGTTTCCATGCTGTATAACTCTATAACTCTATTAAATGCAACAACACAATAAATAAGTATTCCATGATTAACAGTTATGCTTGGTAAACCAGAACATAATAGTGCAAGCCAAAGTCTGTAGTACAACCTCAGCCATTTAGCGAGCCATAGTTCTTCAGACTTCAAAAGTGAGCTCATGGTGAACAGGCAACATTTCCACCCTCAACAACACACCCCAAACATGAGAGCTTCTCAGTATTTTGGTTCCACTGCCACTACCCTCAGCTGTCCTATATGTGGACATCACAGTCACACCTGTATTTCCATTCAGAGAACAAAAGGTAGCGACATAGTTACTTTAATAATACCGCAAGTTTTCTTATGTGCTCAGTGCTACAGTGCACATTGTGCTGCTTTCTTCTTAGTGCTTTTGGAAAATGGGGCAACAAACAACTTCAAGATTAAATTACTCAATCGTACTTTTGTCCAAAAATCCCAACCAAAACAAATCAGGTCCAGTTCCAAGGGGTCAGGAAATCCGAAGTCTAATATTTAATCTGATTAGCGTTTTCTTTCATTCAAGAGCAATATTTTTTTTACTGGACTTGCTAATATACCTCAAGAGAGGGTGGAGAGATTCAACAGCGTGTTGCCTGGGATGGAGTGTTTCAGTTACAAGATACTGGAAGGATTGCGTAAAAAATAAAAGAGCGTAAAAAATAAAGAGCTAGAGGAACTCATCGGCTCAGGCAATTTCTATGGACAGAATGGACAGAAGACATTACATGTTGGGAGCCTTTTCCAGATTGATCAGTCATTAGGGATTTGAAGAGACATTCAAAATTATGGGAGGCATAGATAGGAGAGTATGAGTAACTTTGCCTTTTGGTTGAAGTGTCCATAACAAGATCAATGGTTTATTTATTATCAGATGTAACCATATAACCATATAACCATAACAGCACGGAAACAGGCCATCTCGGCCCTTTATGTCCGTGCCGAACACTTTTTTTTTTTTCTTTCCTTTTTTTTTGTAAAAAGGTAGAGTCAGATTTTATTTTGCATACAGATCACTAAGATTATTGCCATACATAAGCGCAATACCCGTTTAGCACATAACGCAAAGAAACAGCTCACTGAGTCTATGTGCAATAGGCGCCAGGTTTTGGCTCCATTTTATAGTCCCAGCTGCAGCTGGCCATCCAGGCCTAATTCAGCCATCGCCTCCATCCGGTCGCCCTGTGATCAGTTATCCTTCCCCTTCCCTGGTCCATCAGCATCCTTCATGTCCCCGGGGGGCCTCACACAGCCGACCTTGGAGGCGTGGAAGGTAAGACGTGGAAGTTCTTCCTACTGTTCCTTGTCCAGCATCCATTGTTGTCGCTGACTCCCTCCACCTTCTCTCTGGTTCCTGGTCTTCTGGGCGAGTTTGGGCAAGGCATGGCAGCTTCGCTCTCCCGGTTCCACGGTGGGCGAGCCAGGCCGCGGCCTGCCGGGACCACATAGGTGGCATAGGTTTACAGTAAAGATCCTTCCCAGGTTACATACACCCAACTTATGTACATCCCGTATGTACGACCATATGTTTGAGGGACGTATGGAATGGATTTGTCAGCTGCAGCAGGGCTGCAGACATCTCTGGCCACATGGAAACTGGGTTCATGGCCGTATTGCTAGCAAGTCAACTGTGGGTCAAAAATGCATTATTATGAGGCAGTAAAGGCAACACAATAGAAGAATGCATGGCATCACAATATCAGCAGAGAGGAAAAGTTGCATGAGAATTTAAGCAAGAATTTATCGGTGTATTCAAATTACAAGAGGATTATTTTCAGAAAGTAAAGAAAGATCAGAAGGGAGACATATCTTCACCATATTCATAACTGCTCTTTGCCTTCTCCCATAGCCTATTCATTCCTATGATCTCAATTCATGACAAAGTCATTTAATCTCAGAGATTCCTTTCCTAATTCCCAATTTGGTTGAAATCTTCTTTCACAAATCAAGTGTACTTTCAAACTCCTAGGTTTTGGCTATTCACCACAATGTTTCTGCCTGTGTTAATTTCCTCACCTATTTCCTCACCTCCTCACAATCAGATACTTCATCATCATCAAAATTCCAGTCAACTTAACTCATCTCAAGTGTACAGATGTCACCTTCAATCCCCAAATTTCTTCTTCAGAATAACCTAACAGCCTACGATCATCCTAAAGAGCAATAGTAACTGGCTTATTTCTGCACTACCAAATATCCCAGTCCTCATTCTCCTGCCTTTCCATCTTCATCTCCAATAAACTTAGTCCAATGGACTTTACTGTAAATTTGAGAAAAATCCTTTCAAATGCATCTCTCGCCTCCTCTTTCCCTTACCCTTCCCACTGTGGAACCCTGCTGATCCTGATTTCAGTTCCCTCAACCCTAGAAAAATAATTATACTTGAACCCCTCCCCCACCCCGTTGAGACATATTAGATCAAAGCTGATGGAATACGTATGTGTGTGGTGTAGCGGCAGGTCCAAAGAGACGTTAACTGCTTTTGAAAGGAGTTTTTCTATGTTATCAGTTAATCAGCAAAGTAACTGATAAGTTATTTTTAATGGGGTTTAAGTTTCAGATGAAGCAACAAATAAGAAATTTCCCTTATTGGTTTTGGTGTAGAATGCAAGAGCATATAGGTCATGCTGGATTGGTGTAGATAATGGATGTTATGTCACAGTTAGAGTACACATTGTTTTTTTTAATTTTATTTTTTATTTATTAGAAGTACATTACATTACAACCAATTACACTAGTACTCATCACATATATCTTATTACAATTAATGTACTCCGTTTATTTTCTACACTAATAAAGGGAAAGGATAAGATTGAGAGAAAGAAGAAAGTGAAGGAAAAAAGTGAAGGTGTAAAAAACGTGACAACAAAAATAACAAAAACAAAAGACAAAGACCCTATAAGAAAGAAATTAAAAACAAAAGGAAAGAGTTAAGAAATAGGCCCTGAAAAAGAAGAAAAAAGAGAAAGAGGGAAAAGAGAAAAACAAATACGTTTTTTTGTAAGCATCACGCAAATGGGACATACCAACTCTCCAGCTTTCATCCCCCTTACCTGACCTCAATTTTTTTTAGTACTTTTGCACCCTATACTTGTAATAATTCTATAAATGCAGACCACGTCAGGTGGAAGTGATCTGGTTTACCTGCCAGGAGGAGTCTTATCTCTTCTAGGTGTAATGTTTCGAACATATTTGAAATCCACATGTTTATAGTTGGTATTGGAGCGTTTTTCCAGAATTTTAGGATTAACTTTTTTCCAATTATTAACCCATAGTCTATTAATTTCTTTTGGAACACATTTAGTTCTGGACTATCTTCCGTTGTTCCGAAGATAATCCATTCTGCTTTGGGTATCAGTTTAATTTTAAATAATTTTGTAAAGATTTCAAAAATTTCAATCCAAAATTTAGAGTTTAGAGTACACATTGTAACAACTAAATCATAGCACTAGAGAGGGTGCAGAGAAGATTTACAAGCATACTACAAGGTATGAGAAATTTAGACAGTATGATGGATTAGGCTGACTTGTCTTCCGAAAAGACTAAGTTGAGTTTAGTTTAATCAAGGTGTATATAAAGAGCCATAGAGTTGTATCGCCCTTCAGCCCACTGTGTCTATGCCGGCCATCATGCCTATCACTAATAATACCATGTGTCTATACTAATTCCCTCCATGTCCTACTCATTCAAATACCTGTCCAAATGCCTCTGAATGTTGTTACTGTTCCTGCCCCCACTACCTCCTCTGGCAGCTTATTGCTGTACCAACTACTCTTTGTCTGAAAGATTTACCCTTCATATTCCCTTCAAACCTCCTCCCTTTCACACTATTTCTATGCCCTCTAGTTTTAGTCTCCAGGGAAAACAGTCCCAGATTATCCAATCTCTCCCAATAACTCAAGCCAACTAATCCAAATAACTTCTTGAACTTAACCATATCCTTCTTTTAGTGTGGTGACCAGAACATTTTTTAATTTTACTTGAAGCGTGGCAAGGGTTTGGAAAAAGCAGTAAAGTTTGAAAGTAATACTTTCATTGTTTTATGTTTATCATTTGCACCAGGATCAGAGCAATGAAATTATTACTTGACACAGGTTTATGGGCACATTAAATGCAACAAAATGGCAAATAAATATATTTGCGAGGGAAAGTTTTTTAGATACAGTCTTTCTGCTGACTGGATAACACGCAATAAAAAGCTTTTCACTCTACGTCGATATACATGAAAAGAAACAAAACTAAAACTAGAACATAGTAGTGTAAAATCTGTGGTAGTTCAGTTCTGAGGTAGCTTTGTGGTTAGGGTTGTGCAGACTAGTGCAAGTGCCTGATGGATAATGGAAAGAAGCTGCTCTTGAACCTGGAGTAACTGTTTTCAGCCTCCTGTACCTTCTTCCTGATTGCAGCAGCGAGATTTGAGCGTGATCAGGATCATGTGGGGTTTTTTTTAGTTTCGAGTTACAGCGTGGAAACAGGCCCTTTGGCCCACCAGGTCCACATCGACCAGGGATCCCCACACATTAACAATATCCTACACACACTGGAGACAATTTACACTTATACCAAGCCAATTTACCTACATACCTGTACGTCTTTGGAGTGTGGGAGGAATCCGAAGACCTCAGAGAAAACGTCTTTGGAGTGTGGGGAGACGTACAAACTCCGTAAAGAGAGCACCCGTAGTCTGGATCGAACCCGGGTCTCTGCCGCTGTAGGCGCTGTGAGGCAGCAACTCTACCGCTGCGCCACCGTGCTGCCCTGACAAAACTTGACAAAATCAGTTGCTTTCTTGAGGCGACGTTTTCTGTAGATCTTTGATGATGGAGTGGTCAATACCCATGCTGGATGGGGCAACGTCCACCACTTTCAGCAGCCTCTCTTATTCAAGCTTTTCAATCTCCGAATTGAATTACCGATTTAACATATACCTGACCAAGCACTTGATGTGCCATGACCTTCAAAGTTTCTTCTATCCCTGACCGGTCTAAATGAAGAGTTGGGTGAATTACTGGACTCCATATTATTGGCTTATCACAGAGCAGCTTTAACTCATAAAATAAGATCATGTGAGAAGGAATTGCCACACATAAATGGGAAATTGTTGTGGTCAATTTTTCAAAATGTAACATTTATCCAAAAGGCAGATAATTCACTTTTCACTATTCCTATCACTTGGCCATTCAATGAAATTGCATGAAATACTGAAGTACTTAAAATACCTTATGCAGCCCGACCTAGTGTTCAACTTGGCACCCAATAAATCATTCAACACATTTCCATTCTCCATTCCTATATTTAACAATACAAGTAACTACAAATGCTCTTGTAGAGGTGCTACCATAAAACACAAAATAAACCAGCCAATTGATTTTGCTACTTGATGTGACTACTGTATTGTGTTCCCAGATTCTTTTATCAGTTTAAGAGTCGAGAGTCAAGAGTAATGGCAACAGAACAAGAGAATTCTTGCTTGGAAAGCATGCTAATCAACTTCTAGTATTTGATTGCATAGAACTGTCACTGCTTACATTGACCCAGCCCTCTTTCCCTGGAACCAATCAAATGAAACTTTGCTCCAATCTACCTTTGTCAAGTTTGGGTATGGATTAAAAACTGCACAATACTCCAGATGCCCTCTCACCAAGGCCCTGTAGGATTTCAATAAGACTTCCATATTTCTATCAGATATTATAAATTAAATACAACATTAGATGTTGGAATATGCAAACATAACATTTGCTTCACACACACAGTATTATCAATGTGGTAGAGTCATAGTCATACAGCATGGTAAGGGCACCAACTTCCATATGAAATACACTAACCGATGAAGGCCAATTCACCAAAACCCTTCTTTCCCACTCGATCTACCTATGACGCCACATTCAAGGAATTATGTGCCTGTACTTTTAGATCCCTCTACACTATAACAGTCCCCAGAACCATACCGTTCAGTGTGAAGGTTTGACTTCCCAAAATGCAACTCCTCGCCCTTAGCTGCATTAACTCCATTAGCCATTCCTCAGCCCACTTGCCGGGCTGATCAAGATCTTGGTGTAATTTTTGATAACCATCTTCATTGTCTACAATATCACCTACTGTTGTGTCATTTGCAAACTTACTAACTATGGCTTCTCCATTCTCATCCAAATCATTGATATAAGGCATAAACTGCAATGGACCCAGTGTTGATCCATGAGGCATGCCACAGGTTACGGGCTCCAAGTCTGAAAAACAACTAAGACTAAGGTGTTAATTATTGACTTCTGGAAGGGAAAGCTGAGGATCCATGAAACTGTCGTCATGGGAGAGACGATGGCAGAGAAAGTTCCTGGGTCAGAGAGATGGTGGTGGCGATAAACTACAGCTTCAAGATAATCTCTGGTGATTTATACTGGGCCTAACACGTTGATACAATTATAAAGAAAGCTCACAATGAATCTATACCCCCAGAAGTTTGAGGAGATTCAGCGTGCCAAATAATATACCATGGAAATATATGTGTATGGTGGAGAAGATACTGACTGCACCCAGTAATTAGAATGCCCAAAAACAAAGGAGGCTGCAGAAAATGGTGGACCCGGACCATCACAGATGGTAACTATCTCACCATCGGGAAGAAGTTACAGGAGTCTGAGAATCATTTGTTGTGTTGTTTCATTTAATGTGCCTGGAAAGCTGCAGTACAGAAGAGTTTCATTGTTCCGGTCCCAGTGCATATAACAAAATAAACATTCTTGACTCTTGACGTTCAGCATGTTCATGAAGAAGTAAACTGACACATTAGGAAAAGATTACTAATTAATTATCATAGGTAATGACTCTGAGAATGGAGCATTTGTGATGGGGTAACAATTGTAGGGACTATGTTGAATCTTTGAGGCTGATACTGCCCTGAAATACTGTCAGATATGCTGTCTTCAATCCACACAATGACTGAGGCTATAGTTGCTTTGACAGCTGATGATAAATGATCCTATGCATCTCTTTAGAAGCATAGGGAAGAGTTACTCAGTAAGGCTTTCCTTCAATAATTGTCACCATATTTGGGTATTACCTCATTGTTGCTTGAGGGTCTTCATCGGCAAATTGATTGCTGCTTTCTCTTCACTTCGAAAATGACTAAATCACAAAACCACTTAATTGCTTTTAGAGCACTTGGGATCATTTTGAGGTCATGAAGTGTGCTTCAAAACTGCAAGCCTGGATTTCTGATTCAGTGAAGTTGCATTCAAGCATAGCTAGGAAGGTAATGAAGGAGCATTTATCTACGCCATTATACCACCCTTTATGTTCAGACTTTCAACTTTGGTGGAAACATTTGAAGGAAGCTCTTTATTTGACTGATAAAGCACTGAATTTTATAACATAGTTTAACTCACTAATTGCTGACAGAGCTTAATAGTACCATTTTCTTGCTCAAACTTCACATAACTTGGTGACATCCACGGCCTTTTAGCCTTTGCATCTGATCTGAACTGGTCCCAGGCCCCATAGCATAACAAAATTTACTACCATATTGGCGCAAAGGTAGAGTTGCAGCCTTACAGCGCCAGAAACCCAGGTTCGATCCTGACTACAGGTGCTATCTTTACAGAGTTTGTACATTTGCCCTGTGACCACTTGGGTTTTCTCTGGATGCTCTGGTTTCCTTCTACACTCCAAAGACATACAGGTTTGTAGGTTTCTTGGCTTCAGTGAAATTGTAAAATTGTCTCTAGTGTATTGTACTGTTATTGTACGGGGTGATAGCTGGTGCGGACTCGGTGGACCAAAGGTCCTGTTTCCGCTCTGTATCTCTAAACTCTGAAGTAAATTCCTTTCCGCAACTGCTATCATTACTTCAGAACTGAGGAACAAGGAAAATAGAATCAGAAATAGACCATTTGAAGGCTCTTAGGCACTTTGAGCCTGCTCAATCATTCAATATGATCACAACAGACCATCCCGTTTCAGCTTTTTCCCCCAATATACGAATTATTCCTCCAGCTGGAACATTCATACTTCATATCTTCATATGTCAGCCCTGCCATTCCATGGATTAGTCTGGTGCAAACCAAAATAGCACACAATATTAAAGGCATGGTCTCTCCAATGCATTGTATAATTGAAACAACATCCTACACTTGAAACTTCTTGGAACAAAGGCCAGCTTTTAATTTGCCTTCTCTATAACGTCAATAGTTGAAGGGAGACTTCATACAAGTATATAAAATTAGTAGAAGCATAGACAGGGTAGACAGTCTGAATCTTTTTCCCAGGGTGGAAATGTACAATACATAGCTATAAGGTGAGTGGGGGTAAGATTAATTGAGATATGTAGGGCAAGTTTTTTCTTTAAACACAGAGAATGATGGGGGCCTGGAACGCACCACTAGGGGTGGTGATGGAGGCAGATACAACAGTGGTGTTTAAGAGCCTTTTGGATGGGTACATGGAATCGGGGATCTACTTGTGTTGCCTCTTTAAGGGAATTATGACATGGACCCCAAGATCCCCCTGTACATCAATGCTGTTAAGGGTCATGCCATTAATTGTATATTTTAAGCCTCGTCTCATCCATATGGACAAGTCATTATTAATCCCATGCATCTTAATCTTCTGGATCAGTCTATTGTGAAGAATGTCATCATCTTTACTTCATCAAATACCATATGAAAATTCACGTGGACAACATCCACCACCCTACCCTCAGTCACCTTTTCTATCTCCTTAAAAAATTTGATTAAGTTAGTAAGACATGATCTGCCATGAACAGAGCTATGCTGACTGTCGAAGGTAGACAAAAGTGCTGGAGAAACTCAGCTGGTGCAGCAGCATCTATGGAGCTCCATAGATGCTGCTGCACCCGCTGAGTTTCTCCAGCACTTTTGTCTACCTTTGATTTTCCAGCATCTGCAGTTCCTTCTTAAACACTATGCTGACTGTCTTTAATTAACCATTTCTTTTCCAAATGGGAAAAAAATTATATCCTGCAGAATCCTCTCCCAATGGTTTCCCCTCCTTAATCTCAATCTGCCTTTGCACATTCATTTTCTCCACACTGATCTCACTGTCCTCCATGTCCTTCTCCTTGGTGAAGGTCCTTGTTAGGTAACTCGTCTATATCCCCCTGATTCCAAACACTCCTTTATCCATGAACGGACCTACCTTCGGCAAGTTTATCCTCTTGCTTTTAAAATAAGATAGTTGATCAATGTACAAAACCTGCAAAAAATAGGAAGCGCATACACAAGGACAACAGGTAGTGCAAAGGTGGAAAATACCAGAGTACAGCATAATAGTGTTACAATTGGAGAAAGTGTAGATTAAAAAGTACAAGAGCCAGACTGAAGAAAGTTGGGAGTTTGGGGCCATATCTTTAGCTTATGAGAGGACCATACAATAAATAGTCTGACAACAGCGGGGTAGAAGCTGTCCTGAATGCTTTCAAGCTTCTGTAGCTTATGCCCAACAGGAGAGGGGAGAAGGATGAATGGTGATAGTGTGATTTGCCTATGATTATGTTGGCAGCTTTCCTGAGGCAGGATTTCATAGATACATAGACAATAGGTGCAGGACCGGGCCATTTGAGCCAGTCCCGCCATTCAATGTGATCATGGCTGATTATCCACAATCAGTAGCCCGTTCCTGCCTTCTCCCCATATCCCTTGATTCCGCTCACCCTAAGAGCTCTATCTAACTCTCTTTTGAATGCATCCAGTGAATCGGCCTTCACTGCCTTCTGTGACAGAGAATTCCACAAATTCACAACTCTCTGTGTGAAAAGGTTTTTCCTCATTTCAGTTCTAAATGGACTACCCCTTCTTTTTAAACCGTGGCCCTTGGTTCTAGACTCCACCAACATCAGGAACTTGTTTCCTGCATCTAGCATGTCCAATCCCTTAATAATTTTATATGTGTCTATGATACCCTCTCATCCTTCTAAATTCCAGTGAATACAAGCCCAGTCGCTCCATTCTTTCATCATATGACAGTCCCGCCATCCCGGGAATTACCTCGTGAACCTACGCTGCACTCCCTCAATAGCAAGAATGTCCTTCCTCAAATTAGGAGACCAAAACTGCACACAATACTCCAGGTGTGGTCTCACCAGGGCCCTGTACAACTGCAGAAGAACCTCTTTCCACCTAGAGTATACTCAACTCCTCTCGTTATGAAGGCCAACATGCCATCAGTTTTCTTCATTGCCTGCTGTACCTGCATGCTTACTTTCAGTGATTGCTGTACAAGGACACCAGGTCTCGTTGTACTTCCCCTTTTCCTAACCTAACACCATTCAGATAATAATCTGCCTTCCCATTCTTGCCACCAAAGTGGATAACCTCACATTTATCCACATTGTACTGCATCTGCCATGCATCCGCCCACTCACCCAACCTGTCCAAGTCACCCTGCATCCTTTACAGTTCTCACTCCCATCCAGCTTTGTGTCGTCTGCAAATTTGCTAATGTTACTTTTAATTCCTTCATCTAAATCATTAATGTATATTGTAAATAGCTGTGGTCCCAGCACCAAGCCTTGCGGCACTCCACTAGTCACTGCCTGCCATTCTGAAAGGGACCCGTTAATCCCTACTCTTTGTTTCCTGTCTGCCAACCAATTTTCTATCCTTATCAATACCTTCCCCCAATACCACGTGCTCGAATTTTGCCCACTAATCTCCTATGTGGAACCTTTCTGAAAGTCCAGGCAGGACATCCACTGGCTCATGTTATCCATTTTACTTGTTATATCCCCAAAAAATTCCAGAGGATTTGTCAAGCATGATTTCCCCTTTGTAAATCCATGCTGACTTGCACCGATCCTGTTACTGCTATCCAAATTACATCTTTAATAATCAACTCCAGCATCTTCCCCACCACTGATGTCAGGCTAACTGGTTTATAATTCCCAGCTTTCTCTCTCTCTCTCCCTCTCCTTTCTTGAAAAGTGGGATAACATTAGCTACCCTCCAATCCACAGGAACTGATCCAGAATCTATAGAACTTTGGAAAGTGATCATCAATATGTCCACTATTTCTAGAGCCACCTCCTTGAGTACCCTGGGATGCAGACCATCAGGCCCTGGGGATTATTCAGCCTTCAGTCCCATCAGTCTTCCCAACACTATTTCCTGTCTAATGTGAATTTCCTTCAGTTCCTCCATCACCCTTGATCCTCTGTCCCCTAGTACATCTGGGATGTCGTCTAGGTAGAAACAATGGGGGGGGAGAGAAGCTGGATTGTATAATGGTCCACAACTCTCTGTAATTTTTTTATGGATTTGGGCAGAGCTGATGCCAAACCAAGTTGTGATGCACACAGATTGAATGTTATCGACCATGCTTCTGTAGAACTTCGTAAGAGTCGTTGGAATGCTTTCTGGGCCATCGATTCAATGGTGATATTTACACCTCAGAACATTAAGCTCTCTACAGTCACTACTTCTGCACCATTCATGCTGACTGAAGCTTGTACACTACCTCATTTCCTGAAGTCAATTACCAACTCCTTCATCTTGCTGACGCTGAGGGAAAGGTTGTTGGATTGACACCATGTTGCTGCGTTCCTCATTTCCTTCCTGTGCTCCATCTTGTCATTGTTTGAAATGGGCCAGATCTCAAAGACAATGGCAAAGTGGCATTTCAAGCATTTAGTGTTGGTTACCCTGCTATTGGAAAGTCATCATTAAGCTGAAAAGAGGATTTAAGAGAATGTTGCCGGAACTCAATGGATTGAGTTACCAGAAGAGTTTGGCAGACTTTGAATTTAATCTTTGGAGCGTAGGATACTGAGGGGTGATCTAATAGAGGTATAAAATCACGAGGGACACATATAGGTTGAATGTACCATCATTTTCCACGGGAAGTGGAATTAAAAACTAGAGAGCATAGATTTAAGGTGAGATGGGAAACATTTAATAGAACCTGAGTGACAACTATTTCACAGAGGATAGTGGGTATATGGAACTAGCAGCCAGAGGCAGTAGTTGAGGCAGGTACTATAACAACATTTAAAAGACATTTGAACAGATACATGGATGGTAAACGTTTAGAAGGATGTGGGCCAAACAGAGGCAAGTGGGACAAATTAAGATGGGCATTTTGGTTGGCATGAATGATTGGGTCAAAGGGCCTGCTTCTGTGCTATATTACCCTATGACACTATACCTACAACCACTTCTAGCTTGATATCATTTGAACAGTTGATCTATGTATTTTGAATCTGAATTATTGCAATCTCTAGTCTAATCCAAATTTCTGATTTTTTTTGCTCATTTGTAGTACTCTAATCACAAGTCTCCAACCAATTTCTCAGAATTTCCCAAAATCTATTGTGAGTGTCTACTTCAGTTTAAGTAATCATATTTTGCTGTGAGCGTTGATGCCTGATGGAAGCCAGACATACCAATGCATTGGATTTTTTAAATTAAAGATATACTACTTTCTTAAACATAAGTTGGGATCAGGTAGGATCCTCCTTAATGAATTAACGTTTTGTGCAGTGTTTGGTTACTAGGCTACAGATAATACCTCTATTTCATCCTGATATGGGAATCACCTACTATTTCAGTAAACATTGGCATCCAGAATGGATCTTCCAGGCACGACTTTGTGCACATCAGCCCCTCCTCCTGCAACATCATCATCTGCCACCAGAGAGCCCATAAGCTCAGTGGCACACTGCTGTCACCACATTATACGTTCCCAACTCCAACCGCCTACCATCACAAAGGAACCTCAGCACTGCAGCCATCACAAGGAAAGCATAGGCTCAGTGAACGTTGCCCACTTGCCCTATCCACCCAAACCCATATCTCCAAGAGCCAGGACCAACTGGTGTATGAAGAAACTGTAGTTGCTGGTTTATACCAAAGATAGACACAAAATGCTGGAGTAACTCAGCAAGACAGGCAGCATCTCTAGAGAGAAGGAATGGGTGACGTTTCGAGTCGAGATCATCAAAATAGGTTTGTAAACACAGCATTTAATGCGCAGTCTCAATAGATAACAAACCAAATCAGTTCAATAAATTAAAAAAATAATATAGTATGAAACAATACAAAGCCCGAAGTCCCTAATGTAATAACCAAGATGGTTAATAATTTGTTGTTGGAATCAATGGTGTTCAATAGCCTAAGTTGTTGAGAAGATGTTTTTTTTCTGAACATGGACCTCACAGTTTTCAGACTCCCATGCCTTCTTCCCGATGGCAGGAGCAAAATTAGATTGTGGCCTGGGTGCTGTTTATGAGGCAGTGCCTCCTATAGATCTCTTCGATGGTGGAGAGGTCAGTTCCCGTGATGGATCGGGTAGTGTTAACCACTTTTTGTCGTCACCTACATTCCTGGGCATTCGAGTTGCCAAACTAGGCCGGGATGTAACCAGTTAATACAGTACGCTCTCTGTAAGAAGACAGCATTCAATGATAAACTGAAACTCCTCAATCTTGTGAGGTAGTAGAGGCTAGTTTTATGATTGCATAGATGTGCTGGGTCCAGGACAAATCTTCAGAGATGTGTACGCCCAGGAAATTGAAGTTATTGACTCTATCCACCAATGACACATCGATGAAGACAGGTTTGTGGATCCATGGCCTTCCACTTCTACAGTTAAGGGCCTGTCCCGCTTTCACAACCTAATACACGACCTCTGCCGAGTTTGCCCTTGACTCATGCTCGCAGCATGGTCATCACGAGGTCGTAGGAGGTCGTAGGTAGGTCGTAGCAGGCCGTGATGCTAGTCGTAGGTACTCGTGGCATCAAGTAGGTCGGGGCATTTTTTCTAGCATGATGAAAAATGTCCACAAGTAAAAAAGGTCGTGAATTAGGTTGTGAAAGTGGGACAGGCCCATTAACAATCAGCTGCTTGATTTTGCTGATATGAAAGCAAGGTTGTTAATCTGCCACCATTCAATCAGACGATCGCTCTCTCCTTCACTCTGACTCATCATTGTTGGTAATTCGTGCAAAAATAATGGTGTCGTCAGCAAAGCAGATGGAAGTTAAGTATAAGGCAGCAGGCAAAGGTACTCAAATACTAACATAATGGAGGACACCCAAGCATCGCATCCAACCCCAACCATTATAAAGCAAATATAGATACTATTGAAGACATTGCATGCATTATTTTGGATCACATGATCAACTCTCCAAAACTGGTAGAGCTGCTGCTCGATAGCGCCAGAGATTTGGGTTCAATTCTGACGTTGGGTGCTGTCTGTGTGGAGTTTGCACTTTCTGTCTGTGACTGAATGGGCATCCTCCGGGTGCTCCAGTTTCCTCCCACATTCCAAGGATGTGCAGATGTGTAGGTTAATTGGCCTGTGCAACTTGCCCCCAGCATGCAGGGAGTGGATGCAAAAGTGGGATAACATCAAACTAGAGTGATCAGCGTGAGCCGAAAGGCCCATATCCATACTCTATCTTTCCATCAATCTTCCAGAATTGGCAATCTGCCTTGCTGAGAAACATCGCCATTCCACACTGCGCCATCATCCAAACATCCCATGACAATGTGACAAAGTCACCTCATGCATGTTGCCATACCTTCATTTATGTCAATGAAGAGTTTTTGAACTATGGGAAGAATTCCTAATTACTTCCAGTATAAGCAAAGAAAACTGAGTTAAGGATTTCTATTCTGCTTGCTGTTAACCATCATTACTGCATGTATTGACAGATAGCATGAAGCAGCGCTCTCCACAAAACCCCAGCTTCTGGACTGCTGCCCTGTTATATATTATGGCATTCTGCCAAAATTTAATTGATTGCTTGACATATCACGTTCACTCCAAACTGATTTACTTCAACTCTCATTCAACCCTTAAGACACAGCTGAAATATCTAGCATTATCCCTGCCTCCTTTTATACAGCTGTGCTCGTCAGTGCATTCATTAGTTACAGTAGAACTTAACAGCCTCTTTCAGATGGAACACCCCCGTACACTGGGATGTGAAAGTCCCTTGTTTTACAATTTTTAAGACCGAGTCATCCAGTTTAAATTTACAAGCATTTCCACCTACAACACTGATCTAAATACATCATAATGCAACACAACTTTTTTTGTTTAATGAGACATTGGGAGAGCATAAAATTCCAACTGAGATAACACGATGGTGACATTTGAATTAATTGGTGAAGAAAATTGACATATGATGTCATTCAAATATATCGAGGAATAGAGAAGTCCATTTGTACAGTAGAGATATTCAGCCAACTTTCTGACACCCAAGTAACACAGTCGCCATTCAACAATACAATACTGAAAATTGGTTGGAACATTTTATATCAGTGTTCAGAAATCTACACTTTTTACTGTTACTCATGTAAACTAATTGCAATAACTTAGGACACTTCATAATAACTTAAAACAACATATTACAGGTGACAGAAATCAAGGATTCTCATTATCAGATCCTTTAGTCTTGGACCATCATCACTTTTGTAATTTAGTCACTCCTGCCCTGCACCCTATCACAGATTTCTCATTTCCATCCCTCCCTGTGCAGCTCTTTCGTCTGAATTTTTTCTTTACATGGAAGACTTTCAGATGCCAAATCCTCTAGTTCCAATGACAGATAGCACGCAACAAAAGCTTTTCACTGTATGTCGGTACATGTGACAATAAACTAAACAATGAACTGTCCTCTCACCAGCTAGAGTGTTTTTCTGACCTCATTGCAGACCTTTGAATTATCCTTAATTAAACTTTATCTTGCACTAAATGTTATTTCCTTAATCCTGTATCTGTACACTGTGGATGGCTTGATTGTATCATGTGTATTTTCTTTGACTGGAGAGCACACAACAAACTGCTTTTCACTCTACCTCAATACAGGTGAGAATAATAAACTAAACTAAATTCATAGCAAGAGGCTACAGCCAGGGACCAATGCTGGTTGGGTGCAGACAGGAATATGTGTTGTGATTGGCAAGAGAGGTGTTCTGCAGGCCTGTCAAAAGCTATTTTTGAGGCCTGGAAGAGCCCTCTTGTGCTTTCAAACCCATAAACTGAATAATCGTTCAACTTAACTAGAACCAGCAGACACTGGCCATTATCCATGTTGTAGCTTCAAGTTAACTCACTGCACACTATCTGCCCACACCCAAGGAAAAGGATCCTGTTTAATGGTCTGATAAACGACTCCTGGAGTTTTCAACAATACTTTATTCGAAAGTTCAAGTTGCAGCATACAGGTTTAACAGACACGTCTGGCCACATCGGTGATCAGCACTGAACTAACGCGCGCAAGTGAAAAACCACGCGAAAACGACAGCCCCTCCCGAGTCACGTGACCGCGGCTTCCGAACGCCGGGTTCGATATCTGCGTGCGCTAGCAGGCGCCGCTACACCTGTTTATTTTCCGTGCTTGCCCTGCCGACCACTTGTAAGACCAGGTGAACATGAGAACATGGTGCGATAGTTCAAAAGGTGGGAATATAGTGGTTAAAATTTTATTTTAACCTTGTTCCTGCCACAGCCCAATTCCTGCCCAGTTTCTGTCAGAGAGTCAGAGTCATGGTCTGTGCCCAACACATCCATGTCGACCAAGATGCCTATCTACACGTCCCATTTGTCCATTTTGACCCATGTGCCTCTATACCTTTCCTATCCATGTACCTTCCTGAATGCCATTTAGCCAGAGTAGGGGAATCAAAATCCAGAGGGCATAGGTTTAAAGAAGATAGGAATCTGAGGGGCAACTTTTTTTTTTAATACAAAGGCTGGTGGTAACATGGAACAAGCTGCCAGAGGAGGTAGTTGAGGCAGGTATTAACATAATGTTTAAAAAGCATTTGGACAGGTACATTGATAGGATAGGTTTAGACGGATATGGGCCAAACGTAGGCAGGTGGAACTAGTGTAGATGAGGCATTTTGGTTGGCGTATGCACGTTGGGCCTGTTTCCATGCTGTATGACACAATACGTCAGATGACTTAGATTGGAGCTTATTTGTTCTCAACAGATGGTTTCAATTTTCCTGCATTTTTGTTTTTATTTTATATTTACAAAAAAAGAATCTTTCACCATTTAAGTTTGAAATCCAGCAATACTCAAGTCTATACAAAATGTCAAACAAATTCAAACAGCACGGATATAGCTTTGTTAAAACAAACAACAATCAGTAGGACACATCAGATACGTCCCCGAACAATATACAAATGTTATAAACACAAAGAAACGATGTGCCAAAAAACATACAAATTATGAAAAACATAGAACATAGATTAGCACAGCACACAAACAGACCCATCAGCCCATAATGTCTGTGCTGACCATGAGGCCAAATTAAACTAATCCCATCTGAATAGTGAAAGGCTTGGATAGAGTGGATGTGGAGAGGAGGTTTCCATCAGTGGGAGAATCGAGGACCAGGGTCATAGCCTCAGAATCAAAGGACGTTCCTTTAGGAAAGAGATGAGGAGGAATTTCTTTAGTCAGAGGGTGGTGAATCTGTGGAATTCATTGCCACAGAAGGCTTTGGAGGCCGTCAATGGATATTTTTAAGGCAGAGATAGATAGATTCTTGATTAGTACGGGTGTCGGGGGTTATGGTGAGAAGGCAAGAGAATGGAATTGAGAGGAAGGGATAGATCTGTCATGATTGAATGGCAGAGCAGACTTGATGGACCAAATGGCCTAATTCTGCTCCTATCTTATCCATATACTTATAAAACTCTGATCTTGGATGTGTGTGTATTTATTTGTGTATTTGTGTGTGTGTGTGTGTGTATTTGTTCGTCTGCATTTCACATCTCCTCGAAAACACGACGTGATAACGGTAAAATTTTTACATATTCCAATAGAGATTTATGCCATGACATCAAAAAATCGTCTCATCTGAAAATTTGATGCATTATTTCCTGAGATTTATGAAAATTTTCACAAATGTGCAGAAACTTGGAAAAATAACTGCTTTTTCCCTGTGCTTAGCCCTGCTCTCAACATTGTTGCTATCGAAGTACACTGAGTTCTGCTCGTGGGGGACCAGCCCTCCAGTGTGACAGGACCCAACGGGTCCCAGTTGGTCTAGTCTATCCACATAACCAAAAGTCTCATCTTGACCACTTCCTGTCTGCGCTGTATATTGATTTTAGAAACAACGCTACCATATATCGCTATGATTTTTGGCCATCTTACTCACAGTCCTTCTCCACTGAGGCAGCCCCGAGGATTTTTCCGATTGATTAAAAAAAAAATTATGAATGTTAAAAAAATCTTGAGATCAGCTGATTGGTCCTCACCTGTCAATCACCATGATGAAGGTAACGCCACTTCTGGGGGGGGGGGCAGGATTACAAAACGACAGATGCCTGGACGTGAGTCAGTCACTCTGGAAGATTGCAAGGGAGAGGCCACAACTCTGATTCTGCTGTGAGTCTACTGAACTGTGGGTCTACCCTTTATGTGCTTTATGTGGTTATGTGCTTTATGTGATTAGGTGCTTTATGTGATTATGTGGTTAACCCTTCATGTGCTTGCAATAAATGATTTGTTAGCCAGCAATGTGCTTGCAATGAATGATGATTTGTTAACCCTTAATGTGCTTGCAATAAATGATTTGTAAGCCAGCAATGTGCTTGCAATGAATAATGATTTGTTAACCCTTAATGTGCTTGAAATAAATGATTTGTAAGCCAGCAATGCGCTTGCAATGAATGATGATTTGTTAACCCTTAATGTGCTTGCAATAAATGATTTGTTAGCCAGTAATGTGCTTGCAATGAATGATCATTTGTTAACCCTTAATGTGCTTGCAATAAATGATTTGTTAGCCAGCAATGTGCTTGCAATGAATGAGGATTTGTTAACCCTTAATGTGCTTGTAATAAATGATTTGTTAGCCCTTAATGAAATGAGTTGTTTGGCCTGCCCTGTGCTTGAAATTGAAATGGAAATGGAAATGAAATGAGTTGTTTGGCCTGCCCTGTGCTTTTGCTTTACCTTTGCTTTGCTTGACCTCACCTGAAATGAAAGCAAATGGATTGTATTGTTGGCTGGCCCGGCCTGCCCTGTGCTTTTGCTTTGCCTTTGCTTTGCTTGACCTCACCTGAAATGAAAACAAATGGATTGTATTGTTGGCTGGCCCCGCCTGCCCTGTGCTTGACATGACTTGACATGAAATGGATTGAAATGGATTGTTGGCCCTGCACTCACTGTGCTTGACTTGACCCACAACACCCATGCTAGCGCTCCAGAACCCCCCCCCCCCCAATATTGGAATTGGTGGAGAGGTGGAATATTGCGTTGGGGGACCAGCCCACCCGTGTGAACCTGGGACCCAATGGGTCCCACTTAGTCTAGTAACTATTACAACTCTGATCTTGGATGTGTACTTGTGTGTGTGTGTGTGTGTGATGTTCGTCTGTGATTCACATCTCCTCGAAAACACGACACGCTAACGTATTCCAATAGAGATTTACGCCATGATGACAAAAATCACATCTGAAAATTTGATGCGTTATTTCCCGAGATATTTATGAGAATGTTCACAAATGTGCAAAAACGTGGAAAAAATAACTGCTTTTTCCCTGTGCTTAGCCCTGCTCGCAACATTGTTGCTATCCAAGTACACTGAGTTCTGCTCGCCCTAGCAAGTGCAAATGCATTTTTTTTAAAAGTTTAAAAATGAGGGAGGCTGAATAAGGCGAAATTGGCAGTTGTCGGCTACGGGTGAGTGCTGGAATAAGGGGAATGGGTTGCGTTGGGGGACCAGGCCTCCCGTGTGACAGGGCCCAGTTGGTCTAGTCACATAATCATAAACATTCCCTGCTTAAAACAAAGAACATAAACAGTACAGCATAGGTTTAGACTCTTCAGCCCAGAATGTCCATGCCAAACATGATGCCAAATCAAATTCATCTCTGCTTGTGCACGTATCTGTCCAAATATATCTTAAATGGAATTATTGTATCTGCCTTCACTAGCTGCACGTTCCAGCCACCTTCAACTCTAATAAACTTGTCTCTCACATCTCCTTTAAACTTTCCCTGTCATCCATCCATCCAGTTAACAAAACTTGGACTGTCTACCCTGTCTATCATTGTCAACTTTATAAACATCTATCTGGTCTCCCCTCAGAAAACAATCCAATTTTTTCCAACCTCTTGTTATAGCTAATCCATATAACATCCTGGTAAACATCCACTCTCTCCAAAGCCTTTCCATATCCTTTGTGTAATGGGGTAACCAGAACTGCACATAATACTCCAAATGTGGCCTAACCTAAAGTTTAAAAGGCCTGTCTCACGAGTCTGCGGTCATTGGCGGCGAAACGGGAAGAATCTGCCGCCATAGACTGCGCACTCGTGAGAATGCACAATTCCGGGGCCGTGCGGCGGTGTTCCGAACACCGCACGGTGCTAAAATAAAACCTACACTGTTTAAAACTATATTCTTACCGCACAACCTCCACCAGTGATGCACGAGTGCGGCACGGCCGCCCGCACGGGCCGCCGCCAGTGTGGCTCGAGCGCCGTGCGTCAAACCTCCACTGCCACAGCCTCCGCCAGTGAGGCACGTGCCTCCGCCAGTGAGGCACGTGTGCGGCACGGCCGCAGGCACAGCCACCGCTACAGCGCCGCAATCAGGACGGCCGCCGCCACAGCCGCCGCTAGTGAGTCACGTGCGGCGGGCCGACGTCATCACAGTCGGCCCGCCTTTTTTTTACTTACCGCAAGCACGTGGGACCAGCCGTATTTTAATTACTCGGCCCCCGCGCAGCATCCGTGCGGTGCTCCAGTGGATAGGCTCGGCGCTCTCGCCGTTGCCGTGCGGTCCCCGCTACCGGCGACGCCACGCTTCACCGCCGATGACCGCAAACAGGTAAGACAGAGCCTTTATACAGCTGCAACATGACTTCCTAACTTCTATACTCCATGCTCCAGCCAATGAAGGCAAACATGCTGTATGTCGCCTTTACCACCCTATCATTTTCTGGGTGTTATGGACTTGCATACCACCTCACACTTTTTTGGATGAAACTCCATTGGCCAAGGGGTGATCAGAACTGCATGCATTACTCCAATGCGACTAACCAACGTCCTATAAAGGTGCATAATTTCCTCCTGACTCTGATACTCAATGCCTTGACCAAAGGAGGCAAGTATATCATATGTCTTCTTTACCACTCTATATTATCGTGTTGCTACTTCCAGGGAGTTATGGACTTGCACCCCAAGATCTCTCTGTATATCAATGCTATTAAGTGTTTTGCCATTAACTGTATAATTTCCCTTTACAATTGACTTCCCAAAATGCAACGCATAACACTTGCTTGGGTTAAACCCCATCTGCATATCTCTGCCCATTCCTATAGCTGATCTATATCCCGCTGCATATTTGCTTGAGTAATAGGGAGAGGCTGGATCAGCTGACACTTTTTATACTTAGGAGCTTAT
Source organism: Malacoraja senta (assembly GCA_038087875.1). Lineage (NCBI taxonomy): Eukaryota > Metazoa > Chordata > Chondrichthyes > Rajiformes > Rajidae > Malacoraja > Malacoraja senta. The sequence continues at coordinate 72,335,420 of CM075979.1, read as the reverse complement.
GAGGCTAAGGGGTGACATTGAAGATTGCAAGATCATGAGGGGCATAAAGTGAATGTTCACAGTCTTTCTCTCAGCAAAGAGAATTCCATAGAATGTAACATGAAATATGCTGCGGCCGAATGACTCCTGCAAGTGATCGATGCAACCTCAAGTGAGATGAAGTTTCCTTTGGAGGAGGAGTGGAGAAAGAGATGGTGGAAGAGAAACATATTTTGTATGTATGCTGAAAATTATCACTGCTTCAAGTCATCAGATAATGTCCACCTTATGGATCTGCAACAGAAAGGCACATACTATTGGTCTGAGAAACTGGTTGGATTAACTACTGTGTGACTGCTTTGAGTCAGTTGTTTGGTCCATATTTAAGGACTCTGTGGCCATCCTAAATGACACTGCTATCACAGACTTCGTCAACAAATGTATAGAGGACTTTGTGCAAAAGTGGTCAATTTGTGTGTTTCCAAAGGTGTCGGCGCTCAAGCCCAATGATCTCTATCTGTACAGGAAATCAAGGTCCAACCTTTGTAATGCCATCACAGACAGCAAGAGGGAAATCTGGACCAAGCTGGAGTCACTGAATAACATAAAGTCATCTGTCGATTGCGGCAATGCGTCCATGCTATAACAGATGTTCAACAAAGTGAAATTAGGCAGTATTGCTGGTAACAGCGCATTCCCCCCACCCCCCTCCCCCCACCCCCGCCCCCGAGAAGCTCATTTGAGCTTTGAGCTTGAACAGAAAGTCAGTGGAATAACGTCACCCGCTCTGACAGCCTTGAGTGCACCTGCACCCATGCTCACCTTTGCAGATGTCACGGGGTTGTTCCTGAGAGCGGCACTGCGGACAGGAATCCCCAGCCACGTCCCCAAAACCTTAGATGACCAGCTGGCCCGAGTATTTACACACACCTTTAGCCTCTTCCAACATCAATGTTATGCTTTCATGCTATGGAGTCATGGTTCCAAACTGCTTTACAAGATCATTATCCTCATGGTGCCAAAGAAATATAAGGTGGCATACCTTAATAACGACCATTTGGTGGATCTGACATGAGGTGCTTCCAGAGGCTTGACGTGGCACACATTAAATCCAGCTCCCAAATACCCTTAATCCACTGCAGTTTGCCCAACGCTGCCACAGGTCTATGGCAGGCACATCTCCATGGCCCTGCGCTCATTCTGGAACATTTGCATAACAAGGTCACTGACGTCAGACTCTTATTTATTGACGTCATGTGCACTGCTCTTTAAAATAAAGTTTGCAGATGACAATAGCATAAAGCACAGCATCTCAAACAATGATGGTGTATATGAAGACAATAGAAAGCTTAGTAGCAAGACAACAAGCTCTCCCTTAATATTAGCAAAATGATGAAACTGGTTATCAACTTCAGGAAGTCAGGATGGAGTGCACACCCCAGTCTGCATCAAAGGTGCTGAACTCAAGATGGGCCAGAGTTTCAATATCCTTGGTGTCATTATCACCAACAATGTTACCTGGTTCAACCACAGTTGGACCACAGCCAAGAAAGTAGTCTCACCCTTCTACTTCCTCAGAATACTCCAGAAATTTGGCACGGCTCCCAGACTCTTACCAATTGAGTCTGAAGAAGGGTCTTCACCCGAAACGTCACCCATTCCTTCTCTCCAGAGATGCTGCCTGTCCCGCTGAGTTACTCCAGCATTTTGTGTCTTACCATTTACAACAGGTGCACAGTAGAAAGCATCATATCAGGATACATCGCAACTTGGTAGGACATCTGCTCTGACTAAGACTGCAAGACATTGGAGAGAGTTGTGGATGCGGTGCAGTCCATCACACAAAATACCATCTCCCCGCCTCCCTCCTCCCCCCATCAACTCCATGTACTCAAAACCGCCTAAGAAAAGCAGCCATCATAAACAAGGACCACTCACACCTCAATCGTTCTCTCTTCTCCCCTCTCTCATAAACTCAGAAGATACAAAGATTGAAAATAGATACCAGAGATTCAAGAACAGGCTCTTCCCTGCTATTATTAGACTCGTAAACAGACATCTCATGTGGTCAGGATGTATTCCCGTTCTACAAATCTACCTTGTTGCGGACATTGTACTTTTTTAATCTCCATTTTCTCCATAGCTGTAACGCGATATCCTGCACTCAGTTTCCTTACTCTTCTTGCACTACTTGTTGTACACATGTATGGTATGTGTCTACTCAGTACAATTTGCTTCGATACCACGTAAAACAACGTTTTTCCACTGTATCTCAGTGACTGTAATAAATTGATAAATCAATACCGATTATTCTTTTTGACATGCTTAAAGACTACACTCAAAGAAAATGTTAAAGTAATATAATGGTGTCTTTACTTCTCGTGGAGATTTTTTACGACTTTTTTTAATTCTCCATAATGGAAACAGAGCAAATATTTTATCAATTATTCTATCATAATTGATTATTCATAATTAATTAACTAATAATTTAATAATTGACGTTGACATGTTCGAGAGTCCTATCCAACAGAAACAATGCACTTGCAGACTTAAGGAGAACTGCAGAACTTGAGGAAGGATGAGATTTTCAGAGGGATTCACCAACCTGAGCCTGCTCCACTATTTTTTATAATGTTATGGCTGCCCTAACTGTAAACTCAACTGCATTCTCATCTGCCCAGGGAATATTACCCTCTTTAAGCTGGTAAATGAAATAGTTTGGGGAGAGTATGCGGTGCCCAGAGTATTCAACGGGAAGGGCAGGGTAGGGTGAGAAATTAGTCTGCAAAATTAATATACATGGAACTGGGTTAATGGACTGGTATGAAGCAAGAACTGATTGGCCAACAGGTAATACAGCACTTTAACAGATCCTTCAGCTCCACTCGTCCAAGCTGTGTATGGGAGCAAATACTGAATGTCTTGCTGCAATTGTAAAAGGCCTTAGTGAGATTCCACCATGAATATTGTGTGCAGTTTTGGGTCTCTTCGTCTGAATAAGGATGTTCTTATTATGGACAGAGTGCAGCAAAGGTTCACTCAACAAATTTCTGATGTGTTGAGAGCGATTGGGTTAATTAGATATATTCACTGCAGTTTAGAAAATTGCATGGAGGTCACAGAGAACCCTGAAAAATTCTAACTGGGCTACCTGGACTAGATGCAGAAGGGCTGTTCACAATGATGAGGTGTGCAGGACAAGGGGCACAGTCTCAGGATAAAGGTTAAGCAATTTAATACTGAAACAATGAAGAAGTCTTCAGAAGATTGAAGAAGGGTCTCGACCGGAAACGTCACCCATTCCTTCTATCCAGAGATGCTGCCTGTCCCACTGAGTTACTCCAGCATTTTGTGTCTGTCTTCAATGGAGATGGCATGTCATGCTTTGTCTCGCCTCTCCCCTTTTCCATCTTTGTTCTCCCCCACTACAATTAGTCTGAACAATCTCGACTTGTAATGCCACCTATCTGAGCTGCTGAGTTACTCCAACAATTTGTGTGCTTTTATGGATATGGAAAGTAAGCTGAAATAGAGTACAGGTAGTTCTGTTACAATGCATGTTCCATAACATGAATTGCAGATAATGCAATCGATGAGTTAGGATACACTATTTGTATTACTTGGGCCTAATTGATTATAATATGATTTAAAATTAGAACTGGAGAATTGCTTAAAAGTTACTTTGGAAATTGGCAAATAGAAGAAAAAGCTGCTTTGGAAAAATAACTGTCTCGGGGGGAAATCCTGTTTCCAATGTAATCTTCCGGCAGTAATGTCTCTAAAGGACACACTGTCAGTTTCACCGTGGATGGCCATTGAAATCGATAAATAATCACTTCTATTGCCACTTGTGCATTGAAGCAATGGAACATACAGCCTTTAGTGTTTTTAGCATGTAGAAAAAAAGTAAAATACAAGCCTATATTTTTGAAAATTCTGCAACGAAAAAACTGTTATTGTGAGTCTGAAGCTCTATTACCTAACCCAATATACCCCACTGACACAATTGTTTTTGTAACACAATCGTCTATAATGTGAGATTTCTTAGGAAGATACTGTGTTATAGCAGAACTCCACAGCTGGCCTTGACCATGAATGGTAAAGAAAGCTCAAAGGGTTTCATATTTCCTATATCTATGAATAAATAATACCTCTAAAGCAAACTAGGGACAACAGAAGTGTGTAAACTGTGAGGAGGGTGTAAGCGATATTCAAGTAAAACATGAGATTCAGTATGGACATCCCAAGTGATTGTGCTTAATGCAAACACAAGGAACAAACCAAATGAATTACAGGCATAAATCCAACTTCAAATAAAGACAAGGTGGTCATTAATGATACTTGGCTTATGATGGTCCAGAACAAAATGTACCAGAATACAAGCCCAATAAGAAAAATGTGGAGAGTGGTGGAGAGGAAGAAACAAAAATCATTGATATAATAATAACATGGGGTTTTAGAACATAGGCACGGAGCACTCACACCATGGTCATTTCCACTTCTCCCTTCTCCCATAGGGTAGAAGGAATGAAAACTTGAAAGCACATACCAACAGAATCGAGAACAGCCCACGCCATTATCAAACTCGAGAACAGATCTTTGATATGTGTAGGAAGGAACTGCAGATGCTGGTTTAAACCGAAGATAGACACAAAATGCTGGAGTAACTCAGCGGGACAGGCAGCATCTCTGGAGAGAAGGAATGGGTGACGTTTTGGGTCGAGACCCTTCTTCAGACTGATCTGACTTTGATATGCTCAGGATGAATTCTTTATTTTTCATGTTCATGTCATAGGAGCAGAATTAGGCCATTCGCCCCATCCAGTCAACACCATTCAATCATGATCTATTTTTCCCTCTCAACTCCAATCTCCTGCCTTCTCCCCATAATCCTTGACACTCATACTAATCAAGAATCTATTAATCTTGGCCTTAAAAATATCCATTGACTTGGCCTCCACAGCCTTTTGTGGCAATTAATTCCACAGATTCACTCCTCTCTTACTAAAAAAAATTCCTCCTCTTCTCCTTTCTAAAGGTATGCCCTTTTGTTCTGAGGCTATGGCCTCTGGTCCTAAACTCTCCCACTAGTGGAAACATGCTCTCCACATTCACTCTATCCAGGCCTTTCACTATTCAATTCACCTCATAGCTTTTTTTAGAATATTTAATCTCAATTTTCTCTCTACCTGTAACACTATGTTCTGTACTGTCTATTTTTGTACATCCTGATATGCTCGTGCATGGTATGATCCGCCTGGATAACACGCAAAAGAACGTTTTTCACTGTTTCTTGACAGTAATAATAAACCAAACCAATTAGGCATGCAGCGCAGACGTTGGTAGAATTAAGAAAAGGTGAATTTGACGATTGTATGTCCATACTTTAGAGAACGAGCAGCAAAGGCGAAGAGCTTTCTCTCAGACTTTTTAACATTTATGTTGACTATAATGAGCAGAACAGTCTTGTTAGGAATTGTGTTCAACATGGCATTCTGCATTAATGTGGCCTCAAACCAATCCGTCAGATATAGTTATCAGCATACTGGCAATCAATGTAGCACCTGCATTAGAGAAACTGGGAAGGGCCACAAAAGTTTGAGGTTAAATCAGACTTTGAGATAATCAACAGACATGCTCCACGGTGAAATAGAAAACCTTGTCAACATTCAAAGAAGAGTTAGTTGACCAAAAAGGCAAGAGCCCCATTTGCCAAAAATATAGCCAGGGATGTCTAAAGCAATAAAGGACAACTGGGAAAGAACACACCAAATGAAACCATTAATACAGAACTTTGTTATTCAGAGATACTCAAAGAACAATAAGATAGACACAAAGTAACTCAGCGGGACAGGCAGCATCTCTGGATAGAAGGAATGGGTGACGTTGCGTCTCGACCCAAATCATCACCCTCCTTCTATCCACAGATGCTGCCTGTCCCGCTGAGTTACTCCAGCATTTTGTGTCTATCTTCGGTGTAAACCAGCATCTGTGGATAGAAGGAGTGGGTGATGATTTGGGTCGAGACGCATACATGGGATATACATTGATTAACACAAAATTAGTTGAGTGCATAATCAAGGACAGACCTTGAGAATGGTCAGAGAGAACAGTTTAGGTCTTGTGTATTGAACCCAGATTTTTTTTTGAAGAAATAATAAATGTTTTTCAGGACAAACAGATTTGTGGGAATTACTTGTTGAGAAATATTATTGGTATATGTTTATTATTATCACATGCACCAAGATAGAGTGAACAACTTTGTTTTGAATGCTATCCAGTCAAAATCATACCATACATGAGTGTAATACATGCGAACTACAGGTAGTACAAAAAGGGAAAGGACACAGTGCAGAATATTGTGTTACAGCTATGGAAAATGTGCAGATTAAAACAAAATGTAAGGGATGCAATGAGATAGATTGGAAGATCAGGAATTCATCTCCAGCAAGAGGATTGTTCAAAAGTCTGATAACAACAGGGAAGCAGTGGTATGCGCTTTCAAGCTTCTCTATCGTGGCTCCCTGACGGGAGAGGAGAGAAGAAGGAATGACTGGGGTGGGAGTGGTCTCGATTATGTTGGCTACTTTCCCCAGGCAGCATGAGGTATAGATGGAGTTGATGGCAGGGCCTGTTTGCATGATGGCCTGTAAGCAGTCTGTCCTTTTGAAGAAATAACAACTGTTCCATCAGTCAAATATATTGTGGGAAAATATCAACAGTTCACTGCATCAACTTGTCAGCATTTGCCAAGGCTATGCCATCATCCTACCTCATCCTCCCACATCTGCCCTCCCAACATGTCAAGACGTTTGGGATGCTGGTCTGAACACGGAGCTTGTGCCAGCGATTTCCTGCATGAATTCTGCTACTGACAGCAGGCCTTAAATTTGCCACAGTTATCGAGCACTCATGCGGGGGAGTCTGCATGCTGATCAGGTTTCTAATGGTACCGGAACAGCAAACCCATTCATCCACATAGATGAGAGCAAGTGTGAGGAAGTAGGACAAGCAGAAAGTAGTTTAATTTGATTTGATTTTGCTTTAAAAAAAATTATTTTTTGATTTTTTTCTGGAGGTCTTTCACAGCCCAGACAGCAAGAGTTGGAGCACAGTTTTTCGAGTTTCCTTCAGCTGTTTGAATCAGGGAGTGGGAGCTTGCTCTGATCCATCTACACGACTGTGCTGCACACTTTAAATGTGATGGCACTCACTAGGAATGTTAAAAACAGCAACAAAAAAAGGGGGTTGAGTTTAAAGACATCAGGAAAAGAGAACCAGAGAGCAAAGTCCCTAGGAATCAGAGAAGCCAAGGTTAAACAAAGAGGAAACAGAGGTGCCTAAAATGTTGTACCAGCAGGAATAGAGACTCCAAGAATGGAATGAAGGCTTTGAGAGTTGGATACGGTGGTTAAGGAAATTGTTAGAGTTTAGAAAGAGCGGAGAAACAAACAATGGATCAGGAATAATGGTTCCAAGGGTTTCCACACAATGGGAACAGAGGGTCAGAGAGATTAAAGCTCGTGGAACACATGATAATGAATTTTGAAAAATGGGGAACAGAAACGGCAAGAGATTAGAAACAATGGGAACAGAGTTGCGAAGAACTTAAACATAACTTGAATAGATAACTTCAGCGTTTGGAAACAGGGTAGCCAATGCACCGAGTGTTTAAGAACTTAAGAACAAAGTTTAGAAAATGCAGGAAAATATGTCCCAAGTTTAGAATCAGCAAGAAATAGATGTCCTGAGAGTTTAGGAATGTTAAAACAGAGTCCCAAGAATTTAGGCATTAGGTTTACAAACAGTGGAATAAAGACTCAGACTATAGAAAATAACAGGAGTGTAAAAATAAACAGGAACAGAGATCACCAGAATTCCAGAAAAGTGGGAGCGGAGCTGCACGAGTGTAGAAAAAGTTGGAAAATAAACCTGAAGAGTTTAAACATGAAGGTTGAGAAAAAGAGGAGTAAAATCATTGAGGATAGCGAAACAGTGGGAATAAAGGCTACAACTGTTTGGAAACATTCATCCCTGAGTGTTTTAAAATAGAGCCATTAAGAGTTTAAAAACAGGGAGGAAAGGGATCACAAGAGGCTGCAATCTCTTGGAATACTGAATCAAAAACAAAGTGCTGCAGGAACTCAATGGGTTAGCAGAATATGTGGAAGGAAATGGACAGATGTGTTTTGGGTCAGGACCCTTCTTCAGACAGATGGAATAGAAGGGAGATAGCTAGCAGATGGAAAGAGGTGAGGGGAAAGGATGGGGCAGAGATCCAGACAAGGAGGGGTGGATTGGCTGGTGAGTCAGGTGGGAGTGAGAAGAGTGGAGAGGCAGACAACATTTTGGATTAGGGCACTTCTTCAGACTAATGGAATCGAGGGGATATAGCTGAACATCTGATGTTTCAGATCAGGAAATGAGAGCACGAACGTGCAAGTTCAGAGAGGGATCAGAGGTCTGCAAAGTTAAAAGAGGCAAAAACAGAGGCTCTGAAGAGTTTGGAAACAGTGGGAACAAAGGCTCTGAGAAATGGGGAATGGTGGGAAGAGAGACCCGGAAATAAAAACAAAAGCAACAGTTATCCCGAAAGTTTAAACACAACTGAGCCATTGTTAGAAAGTGTGTTGCCAGAGTTTAGGATTGATGTTAGCAGACAGCAGGTGGCCGAGTCTTCTACAGTCTCATTTCCATTTTATAAATTACAATCTGTACAAATAAAGATAGTCTGGCCAACCAAAATCCCCATCCTGCACCAAATGGGAACTGGTGGACACTGATGCACAGAGTAAGCAAAACTAAGCAACACTGCCCAGAGTAGGTAAATCGAGGACCAGAGGACATAAGTTTAAGGTGAAGGGGAAAAGATTGAAAAGGAGTCTGGGGGGTGACTTTTTCACACAAAGGGTGGTGGGTGTATGGAACAAGCTGCCAGAGGAGGTAGTTGAAGCTGGGACTATCCCAACATTTAAGAAACAGTTAGACAGGTACATGGATAGGACAGGGTTGGAGGGATATGGATCAAACGCAGACAGGTGTGACAAGTGTAGCTGGGACAAGTTGGGCCAAAGGGCCTGTTTCCACACTGTATCACTCTATGACTTTATGACTGTGACACTTGTAGTGACCTCAACAACCATATGTACAGTCTGAAGAAGGGTCTTGAACCAAAACGTCATCTATTCCTTTTCTCCAGAGACGCTGCCTGTCCCGCTGAGTTACTCCAGCATTTTGTGTCAACCATATGTACAGGAATAGGCTCCAGTTGCAGAAGCTTGAACTGATTTTGGAACTGGAGTGGTGGCTGGTGTCATAGTAGTGCATCCATGGGCTGAAGAAGTTGGTGGACAGCAGGGTTAAAAAGACAGTCACACCATTACTTGAATGTGTGCAGGCAGACAGGGAATGGGTGGCTTCAGAGCTGATAGGGAGATGCAGATAAGGATAAGTGAAATCTGCCAGTAGATTCTTATCCTTCTTTTTACCTTCATCGCAAGTAGTTACATGGACCACAATCTCCGGCTGCTAAGCCTTCCATTTCAGGATGCTCTAGTTTAGAGACGCAGCACAGAAACAGGCCCTTCAGCCCACCGGGTCCGCCACAAACAGCGACCACGTACACTAGCACTATCCTACACACTAGGGACAATTTACAATTTTTACAGAAGCCAATTAACCTACAAAGCTGTACATCTTTGCAATGTGGGATAAAAACTGGAGCTCCGGGAGAAAACCCACGGGGAGAATGAGCAAACTCTGTACGGACAGCACCCGTAGTCAGGGTCAAACCCGGGTCGCTGGCACTGTAAGGCAGCAACTCTACCGCTGCTCCACCATGCCATCCAGATCTTGTCTACTCCCTTCAGAATAGTGGCAATTTTACAAAAGCCAATTAACCTGCAATAATGTACCATCTGCCAGGCAGCATCCGAAGAGGCAAAGGGAAGATCGACATTTCAGATTGCAACAAGACTTGTTGTCATATGAGAGGTTGCACGTGGAGTCATAGATTCAAAGTCATATAGCATGGAAACAGGTCCTTCAGCTCAACTCATCCATGCCTCTCTATGCTAGTTCCATTTTCCTGCATTTGCCCTATATCCCTCTAAATCTTCCCTATGCACGTACCTGTCCCAATGTCATTTCAATATTATTATAACACCGGCCTCAACCACTTTCTGTGGCAGCTAGTTCCACAAACATTTCACCCCGTTTGAAAAACCTGTCCCTCGGGTTCCTATTAAATTCCCCTTTCACCTTAAAACTCTGCCCTGGTGTGCTTGGTTAGCCTACCCTGGGATAAAGACTGTGCATTCACCCTATCTATTCCCCTCATGATTTTATTCATCTCTATAAGAGAGAATGTTAAAATTCCCTAATTTCAGTAACATCCCTTATATTCTTGCAACTCTCCACAATCTCTGCTTATGTGTTCATCTAAATTCTGTTGACTATTTGGGGGTCTATAATACAATCTCAACACGGTGATCATTCCCCTCTTATTTCTCAGCCCCACCCATAAAGCCTCACTGGATAATCTTCAATCATTTCATCTCAGTCGACTAATGTGATGTTCTTCCAAATCAAAAATGCAACTTCCCTTCTGCTTTATCCTGCCTGAATATTAAACAGCCAGTACTTTCTCTAACTTAGCCATGCTTCTGCAATGGTTATGACCCAGTCCTATGTACCTATTCATGCCCCAAGTTTATCTGTCTTGCCTATCAACCCTCTTGCACTGAGATGAATGCAATTTTATCCATTGGACGGTTGCCCACCTCTTCGCAGAGTGTGGATTTGCAAAGAGAGACTGGAGAAGTTTGCAAAGGTCCCTGTCACGGTTTATTCCAAACAGCTCCATAACAGAGGACTCCCTGATTAACAGACTTTTCCCAGGGACACATTCAGAGATGGACATCGAATGCTGCTGGAAGGTCATCAACTCGGTGAAAGACGCCCTTTGGTCTGCCCGAACTTCGTTGACTTCCCAGCAGAGCGAGATGTCTGTCAGGGAATGTTGCCGACTGGCCCGCTCCAGGCTGCAGGAGTACGTGCTGAGGGATGCACTGAAGCTTGGTGCAGCCAACGCTAAGGCTCAGTGGGGGAGGGCAACAGTCCAGGGTCCTTCCACTGATGGACATTGGGGGCAGAGTGTGGTGGAGATGCCACTCAAATAAGGAAAGGGATTTCACCCCAGGGTGAAAACACTGTGTAAAGACAAATTGAATGCATGTATAGCCTCTGAGAATGTCGGAAGAATTATTTAGATTAGATTGTCTTGTTCAGCCAGACATTGTGGGCCAGAGGGCCTGTTCTTATGTTGTACTATTTTGTTTTATGGTCATTATCCTGCAAAAGGAACACACCACTGTTCTTTCTGCCGTCATGTCCACACAAAGACTGGAGTAACGTTAATAGACTTTATCTATTCTTACCGATAACTCTGCTAAGCCTCGTCACCAGCAAGTCTCAAGCTCTTGCCTCAGCACTTATTCCTCAACCAGACCCACTTTCACCACACAAATTCCAAAATGCCACACGCTGCTATACCTTCTTTTTATTGGCTAATGTGCCTTACAATTAACTAATGCTTCCTTCGTCCTGCTCCATAAAGGAAAGGCTTCCCCACTACTGTTTAGTTTAGTTTAGAGATAAAGCGAGGAAACAGGCCCTTCGGCCCACTGAGTCCGTGCCGACCAGCGATCACCCCGTACACTAGCACTATCCTAGAACACACCAGGCACAATTTGTAATTTTATCAGGCCAATTAACCTACAAACCTTTGGAGTGTGAGAGGAAACCGGAGCTCCCAGAGAAAATCCGGGGAGGTCACGGGGAGAACGTACAAACTCCATACAGACAGCACCTGTAGTCAGGATCGAACCTGGGACTCTGGTGTTGTAAGGCAGCAACTCTACTGTTGTGCCACCATGCTGCTCTGCCCTGCCTTCTGGCTGGAAACACGGCTTTAAAGCTTTTAGGTTGCGAATGGAAGCAGTGTTTAGGCTAGAGAAGTTAAACTAAAAATGCAATTTGATTGTAAATTTATAAACAATTTTGTGTACTTTTCAATGTTGGTCTTCAAGAAAGAACGGAGACACAAGGAACTAAAGATGTTGGAATCTTGAGCAAAATGCAAAGTGTACATGTTACTCAGACGGTCAGGCAGTATCTGCGGAAGGAATAGAATTCAACGTTTTGGGTTGGATTCCTTCTTCAGTTTTATTGTAGTTGGGGGGAGAATGCTGGAAAAGAGGTGGGACAGGATAAGTGATATGTGGGAGAAAGAATGAAGGAAAGGTAGCTTTCTAGTTGTGTGCTTGGAAAGTACATGCTGATAAGAAAGAAGTGAGTTGTTATCACAATCAGAGGCACAAGAAATAGAAAGAGCAAAACTGGGATTTGCATAATGCCCTTGGCTTCAACAATAGTCCTGCGTTATATGTAGAATTTGCAATTGCACAGGCAATACATCTAGCACATCACAACAAGCAAGAGAATGACACATAGTGCTGGTCAAGAGGCATCTGTGAAGTACATGGATAGGTGACTTTTTGGGTCAGGACCCTTCTTGAGATTGATTGTGATGGGGGGACAAAGACTAGCGGAGACATATCTAACACTGATAGGTGGATGCAGGAGAGGCTTTTTTTGACAGGCAGATGGTAAGACAAAGTCAGAGATGAAAAGACACTAAGTGTGAGATAAGGATAGTAGAAATGTGAATTGTGAAGCCCGAGGAAGGAATATAGGTGGAAGTGGATGGGGGGAGGGGAAAGGAGAGAAAAGTTGCAAATCCAGGCGGGGTGTAGGGAAGAGAGGGAGAAATAAATGGGGGGGGAGGGGTTGTTTGTAGGTTAGTCACCTGAAATTGGAGAATTCAATGTTCATAGTGTTAGGTTGTAAGCTACCCAAGCTGCCATATGGTGATGTTCTTCCAGTTTGCATTTGGTCTCACTCAGGCAAAGGAGGAGGCCCAGGACAGAAGGTCGGTAAGGGAATGAGAAGGGGAGTTAAAATGGTTCGCAACTTGGAGTTCTTCAAGAGTCAAGTGTCAAGAATGTTTTATTGTCATATGTACCAAAACGGAACAATGAAATTCATTCAGCAACACAGCAGGCTTGTAAATGCAGAACTCAATAGAAAATATAACGGAAAAGAAAATATATAAAAGAAAAAGTTCAATAAATAAAACAATATAGTGCAAAACCCCCCAAAAAAACCACGGCCCAAGTGTAACCAAAGCAGTTTGGAGTTTAGTGGGAGTTGTAGCATTCAATAGCTTAACGGTTATTGGGAAGAAGCTGTTCCTGAACCTGGAAATTACAGTTTTCACATTCCTATACCTTGTTCACGATGGCAGGAGTGAAATGAGAGCATGGTGTGGGTCCTTGATGATGCTGGCTGCCTTTTGGAGACAGTCCCGCCTATAGAGCCCTTTGATGGTGAGAGGGTCAATCCCGTGATGGATTGGGCAGTGTTCACCACTTTTTGTAATCTCCCTTGTTCCTGTGTGTTCGAGTTGCCGAACCAGTCTGTGATGCATCCTGTCAATATGCTATTTACCGTACACCTGTAGAAGTTCAAGAGAGTATTCATCAACATACCAAATTCCCTCAATATTCTAAGGATGTAGAGATGTTGATGGGCCTTCTTTATCTTCGCACCAGTGTGCTGGGTCTAGGGCAGATCTTCTGATATGCAAACCCAGGAAATTGAAGTTGATGACTCTCTCCACCGACCCGTGGATGAAGATAGGTTTTGTGGATCCTCGGCCTTCCTCTTCTAAAGTCAACGATCAGTTCCTAGGTTTTACTGATGTTGAGAGCAACGTTGTCCTTCTGACACCATTCAATCAGTCGATTGATCTCCATACTATACTTTGATTCACCATTATCCGTAATTCATCTAATAACGCTAGAGTCATCAACGAATTTCAAGATGGAGTTGGAACTCCGTCTGGCTACTTGCATTGACAGGTTTTCAATGGATAAAAACATTCAAGAGAAAAGAGGGAGGGGATAAAGTTTACATTACAAAATACTCAGCTGATCAGGCAGCATCAGTGGCAAGAGCAATAGAGTGAGTGTTTCAGATTAAAGACAGTTCATCAGAACTGTGCTCTCTACACTGGAGAATCTGAACAGCATTTGTGTGACTGTATTGCATAGCATATCCACAGATGACTTCCTGTCATCAGTCAGTATAATTCTCCATTTCACTGTGACTGCCTACGTGCACTATTGCAATGAAACTTAATACAGTATAAGCATTAAGAACTGCACCACATCTCCCATCTGGGCACATTACATCCTTCGCGACTCAATAACAAAATCAACAGTTTCAGGTAATTTACTTTCTCTGTCTTGCTCAGAACTGGCCAGTTCTGCAGTCTGATCACCCACCTGCTCTAGCAAAGAGTTTTCTCTTTGCTAGAACTCTGCCTGAATTTGCTGGCCAGTCCAGCAATCTCCTTTTGGTTTCCATTCTCTGCATCCCCTCTAATCTGCATTTCACAGGTTTTGCGTGTCCGTTTATTTTTTTCTCGCTCTCTCCAGCTTCCCTCATTCATCCACAAACTAGGCAGCTTCAAAAATGTTGTCTCACCACAGTGACACTGGCCTCACACTGCCAGAGAGATCCCCTCTGTTCTATCCAATTCCTTCCCACCCTCTCTATAAACTAAAACTAACTACACCTTTTCACTTTTTTAGTTCTGACAAAGGGCATCTGACCTAAATCCTGAACTTTTTTCCATTTCTTCAGTTGCTGCCTTACATGCTGAGTGTTTTCAGCATTTTCTGTTTTTATTCCTGACCCTAGGTTCTTAGCACTGTGCATAGAGCAGTAATAAATATCCCTGACTAACAATATGTTTACTGCAACTCAGTGTCTTGATGTTTGTCTGTAATGTCCAGATGTAAATGGCTCAGTATGTGTGTAGGAAGGAACTGCAGATGCTGGTTTAAACCGAAGAAGGACACAAAATGCTGGAGTAACTCAGCAGGACAGGCAGCATCTCTGGACAGAAGGAATGCTTGACGTTTTGGGTTGAGACCATTATTCAGACAATCTGAAGAAGGGTCTCAACTCAAAATGTCACCCATTCCTTCTCTCCAGAGATGCTGCCTGTCCCGCTGAGTTACTCCAGCATTTTGCGTCTATCTTTGGCTCAGTATATGGTTTGCAAGTTGAACATGCATTGCCCAGGATTACTAATCTCTTATGTATGAGCATGGTGTAAACTAATGTTCAATCGTTGCCCCACAAACCAAGTTCTTGCATCTAGATGCTAAAGACAAAAAAAAAAGATATGTGCCTGCCATTCAGACTAAATGTATGGGGTGGGAGATTGCAACCTTCACGTGGTCCACCCTGTTTCGACTAATGCAATCAACCCAACGTGCACAAACAAGATCAAATAGAACAAGTTGACCTACAATTTTAGGCTGTGCACGCCATACGCAAGAAGAAGAAGGACTAAATGAATGAGACGCTATTGCACATAGGAAATTTAACTTTCATTACAAGGTGGTAAATTCACAGATGCCAATTATTCAGTTATATGCCCCGTGAACCCCCGTTGACATATATCGGTGTTCTTGGGCAGCATTCTGTAATTCACTAGCTGCTTCATAAACTTACCTCGGTGTCTGTACTGAAGGAAGGAAACAGGAAATGTTCTTCCGAAAGTTATAAAACCAATCATAGGCCAAGCATAAGCTCTGGGCTTTGATGTGTTGTATTCATCTCTACCCCTATCATACTCACTTTTGCTCATCTGTGATGCACATCTGTCAATAGGTCACCCACATCTGACCAAAGATGCATTCATCATCGTTGAAAACATTAGCGACGCAGTGGTGCTGGTTTCCGACGGGCACGGTGACGAACGCACCACACATCTCTGTCCTCCATGCAGCTGGCAAGCTCCTCTTTTGTCTCTACACATGCGTCTTCCACCAAAGATGCCCTTTTTCTTTTTCTCTACAAAATGGAAACCTGTTCTGTCCCAAATGCACCCAAATGTATGAATGTTATGTTATACACAGCAACACGAGGATAAATTCCTTCCAGTTAATTGCCAAGTGCAAATGGGTAGGAATGATCAGAAATAAACCCGAATTAAAACTTGATTCCAAGCGCACTTTCACCAGAGATAAACACTAAAATGAGCCTTAGACACAAAGTTCCAGGGTCAAGGCTACTGGCAGATTTGGCTGTGCCAGTTGGCCAGTGACCTCCGAGTCGCATTCGCTGAGATGCAGCACAGTGAATGGCACATATTTTCAAACCGTGTAACATGTTTAATTTAGAACAGGCAATGCGATATTTGAGTAGGCTGAGAATATCCGTGCTCTAATTGCTGTGTAACTTGCCGTGAAAATGTGATTTCTGGCTTGTATAATTGGGAAGGACAGGCCTGCGAAAGAGAGGGACATCCATCTTCAACCCCCACCTTATCGTGTTGTAAGAGTGTTTTCATACATACTAGAATGGCAGAGTGGTGCAGCGGTAGAGTTGCTGCCTCCCAGCAGCAGAGACGCGGGTTCGTTCCTAAACTGGGGTGCTGTCTGTACGGAGTTTGTACGTTCTCCCCGTGACCGCGTGGGTTTTCTCCAGGTGCTCCGGTTTCCTCACGCGGTCCAAAGGTTTGTAGGTTAATTGGCTTCTGCAAGTTCTCCCCAGTCCCACGTGGTCTCTCTAAAACTAAAAACTGATCAGTTTCCATTCTGCAAAATACTGTTGTGGCTCCTTGAAGAAACTCGTACTTATTTTTCACAAAAGGCATGAAGTTTTTTCCAACAGTTTAATAAAATACTCTTTCACTTTGTTCTCCAGTTCTTGACTGCCCTCCCATCGTAAATATGGAGCGCTCGGACCTACCCCTCAGCTGATTACTGCTCCCCACCCGAGGTTCCCCGACGGCGCGATCGGTCACCAACTCCTCATTTAAAATGCAGCGGAATAGCGTCGTTCAAGCGGCCGGGGCGTTAAAAATACCCACATCTCATATAGAAATAGAGAGGCGACTTCGGGACCAGATTTCCTCGCCATAGCCCGGATCAAGGCCACTGGCAGATTCGGCTGTCGGCACAGTGGTGGAGTCGCTGCCTTGCAGCGCCTGAGACCCGGGTTCGAGCCTGACTCTGGGTGCTGTCTGCACGGAGTTTGCGCCTTCTCCCCGTGACCGCGTGGGTTTGCTCCGGGTGCCCCGACGTGCAGATTTGGAAGTTAGTTGGCTTGTGTAAATTGCCCCTAGCGTGTAGGATAGAATTAGTGTACGGGTGATTGCTGGTTGGCGCAGACTCAGTGGGCCGAAGGGCCTGTGTCTGTCTCCACGCTGTATCTCTAAAACAAACTCAACCCGAAACCCCCCAACGCGTCCCGACCTCCTCGGCTGCTGAAGTGATGTTGTCATCGGGCGAAATGATTATTGAAACAGACCCCCACCGCCCCTCCTCCCAACCCCACCCTTGCCCCGGCCCAGAGGAGATATACTCACAAGCCCGGTACAGAGGCTGACGACCGCTGTGTGCTCTGTCTGAGAATTGACATGTCCGGCATAAAAACAGTGCTTCAAGTCAGAGTGCGGCTCCCCGGGCCAGCGGCTGCCAAGGTGACTGACTGTGTAGGAGGGCGCGATGAAGTCAGAGTTGGCGCTGAGATTGAGATGGTAGAGGTGTCCGAAGGCGCTGATCTGATAGTGAGCTCTCGTAGCCCACGGTTCCAGCCCAGAGCTCCGCTTCGTCCTCCTGAAGTGATGAGCACGAGGAAACACCTCTCCGAAATCGTTCACCCGTGTCGGCGTAATTATTTCATAAGATCTTAGCTGTTTTATTAAGTTTTCTGCAACGAATAATGTTCAATTATACTCCGGATCTCGCAATGTCAAGGGGCACTTCTCTTAAACAAAGTCATGACTTCTAATTTCTTGTGGCTAACGGCGACACAGTGGCGCAGCTGGTAGTGCTGCTGCCTCACAGCGCCGGAGACCCGGGTTCGATCCCGGCCTCGACTGCTGTCTGTGTGGAGTTTGCACGTTCCCCCTGTGGTCGCGTGGGTTTCCTCCGGGTGCTCCGGTTTCCCCCCCCCCCCCCCACATCCAAAAGGCGCACGAGGCCTCATTGACCTCTATACATTGCCCCTAATGTGCATGGAGTGGGTGAGAAAGTAGAATAACATTCACACTAGAACAATGTCAAGGGGCACTTGTCTTAAGAGAACTAGTGTGAATGGATAATCGATGGTCGGCATGGACTCGGTGGGCCGAAGGGCCGGTGTCCACAAAATATATCTATAAACTAAAATAAACTTTAAAAAAAGTATGACTATCCAATATATATTAACTTTAGTTGAGGATTAAGTAGCCCAACTAAATATATTGTTTGGCTGTTTATATCACATTACAACATCATCTACACACTAACGCAAATTATTTTTATGTCTGCGCGTATAAATCTGTTCGAAACAAGATAATGCAGATGTCTCCGAATTATAAACGTATTCCACTTACGTCTTCATGCATCAAGTTATATGTGCATCAAAGTGTACTCTCTCTCTCTATCTCTCTCTCTAATGTTCACCTACTCTCAGCATGTGCACATAATCTGCAACCGTGCGATATAAGTGTGCCAGCACCGTACCTTGTTTCGGATGTAAACGCAATTCCCGAGAAGGGGTTAGAAATATAAGCAGTTGACACAGGAGCCCTTCTGCCCAAATCATCAAATGCATGATTCTCCCTGAGCGAAGCAGGCATTCAAATCGTCACCGGCTTCACTAGTGTAACACAAAACACACTCGACTCGGGCTTGCCAGCAGCAGTAGTAGGAACAGAGGAGGTTGGGGGAGAGGCTGCGGGTTACGTAAATGCTCTTTGCAGCAACATCGAGAGGCAGAGAAAAGTCTGCACAACCCCCCAAACGCCCATTGCCTGCACGGACTCATTTCACCAGGCTGACGCCGGCGAAAGCGCTCGCCATCCCAGGCGCCCGAGTACGGGCTTCAGTGCATCTCCCCGCGGGCAGGTTCGGGGTAGCGATGGAAGGCGAGCCGGTGAGAGGATGGTGCGAGCGGACACTCCATTGATCCTTTCTGCCACCCGACATCAAACGGCCGGAACCCGCCTCTTGACTTGCTCCCTAACCAATCCGCCCTTGCGGGAGAGAGAGAGGCAGGCGCTGCCCCGGCCGCCAGACATACTTTAACCCTTGTGAAGCTGCGGTAGGATCGCGAAAGCTCTGCAACTGCTGACATCGGTGTGAAGAATCAGTGTAGCCCGTGTACTGGGAAACACGACTCGTACAGTCATCTCCCAGTCCCGTTAACAGCCAGATATACAGGGTTACTACCAGGAGGCTGATTCCCATTAAATTTAATTTATTAGAATAGTCAAGTCAAGTCACATTTATTTATATAGCACATTTAAAAAACAACTCCCGTTGGCCAAAGTGCTTTACATTTGTTATAAGAATAGCATAAACAAAACAAACTACATACATATATACATGTAGCCCTCACTCAGAGGACGTCAGGAAAGGCTTGGGAGTATAGATAGTTTTAAAGTTTTAAAATAGATAGTCAAGTTTTTAGTCTTGACTTAAAAGAGTCGATGGAGGGGGCAGTTCTGATGGGAAAGGGGATGCTGTTCCACAGTCTAGGGGCTGCAACCGCAAAGGCGCGGTCGCCCCTGAGCTTATGCCTAGACCGTGGGATATTCAGCAACCCCAAGTCGGCCGATCTGAGGGGCCCGGAGGTGGAGTGGTGGGTGAGAAGACTTTTTATGTAGATGTAGGACTGTCATCGGAATGTTGTTGGATCGGTTCACCGACCCAAGTCATCTCAGTTCTAAGGCATCTAAGGTGGTCTCTCGGTGGGCTGAAGGTAGAGGAGTGTACTATCCCACCACCCTGTGGAAAGACAGTCTTCCCCCAGAGTAACAGCCCTGCCCCACAACTCACAGCGTGCCTCAGCTGTTTAAAGGTTAAAACGCTTACATTTCCATAGGGTCTTCAATATGTTTTTGCAGTAATCTGGAAAAACCTAGCTGATATACTGACACAGAGTACGTTGCCCTAAACACTACAGGTCCATGCCTTTTGTAGAAGGAAATTAGTTGTCCAGACTGCAATTACAGAAAATCTCCGAGATATAAGAAACTGCACATGTTGGTTTATAAAAGAAAACGCAAACCGGAAACGCCATCTATCCATGTTCTCCAGAGATGCTGTCTGACCTGCTGAGTTACTCCAGCACTCTGTGGCTTTTTTTAAAAACCATTATATCTTATTCCGAACTGCCGTCTGAAATGGCCTTGGAAGTCATTCAGATCAAACATATGAGTTACAAATTGCTTGTCCGCAATCTCCATACGGACGTTTAGGGCTGCAATGACCACATACTTTTCCTTCACGAAAGTAACAAGGTCTGACAGGCAGAAACTTGGAAATCAGTTTGGCGGACCGAGAAGTCCACTCTGGTGGACTTGGTTTTCCTTCAGGATCTGTTGTCTTGTCTGCATTAATCTGGATGCTAGTCATTAAGTTAGTAGTGGATTGGGAGACACTTGGGGGAAAAGCACCAGAGGCTGGAGCTGTTCATAACAGTAAAGCAAATAGATAGGATCTGTTGAAAAAAAGCAATGCAGTAGTTAAGGATTTCAATTTGAATTTTTGTTTATTGCATGTTTTTTAGAGATATATAAGCATATTTTGTCCAAAAAAAAGTACTTTTACTGGATTGTGATTATGCAGAGAACTGGATTCACAAATAAAATAATCTCATTGGAAACCACTGTAATATCTTGAGGTTACCGCTGATGCTCTCGAACCTGTTCACACTAGTTCTATGTTATCGCACTTTCTCATCCACTCCCTATGTGCCATGGGCAATTTTACAGAGGGCAATCAACCTACAAACCTGTCGTGGCTTTGTGACATGGGATGGAACCAGAGCACCCGGAGGAAACCCAGGTAGTCAAAGGGAGAACATGCAAACTCCACACAGAGAGCACCCAAGGTCAGTATCAAACAGGTCTACGAGCTGCGCCAATGTGCCGGCTGTCTTCTGTGTGCGCGAGACTTTGTGAGAGGTTCAGTGAGAAGAAACAAGGATGCAACTATTAAGCCTCCGTCACTAATCAAACTGTTCAATTAAAACCTCCATCAGAATTATCGATAGAAAGTTGGTGGTATAGCATGTTCCAAACTATAACGTGACTTATTATCATCAGGAAATCATCTGAATGCTATCACCTGTTTGGAACAGAGAATAATTTTTACAGATAATTTATTTTTGTTGCATGAAGCTGTTTGCAGAATACCATAGAAATGCAGCGAGTGTTCTTGCCTGAAGATGTTTGGAATTGTGGTGTGCAACACAAGTTGCTCCACAAAACAATAAAACCATTGTCCATCGTTTGAACTTCAAATCTTCTGAACATATATAGTGGACACAGACCCCTATAGCACTTCTGATGTTTGAATTCACTAACTTGCAACAAAAGGCTTCAAAGTTAGGTAGGCAGTGGAATGTCCATTTAACATTAGATGTCATTATATCCACAGAGATAATGATTGCTTACAAATCAATTGCAAACCAATAGCTGCCACAAGTAAGTTATTAACATCAAATCCAACAGAGAAATAACTGGGGTATGGGATTAGAACATAGAACAGTACAGCACAATAACAGTCCCTTTGGCCCACAGTTTTGGTGATGAGCATGATTATAACTTTTATATACACTCACTGTTACCACTTGGCATTTATATTCCATTATATTCTGCAGGCAGTTTCATGCAACGAAAATAGATTATCTGCAAAAGTTATTCTATGGTCCAAACATTTGACAACATTCAGATCATATCCTATTGAATATAATTCACGTTACAGTTTAGAACATATTATATCATCAACTCTCTATAAATCCGATGGAGGTTTTAATTGAATGGTATGATTAGTGACTAAGATGTGATAGTTGCAGAGAAAGACACTAAATGCTGGTTTAACTCAGAAGTCATTTATTCATTTTCTCCAAAGACATTACCTGACCTGCTGAGTTGCTCCTACATTTTGCGTCCATCTTTGCAATAAACCACCATCTGCAGATCCTTTTTATTACATTGTGATAATTGCAGGCTTGTTTTTTCTCACCAAAGCATCAACAAAATCTCGTGCTTACAGAAGAAGGGTGGCACATTGGTGCAGCTGGTAGAAATGCTATCACATTGTGGCAGAGACCCGGGTTTGATCCTGACCTTGGGTGCTGTCTGTGTGGGGTTCACACAATCTCCCAGTGACTGCATGTGTTTCCTCTGGGTGCTTCAGTTTCCTCCCACATCCCAACGCGTGCAGGTTTGTAGGCTAATTGGCCTCTGTAAAATTGCTCATAGTGTATAGGGAATGGAGAAGAAAATGGGACAACATAGAACTAATGTGAACAGGTGATTAATTCCCCTCCATTCCCTGCATGTCCATGTGCCTATCTAAAAGTGTCTAAAAACAGCCCTATCATACCTACCTCCACCACCACCCATGGCAATGCGTTCCAGGCACCTGCTGCTTTCTGTGTAAAAATAATTGTCCTATACATCTCCTTTAAACTGTCCTCTTTTCACATAAAGCCATGTCTTAAAAAGAGAAAAAGTGTTTTTCGCTGGGTGATCCAGTTTCCTCCCACACTCCAAGGACTTACAGGTTTGTAGGTCAATTGGCTTGTAAAAATTGTAAATTGTCCCTAGTGTTTAGGATAGTTCTAGTGTACGGGGTGATCGCTGGTTAGCACAAACTCGCTGGACCGAAGGGCCTGTTTCCACACAATATCCCTGAAATGTAAAATCCAAAGTCTATCTTATCTATGCCTCTCATAATTGTATAACCTTCTATCAGAAGTCCCCGCAACCTCCGGTGTTCTAATGATAACAATTGAAGTGTGTCCAACTTCTCTTTATGGATAATACCTTCTAATCCAGACATTTTGCTGGTAAATTTCTTCCACACCTTTTCCAAAGCTTCCACATTCTTCCTGTTATGCAGCGAATGGAACTGCAGGCAAAACTCTAAATGTTGGCTAACCAAAGACCTATAAAGCTGTATCATAACTTCCTGACTGCTATGCTCAATGAAGGCAGGCATACAATATGCCTTCTTTTTTGCTCTATCTACTGGTATTGCCACTCTCGGGGAGTAGTGGACATCCCCAAGATTACTCCGTACTCTGTTAAGAGTCTTGCCATTAGTTGTATATTTTCTCTTATATTTGACCTCCGAAGGTGCAACACCTCACACCGACAAAACCTGATATTTTCAGCCTCGGAATATTTGCCAATAACCTTCCATCAGAACTGCCCTCTGCCATCCCCAACCAGTGAGGGTTAGATGAGGTGTGAGATGGTAACTAAAATATTGACTACGTGCTGCATTTAGTTTCAAGATTGAACTTGAAAAGCCAATCGAATGTGGAGCGGGGAGGCCTCTCTGCCCATCATTATTACTTCAACATAGAACATAGCACAGGGTAGCACAGGAAAAAGGCTTTCACCCACAATGTCTGTGCCGAACTTGATGCCAAATTAAGCTAATTCCAGCTGCTTGTTCATGTGCCTGTTTCAATGCCACTTCAGCATGACTATTACATGTGCTTCCCCCATGACCCCTGACAGTGAGTTCCAGGCACCTGTCGCTCTGTGTAAATAGCTTGCTGCGCACATCTCCTTTAACCTTTCTCCCTCTCACTTAAAAGCTATGCCTTTTTGTCTTTGATGTTTTCACCCTCAGAGAAAGATTCTGTCCATCTACCCTAACTATGCCTCTCATAATTTTATATACTTCTATCAGATCACCTCGCAGCCTTTTGCACTCCAGAAAAACAATCCAAGTTTGTCCAACCTCTCCTTAGAGTTGGATGCAAGGAACTGCAGATGCTGGTTTACAAAAAAGAGTCCCAACCCAAAACATCACCTATCCGTGTTCTCCAGATATGCTGCCAGACCCGTTGTGTTACTCCACCACTTTGTGTCCTTTTTCTTCTCATATTCTATATAGGCCACATCCAGCTGAACCTCTTCTGCACCCACACAGAAGTACCCACATCTTTTCTGTAATGATGTGACCTGAACGGCACACAATACACCAATATGGCGTAACCAATGTTTTATAACACAGTGGCGCAGGACGGCACTGTGCTGCAGCTGTATCACAACGCTAGAGACCCAGGTTCGATCCCGACCTTGGGTCTGTGTGGAATTTGCATGTTCTCCCTGCACCTGGGGAGAACCAAGTTCGACTTATCTCAACCAAGTTCGTAAACCATGATTGTCTCCTCTCTCTTCTTTTTCAAGAACTTTCCAATTTTGCTGTCTATCAATGTGCAATCACTGTGAGCACACACATCGAGGGTGACATAGTGATGTTGTAGAGTTGCTGCCCCCTTGCTCTAATGACCCGACTTTAATCATACCCCCTGGTATTGTCTGCGTGGTGTTTGCACATTCTCTACAGTAACTATACAGCTGTCTTCTGGGTTCTCCAGTCCTAAGGACATGCTAGTTGGAAGGTTAATTAGTTGCTGTAAATTGCTCACTGTAGTAGATGGTGCCAGCGGTGTTATTGGAGATGTACACAAAGTAGATGCACTGTAGAAAATATACTGACTGTTTACATCATGGCCTGGTACAGCAATTCCATCATAGCACCCAACAAAAGTGTTTCACTGTACCTCGGTACACGTGACAATAAACTAAACTGAACTGAACTCACAACAAGTTGCAATGAATGCTGTACTCAGTCTGGCTCATCAAGGGGAACAGCCATCCCCACCATTGAAAGCATATTCATGAGGTGCTGCCTTTAGAAGCGGTATTTATCATCGAGGATTCTCACCACTTGGCCATGTCTTCTTCTCTCTGCCACTGGGGCAGGAGATGCAAAACCCACTTCACCAGGTTGAGGAGCAGCTACTTTCCTACAACTATCCAGTACTTGAATTGACCTGAACGACCCGATTCCTACCTCGACAATGGAGCACTGCAGCCCACTTCTTGTCCAACTGGACATTTTATTGTGTTTTGCACTAATGTCTTGCTTTTTTTTTTTCTTTTCACTGTCTTGAAGAATTTATGTGCAATATATGTTCCTGAGTGTTGTCTGACCTTGTGTGCCTGTGGTGCTGCTTCAGGCAAGATCTACAATGTACCTGTACTTCTCCGTATTTGTGCACATTGCAATAAACTTGATGACTTGAATAGAGCATATTTGTGAACTATCAAAGGATCTGTGCAGCAACAGTAAGCATATGCATTCTTCAATTGATCTGATTGTGTATAATAATAACGTGGATTAATAGGTTAATTATCAACTGTAAATTGTCCCCTCATGCAGGGTGGCACAGTGGCGCAGCGGTAGAGTTGCTGCCCTTCAGTGCCTGAGACCTAGGTTCGATCCTGTCTACGGGTGCTTGACTGTACAGAGTTTGTATGTTCTCCCCATGACCTGCGTGGGTTTTCTATGAGATCTTCGGTTTCCTCCCACACTCCAAAGACGTACAGGTTTGTAGGTTAAGTGGCTTGGTATAAATGTAAATTGTCCCTAGTGTGTGTAGGATAAGTGTGTGGGGATCGCTGGTCGGTGGGCCAAAGGGCCTGTTTCTGCACTGTATTTCTAAACGAAACTAAACTCAATGTTTGCACGGGGCAGCTCTGTTCCACTGGCACTCATTTTCCGCGCAAATTACTTTTGTCATAAGAAAATACATTTTTATATCACCTGCTACGTTCATGAAATTCCAAAGTATTTCAATAGCTGGTAAAGTATCTTTGATGTTTGTTAATGTGGTAATGTAGGGAAATGTGAGATGTTTGTATTCAGTAAGTCCCATATACAGATCTATAACAGATAATTGCATATTCACCTGTGTGCTTCCAGTTTCTGTTTTATTTCTTCCCTGATTCAGGTTGCATTCAGTACTGATCCTGTAGCTTCATTCAGTGAAAGGGCTGGTGAGTGAATTATTCCAGTCGCAATAGTTAGATAAAAACTGCCCTGCTCTTTGAAAAGCAACTCATGGAATATTTATAGTTATAAAGTTATACAACAGGAAACAGGTCCCTTGGCCCTACGATCCTGTGCCGACCTTAACGCAGCCACCCACATTAATCCTGCACTCATCCCATTTAAAAAATAATTCTCCCTACATTCCCATCAAATTCTCTCAGCTATAACCCAATGCATGAGGGGACAATTTACAGTAAATAATTAACCTATTAATCCACATGATTTCGGGCTATGGGGGGGGAAACTGGACCATCTGGAGTAAACCCACGTGGCCTCAGGGAGAACATGCAAACTCCGTGCAAGCCGTTGTGGACGTCAGATTGAACCCGATATGCGGCACTGCACTGTGAGGCAGCAGATGCCCACCAAGACGACTCAAATTTAGAGTCTAAATAGGGCTTCTGCTCAACATTTAAATATTTGGCAGCTCCTACAATGTAGTGTTCTTTTAATACGTGGGAATTCGGCCGCAAACAGCTGCCGAGAGTACAAGTGATAATGTTCCCATTGACCCACAGATTACCAGGTGGATATTCATTAGATTGTGACTGTACCGGAGGTCTGTCTTAATTGATTGCTGCTTCAACTTTTGACACAATGTCAAAAGTTCGGAGAAAGAGTACAATATCAGATATAAACCTGTAATTTCAGAATAAAGTGATTGGGTCTGCAAAGGAGAATAAATTTAAGGAGGCAGTAATATTGAGTCCACAATTTCAAAAACCCCTTATGTGTTCTGACGTTCTTGTTTCCCCTCATCAGTTGCTCCTAAAGTCTGAAAGAAATAACAAAAATAAACATATGTAAAAAAAAAACACATTTGTTGCTGTTATACATCTGTCAGAAATTGAAATATTATCTGGAGATGTTGGTGAAAATCCTTTTACTGAAAGTTGCTTGAGACAGGAGAAACGATTTCAGTTGGTTCTGAGGTTTGATTGGAAAGCTAATTGTGATCACATCACACAGCCTGGAGCAGTTGTAAAGTCATCCTGGTGTCGTTAGCAGATGACAGTTTTATAGGCCACCTGGGGAACATTTCCTCTTTGTACCCAATGTAATGAAATTGTAAATCTGTTTATAATGAATGGTTTTGCGGCACATGATGCAGGGAGGAAATGTTTCACCTGCTATGTTACGAAAGGGTCAGTATAATACTCCAGATCACTTAGCAGCATTGATCCTTTATATATCCTGCACAGGGGTACATTTATGAGCAGTAAAGTTGTAGATTATTAACATTTTTATTTTACTTTTACAGTCGCCATTCCACGTATTCACCATGTAAAACTAGTCATGTACAGTATATTATAGAAACTGCTCCAAATTCTTTAATGTTATGTCAGAGAACAAGCTAAAAATGTAACTCAATATCTTTCTGAAATTTCAAATGTGTAGTTCAAATTCTTTCTTCATTTACCTGTGGATTGTGAGTCTTCAACCTGAAACGTTAGCTCTGTTCCTCTCCCAACGCGAGCTGCCGGACTTGTTGAATGCTTTCCTCATTTTCTGTTTTCATTTCCAGCAACTGCAGTTTTTTTCTGAATTTCAAGCATATACATCTGTCCCCAATTGCTTCTTAGAAGGTGGTCATAGAGGATTGAACATTGATCATAGAGCAGTAAAGCACAAGAACAGGCCCTCACCCAATATTGTATGTGCCAAACATGATGTCAAGACCATTTCTTCTTCTTGTGTATGGCGTGCACAGCCTAAAGTTGTAGGATAACTTGTTCTATTTGATCTTGTTTGATTGTGCACGCCAGGTTGATTGTATTTGTCGAAACAGGGCGGACCATGTGAAGGTTCCAATCTTCCACCCCAAGACCATCTCTTATCTACCTGCACATTATCCATATTCTTCCATGCCTTGCATATCCAAATGCCTTTCCAAAGGTCTCTTAAATGCCACTATAATATCTATCTCAACCACCACATATTCCAGGCATTCAGCATATTCCAGGCATTCACCAAACAAAGTTGCTTTCACATCTCCCTTAAACTTTGCCCCTCTCGCCTTTAAAGCTATGTCCTCTAGTATTTGATTTTTCTATCTTGAGAAAAAAGTCTGACTCTCTACCCTATCTATGCTTCTCATAATGTTATATACTTCTATCAGATCTCACCGCACTGTCCGGCATTTCAGAGAAAACAATCCAAGCCTGCCCAACCTCTCCCTTTAACTAATACCACCTTTTTTTATCTAATTGTGTTTTGCACTAATGTCTTGTATTTGCACAGTCTTTTCTCTTCACCGTTTTGCAGGTTATGTGTAATGTATGTCGACGTCGTGGCTACCCCTCGAGGTTGAGGATGATGGTCCATGTTCCATTATTTTTATGGACTCTCAGGTGGTTTATGAGTCTAATCCTGGCTTTGAAAGTTCTTCGGCATTCAGGACAGGTAATTCCATTTGGCAGATCGGGCTTTGGTTGTTGCTGCCTCCCTTACCGTTTTCTTCTCTTTTCTCCTAATTCTGCGCATCTGTTGGCTTCGAAGATCGCTGTTCCTTCTTGGATGATGGTTCGCCAGAGTTTCCTGTCCTTGGCATTAGTTTCCCAATTGTCGGTGTCGATTTCACATTTCTTCATGCTGGCTTTTAAGGCGTCTTTGAATCTCTTCTTTCGTCCGCCTCATTTACGTTTGCCTTCTTTAAGCTGGGAGTAGAAGGTTTGCTTTGGTAGACGCTCGTCTTCCATCCGAACAACATGCCCGACCCATCTTAGTTGGTTCATGATGACGAAGGCTTTGATGCTAGATGTTTTTGCTTCATTCAGCACGCTGACATTGGTTCTTCTGTCTTCCCAGCTGATATTTAAGCTGCTTCGAAGACATCGTTGATGGAACTTTTCAAGTGTTTTCAGATGGCGTTGGTATGTGTCATTTATGTACAATTTAGGTCTTTGAGTATTACGTAAGTCTATGTGTCTGTGATGCTAATGCAAGCAAGATTTTCATTATACTTCTACCTCACTGCATAAACTCGATCAAAACACAAAGTGATGGAGAAACTCAGTGGGTCAGGCAGCATCTGTGGAGGGAATAGACAGGCAACTATAGTTCGGGAACTTTTCTTTGATTCCAGCATCTGCAATTTCTAGTTTCACAAACATAACTTGACTAAAATAAAGTTCCTATTCCAGTGACAGGCAAGATGCAAATCATTAAAACCAGACACTTTGTGCACAAGAAAAATCATTGCTCTTAATGCTATGATTCGTATGTCACTATATCTTCTGTATAAGCCTGCTCATATTTTGCAAAATCCAATATCCTTGTTTTACTTTCCACTCATTAACAATCATGTTTCATCAGGATGGAATGATCTGTGCTTATAATCCAAGTTTTACATCTATTAGCTCTAATAATGTGTATTCGCCAATCTGAAGGTCTCGACCCGAAACGTCACCCATTCCTTCTCTCCAGAGATGCTGCCTGTCCCGCTGAGTTACTCCAGCATTTTGTGTCTACCTTCGATTTAAACCACCATCTGCAGTTCTTTCGCCAATATCTCAGTACTTCTGAATACATTTTTTACCTACCACCCTCATAAACACATGATAGTGTTCTGTGTATGGTGCATTTGTGTGGTTCGTCTCCTACAGAGGCCACTTACAGTAATAGAGTCATAGAGCATGGAAACATGTTTTTCATCCTGACTCGTCCACGCCAAAATACCCCATTTACATTAGTCCCACCTGCCTGCATTTGGCCTATATTCCTCTCAACCTTTCCTATCCATGTACTGGTCCAACCGTGTTTTAAATGCTGTTATGGTACCAGCCTCAGCTACCTCCTCTGGCAGCTTTTTCCATATTCCTACCACCCTCTAAGAGAAAAGGTAGCCTCTCTCACTTTAAACCTGTCCTCTGGTTTTTGATTCCCCTACCCTGAGTAAAAGACTGTGCATTCACCCATCAGTTGCCATCCTGATTTTACACACCTCTATAAGATCACCCCTCAGTCTCCTGTGCTCCTGGTCTGGCCATCCTCTCCCTATAGCCCTGCCCCTCAGGTCCGAGCAACATCCTCATAAATCTCCTCTTTAATATTCTCTCCCCTAATCTTCTCATTCCTTCTTTAATGTGCATAGCTGGTCTGTATGGCTACAAAAATCTTTCCTTTTTTTAAATGTCACACATACATTTAAGTGTTAGTGACAGTGTTTATTTTGTGTTCTTATTAGGGTCTTTAATGGTTTCTCAAGTTAGTTATTTAACCTTAGTTTAGCTAATCTTTTATGACCTTCCAATAGTTATTCGGTAGCAGAAAGAACCTCCCTCTGCTGTTATTTAAAAGAGTTTACTGACTGCTTGGACAGATTGCTGCAGGCTGCTGCTGCATTTCTACAAGTGTACAGAGGTCTTTACAGTTGATCAACCTACAGGGTGTGTGAGGAGGTGGTGCAGGGCTTCTCCTCAATTTCAAGGCTTCTGCACAAACTGGCTGCTCCTAGTGATCAGCAAGCATTCCACTTGAAAAACAAGCAGAAGGGCAGACAGAGTCCGGCAGACAGCAGGTAGAGGGAGCAGCAGAAGAGCTCTCAGTAGAGGGCATCTCACAATTGAGTCTGAAGAAAGGGTCTCGACCCGAAACGTCACCCAGTCCTCCTATCCAGAGATGATGCCTGTCCCGCTGAGTTACTCCTGCGTTTTGTGCCGATCTCACAATTGAGAGTCATTTAAAGTTTAGATTTATCATTGTTATGTGTCCCAAAGTGCATGCTATCAAATCAGATTAGACAATACTACATATATAAACACAATCAAGTCAAATTCAAGTACAATGCATGGAGCAGAGGGGAAGATGCAGTGTTCTCAGCATAATTGCTGCATAGTCAGCACAGTTCCACAGACAAAGACCAATGGTAGAGGTGAATTAGACAGTACCCTAGCTTATGGTAGGACTGTTCAGGAGTCTGATAACAGAGGGAAAGAAGTTATTCCTGTCTGGTGGTGTGTGCTTCTAAACTTCTATATATTTTGGCCGGCGGGAGCTAAGAGAATGACCGGAATGACTGGACAAGACTGGCTGCTCGGAGTTCTGCTCTGGCATGTTCCAATAACAAGGAGACAAAGATGACAAGGCAAGGGAACCTTGGATGATGAGAGTGTGGAAATTTTGTCGCCAGGAAAATGGAACATACATAAGGTTTAGGAAAATGAAATCGGAAGACCTTTTAGGAATACAGTAAACCCTCGCAATAATGAACTACTATGTAACGGATTTTGGTTATTGTGGACCGAGGTTCTCATTGTCCCACTTCCGCCAATTACCCAGTGAGCTGGCCCCAAATAGCATGCTTCCGGTTACAGGAGTGGACAGAGCGAGCAGCATGAAGGCAGCGTGAGTACCCGTCCCTGACGCACTGCATGTGGGGCCAGGGGCTCAGCGCTCCCAAGCCTGTCAATTCCTGCTTGTTTAAACCCCAACACCACATTTATTCCCTCCCAGGCTTGGGTTAAACTTTACTCCCCCCCCCCTCACTCGGGTATAGTGGACATTGGGCAATAACAAACACCACCCCCCTCCGTGGTCTGTAATAGCCAGGGTTTCCTATATAAAACCAAACATGAAAGATCCCAAGCAGGAATTAGGAGAGCCAGAGGGGACATGACATGTAAATTGGATTGAAGAAAAATCCCAAGACATTTTATACACACATTTATTTTTACAGATGATAACATAACATAACAAGCATAAAGAAGGGAATTTTGCAATGGCCCTCATAGTAAGCTGATCCAGAAGATTAAGATGCATGAGATCCATGATGAGTTGGTAGTTTGGATTCAGAACTGGCTTACCCATCAATGACTGAGGGTGGTGGTGGAAGGGTATTTTACCGACTGGAGGTCTACAACCAGAGGTGTTCTGTGGGGATCATTGTTGGTGTCTCTATTGTTTGTGCTGTATATAAATGGCCGAACACAAGACCTGGCAGACCGCAGCCTGCAGGGGGAGCCCGCCGAGCAGGCCCCTGCTCGTCCACCGAAGACCAGAGACTGGGAGGATGGAGCCAGTGTTGGTGACGGATGCGACGGGCGAGGAGCAAGGCCAGTAGGAAAGGGAACCGACGTCTGACTTACCTTGAGGTCGGCTGCAGGAGGCGCCTCTGGGGAATAAAGGTTGTCGGGTGAGGAGAGGATGTCGGTTCGCAGGTTGATCCACACGTCCAAGGGCGGGGATGGCTGGACGCCTGCAGCAACCTGGGGCTTGCCTCAATCTGGTGCTGTTCATAACACCTAGAGCGCAGACTGGACTTTGAAAATGGCGCCAAAACATGGAACCTCTTGCATGTGGGATCAGTAGACTACTTTTGTACAATTGGGGCTGTGCTTATGTCAATAAACTACTGGACTGTTCGTAAGAAAATAATTTTGCAGTGTGTTTGCACATGTGACAATAAAAACACCATTAACTTTGAAGGAAGTATAGATGGGTTACTTAGTAAATTTGCAGGTGAGGCAGAAATTAGCGGAGAGTTAGAGACAGTGAAGATGCAGTCAATGGATACAGTTGGATATTGATTAGTTACAGATGTGCAGAGAAAGGGCAGATGGAGCTTATTCTTTGAAAACAAAAGATATTGCGCTTTGGGAGGTTAAATGTGAGGATAAAGTAAACATTTAACAGTAATGCCCTTAACAGCATTGTTGTGCTATGAGGTCCAAGTCCATTGTTCCCTAAAAGTGGTAACACAAGTACATACATAAAGAAGGCATGTTGCATGGATTAGAGAGTATCAGTGATAAGGAGAGGGATAAAACCACTTCCACCCTGGACATTTTCAGCCTGGGAAAAGGTTCTGATTGTCCACCCTGTCTATGTTTCCCATAATATCTTTGTCTTCGTCTTCATGTGTATGGCGTGCACAGCCTAAAGTTGTAGGTCAACTTGTTCTATTTGATCTATTTGTTTGTGCACGCCGGGTTGATTGCATTAGTCGAAACAGGGTGGACCACGTGAAGGTTGCAATCTCCCACCCCTCCCATAATATTATACACTTCTATCAAGGCTCACCTCAACCTCCGATGTTCCAGAGAAACCAAAATAGAGGCACAACATTAGCCACTTTCCAGTCTTCCAGCACTTCATCAAGTGTAATAATGATTGATTTATCGCAGTCAGGGCTCTAGCAATTTCTTCTCTAGTTTCCCACATTGTCCTCAGTTAGATCTGATCCGACTTTTCCTTGTCAAGTCTCCGTTGCCGTTGCCGTTGTCGTTGTGCCTAACATCGTGAAGCCGGCAGCCTCCAACCATAATCTTGGAGGCTGCCGGCTTCATGGCTTAAACGGCCGCGGGACTTACCATCGCCCGCCGGGGGGACTCTAACATCCTAACATCAGGAGCCTCGATCGGCTCGATGCAACAGTTTGGCTGCTTGACTGTGGGAGAGGAATGGGCACAGAGAACAGGGAAGAGATAAGTCTTTGCCTTCCATCACAGTGAGGAGGTGTTTGGGGATTCACTGTGATGGATGTTTTGTGTGAAAATGTGTTAATTGTGTGTTTTGTTTTTTTTGTTTGATAATGACTGCAGAAACGCAATTTCTTTTGAACTTATTTATTTAGTTCAAATGACAATAAACAATTCTGATTCTGATTCTGATTCACCCTGAGATAGACACATCTTATGAATCAGAAAGATGACGAGCTGATGTACCTCCTGACGTATACAGATACAGGACAGGCACTTCAGGTGTCTGTTTTAAACAGCAATGTTCCTTGAGTTTCTATACTTTCAAAAATTATTTCCAATTTGCCTGTATTCTAAATACCTGAAGCCAAATATGCAGCAGCTAAATAGTTGTATCTGTGATATCATGCCTGATCACTGATTACCACTGCAGACCACCTTGAGCAAAAGGCAAACATCCAGCATTTGTGGTGATCTCCTCTATGATAAATACCTTAATTCAGGGGTTCCCAACCTTTTTCGTCCTGTTTACCCCTGGCAACTTTAGTCGCACATAACAATGTTATTCATTTATTTATGAACAACTAATGATGAACATGTTACCAGAACCAAACACAGTTAGTCAATGAGAAAAAATATGTACAAATCCAGAATCAACAAATTTACTCCCTGGGAGTAGGCGAACTTTACCCCCTGGGAGTAAATTTACCCCAGGTTGGGAACCCTTGCCTTAATTGTTAAATATTGAGATATTGCCACGATGGCTTTACACCCTAAACCTGCAAAATGGTGTTGCATGCAATTGAGGGCTTACAGCCAGGGTTTGGTTCTGAAATCATTCACTAAGCATTGATATAGGAAGGCCACAGATGGTGTGGATACAGATAAAGCGGCTGACTCTCTGTCTTACATCAAGCTCTTCTAATCAATCCATTCAAATGGCAGGAGCCATGGCATGAATTATCATCTAATCTAGAATCCTCCCAAAGTCATACTTATATTCCCAATCCACTTGCTTGCTCCAGCCATTTAGAATGCACCAAGTAGGTTATAATTTGCAACACAGCAAAGATGCTTTGTCATTACAGGTAAACCTCAGGGTCAACCAACACTAAACAAAAACATGAAATATACTTTGAATTTAATATAAAAGGATGTGAAATCGTTATAGGGTGGTCGGTGTGGGTGGGGGGTAGTCAGGGGGGAGGGAGGGAGGGGGGAGGGGGGAGGGAGGGTGGGGGGTGTTGGGGTGGTCGGTGGGGGTGGTCAGTGGGGGTGGTCGTGGGGGGGGGGGGGCGGTGGTCGGGGTGCGGGTGCCGGTGCAGCTTGGTCAGTGACTCTGGGTGGGCGGAGGGACCAGACTGTCCCCAACTCTGCTGCAGCTGACGGGGACGTTGCTGGGTTTTCGTCCCCGTGTGTCCGCTGTCCGGAGACGTGGCCCCGCTCCACCCAGCCCCGTGTGTGGCCGCTGCCGACCCACAGCCTGTGACAGTGCGGCCGCTCAGGGGGAGGGTGGGCGGAGGGCAGCCGTGGCCGCACAGCACTAACCCCGGGGGGAGAGTGGGGGCTGTCCCGAGGGATGCACTCCTTCGGCCACTTACACCTTGGTGCTCGGGTTCAGAGCAAAGATACTAGATACATACAAAGATACATTTGGTTCAGAGCGCTCAGTCACCCTCCACAATTATATACAGCGCAAAAAATTGACCATTTGGGCGGTTTTTTAACAGGTAAGAAAGTACGCGTTTCGTGTGTTAACAGAGTATGCCGGAGGCTGCCATGTCCTCCAGAAGGATTGAGCTGCTCCGTGCGTCACGCCCTTTGACCCGATGACCTTACGTGCAACCCCCCTAAAATGTTTTGGTAAGTGTGTGTTGAAGGGAGCATTATGATGCCCAATAATTGAATTATTACAGAGGTCAATAATCTAATTAGCAGATTTGTCCTTTGCATTAAGAACAGAGAGAGCAACATTCATTCCATTGGAAAGATAGCCTTCTAATTTCAAATTTCTTATCTTTTTGTGTTACTCAAGTGGAAGTGGGTTTCCTCCCCTTAATAGTCTAAATACTTAATAGCAGAATTACCAAGTTGCGAAATCTCACTGTAACATTTTAACAGAACATTTTTAAAGACATTCTTTACCTAAAATACTGAAGGCCCATTGAGTGTTTGATACAGATCTGAAAGTCTGCAGGGCTCTCAGTGTAATATTATCTGGTGCTGTTCTGCTCATTCTCAACATTGCAACATTGTCTGCAAATCCTTTATATTCAAAATACTTTACACATCCACTCGAACCAAATGTTTGCAAATTTTTTGCTCCCTGTGTTATGGCAAAACATGATAAATGACTGACATTCCACAGACTTTAGAAACTGTTAAATCTTATGCCTGAATTGAAGCAGAAAATCATTATACATGTGGTATTACAATTAAAAGTCTTACCATTGCTGGTTCTAAAAATTCGGACCTACTATACATACTTTGTCTCCTCAACAGATGGGTTTGTGCATGTGATGTGAATTCCATGCTCAAAAGCATACTTTTCCTTTCATTTAAGCACCCAAATGGGAACAAAATATTTGAACTTCAGACGATTTAGATTTTATGACACAAGATAACTGGGACACTTTCAGACAAAGCTCTATTCCCAAGGACGTAAGCAGACAGCGCCTACAGCAGGAGAACAGAGTAACTGGAGTTGGTTGCGAAATGCTCATGAATAGCGAGTTATGTGTAACTGAGGAAAAAAGACAGGCACTCTGGTGCTTTTTCATACTGTCAAGTTGTTCCAAAGGTACATTGACCAGTAATGTAGAATTCTTGATGACGTATCTATAGCTATAAGGTGAGAGGGAGAAAGTTTGATGGAGATGTGTGGGGCAGTTTTTTTTTTTACACAGAGTTAATGGGAGCCTGGAACACATTGCCAGATGTGGTGGTGGTCACAGGTACAATAGTGGTGTTTAAGAGGCTTTTAGAGAGGTACATGGAATTGCAGGGAAAAGAGGGATATAGATCATGTACACAGGCAGATGAGATCAGTTTAACTAGGCATCATTTATGACACAAACAATGCGGGCCAAGGGGCCCATTCCTGTGCTGTACTGTTCTTGTTCTATGTTCTGTGTTCTATGTTCTACTAGACTAAGTGTCTAGACTAAGTGTCTATTTGGGTCTGCTCCCCCAACGCAATATTCCACCAATCACCTGTTCCCCCAACACAACCCGTTCCCCCAATACAATATTCCACCACACACGCATAGCCCCCAACTGCGCAGGCGCGGCTCCTTTCCCCTCACCCCCCAGCACTCCATCCCCCTCCTCTTCAACCTCCCTCTTCTTTCCCCTCTCCTCCTCCCCTCCCCCAATCCCTCCCCTCTCCCGCCCTCTCATTTCCCCTACCCTCAGTCACTCCCTCCCTCCCTCCATAACTCCTCTCCCTACCCCCTTCCTATCACTCTATCCCCCACTCCTGACCTCCCCCAACCCCCCCCACTATCCCTCCTGACCTCCCCACCCTCCCTTCCTCCATAACTCCTCTCCCCTCCCTACCCCCCTCCTCTCCCCTCCCTACCCTCCTCCTCTCCCTCTATTCCTCACTCCCTACCTCCCCCACTCTCCTCTCCTCTCCCTCTATTCCCTCTCCTCCCCCACTCTCCCTTCTCACCTCCCCCACTTTCCACCCTCTCCCTCCCTACCCCCTCCTTTCCCTCAATCCCCCCACACTGCCTCCTGACCTCCCCAGGATCTTTCGACTCTCCCCGCCCCCAGTCCCTCCCTCACCTCTCCCTCCCTCTCCTTTCTCCTACCCTCAGTCACTCACTCCCTCCATAAAAAGCAGCATCTACAGTTCCTTCCTCCACAGGTCATTCATTGTTAGCTGTGGTTTAGATCGCGTTGATTTGATGATTGGACCAGTTTGCATTGGGTTTTTTGTTTGTGTGTGTGTGTGTGTGTGTGTGTGTGTGTGTGTGTGTGTGTGTGCGTGCGTGCGTGCGTGCGTGCGTGCGTGCGTGCGTGCGTGTTTTTTTTGTTGTTTTTTTTTACTCAAACTGCGCGCAAACTGCTTGGCCACCCTTCAACCTGACTCTCCCAACCTCCCTCTGCCCACTCCGGCTCAGCCGCCGCTTGGCCCATCCCCGTCCTGCCCGACTGCCCGCTGCTGCCGCTCGGCCCGTCCTCACCCTGCCCACCTGCCTACCTGCTCGCTGCCGCTGTCGAGCCGGGCCGCGGGAGGGGGATGTAGGAGGAGGAGATGGACGGTCACAGCCATTCACCCGGGGGGATGGGTAGACGGGACCGCCATTGCCGCAGAGGGTGGGTGGGGGAGAGGAGTGAGTGAGGGAGAGAGAGACGGGACCAGGGCCTCCACTGAACACCCCCCCCCCCCACGGCCATCGCCGGTGGTGGGGGAGTCGAGTTACTGTGAGGAGGGAAGCGAGGAGTTTGTGAGTGAGGTGGGAGAGGCCATGGTGCAGGAAGGGGTGTCGCCATCCCAGCCGTGGTGTTGACTGACAGGAGAAGAGACCAATCTGCGTGACGCTGACTGAGAGACCCATCTGCGCATGCGCGGTTTTAAAGATTTTTAAACCTTAATAACTTTTAAAATATACCATCGATCAGAACAAAACTTGTTGCACTTGCAGCACAGGAGAATGGTGAGTAAGGTGGCAAAAAATCGTAGCACTAACGTGTACCGTTTTTGCGCAAATAGACAATCCATGCAGGCCGGAAGAGCATGATCAAACATTTAGTTATAGATGGATAGATGGATAGATGGATAGATGGATAGATGGATAGATGGATAGATGGATAGATGGATAGATGGATAGATGGATAGATAGATAGATAGAGAGGACTTAAGAGGTTTTAGAAAGGCTTTTAGATGAATGGAGAGATATGGACCGAGTGCAGGCAACATAAATCAGTTTAACTTGGAATTCTGTTCAGCACAGGTACTGTGGGCCAAAGGGTGTGTTCTGTGCTCTATGGTCTATGTTCTATGAGTGTGCCTCAAATCACATACAATACAAAGTGCAACAGATGAACAAGAAATGAAAATAGATGATCATTTATTTAATAGCACTGTGCCATTGCAGCACAGCTACAGCACAGTCTGTGTTCGGTCCTGACAACGGGTACTGTATGTACAGAGTCTGTACGTTCTCCCTGTAACCGTATGGGATTTCTCTGGGTGATCTGGTTTCCTCTCACATCCTGAAGACGTGCGGGTTTGTAGGTTAATTGGCTTCTGTAAATTGTCCCTAGTGTGTGGGATAGAACTAGCAAGTGGGTGAATGTTGGTCAGTGCGCCAAAGGGCCTGTTTCTACGCTGTATCTCTAAACTCAGCTAAAACTAAACTAAACAAAATACAAAATAGTTGTTCTAAAAATGGATGATTATTATTGAATGCAGCAGCTTTCCTCACAATGAATGAATGCAGCATTACCTAATGTCTTTTTTGTCAGTTTGTTAGTTGGGGCACCCGGAAAGGTCCACTAAAGCCATGGCACCTTCAATGTCAAGCTTAACAGATAGCAAGGAGCTCAATTTAAAGTTTTATTTTTTAAAAAGCAGCTCCTTTAATGAAACAGCAGAATTTTCTTTTTGTGGGCCAGATTAATAAGATGTGAAGCCTACATATGTTTGACACAATTGGCGTATTTATGAATCTATTCTTCAGCTGCACGCGCTATGTTTTTATTTTCTCCATTTAAATGTTAATGTTAAAATTCTTTCATCATATCTTGGCCTCATTCAGCAGCCCACAGAAGTAGAAATATGCATGATGGCACCATTGTGTTTCCTGTGCATTTCAATTCAGCAAACTACCAACACAACCAGGGATATTTACCAGGGAACAGACACTCAGCTCAGAGCAGAAATTATGCTCAGTCCAATGTTCTCTTCTCCATAGTTTAAATACTATTTTTTAAACTTGTTGTGTGGAAATCTATATATCAACTCTAAACAGTTATATAAAATCAGCTGAAGGTAGATATGCTGGAGAAACTCAGCGGGTGAGGCAGCATCTATGGAGCGAAGGGATAGGTGACGTTTCGGGTCGAGACCCTTCTTCAGACTAGTTAGAAGACATTTGATTACATTGATCGGTCTTTTATTACCCTTGATTTTAAGACAATGAGAGATCTTTCTGAATTGCTGCAGTCTTTGTAGTGAGGGAGGTCCAGCTAATTGATCAACAATACCGAGCTATCTAATGCTGATCAAACTGGGTGAAATAGGTAGGCTCTCAGTCTGAAGAAGGGTCTCGACCCAAAACGTCACCCATTCCTTCTATCCAGAGATGCTGTCTGTCCCGCTGAGTTACTCCAGCATTTTGTGTCTGTCTTTGGACAAATTTATATTGCTTGTACATGCCACTAGAGAAAAGATTAATAAATTAAAAGTGAAAATAATGTGTTCTCCCAGATACGATCATTCATTTAATTGATCAATGAATACTGAAAACTTGGAACTGATTAAAAGGTTTGTAATCACTTATTTATATTTATCTTGACAAGTATATATTGGCATCAGTTCTATTTTGTGGTAGCAAATCAATACAGCAAGCACTTTACCATTTATTTTCTGGTTTGATATTCCAAATTCTCTATCACAGTTCCTCCGTAAAACTACTTTACAATGGTAATAAAATGCTTGCTGTGTGATTGTAATCAGATATTTTAAATGCACCACATCTTGAAAATTTGGAATGATTATGCCAAAGGTGACTAAATGTGTTGGCTAAGTTGGTGTCACCCATTTATTTCAAGAGCTTCTTGATATTTTGCAGATCCTCCATCTTATCAGATCCATTCTACAATGTAAAAGCCTTCACCACTGATGATCTAATAACCCTAGCCTTTAATGCCTGACAGTTACTAGTGTAGAAGAGTAAAAGCTGGCTGCAATCTGTGAGGTATTCAGACTCCCACAGATTTGCAAGGAATTGTTCATGGGCAATATTTTATTTATACTGAAGTACTTTCTAAATTATATGGCCAGAAGCTATTATACTCTATCAAGCCAGTCCTAAATATATTGTTCAATTGCCCACACCCATGAACACTTTTACAATTCTCCATCATTTTTTCACCATTATTATTTACTTCCATTGATGAGAGGACTGTTCAGTTGCCTGCTAACAGCTGAGAAGAAACTGTCCCTGAATCTGGAAGTACGCTCAGCAAACTCCGGACTTGGCCCCAAGCCACCGACGTTGATGGACACGGGGCTGAGCAGGCGGTTGCCAAACCCTGACAGGCAGACAGCCATGGAACCTGCCTGGAGTCAGTCCGTGGCTCATCTCCCGCTCACCCTCGAAGACCAAGAACTGGAAGTAGGAGAGAGTCGGACCGGCGGACGCTGGACAAAGGGCCAGTAGGAGAAGGTCCAGGGAGGGGTCTAACCTCCTGCCCTTCAAGGTGGCACCTCCCATAGGCATGAAGACTGAAGGACCGGAGTGGAGGGGGGCAGTTCGCTGTGTGGAGTTTGTACATTCTCCCGGTGACTGTGAGGATTTTCTCTGGGTACTCTGGTTTCCTCCCACATTCCAAAGACGTGCTGCTTTGTAGATTAATTGGCTTCTGTAGATCACCCGTAGTGTAAGATGCAAAAGTGGGGTAAATTAGAAGTAGTGAACGGGTGATCAATGGTTGGCAGGCATAGTGGGCCAAAAGGCTTGTTTCCGCGCTGGTATCTAAACTAAACTAAAACTGCCAAAATATTCTATGGATGTGGGAACACATGCTACTATTGGTGATTCACTGGGTATGAATGGATGGATAAGAATAGAACTAGGTAAGTGAAATCCCACTGGATGATGGTACAGTAGTATCAGGGGGAAATGTTGTGGTCAATCAAGTAAAAGGATAACAATTTTCTTTATCACAGTCACATTTCAGCACTGTTTTAAATTCCTCTAACTAGATCACCTCTGATTAACAAGCCAGCCCCATCCAACCTAGCATTATCACACAAGTGCAAATGTTAGGCTTTCTTAATCCCCACTTTATCACAGACTTTATTCTCTCTACATCCCCTTCCCCCTCGCTTATTGAAGGTCATCAAACTGAGATATCCCAATGCAATCCACTCGTGGGAGAGTCTAGGACCAGAGGTCATAGACTCAGAATAAAAGGATGTTCCTTTAGGAAGGCGATGAGGAGGAATTTCTTTAGTCCGCGTGTGAATCTGTGGAATTCATTGCCACTGTAGGCTGAGGAAGACATCAATGGATATTTTTAAGGCAGAGATAGTGAGATTCTTGATTAGTACGGGTGTCAAGGGTTATAGGGAGAAGGTAGGAGAATGGGGTTAAGATGGGAAGATAGATCAGCCATAATTGAATGGTGGAGTAGACTTGATGGGCCAAATTATCTAATTCTGCTATCACTAATGAACTGATCATAACCTTCCTATGGTAGACAAAAATGCTGGAGAAACTCAGTGGGTGAGGCAGCATCTATGGAGCGAAGGAATAGGCGACGTTTCGGGTCAAGACCCTTCTTCAGACTGATGTTGGGGGTGGGAAAAAGAAAGAAAGAGGCAGAGACAGTGGACTGTGGGAGAGCTGGGAAGGGGAGGGGAAGGAGGGAGATAGCAAGGACTACCTGAAATTGGAGAAGTCAATGTTCATACCGCTGGGTGTAAACTACCCAAGCGAAATATGAGGTGCTGCTCCTCTAATTTGCATTGGGACTCACTCTGGCCATGGAGGAGGCCCAGGACAGAAAGGTCGTTTTCGGAATGGGAGGGGAAGTTGAAATGCTGAGCCACCGGGAGATCATGTTGGTTATTGCAAACTGAGCGGAGGTGTTGGGCGAAGCGATCGCCAATCCTGCGCTTGGTCTCACTGATATAGAGCAACCTTCCTATGGCGTGGTGACCTGACAACACACTGCTTGGTTTCTAACTGAAATGTCGACCATTCACTTCCTCCAACAGATGTTGTTCAATCATCTGAGATCCTCCAGCAGTTGTTTGTTGCTCTAGAGTCCAGCAACTATGGTCTCTTTTGTGTCTCCACCCTGAAAAAGTAATTTTTTTCTTACC
This sequence comes from Malacoraja senta, assembly GCA_038087875.1. NCBI lineage: Eukaryota > Metazoa > Chordata > Chondrichthyes > Rajiformes > Rajidae > Malacoraja > Malacoraja senta. The sequence continues at coordinate 72,292,902 of CM075979.1, read as the reverse complement.
TCTGATACAACCTGATTTTCTGAATGCAACATGTTCTGTCCTTGTTTCATTTCCCCAAGTATCTTGATCAGTATTTATCCTTTAAATGACATCAGCAAGAGGGTTTTTGTCCAATTTTGCACTGTGGCACTTTAACGCGTACAATGTAGTTGCTTCCTTCCTTGGACTAACTATTGACCACAGTTCAGAAGTACTTAACTGTAATGTTCATTTGGATTCTATGAACGAAACTTAATAAGATTTAAAAAAATCAAAAGAGCAGACGGCCAAGCACAAATGAAGAAGTTTGTTGTGGCTTTTTATTTGTAGTTGGGATAATTCTCAGGATAATGATTGAATATTGTATAGCATGTGACCAATATCAGGAGATAGACACAAAATGCTGGAGTAACTCAGCGGGACAGGCAGCATCTCTGGAGAGAAGGAATGGGTGACATGTCGGGTCAAGACCCTTCTTACAGACCGTATCAGAAGATAGGCTAGCCAAAAGATTGCCAAAAAGCTCATCTTCAGTTCTTGCATACCCTTTCCAAAATGAGAGGTGGTCTACACAACTTATGTTACTTTGTTTACTGAGATTCTACGATTATGTCATGGGGCTGTACAAAGCAGCCTTGTTAATGAAAAATTTAGAGATCAGTCTGATCTGTGGGGATTTAAAAGCTTGCTTTGACTAAGCAACCATGCAGGAGGCACTAATTGCAGGCATGCTGCTTGCACATTTCGATTTAGTTTAAAAAAAAACATTTTATGACCAGCCAAACATCAAAAAGAAGCTGATTTCAAGGAAAGATTAAGCAGGACAATACAAGACCTTACTTGAAAAATTGTATTAACAGTATTTTTTTAAAGCCTTACCAACATAAATTATTTTAAAATACCTTCTTAGGCCGTTTCTTGAGATTTAAGGATGACATAGAAAGAGAGAATTAAGGCCCTGTCCCACTTAGGCGACTGTTTAGGCGACTGCCAGGGACTAGTTTTAATGGTATTCACCTACGACACTTGGCGACAACCTACGACATAATCTACGACAACCTACGACAGCAAATATTGTCAGCACTGTCGGCGAAAAATTTTCAACGTTGACAATTTTGCGGCAGTAGCCTGTAGTCTCCAAAAAAATCGCCTAAGTGGGACAGGCCCATTAAAGGTCATTTTTTACAGTACCAGGCCACAAAAGTATAGTGAACTGGCTTTTACTGCTTCTTGTTTCTCCCGATCAATGTTGTGGTATGAGGATCTGTAACAATAGAATGTGGCCCTTTATTGCAAGAGATATGGAGGATAAAAGTCGGCAGATTTAGATGTAACTTTGCAGGACACTGGCGACCTTGCACCTGGTGTTGTACCTACAGCTTTGATCTCCATATTTATGAAAGCATGTACCAGCATCTAAGGCGTCAACATACGTAATAGTTCACTAAGGTGTTGACATTTGGAGAGAGGTTGGACTGATACTCACTGGATCTCAGAAGAATGAAAGTTGATCTTACTGAAGCAAGCAAGATTCTGAAGGGCACTGTCAGAGTGATGCCCGGAGGTTGTTTCCCCGAGCTCAAGAATCTGGAACAAGGGAGCAGAATAACTATTTGTCCATTCCGGAATATATTTAAGATGGAGACTGACAGTGCAATTACAAAGCAATCAAGAAATCTGGGAAGAGGCCAAGAAGGTAGCACTGAGCCAAGACTGGATCAGCATGATCTTTATAAATAGTGCAGCAGACTTGTGGGGATGATTGACTCCATAAGAATATGAGAAACAATGACACAACATACAATATTCATTTAGTATGTTGTTCAGCAATCCGTACCCCTCTCATCACCATTTTGGATACTAGTTGTTCACATCACAAAAGTGTTTTAGTTTAGAGATACAGTGCAGAAACAGGCCATTCGACCCACCGAGTCCGCACCAACCAGTGATCCCTGCACACTGACACTATCCTACACACAGTAGGGACAATTTACATTTATACCAAACCAACAACCTACAAACATGTATGTCTTTGGAGTATGTCTGCAGGGTCCTGATCCGAAAAGTTCATCTCTCCACAAATGCTGCCTGACCCGCAAAGATCCCCCAGCAGTTTATGTTTTGCTCTTATTTTCTCACCTTCCTTATCCAGAATTTCACTTCTTGACATCTGAGCAAAGTGCAAGTGCACAGTGACACTCCAACCACTTCACAATGCTCAGAGATATTCAAGCTGCTCTGTTAAGGGCCTGTCCCACTTTCACAACCTAATTCACGACCTCTTCCGAGTTTGCCCTTGAATCATACTCGCAGCATGGTGGTCACGAGGTCGTAGAAGGTCGTAGGAGGTCGTAAGTAGGTCGTGGTGCAAGTCGTAGGTACTTGTGGCATCAAGTAAGTCAGGGCATTTTTCTAGCCTGATGAAAAATGTCCATGAGTAAAAAAGGTCGTGAATTAGGTTGTGAAAGTGGGACAGGCCCTTTAGTTGACATCTGTGAATTTCAATTAAAACCATTTATCGTCAATACAGCACACCAAAGTTTAACAGAGTTATCCTTCAAGTCAGGAAGTGAAGCCACCGTCAGTTTCGGGTGCAAGTGCCCTCCTAATTTTTAATCATGGTCTGCCAAGAATTTTATGTTTTCTAAACATTTGTCCATTGGTAGTGGTGGAGTTCTGAAAAATGATGGGAATTCCCTCAACAGATTTTGACAGAAAATATGTCAATTTTACTGGGGTATTTAAAACTCCAGGCACCAGTTAGTGAGCAAGAGATTTGTATTAAATAGCTCCAATGGTCATGTGGAAAAAGAACGGTTCTACGCAAATTTCAGTCACAGCAACTGTTTCATGGAACCGCTGAGAGGAAAAAGCTATGACCCTCTATGTCATCTGTTCAATTTGCACATATTTTGTCGGTTAGATCTCTTTCAATTTTGCTCAACTAATCATCAGAAGAACATCTTTCTCCTCAGATGTTGTAGGTTTGTGGTAAGTGTAGAGAGCAGGAAACTACTGGTTTATTATCCTTTTGTTTTGTTACCAAGTCAACTTTTTTGACAATTAACCTCCTTATCATGCTACGTGATTACTGTCACAATAATCACAGGCCAAAATCTTAAAAGAACCCTTTCAAAGAAACCCATCAAGCCAAAAATGGAGTTTGTACCTACACATGGTTCTGCTCACTGGAATGATCAGTGCCTTTCACCAACCACAATCTTTATTGTCATTATCTTTAAGGCACACTCTATCATTGACTTTATTCTTCCAAAAATTAATTCTTGCAAAAACAAGCAAGACATGGAATCAAACAGTATTTAGTAATTAATTAAAATCAAACAATAACAAAAGCTTTTCATTGCACCTCAGAACACGTGATAGTAATAAAGTTAACCTAACCTATATTTCTGCAATCATTTACAGTGAGTGTTTCAAGGTGTGTAGCATGTGAGGTGGCAAGTGGGAAGAGATGCTGCCTGTCCCGCTGAGTTACTCCTGCATTTTGTCTCTACCGTGGAAATCTAACAAGTTGTTTAAAAAATGTTGGGGATCACTGAGCAATTACAAGAATATGCCTCACCACTATCATGGTAAGGAAGATAGAGAAACAGTCAACAATTGTGCCTGTTCCCATTTGCCATTCGATGATCTCTGCTGCATATTAATAACCATGTTAAACAAGGCAATGTAATTTAACAGAGAATTTATAGCTCCAGCCTTCATTACCCCATTTCAATTTTTTTCGGGACTGTTTGTATTCATATGCCCCCATATTGTAAATTAAAGGAAGTCATGTTGCAGCTTTATAAGGCTTTAGTGAGGCTGCATTTGGAATATTCCAGGCAGTTCTTGGAGGATGTGGAGGCTATGGAAAGGGTGCAGAGGTTTACCAGAATGATAAGGTGGATGAGTTGAACGTGCAGATTAATGATTATGATATAGTTGGGATCACGGAGACATGGCTCCAGGGTGACCAAGGCTGGGAGCTGAACATCCAGGGATATTCAATATTCAGGAGGGATAGAGAGAAAAGAAAAGGAGGTGGGGTAGCGTTGCTGGTTAGAGAGGAGATTAACGCAGTGGAAAGGAAGGACATTAGCTTGGAGGATGTGGAATCGGTATGGGTAGAGCTGCGAAACACTAAGGGGCAGAAAACGCTGGTGGGTGTTGTGTACAGGCCACCTAGCAGTAGTAGTGAAGTTGGGGATGGCATCAAACAGGAAATTAGAAATGCGTGCAACAAAGGCAAAACAGTTATAATGGGTGACTTCAATCTACATATAGATTGGGTGAATCAAATTGGCAGGGGTGCTGAGGAAGAGGATTTCTTGGAATGTATGCGGGATAGTTATCTAAACCAACATGTAGAGGATCCAACGAGAGAGCAGGCTATTCTAGACTGGGTATTGAGTAATGAGGAAGGGTTAGTTAGCAGTCTTGTTGTGCGTGCCCCCTTGGGGAAGAGTGACCATAATATGGTTGAGTTCTTCATTAGGATGCAGTGACATTGTTAATTCAGAAACAACGGTTCTGAACTTAAAGAAAGGTAACTTTGAGGGTATGAGACGTGAATTGGCCAAGATTGACTGGCAATTAGTTCTAAAAGGGTTGACGGTCGATATGCAATGGAAGGCATTTAAAGACTGCATGGATGAACTACAAAAATTGTTCATCCCAGTTTGGCAAAAGAATAAATCAGGGAAGGTAGTGCATCCGTGGATAACAAGGGAAATCAGCGATAGTATCAAAGCAAAAGATGATGCGTACAAATTAGCCAGAAAAAGCAGCATACCAGAGGACTGGGAGAAATTCAGAGACTGGCAGAGGAGGACAAAGGGCTTAATTAGGAAAGGGAAAATAGATTATGAAAGAAAACTGGCAGGGAACATAAAAACTGACTGCAAAAGTTTTTATAGATATGTGAAGAGAAAGAGATTAGTTAAAACAAATGTAGGTCCCTTGCAGTCAGAAACAGGTGAATTGATCATGGGGAACAAGGATATGGCGGACCAATTGAATAACTACTTTGGTTCCGTCTTCACTAAGGAAGACATAAATAATCTGCCGGAAATAGTAGGGGACCGCGGGTCAAAGGAGATGGAGGAACTGAGTGAAATCCAGGTTAGTCGGGAAGTGGTGTTGGGTAAATTGAATAGATTAAAGGCCGATAAATCACCAGGGCCAGATAGGCTGCATCCCAGAGTACTTAAGGAAGTAGCTCCAGAAATAGTGGATGCATTAGTGATAATTTTTCAAAACTCTTTAAATTCTGGAGTAGTTCCTGAGGATTGGAGGGTAGCAAACGTAACCCCACATTTTAAGAAGGGAGGGAGAGAGAAAACGGGGAATTACAGACCAGTTAGTCTAACATCGGTAGTGGGGAAACTGCTAGAATCAGTTATTAAAGATGGGATAGCAGCACATTTGGAAAGTGGTGACATCATTGGACAAAGTCAGCATGGATTTACGAAAGGTAAATCATGTCTGACGAATCTTATAGAGTTTTTTGAGTATGTAACTAGTAGAGTGGATAGGGGAGAACCAGTGGATGTGTTGTATCTGGACTTTCAGAAGGCTTTCGACAAGGCCCCACATAAGAGATTAGTATACAAACTTAAAGCACACGGTATTGGGGGTTCAGTATTGATGTGGATAGAGAACTGGCTGGCAAACAGGAAGCAAAGAGCAGGAGTAAACGGGTCCTTTTCACAATGGCAGGCAGTGACTAGTGGGGTACCGCAAGGCTCAGTGCTGGGACCCCAGCTATTTACAATTTATATTAATGATCTGGATGAGGGAATTGAAGGCAACATCTCCAAGTTTGCAGATGACACTAAGCTGGGGGGCAGTGTTAGCTGTGAGGAGGATGCTAGGAGACTGCAAGGTGACTTGGATAGGCTGGGTGAGTGGGCAAATGTTTGGCAGATGCAGTATAATGTGGATAAATGTGAGGTTATCCACTTTGGTGGCAAAAACAGGAAAGCAGACTATTATCTAAATGGTGGCCGATTAGTAAAAGGGGAGATGCAGCGAGACCTGGGTGTCATGGTACACCAGTCATTGAAAGTAGGCATGCAGGTGCAGCAGGCAGTGAAGAAAGCGAATGGTATGTTAGCTTTCATAGCAAAAGGATTTGAGATTAGGAGCAGGGAGGTTCTACTGCAGTTGTACAGGGTCTTGGTGAGACCACACCTGGAGTATTGCGTACAGTTTTGGTCTCCAAATCTGAGGAAGGACATTATAGCCATAGAGGGATTGCAGAGAAGGTTCACCAGACTGATTCCTGGGATGTCAGGACTTTCATATGAAGAAAGACTGGATAGACTTGGCTTATACTCGCTAGAATTTAGGAGATTGAGAGGGGATCTTATAGAAACGTACAATATTCTTATGGGGTTGGACAGGCTAGATGCAGGAAGATTGTTCCCGATGTTGGGGAAGTCCAGGACAAGGGGTCACAGCTTAAGGATAAGGGGGAAATCCTTTAAGACCGAGATGAGAAAAAACTTTTTCACACAGAGAGTGGTGAATCTCTGGAACTCTCTGCCACAGAGGGTAATTGAGGCCAGTTCATTGGCTATATTTAAGAGGGAGTTAGATGTGGCCCTTGTGGCTAAAGGGATCAGGGGGTATGGAGGGAAGGCAGGTACGGGATACTGAGTTGGATGATCAGCCATGATCATATTGAATGGCGGTGCAGGCTCGAAGGGCCGAATGGTCTACTCCTGCACCTATTTTCTATGTATCTATGTATCTATGATACCTGGATTAGGGGATATTAGCTGCAGTAGTTGGACAGACTAGACCGCAAACAGGTAAGACAGTTAGACTGTTCGCTCTGGAACGCCAGAGGTTGTGAGGAGACCAGATAGAAGTATACAGTATATTATGAGAGGCATGGAAAGGGTAGACAATGGACAATAGACAATAGGTGCAGGAGTAGGCCATTCGACCCTTCGAGCCAGCACCGCCATTCATTGTGATCATAGCTGATCATCCACAATCAGTACCCCGTTCCTGCCTTCTCCCCATATCCCCTGACTCCGTTATCTTTAAGAGCCCTATCTAGCTCTCCCTTGAAAGTATCCAGAGAAGATACAAGATACAAGATACATTTATTTGTCACATGTGCCAGTTGGCACAGTGAAATGTGTGGTCACCATACAGCCATACGATTAAAATAAAGAACACAACACACGATAGAGTCCAACATAAAACATCCCCACACAGCAGAATCAAAGTTTCCCACTGTGAGGGAAGGCACCAAAGTCAGTCCTCTTCCTCTGTTATTCTTAATGTTCACCCGTGGTCAGGGCCTCCCGAGCCATCCGCAGTCGCCGCTACGGGTGGCCCAATATTCAGGCCCGCTCACCGGGATGGAACTCCGACGTCGGACCGGGAGAACAACCTCCGTGGCTTGGTCCTCCGAATCGGCCGCTTCCTACCAGAGTCCGCGGCTCCCGGAGTCCACAGGCCGCGCTGAGTGGTGATTCACGCTGGCGCCCCTCGGCAAAGGGTCCCAGGGACTCCGCGATGTTGAGGTCAGAGCCGCCCGCATTGGGAGCTGTTCAAACCTCAGCTCCACGATGTTGGAACAGCGGGCCCAGCACTCCGGAACTTCAATCCAGCGCTGCAACTCCGCTGCTGAAGCTCTGGTCCGGGTCCCTGGCAGGAAAGGGCCTCCGATCCGGTTGGCAGGCCGCGAGGAGGGGGGCGAGGACGCTACTCGGAGAATAGTCACGTCCTCGCCAGGAAGCGACTGAGAAGCGGTTTCCCCCTTACCCTACACCCCCCCCCGCATAAAAAAAGTAAAGAACCTCCAAACACACACTTTGAAGACAAACTAAAATTTAAAAAAAATAGAAAAAAACGGACAGACTGTAGGCAGAGGCTGCCTTCAATGCGGCGCCCCTAGTGGTATTCACCGGCTTCCACCGCCCTCTGAGGCAGAGAATTCCACAGACTCACAACTCTCTGTGTGAAAAAGTTTCCTCATCTCCGTTCTAAATGGCTTACCCCTTATTCTTAAACTGTGGCCCCTGGTTCTGGACTCAACATCGGGAACCTCCCCAACATCGGGAACCTGTTTCCTGCCTCTAGCGTGTCCAAACCCATAATAATTTTATACGTTTCAATAAAATTCCCTCTCATCCTTCTAAATTCCAGAGTATACAAGCCCAGCCGCTCCATTCTCTCAGCATATGACAGTCCCACCATCCCGAGAATTAACCTTGTGAACCTACGCTGCACTCCCTCAATAGCAAGAATGTCCTTCCTCAAATTTGGAGACCAAAACTGCACACAATACTCCAGGTGTGGTCTCATTAGGGCCCTGTACAACTGGAGAAGGACCGCTTTGCTCCTAGTGGCGACAGCCAGAATCTTTCGTGCAGGAAGGAACTGTAGGATGCTGGTTTACACCGAAGATAGACACAATCTGAACTTTCACCTAGGGTGGAAAAATCAAATACTAGAGGGCATAGCTTTAAAATGAAACAGGGCAAAGTTTAAAAGAGATGTGCGGAGCACGTTTTTTTACACAGAGCGGTGAGTGCCTGGAACGCCCTTCCGGGGTTGCTGGTGGAGGCAGATGCGATACTGGCATTTAAGAGACTTTCAGATAGGCATCTGGATATGCAGGCAATGGAGGGATATGGATTATACGCGAGCTGATTATAGTTGGTCTTAACATCCTGTTTGGTGCAGACTTTGTGGGCTGAAGGGCCTGTTCTTGTCCTGTACTGTTGTATTCTATGTTCCAACTGTTGGGTTTCCCCACATGTTCTCACATTGATTGGACACTGTAGACTGCCCATGGTGTCCATGGGTGGCAGGAAAATTGTGGGATGAAGGCAAGGGGGGAGGGAGTTTGAAAGAATCGAAAGAGAAAATAAATGGGATTTTGTACAACATTTGAATGTTTCTGTCCATAGTATCATTTTGTCCATTGTGCTGTCTCCCATTCAATTCCTATCTCAAAGTCTCCTTTCTAGAACTCTCAATGTTGTGCAGGCCCTCATGACTTCCTCTAACCTCAAATTTTCATATAATTCACCTGTTGCTCACCATTTTCTCCCTTTTGCCTCTCTCCTATCTTGTCAACAGCATATTAGGTTGAATGACAGGTCTGAAGAAGGGTCTCGACCCAAAACGTCACCCATTCCTTCTCTCCAGAGATGCTGTCTGTCCCGCTTTTTGTGAGTTACTCCAGCTTTTTGTGTCGATCCAAAGATTGTACTTTTGACCGTGAAAGAAAAAGTACAGGAATCAGCTCCTGAGCCAGTATTCTCTGAGCCCAATCACTATCCCATAATACCATTGAAGATTATTTAATTCAGCACAAATCACTGATGGAAAAGTAACATCAAATGATCACAGGCAACATGCTATTCTGCATGTCACATTTTAATATGCGTATAATTCATGTTTACAATGCAACTTCAAAAATTCTAGGGTTGTACAAGGCATCAATTCACATCTCACGCAATCCTGATCTCATAAAGATTACGTGGCCCACATTCTGGAACTATCTCTTTTAAGGCCTTCGTTAAAATAGAATTTCTGGGAGTTCTCCCAATTTGTTTTAATTCTGTGTCTATTGCATCTGGCTGCTCCTCTGTGTCTCCACCCGAGTTTTAACGTTAAATGTGCTGTATAAATACAAGTTGATGTTGGAAATTAACTGGCTTCATTCAATGTCATTACTAAGCACAAATGCTGTCATTTTGTAATCGGCTGCACTGGTAATCAAGGTGAGAATATCATCATGCCCTGACACAAAAAGTTGTTTCTGTTCAGGACCTTTCATACTTTTCCATGTTGCTTTTAAATAATGTAATCTACATTCGATCTATTGTGCTACTCTACTCTTTTTGACATTGAGAGGTTTCGCTGAATCAACATCTACACTGTACAACAATGTACATAAAATTGGGTTCACAAACTAATTGTTGCTGTTCATGGTGGCTTCAACGTATGTGTTATAAAATGCCACGTTGACAGCATTCTTATGAGTAGCTTTGAAAAGTAAACTTCTGCCAGCCACGCCAACTAAGTACTAAGTCCAGATTTTCCATGAAGGCAACATAAAAAGGACATTATATACTTTCATTTTGCTATGATTGATAATCAGTTTAGCAAAGAAACACCCAAAGCAAATGATAAGACGTGGTTTAATTTACACTGGATTCATTGCATTGTTGACTTAGAAACTGAAAATAGGTGCAGGAGAGGCCATTCGGCCCTTCGAGCCACACTGCCATTCAATATGATCATGGCTGATCACCCAGAATCAGTACCCTGTTCCTGCTTTCTCCCCATATCCCTTGATTCCGACGCCCATTTGGTATCAATCTCTTCCTAACAGCGGTGTTAAAAGTGGCTATGTTAAGAACCATAAGATGTGCATGTTTGGTGACACAGTCCACAAGCAAGAAAATTTAAATTCAAATGAACCTTAGCAGCCGAAGCACACAAATGTCAAAATGACTCTCTTGAAATGTTGATAGTAAAAATGTAAACAAAATTAAAAATATTTTAAAAGGCTTCATCTTTCCTTTAAGCACAATAAAGACCAGATGAATTTGTGTAGGTGTACTATATCATGGAACGTCGTCAAACCAGTTGCCAGTCAGATTAAAAGATATCACAACACAGAACCATGAAGCCCTGGTACATTGTCCAATCGACTGGCCTTTGGCAGAATGCTACTAGCCTGCTGTCTGAAGACACAGAAAAGAAAGAAAACATAAAATATGCAGATGGAAATGTTTATACAGATTATACCGTCATTTTAGAAGCTGCTTGATGCCAAGTGTACAGCCATTTTCTTTGCTAAAGTCGTCACCCGCTCAAACGTGCTGTGAACAGGGTCAGTTTTTACAAGTGTTGGCAGGGATATGTACAAGTAAGACAATGCCAGATGGAAATAAATTGGTACCATTATTCAGTGTGCACGGTTTTTCTTTGGCTTTTAATCTTCCCTGGGCCCCAAAATTACATCCTGGGATATTACTGTCGTAACCCTAATTACCTTAGTCTGGAGTTCTTCCCTGAGTATCTTTAATTCTGGTATTAATGGATTCCTGTGACCACAAAAGTAGTGTTGACAGAAATTTCAGACACTGAAGTATCTCATACCTCGTATCCTAGTATCAGGTCCGCAGTAAATCACATTGATGCAGTTTAATTAACAAAAAAATCTAGGTCAGTCTAATAGCAGGTAATTTAAATAAATTGCAAATGAAATCTATACCATGTGATGCAAGAAGGCAGTAAAGCTCTATTCCACTGACAGCTGTGTATCCTTCTCCATCAAAATTCTACCCATTAATTTAAATGCTGTGGGAGGGAGGAGATGCATGTAAATTGTACTTATAGATCCTCTGCCTCTGGATCTATTTTTACAGATAAGATACTGGTCAAATTGCAACCAGATGATTTTAAACATGAGAGGAGAGATGACTTACCAGCACTTGGGTTCCGAGATGCAAATCCGGCACCATGTATTAAATCACCTGTATTAGTTTACAACCGGTTATTGTGAAGGGTTGTTGAACTAAATCCAATTGAATATAACATTGGTACTCTGTGTTGCATTCGCCAAACTAGATGGCTTGCACTAATTTCAATGCTCTTTCATACAGTTGGCAATAACTTTTCCTCGGATGGTTGTACTGCCAACGAAACGTTTGCAGTTATTCAGGAACCATGAATTGCATCTAAGACTAGCTTACATCAGGTTTTGTGAGGTCTACTGAAATAAAGGCAATTGAATGTAACATTGTGAGTATAATGCTTTTTCTTGGAGGGTTGTACAACCAAATAAACGTTTGGAATCGATCCAGCACCATGGATTACCTCAACTAGACTAGATTACATCAGATTATTGTGAAGGCTTGCTGAAAAAAAGGCGACTGAATATAACCCTAGCGACTGTAATGGAAGTCCATAACTGGATTTCTTGCAGTAAGTTGAATGCTTTTTCATATGGATGGCAATACGTTTCCTGGGAAGGTTGAGCAACCAAATAAACATTTCCAATCAATGCAGCATCATGAATTACTGTACATCAACCGGACAAATTTACTGCAGGTTATTTTGAAGGTTTGTTGAAATAAAGGCAAATGTATCATTGCCATTGTATAGGGATCGCTTAACTAGACTGCTTGCAGGAAGAAGAATGCTTTTCCATACGGTTGGCAATGACTTTTCCTACGAAAGTTTTGGAACAAATAAAGGTTTCCAATCGATTTGCCACCATGGATTACATCAGCTAGACTAGTTTACAACTGATTATTGTGAAGGTGGGTTGTAATAAATACAAATGAATGTATTATTGCAAAGTATAGGGATCGCCTATCAGGCTGCTACAGTAAGTAGAATGTTTTTCATATGGTTGGAAATAACATTTCCTAGGAATGCTGTACACCAAATAAAAATTTGCAATGGATCTGCCACCATGGATTACATCAAGGAAATTAGTTTATACCGGATTATTGTAAAGGCTCGTTGAAATGCGTGCAATTGAATGTCGCATTGGTACGCTGTATTGGAATCGCCTAACTAGACTGCACGCTGCAAGTGGAATGCTTTTTCACACGGTTGGCAATAACTTTCATTAGGAAGGCTGTTCAACAAAATAAACAGTTCCAATCAATCCTGCATCAGAAGTACATTGACTAGACTAGTTTACAACAGGTTATGGTGAAGGTTTGTTGAAATGAAGGAAATTGAATGTAAGAAAATGAAGGAATTTGAGCTTTGTATTGGTATTGCCTAGCTAGAATGTGGGACATAAGGGGAAGGAGGGTGCTGTTCTGAAGGGACAGACTCTGGAACCTGGATGGACCGGGGTCCTGGCAAACTGTATAACTAGGGGCGTAGATAGGTCTGTAAGTAAGTAAGTAAGTAAGTATGTTTATTGGCCAAGTATTCACATACAAGGAATTTGCATTGGTGCTCTGCCGACAAGTAACAACATGACATACCAGGGGAAGGGGAGAAATTCAGAATCTAGCAGAGGAGGACAAAGGGCTTAATTAGGAAAGGGAAAATAGATTATGAAAGAAAACTGGCAGGGAACATAAAAACTGACTGCAAAAGTTTTCATAGATATATGAAGAGAAAAAGATTAATTAAAACAAATGTGGGTCCCTTGCACTCAGAAACAGGCGAATTGATAATGGGGAACAAGGACATGGCAGACCAATTGAATAACTACTTTGGTTCTGTCTTCACTTAGGAAGACATAAATAATCTGCCGGAAATAGCAGGGGACCAGGGGTCAAATGAGATGGAGGAACTGAGTGAAATCCAGGTTAGCCGGGAAGTGGTGTTAGGTAAATTGAATGGATTAAAGGCTGATAAATCCCCAGGGCCAGATAAGTTGAATCCCAGAGTACTTAAGGAAATAGCCCCAGAAATAGTGGATGCATTAGTGATAATTTTTCAAAACTTTTTAGATTCTGGAGTAGTTCCTGAAGATTGGAGGGTAGCTAATGTAACCCTACTTTTTAAAAAGAGAGGGAGAGAGAAAACGTTATGTTTTATATCTGGACTTTCAGAAGGCTTTCGCAAATCATTTTTTACACAGAGAGTGGTGAATCTGTGGAATTCTCTGCCACAGAAGGTAGTTGAGGCCAGTTCATTGGCTATATTTAAGAGGGAGCTGGATGTGGCCCTTGTGGCTAAAGGGATCAGGGGGTATGGAGAGAAGGCAGGTACGGGATACTGATTTGGATGATCAGCCATGATCATATTGAATGGCGGTGCAGGCTCGAAGGGCCGAATGGCCTACTCCTGTACCTATTTTCTATGTTTCTATACAGTGACAGTTACGAATGACTCAGAAAACACTAAACATTAATAATAATAAAACATTAATGATAAAACACCATTGATCAAGCATGTGAACCAACAAAATACCAGATCAAAGGGAGGCTACAGATTTTTGGCTCTTGAGTAGAGCAACTACTCATGGATAAAAACTGTTTTTATGTCTGGCTGTGGCAGCTTTGACAGTCCAGAGTGGCCTTCCAGAGGGAAGTGATTCAAAGAGTTTGTGGCCAGGGTGAGAGGGGTCAGAGATGATCTTGCCCGCTCCCTTCCTGACCCTTGCAGTGTACAGTTCATCATTGGAGGGAAGGTTACAGCCAATAACCTTCTCAGCTGATCGGACGATTCGCTGCAGCCTCCAGATGTCGTGCTTGGTGGCTGAGCCAAACCAGACCATGATGGAGAAGGTGAGAACAGACTCTACGATGGCCGTGTAGAATTGGGCCATCATTGCCTGTGGCAGATTGTGCTTCCTCAGCTGCCGTAGGAAGTACATCCTCTCTTGTGCCTTTTTGACTGTGGAGTCGATGGTAGCCCCCCACTTAAGGTCCTTGGAGATGATGGTTCCCAGGAACTTAAAAGACTTCACAGATGTGACTGTGGTATTGTTGATGGTGAGTGGGGTGAGGGGAGGGGGTGCTCTCCTAAAGTCTACTGTCTTAAGAGCATTGAGCTCTAGGTTGTTGCGATGGCACCAGGACGCCAGCTGCGACACTTCCTGTCTGTAGGCAGATTCCTCCCCATCCTGGATCAGTCCAATCAGGGTTGTGTCGTCCGCAAACTTGAGAAGCTTGACAGAGGTGTCTGTGGAGGTGCAGTCGTTGGTGTAGAGAGAGTAGAGGAGAGGAGAGAGTACGCAGCCTAGCGGTGCTCCTATGCTGAGCGTTTGCAGGTCCGAGATGTGCTTTCCCAGCCTCACATGCTGCTTCCTGTCTGTCAGGAAGCTGGTGATCCACCGACAGAGGGGTTCAGGCACAGTCAACTCGGAAAGTTTGGAGTGTAGTAGCTCTGGCACAATGGTGTTGAATGCAGAGCTAAAATCAACAAACAGGATCCTCGCATAGGTCCGCTGGCGGTCTAGGTGCTGTAGGATGAAGTGCAGGCCCAGGTTGACTGCGTCACCCACAGATCTATTGGCCCGATATGCAAACTGCAGAGGGTCCAGCAGGGAGTTTGTGATATTTTTCAGCTTGGCCAGCACAAGCCTTTCAAGTATCTTCATGACTACAGAGGTCAGTGCGACAGGCCTGTAGTCATTAAGACAAGTAACCCTTGCCTTTTTGGGTACAGGGACAATAGTGGAGACTTTGAAGCAGGCAGGGACAGTACATGTTTGCAGGGACTGGTTAAAAATGTCTGTATAGACCGATGCCAGTTGTTTGGCACAGAGCTTGAGAGTATAGGGGGAAACATTGTCAGGTCCTGGAGATTTCCGGCTTTTCTGTCTTCTGAAAAGCCTCTCCGCCTCCTCTATTTTTATTGTTGATGAAGTGATGTTGTTCAGCAAGGAGGGTGTGAGTAATTTGGTGTGAAGTGGTGATTGGAGTGGGGTGGGTGTAAAAGGGCCCAGTCTTTGCA
This sequence comes from Malacoraja senta, assembly GCA_038087875.1. Lineage (NCBI taxonomy): Eukaryota > Metazoa > Chordata > Chondrichthyes > Rajiformes > Rajidae > Malacoraja > Malacoraja senta. The sequence continues at coordinate 72,277,506 of CM075979.1, read as the reverse complement.
GACTGAGGTCAGGCTGTGAGTGGGTGTGAAGTGTTGGTTGTGGTGGGAAATAGTCCAGTCTTTTCATACTGGAGTCTTGCCTTAAGTAGGTGTGAAGTGGTGAATGGGAAGGAGAGGGTGCAGGGTCCATTCTTTGCAGACTGGGGTCTGGCTGTGTTGGTTGGGGAGGGGGGAGGCGGGGAGGGGGTACCAGGGCTACGTTTCTGATTTTCAAACCTGCAGTAAAACTCACTCAGGTCGTTGGTCAGCTGATGATTGTCCAAAGAGTGGGGGGCTTTCCTCTTGCAGCTGATAATTTTTTGCAAGCCCTTCCAAACTGAAGAAGAGTCACTAGCTGAGACCTTGCTCCACAACTTCTCAGAGTATCTTTCCTTGGCAGCTCTGATTCCTCTTCTCAGCTTGTACTTGGCCTGCCTATAGAGGTCTGCATCCCCGCTCTTATAGGCCTCCTCTTTAGACCGTCGGAGCTGTCTGAGTTCTGCAGTGAACCAGGGCTTGTTGTTGGTGAACCATGTCCGGGTCTTAGTTGGAATGCAACTGTCCTCGCAAAAGCTGACATATGATGATACAGTGTCCGTATACACATCGAGGCTTGTGGTGGCTTCCCTGAACACATTCCAATCCGTGCAGTCAAAGCAGGATTGTAGGTTCTCAATGTCCTCGCTTGTCCACCTTTTCGTTGTTCTGACCACAGGCTTAGTTTCTGCCTGTAGGTCGGAATAAGGTGAACTAGACAATGATCAGAGAGACCCAGACCCGCCCGGGGAATAGAGCGATATGCGTTCTTGATTGCTGTATAACAGTGATCGAGTGTTCTCTCCCCTCTGGTGAGGCAGGTAACATGAAGTCTGTATTTTGGAAGGTCACGGCTGAGGTTAGCTTTATTAAAGTCCCCCAAAACAATGACCATGGAAGTCACTCTCTACCCTCATTACCTGGTCAGCGAGTTGTGTTTGCGCCTCACGTACGCATGCTTGGGGGGGAATGTAAACTCCAGTGAGAATAAAGGAGTTAAATTCCCTCGGAGAGTAGAAGGGTTCGCAGTTCAAAAAGAGGGATTCTAGGTTGGGAGAGCAGAAATTTGACATTACCGTGATGTCGCTGCACCAGTCCAGGTTGGTATAGAAGCATATTCCACCGCCTCTTGATTTCTCCGCTGCCTCCACTTCGCGATCCGCTCTGTGAGGTTGGAAACCAGCCAGTTGCAGCGCGCTGTCCGGGGTTGACTCACAAAGCCAGGTCTCGGTGAAACACAGGGCAGCAGCTCGAGAGAAGTCCTTGTTTGTCTGATGCAGGAGTTGCAGTTCGTCCACTTTGTTCTTGAGAGAACGTACGTTTGCCAGGAATACGCTCGGGAGCGGTGTGCGTGATCCTCATCGCCGGAGTCTGGTGAGTGCTCCAGAGCGCTTCCCACGGGTCCTCCTCCATCTCAAGACCTTGAACGCAGCCACGGCCTCCCCGACGTGTATGTCCAAATAATCCAGCGAGTGAGAGAAATCCGGAACGATGTTTGGAGCAACCGTATGTCCGATGTTTATGAGTACGTCTCTCGTGAAAGTAATCTTTAAACTAAATAGCAGGGGCAGGATCAACAAATGAGTAATGTATGGATGAAGTTAAAGGGAAGGAGAGTGCAGGAGAGGTTACGGAAGACTCCTGAAGTAAAAGGACAGGAGGTTGAAGAAGGGATAAGAAACTAAGGTCAGGTAAAGTCTGGATGTGAAGAGGGGTGGTGAATATCGAATTAAAGGTGTTATATTTGAATGCATGTAGTATATGGTACCAAGTGGATGAACTTATAGCTCAGTTAGAAATTGGTAGGTATGTTGTTGTGGGCATGGCTCAAAAGACCCTGATAGGAGTTATTTAAAGGCCTCCAAACAGTAGCTAGGAAGAAGGGTGTGAATTACATCAGGAGATACAATCAGCATGAAAGAAAGGCAATGTTATGATGGTCATGGGGGATTTCAATACCCACATAGACTGGTAAAATCAGATTGGTACTGGATCCCAAGAGAGGGAATTTGTAGAATGCCTACGAGATGGTTTCTTAGAATAGCTTATAGTTGATCCTACCAGAGAAAAGGCAATTCTAGATTTGGTATTGTGTTATGAAACGGCTTTCATTAGAGAGTTTAAGGTAGAGGAACCACTCGGAGGTAGTGACCATAATATGATAAAATTCAACTTGCAATTTGAGAGAGAATCAGATATGTTTGTTTTTCTGTTGAGCAAAGGCATGAGGGAGGAGCTGTCTAAAGTTGATTGGAAGGGGGGCCTAGCAGGAATGACGGTGGAACAGCCATGGCATGAATTTCTGGGAACAATTTCTGGGGAAGATGCAGGATCTTTTCATTTCAAAGAGGAAAAACGATTCTAACAGAAGAATAAAGTGACCGTGGCTGACAAGGGAAGTCAAAGAAAGGATAAAACTAAACGAGAAGGCATATAACAATGCAAAGATTAGTGGAAGCTGGAGGATTGGGAAGCTTTTAAAAAACAACAGCAGGTGACTAAAAATGCAATATAGATAGATAGATATGCCTTTACTGTCATTCAGACCGAAGTCTGGACGAAATTGTAGCAGTCATACATATAATACAATAAAAACAACAATAAACACATATTAACATCCACCACAGTGAGTCCACCCAGCATCTCCTCACTGTGATGGAGGCAAAAGTCTTAGGTCTGCAGTCTCTTCCCTCCTCTTCACCCTCTGCGCTGAGGCGATACCCCCCGGGCGATGTTATAATCAGTCCCGCGGCTCAAACACCGCGGCCCGGGGTGGTCGAAGCTGCCGCCCACCAGTCCTGCAGACGCAGCCGCTGGCCCGTCCCAGCCACCGTCACGTGAGTACCGTGCCGTCTTCAGCCTCGGGCTGGGCCGCCCCGACATGGGCACCGAACCTCCCCCGAGCCGGGCCGCCCCGACATGGGCGTCGCTTCTTCCCCGGGCCGGGCCGCCCGGACATGGGCGCCGAACCTCCCTCGGGCTGCGAGCGCCGCACCTCCCCGAGCTCGGCCGCTCCAACGGGAGCCTCGTTCCACCCTTGGGCTGGCCGCCCTCACGAGAGCGCTGTCCACAACCTCTCACGGGAGCACTGTTCCAGCCCTGAGCCGGACCACCCTCACGGGAGCGAGCTCAGGGCGAGTCCTGACGGGCTCTGCCTCCGGAGCCTCGAGGTCATCAGCTCCATTAGGCCTCAGCGCAGACGGAGGCAGAGAAGGGGAATACGACAAAAAAGTCGCATTCCCCCGCAGGGAGAGACTGCAAACCCCGTTTCAACCCCCCACCCCCCCCAAAACACAAGCTAAGAACCAAAAACTAGACTAACCAAAACAAAATAAAGAACACAAAAAACACAAACAAACGGGACTGCCGATGAGCCGCTGCAGCCAGGGCCGTGCCGCGCCGCCACTCCGGAGATATGGGGAGAAAAGAAGAAATATGACAGAAAGTTAGCCAGATAAACGAGCATTACTGCTCCGAATTGGAAACTACTAGCTGGCATGTTTTACATAAGTAGAATGTTATTTCATACAGTTGGTGATATAGAACTAAATACACGTTAACAAATGATCTGGCACCATGCTTTGCATCAACTCGACTATTTTGCAACAGGTTATCGTATGCGGGTTTGTAGAAATAAAGGCTATTGCATGTAACATAGCTGCTCTGTATTGGAGGTGGACAAAAATGCTGGAGAAACTCAGTGGGTGAGGCTGCATTTATGGAGCGAAGGAATGGGTGACGTTTCGGGTCGAGACCCTTCTTCAGACTGATGAGGGGGTGCGGGGGCGGGAAGAAGAAAGGAAGAGGCGGAGACAGTGGGCTGTGGGAGAGCTGGGAAGGGGAGGGGAAGGAGGGAAAAAGCAAGGACTACCTGAAATTGGAAAAGCAGGGCTGCCAACTCTCACGCTTTGAGCGTGAGAATCACGCCCTCAGGCAAACTCTCACGCCCTCACGCTGATCAGAAATTTCTCACGCTCTGTGGTGAGAAATTCTGGTGATCAACGAAAATTTCAAAACTCAGATAAACTGCATGGTCCGCGGGTGTTGAGAGCTGGGGCTGAGGGAGGGATGGAAGCAGCGGGCGGATACAGATGCGGGGAGCCGGAGCTGGTGAGTGTTTGCGGGGCTGGCGAGTGTTTGCGGGGCTGGCGAGTCGCTCGCTGCAGCTCCGACCATGGAGCAGCCCCAGTGCGAGAGTCCCGGGGCGTCGGAAAGCGTTGCGCCGCTGCCGTTAGAGTCTTTGTGCCTTCGGCACAGAGACTCTCAAAGGGAGGTGGAGAGAGAGAGAGGGAAGGAGACAGGGAGACAGGGGAGAGAGTGGGTGAGAGGAGAAACAGAGGGGGAGTGAATGGAGTGAGAGAAGAGGGAGGGGGAAGAGAGGGGTGGGAGGGAAGAGAGAGAGGGGGTGGAGAGGGTAGGAGAGAAAGGGAGAGAGAGGGGAAAGAGAGAGGGGTGGTTAAAAGAGAGAGGGGGAAGAGGAGAGGGGAAAAGAGACAAACGGGGGAAAGAGAGAGATGGGGGGGGGGGGGCAAAGAGAAATAGGAGATAGAGACAGAGGAGAAAGAGAGGCGAGAGAGAGCAAGGGGGAGAGTGAGGTTGGAGGGAGAATGAGGGAGAGAGAGAGGAGGGAGAGAGGGGGGAGAGAGAGGGGGAGAGAGAGAGGGGAGAGAGTGTTGGAGAGGAAGAGAGAGGGGGAGATAGAGAGGAAGGGAGAAAGAGAGAGGGGGAAGCGAGGGGGTAGAGAGGAGAGAGGGAGAGAGAGAAGAGAGGAGAGAGGGAGAGAGAGAAGAGGGGAGAGAGAGAAGAAAGAGAAGGAGGGGGCGAGAGAGTTGAGGGGAAAGAGACGGGAGAGAGAGTTAGGGGAAAAGAGAGGGGAGAGAGAGTTCGGGGGAAAGAGAGGGGGAGAGAGAGTTCGGGGAAAGAGAGGGGAGAGAGAGGGAGAGAGAGGGGAGAGGGGGGGAGTGGAGGTTGGAGGGAGGAGAGGGGGAAGAGAGAGAGAGGGGGAGGGAGAGAGAAGGGAAGAGGAGGAGAGAGAGGGGGGGGGGAGAGAGAAGAGAGAGGGAAGGGGAAGAGAGTGAGAGGGGGAGAGAGAGGGGGTTAGAGGAGAGAGAGGGAGAGGAGAGAGAGGGGAAAGAGAGGGAGAGGGGGGAGGGGAGAGAGAGAGGGGTTGAGAGGGGGAGAGAGCGGAAGAGAGGGGAGAGAGAGGGGATGAGAGTGAGGTGGGAGAGAGAGAGGGGCAAGAAAGAGAGGTGGAGAGAGAGGGGAGAGAGTTGGGAGAGAAAGAAGAAAGAGAGAGGAAAGAGATAGGAGAGGGGGGAGGAGAGAGAGGGGGAGAGAGAGGGGTGAGAGAGAGAGGGGGAGAGAGAGAGGGAGAGAGAGGGGATAGAGAGGCAGGGCTGCCAACTCCCATGCATTGAGCATGAGAATCATGCATTTCGCCAAATTCTCACGCTGATCACAAAATTTCTCTCGCTCTGTTGTGAGAAAATTCTGTGATCAACGAAAATTTCAAAACTCATATCAACTGCATGGGCCGCGGGTGTTGGAAGCAGAAGCAGCGGCGGGGACAGATGCGGACGGGGAGCGGGGCTGGCGAGTGTTTGCCGGGCTGGCGAGTCGCTCACTGCAAGCTCCCTGGCCATGGAGCAGCCTCAGTGCAAGGTGTCGGAAGCGTTGCGCCGCTGCCGTGAGGAGTCTCTGTGCCAAATTCGCCCAGGTGACCGGCATGGATCAGGCTGCGGCTCGGTGCATCCTGGAGGACAACCAGTGGCTGCTGGAAGTAAGTACCAAGCACTGGGTAGAAAACGGTGGAAGATAGTGGACTCAAATGGGGTGGTTGAAGAAAGCATCCTGCTTGCCTGCTAGATTTTCACTTACTGTAACTGCAGGAAAAATGTTCCAGATGTTGGGGGAGTTCAGAACCAGGGGTCACAGTCTAAGAATAAAGGGGGGGGGGGGGGCAGTTAGGACTGAGATGAGGACAAACTGTCTTCACACAGAGAGTGTGAATCTGTGGAATTCTCTGCCATAGAAGCAGTGCAGGCCAATTCACTGGATGTTTTCAAGAGAGAGTTACTTTAGTTCTTGGGGCTAAAGAAATCAAGGGATATGGGGAAAAGACTCGCTAAGAGAGAGAGGGGGAAGCGAGGGGGTTAAAAGACTCGCTACAGTATGCACCATATTGCACAATTTCAAGCTGAAAAATAGCAAAAGTTGGGGACACCCTCCTCCCACCCCCCCCCCCACCCCCCCAGGTCGCTATGCTCCCTCGGGCTTGGTCTCTCGCAATTTCTCACTCCCAACTCTCACCCAATGTTGGCAGCCCTGGAAATGTCAATGTTCATACCGCTAGGATGTAAACTACCCAAGCGAAATATGAGGTGCTGCTCCTCCAATTTGCGGTGGGGCTCACTGGCCATGGAGGAGGCCCAGGACAGAAAATTTGGATACGGAATGGGAGGAGGAGTTGAAGTGCTCAGCCACCGGGAGATCGGGTTGGTTAATGCAAACTGTGCGGAAGTGCTCTGTATTGGAATCACCTATCTATACTGCTCGCAGCAAATAAACTGTGTTTCATACAGTTGGCAATAACTTTTCCTAGGAAGGTTGCACAACCAAATAAAGGATTCCAATCGATCTGACCATGAATTTCGTTGAACACTCATTTACATATTATTGTGATGGTTTATAGAAATAAATGCAATTTACAGTAATGTTGGCACTCTGTATTGCCTATCACCTATCTAGCATGCTTGCAATATGTAGACTGACTATTCCTGGGAAGGTTGTATAAACAAATATACGTTTCCAATCTAGCCGGCTACATGCATTACTTCAACTAGTCTAATTAGCAACAGGTTATCATGAAGGTTTGCTGAAATAAAATTGATTAGTAGGACTGGATGTTACAATCCCTAAGGTTTTTCACTACAATTGACAATTGGTATTCTTGGGGGTGACCACTAGGTGATTTTGCTACCAATCAGGCACATCTTCAGTTGTGTACCTCAACGTCACTGGGTGTTTCGGCCTTTTATCACAAGACACCCTCAGTCGAGGCAGGCCTACCGTAGGGTGATTAGCCCTGGGTGTGTGTCTTATGGTTAGCCTCTAGATGGTCACGTGGCAGCTCAGACAGCATCTTTTCTCTTCGGCCACAGCCAGTGACTGCTCCATTCGTTTTTTTTCTTCCATCTTTCTCTCTATCGCTGACTGTGGCTGGTTGGGCTCTGGACTTGTGTCCGTTGGTGGGACAGTACTTGGTTGAACTTCGCCTGGGGTGCTGATACCCTGTGGACTGTGGTGGTTAACCTGCCACTGGGCTTCACTCGACTGATTTGGCCTACCTCTTAGAAAGTAATGGTCAATGCGAGAACCCTCACCAAGCTCTCTCGGGCACTTTTTCCTGCCCTGGTGGATCTTGAGACCCTTCTCTGATGTTATCTTTTTCCAGCCACAGATGCAGCTTTGTAGCTTATGTCCTGCCGGTGCAGCTGCTCTGTCAATTGCTGTGCTAGTTGTAATATTCATAGTCGATTCCTTCCGTAGCAATATAAGGGTGGATCCAAAACGCTGATTGGCGATGGATCCTGCTGGCATGAGGAGCTAGCTCATGCCAGCTCAGGTGGGGTCTATTCATAGAATAGAATTAATGTATCATTGCAACTGTATTTGTATCGCCTAACTTGACTGTTTGATGTGAACAGAATATTATTTCATAAGTTGGCAATATCTTTTCCCAGGAAGGGGGTAGTACAAATAAAGATTTACAGTTGATCTGGAACCATTGATCACCACAACTAGACTGCATTGGAATAACCTAACTAGACTGCTTGTAGTAAGTAAAATGCCTTTGATATCATTGTCAATAGCTTTTCCTCGGAAGGTTGCAGAAGCAAATAAACTTTTCCAATCGATCAGGCACCAGGAATTAGAAATACTAGACTAGACCACCACAGGTTATTGTGAAGGTTTGTTGAAATACAGGCAAGTAAAAGTAACATATACTCTATATTGGAAATGCCTGACTGAAGTGCTTGCAATCAGTAGTTCTTTTTAATATGGACTAGACTAAGTGGGACCCGTTGGGAGTGGGAAGGGGGGGGGGAAGCGGGGTGTGGGAAGGAGGGGTGGTTGCAGCAGACGCAGCTCGCATTCTGCTCACCCGGCACCTTCAGCTTTCAGCCTCGCAGCAGCTCCCGGTCCCACACCGATTTCACTCAGAAGCTTCCGGTTCTACTTAACAGCTCCCAGCTCGTCGTGCTGGTCGCCGCAGAAGCTGCCCGCACGCTGCTCTCTGCCCGCCACCTCTGGGACTTTATTGTCCTCGCCCCGGTGATTGACAGCGGGTGCCGGAAGGAGCGTTACCTTCACGGTGACTGACAGGCGAGAAGACCAATCTTCTGATCTCACAATTTCTAAAACCTTCATAACTTTTGTAATATTCCACCAATCGGAACAAAACTTGGTGTGCTTGGAGCAGAGGAGAACGGTGATTAAGGTGGCGAAAAAATCATAGCAATACAGGGTACCGTTTTTGCACAAATTTAAAATAAAATGCAAACTGGAAGAGGACATTGAGAGTTTTAGTAATAGGATAGATAGATAGTTAGATAGATAGATAGATAGATAGATAGATAGATAGATCTTTTGCTTGGAAGGTTGTACAGTCAAATAAACATTTCCAATCAATCCTATGCCATGTATGTAAGATCATAAGTGATAGGAGCAGAATTAGGCCATTCGGCCCATCAGGTCTACTCCACCATTCAATCATGGAAGATCTATCTCTCCCTCCTAACGCAATTTTCCTGCCTTCTCCCCATAACCTCTGATGGTAAATACTGACCTCTGATGTAATTTGTAATACATCAACCGGCGTGGTTTATAGCAGATTATTGTAAAGGTTTGTTGAAATAAATGCAATTGAATGCAACATAGCTGGTTTGTTAATCGCCGAAATAGACTGCTTGCCGCAAGTAGACATCGTTTTCATATGGTTGCCTATAACGTTTCCTAGTATGGTTGTACAAACAAAGAAACATTTCCAAACGAGCTCGCACCATGAATTACATCAACTAGATTAATTTAGAAATAGATTATTGCATGGGGTTTGTTGAAATAAATCCAATTGAATGCATAGGAATCGTCCAACTAAACTATGTAGAATGCTTTTTGATTGGGTTGGCAATAACCTTTCCTAGGAACACTGTACAACCATATAAACGTTACCAATCGGTTCAGGGAAATTGATTACATCAGCTAGACTAGTTTGCAACTGGTTATTGTGAAAGTTTGTTGAAATAAATGCAATTGAATGTAACCTAGATATTCTGTATTGGAAACGGCTAACTGGATTTCTTCTACCAAGTAGACTATGTTTTCATATGGTTGGCAATAACTTTTCCGAGGAAGGTTGTACAACCAAGCAAACATTTCCAATCGATTTGTCATCATAAATTACATCTACCAGACTAGTCTACAACATGCTATTGTGAAGGTTTGTTTAAATAAAGGTAATTGAATGTAACAGTGCCCTCCTTAATGTTTGGGACAAAGACACATCATTTATTTATTTGCCTCTGTACTCCACAATTTGAGATTTGTAATAGAAAAAAATCACACGTGGTTAAAGTGCACATTGTCAGATTTTATTAAAGGGTATTTTTATACATTTTAGTTTCACCATGTAGAAATTACAGCTGTGTTTATACATAGTCCCCCCCATTTCAGGGCACCCTAATGTTTGGGACACATGGCTTCACAGGTGTTTGTAATTGCTCAGGTGTGTTTAAATGCCTCCTTAATGCAGGTGTAAGAGAGCTCTCAGCACCTAGTCTTTCCTCCAGTCTTTTCATCACCTTTGGAAACATTTATTGCTGTTTATCAACACGAGGACCAAAGGTGCCAATGAACGTCAAAGAAACCATTATGAGACTGAAAAACAGGAATAAAACTGTTAGAGACATCAGCCAAACCTTAGGCTTACCCAAATCAACTGTTTGGAACATCATTAAAAAGAAAGAGAGCACTGGTGTGCTTACTAATCGCAAAGGGACTGGCACAAGGAAGACCTCCACAGCTGACAATAATTCTCTCTATAATAAAGAAAAATCCCCAAACACCTGTCCGACAGATCAGAAACACTCTTCAGCAGTCAGGTGTGGATTTGTCAATGACCACTGTCTGCAGAAGACTTCATGAACAGAAATACAGAGGCTACACTGCAAGATGCAAACCACTGGTTAGCTGCAGAAATAGGATGGCCAGGTTACAGTTTGCCAAGAAGTATTTAAAAGAGCAACCACAGTTCTGGAAAAAGGTCTTGTGGACAGATAAGACGAAGATTAACATATCAGAGTGCTGGCAAGAGCAGTGAAAGTCAAAGTCAAAGTCAAATTTATTCGTCACATGCACCAACTAAGGTACAGTGAAATGAATTTGCCATGCAGCGATTCAGTTGAAAAAAAGAACACACAATACACAATAGAATTTAACACAAACATCCACCACAGCATTCTTCACTGTGGTGGAAGGCAACAAAGTTCAGTCAGTCTTCCTCCCTAGTTCATCCGTGATCGGGGCCTTAAACCGATCGGATGTACAGGCCCTCTTGTCGGGACGATCGAAACTCCGACGTTGCGACGGATGGAACACACTTGTGCCCAGATTCGGAGTGCCCAAATCGGCCACTTTCTTACAGGAGACTGAGGCTTCAAGATGTTATAGGCCGGCGGTCGGAGCTCTTCTCCAGCGATCCCTGGCAAGGGATCCCAGATTATGGATGGTAAGTCCACGCCACGCTCATGGCTAGAAGCTCTGCAGACCACAGCCCCACGATGCCAAAGTCACCAGGCCAGCGATCGAATCACTCCTTTCTGGCGACCCCCGGCAAGGGTTCGCCCCCGCTCCGTGATGGAAAAGTCCATGCAGCGCCCGTTGCTGAAGCTCTGGGCCCAACTCCGGGAAAGGCCGCTCCAATCCAAGCTGTTAGGACGCGAGAGGGGAGGCGGAGAAGCGACTAGGAAAAAGTCGCCTCTCCATCGAGGAAGCAACTGAAAAACAGTTTCCCACTTTTCCCCCCACCACCCCCCAAGACACATCAAGAGACACCCAAAACAAACACTTAGACATCCCCAAACCCCCCCAAAAAGTCTAAATAACGAACACGCTGCTGGCAGGGCAGCCGACCTGGAGGAGAGAAGGAAAGTATGGAGGAGAGAAGGAACTGCTCAAGATCCAAAGCATAACACCACATCTGTGAAATACGATGGTGGGGGTGTTATGGCCTGGGCATGTATGGCTGCTGAAGGTACTGGCTCACTTATCGTCTTTAAAGATACAATTGCTGATGGTAGTACCATATCTGAAGTGTATAGACACATCCTATCTGCTCAAGTTCAAACAAATGCCTCAAAACAAAGGCCAGTGGTTCATTCTACTGCAAGACAATGATCCCAAACATACTGCTAAAGCAACAAAGGAGTTTTTCAAAGCTAAAAAATGGTCAATTCTTGAGTGGCCAAGTCAATCACCCGATCTGAACCCAATTGAGCATGCCTTTTATATGCTGAAGAGAAAACTGAAGGGGACTAGCCCCCAAAACAAGCATAAGCTAAAGATGGCTGTAATACAGGCCTGGCAGAGCATCACCAGAGAAGACACCCAGCAACTGGTGATGTCCATGAATCGCAGACTTCAAGCAGTCATTGCATGCAAAGGATAGGCAACAAAATACTAAACATGACTACTTTCATTTACATGACATTGCTGTGTCCCAAACACTATGGTGCCCTGAAATGGGGGGACTATGTATAAACATTGCTGTAATTTCTACATGGTGAAACCAAAATGTATAAAAATGGCCTTTATTAAAATCTGACAATGTGCACTTTAACCACATGTGATTTTTTTTCTATTATAAATCTCAAATTGTGGGGTGCAGAAGCAAATAAATAAATGATGGGTCTTTGTCCCAAACATTATGGAGGGCACTGTAGCTTGATGAACCCTGGATTGCATTAGCTACATTAGTTTACAGATTATTGTGAAGGTTTGTTAAAATAAAGGTAATTAAATGTAACCTCGCTTCCCTGTAACTGGAAACTGCTAACTGGATTTATTGCAACAAAGTACACTGCATATACTGGCAATAACTTTTGCCAGGAAGGTTAAACAACCCACTAAATGATTCCAATCGAACCGTCACCATAACAAACACTAATTTAGTGACTAAATACACTAATTTACAACATAGCTACTCTGTATTGGAAGCAGCGAACTGAACTGCTTGCTGTCACTATAGTTTTCAATTCTTTTGGCAATAATATTTTCTCGGAAGGTTGTAGAAACAAATAAACGTGAGCAAACGGCACGGCGCCATGAATTACATGAGTTAGACTAGTTTACAACAGGTTATTGCAAAGGTTTGTTGAAATAATGGCAACAGCATGTAACATTACTGCCCTCTATTGGAAACATCTAAATAGACTACTTGCAGTATGTAGTATGCTTTATTATTCGTTTGGTAATAACTTTTCCTAAGAAGGTTGTACAACTAAATAAACGTTTCTAATTAATCCCAAACGCTGGATAACATTTTTAGCTGACCCACATCTCCCCCCATACATAGTCCCCCCATTTCAGGGCACCATAGTGTTTGGGACACAGCAATGTCATGTAAATGAAAGTAGTCATGTTTATCCTCCCTCTTCACTGTGGCTCACCTCAACTTGCACCTATTTCTCCCCTGCCAGCGGCTTAATAATTTGTAACTCTTCTATCGTTTGTCCAACATTGACCTATCATGCCTAGCCCTCTAAACAGTATCGACCTATCACTTGCCAGGCTTCACTCTGCCCTTCCCCTGTTCCAGCTTTCTCCTCCACACATTGTCTCCCCCCCCCCCCCCCCTCCCCTCAATGATCCATGATATCCAGAGATGCTGCCTGAGCCACCGAGTCACTCCAGCACTTATCTGTTTTTAGTAAATTGGAATGCAACTTAAAATAAGGGCCACAAATATTAAAACCCTACTTTCCCCGTAACAGGAGCCAATTAGGACCATTAACCAGTCAAGTCAAGTCAAGTCACATTTATTTATATAGCACATTTAAAAAACAACTCTCGTTGGCCAAAGTGCTTTACATTTGTTATAAGAATAGCATAAACAAAACAAACTACATACATATATACATGTAGCCCTCACTCAAAGGACGTCAGGAAAGGCTTGGGAGTATAGATACGTTTTTAGTCTTGACTTAAAAGAGTCGATGGAGGGGGCAGTTCTGATGGGAAAGGGGATGCTGTTCCACAGTCTAGGGGCTGCAACCGCAAAGGCGCGGTCGCCCCTGAGCTTATGCCTAGACCGTGGGATATTCAGCAACCCCAAGTCGGCCGATCTGAGGGGCCTGGAGGTGGAGTGGTGGGTGAGAAGACTTTTTATGTAGGTGGGGGCAAGCCCATTGAGGGCTTTGTAGACATGGAGGAGGATCTTGAAGTTTATACGGAACCGCACAGGGAGCCAGTGAAGAGATGCCAGGATCGGGGTGATGTGGTCCCTTTTTCGGGTGCCCGTCAGGAGTCTCGCTGCGGCGTTTTGGACCAGTTGCAGGCGGGACAGGGAAGATTGGCTGATGCCAGTGTAAAGGGAGTTGCAGTAATCTAGGCAGGAGGAGATGAATGTGTGGATGATCTTTTAGAGGTCATCAAACTGGAGGAATTGTTTTATTTTAGCTATCGTCCGAAGCTGAAAGAAGCTAGCTTTTACCACGGCATTGACATGTTTGTCAAATTTCAGTGCTGAGTCAAATATCACGCCAAGGTTTTTGACGTGAGGTTTGAGTAGTGGGGTAAGGCTTCCAAGGCTGCCTGCTATCATTTTGATTGAGTCCGAGGGGGCGAGAAGGATGACCTCAGACTTACTCTCGTTTAGTTGGAGGAAGTTCTGGGCCATCCAACACTTTATATCCTCAAGGCAGCGGGTAAGGTTAAGCAGATTTGATTGTTTTTTGGGCTTCAGGGTGAGATAAAGTTGTGTATCATCTGCGTAGCAATGGAAGGAAATGCCGTGCCTTTCAATGACTTGGCCTAAGGGGAGCATATACAGGGAGAAGAGAATGGGGCCAAGGATGGAACCTTGTGGAACCCCACAGCAGAGATTAGCTGGGGAGGAGAAAGAGTTGCCTATGTTAGTCGAGAAACTCCTACCTTTGAGGTAGGAGATGAACCAGCTCAGGGCAGTGCCATCAATACCAAGCCCATACCGAAGACGGTCAATTAGGATGGTGTGGTCGACAGTATCAATTGCTGCGCTGAGGTCAAGAAGGAACAGAATTGCACAGTCGCCGGAGTCAACGGTGAGCAGTAGGTCATTGTGTACCTTCAATAAGGCAGACTCTGTGCTATGGTGAGCCCTGAAACCTGATTGGAAAGTTTCCAAGATAGTGTTTTAGTGAAGGTAAGGTATAAGTTGACTTAAAATTACCTTTTCAAGGTCTTTTGAGAGGAAAGGCAGTTTAGAAATGGGTCTGTAGTTGCTTGGCAAGGTGGGGTCGAGGTTAGGTTTTTTCAGGAGTGGTTGGACCACCGCATGCTTGAAGCAAGTAGGTACAGTGCCAGTGGCCAGAGAGCTGTTGAAGATGGCAAGGATGCTGGTACTGTCACCTCTGGTATTAAAGCCAGATTCATTCTGCCCCCTACTCAACTCAACACAGTTTAGTCACATCAGCAGGAAACAGGCTCCATCAAACGAACATAGACTTAAAATGCTGGAGTAACTCTGATTTTAAAGCAGCATTTCTGGAGAGAAGGAATGGGTGACGTTTCAGGTTGAGACCTTTCTTCAGACTGAGAGTGAAGGGAGAAGGAAACAGAAAGGTCAGTATGGGAATGGGAGGGAGAGTTAACGTGTTTATCAACTGGGAGATCATGGAGGCCAAGTTGGACTGAGCGAAGGTGTTCAACAAAATGATCGCTTGGTCTCGCCGATATAAAGGAGCACATCTAGAACAGCGGATACAGTAGACGAGGTTAGAGGCGGATACAGTAGATGAGGTGAGGAACCTCTGCCTCATCTGAAAGAACTGTCAGGGTCCTTGGATGGAGTTGAGGGAGGTATAGGAACAGGTTGCATCTCCTGCAGTTGCAGGGGAAGGAACCTGTGGATAGGGTGTTTGAGTGTGAAAGGAAGAGTTAACCAGGGCGTTTTGGAGGGAACGGTCTCTACGGAAAGGGGTGGAGATGGGAAGATGTGGCTAGTGGTGAGATCCCTTTGGAGAAGGCGGAAATGTCAGAGGATTGTGTGGTGAAAGACTCAGTAACAACAAACCACGGGCGCGCCAATGGGCAGGGCCACGGGACCTCCCTCCGAGGGCAAGTCCACATGACACAACCTCCGCGCCAGCGGGCAAGGCCACCTGACCACTGTGTGGGCAAGGCCACGTGACCACTGTGTGGGCAAGGCCACGTGACCACTGTGTGGGCAAGGCCACGTGACCACTGTGTGGGCAAGATCATGTGACCACTGTGTGGGCAAGATCATGTGACCACCCCGGGGGCAAAGCCATGTGACCACCCTGGGGGCAAAGCCAAGTGAGCCCACCCTAGCGGGCAAGACCACGTGACTCCGCCCCAGCGGGCAAGACCACGTGACTCCGCCCCAGCGGGCAAGACCACGTGACTCCACTCCGACGGGTAAGACCACGTGATTTCACCTCCGCGCCGGCGAGCGGCGCTGTGCGCGGGGTTTATTATGACCGACGCGCTGCCGGATGGATGATCGGCCTGGGCCAAGCGTTGGGAGGAAGCGACAATTGAACTGGGCCCCGAGAGTCAACCGGCAACCGGATAGACCGCGGTTGCGGCCTGGGCGGCTGCAGGTGAGCGCTGGACCCTGTTCCTGACTCCGCCTTTGCCACCGATAGGCTTTACTTAGCGCTTGTAGGACGAGGCGTTGCCCACCACTGCCGGCGAATGCGAGACGGACTATGCCGGCGAGTGAGCGTCCACCGAGGGTGGCCCGGAGAGAGAGGTGACAGCGGAACCTCCGGTCCTGGAAGAAAGGGGAACTAAATCCCCTTCCTAAAAGAGAAGGGGAGGGTATATTGCCCCGGAGAGTAGGAATCCCAAGACCTAGTTGAGTAGGAAGGAACTGCAGATGCTGGTTTAACGAAGATAGACACAAAATGCTGGAATAGCTCAACGGGACAGGCTGGAGAGAAGGAATTGGTGACGTTTCGGGTCGCGACCCTTCTTCAGAGGTGATGGCGGGTTCGCCTACCTGGAAGAAACGGTGTGAGAAAGCCCAGGGGAGAGCATTTTTTCTTCGCAGAGATGGTACAAATAATTCAACGCCGTAGGAGGAGAGGGAATCCCCTTGCCCCAAGTGAAAAACTGAGATGTACCTGCACTCATAGATCCCTCTCACTCTCCAGAGCCTTGTCATTTACTGTGAAGGTCCTGCCCTGGTTGGACTTCCTAAATCATCCTACCACAATCAGAGAGTAGTGCTCTCTGATCTGTCTGCTACTATCTACCTCATTGGTGACACTCGGTCTATCCTTGATTGGACTTTGCTGGTTTAACCTTGCATTAAATGTTATTCCCTTACACTGTAATGGCTCGATGGTAATCATGTATTGTCTTTCAGCTGACTGGATGGCACGCAACAAAAGCTTTTCACTGTACACATGACTATAAACTAAACTGAAACTAAAATGCAACACATCACTTTTTTCTGCATTAAATTCCAATAATCATTCCTCTGTCCACTTGCCCCACTGCTCACGATCCTGCTGTAACATTTGATAACCATCTCTGCTGTCAGCAATACCAGCCACTTTGGTGTCACCTGCAAACATACTAATCATACCTTATATGTTCTCGTCCAGATCGTGTATATAAATCACAAACAGCAATGGGCCCAGCACTGATCTTTGAGGCACATCACTAGTCACAGGCCTCCAGTTTGAAAAACAACCTTTCACCAACATCCTCTGCTTCCTTACGTTTTGTTTTTTTGTGTGTAACAAGCCTCATTTGTGACTTCTGAAAATTCACACACGAGATGTTAACTGAATTTCCGTGGTTAGATCAGCTCCCAATTGTCCTTGGATCACCCAGTTACAACACAGGTAGCGGTGTGCAGATCGAGTGGAATATGTTACTCGTCACACTTTGGTAAAAAAAACTGGAAAGGCGGAGTCATGCAGTGTGGAAATGGGCCCTTCGACCCAACTTGCCCACACAGGCCAACATGTCCCAGCTACACTAGTCCGATCTGTCTGCATTTGGTCCATATCCCTCCAAACCTGTCCTATCCATGTATCTGTATAACTGTTTCTTAAATGTTGGTATAGTCCCTGCCTCAACTACCTCCTCTGGCAGCTTGTTCCATACATCTACCGCTCTTTGTATGAAAAAGTTACCCCTCAGATTCCTATTAAATCTTTTCCCCTTCACCTTCAACCTATGTCCTCTGGTCCTCGATTCACCTACTCTGGGCAAGAGACTCTGCATCTACCCGATCTATTCCTCTCATGATTATATACACCTCTATAAGATCACCCCTCATCATCCTGCGCTCCAAGGAATAGAGTCCCAGCTTACTCAACTTTTCCCTATAGCTCACATCCTCTAGTCCTGGCAACATTATTGTAAATCTTCTCTGTACCCTTTCCAGCTTCAGAGATATGCATGCCCAGAAATTTGATTGTTAACTCTCCACCACTGACCTGTCGATGAAGGCAGCAAAGGTTGAGTCATGGCGAAACATGAGCAGTGGTGTTTTGAGGTTGATAAATGTCGGCAAAATAGGAGAATTAAATAATACGGGGATATTGCGGGAAAATGGTGTCGTGGTAAAGATCAGTGATGATCAAGAGTCATATGTATCGAAAGCGGAACAACGCAATTCTTACCTGCAGCAGCACAACAGGTGTGTAAACACAGTACTCCTAAATAACACAATAAACAAAATAAAGTTCAATAAACAAAAGCCAGAAGTCCCTAATGCAACCAAGGCAATTGGTAATTTTTCCCATCTCCACCCCTTTCCGCCTACCGCAGAGACCGTTCCCTCCACAACTCCCTGGTTAACTCTTCCCTTCCCACCCAAACCACCCCCACCCAGGTACCTTTCCCTGCAACTGCATAAGATGCAATACCTGTCGCTATACCTCCTCCCTCGACTCCGTCCAGGGACCCCGACAGTCCTTTCAGATTAGGCAGAGATTCACTTGCACCTCCTCCAACCTCATCTACTGTAACCATTGTTCAAGATGTGGACTCGTATACATCAGCGAGACCAAACGCAGACTGGGCGATCATTTCGCAGAACACCTTCGCTCAGCCCGCATGAACTAACCGGTTGCTGGACACTTTAATTCTCCTCTCCGTTCCTACACAGACCTTTCGGTTCTCGGTCTCCTCCATTGCCAGATTGAGGCCCAGCGCAAATTGGAGGAACAGCACCTCGTATTTCGCTTGGGCAATTTACACCCTAGCGGTATGAATATTGACTTCTCTAACTTCAAGTAACCCTTGCTTTCCCTCTCTCTCCATCCCTCCCCCTTCCCAGTTCTCCGACCAGTATGATTGTTCCTGATTACATTTTATCTATGTTTGCTTTGTTGTCACCTTCGCCTAGCTAACAATGATCTATTCTACATTTTCCTTGTATCGCATCTCTTTTGATGTCTCGTTTTCACACCTTACCCTTCCTTATCTCCATGTCTCCCTCTCCCCTGACTCTCAGTCTGAAGAAGGGTCTCGATCGAAAACATCACCCATTCCTTCTATCCAGAGATGCTGCCTGTCCTGTTGAGTTACTCCAGCATTTTGTGTCTAACTTTAAGACATTTCTCTTTTCTGGAGGAAGGAGCTCCAAACTGTCAATATTTGCCAGTGGTTTCAACTGCATCCCTAGGGACATCCTTGTAAATCTTATGTGGAGGTTTTTTTTAATTCAGTCTTGTCAATACTACAATTATAGATTATCTCTCTGCTCGCGAAAAACAAAGCGCTGGAGGGAACTCAGCGGGTCAGGCAGCCACTGTGGAAGGAAATGGACAGTTGACGTTTTGGGTTGGGAACTTTCTTTTGGAGTACTTCGTAGAATTCTGCTCACCCTGCTTTAGGAAGGATGTCATAAAACAGATTTTTGAGGATATTACCAGGTCTGGAAGATAAAGAGAGACCATGTAGACTAGATGTTTATATTCCGCTAGAGCATAGAAGGCAACTGTTTATGAAATCGTGAGGGCATAGATTTTTCCAGGGAAGGGGAGTGTAAAACTAGAGTGCATAGGTTTAAGGTGGGACGGGAAAGATTTCAATGGTTTTGTGGTACTTTATTGTCACATGTGAAATTCTTTTGGGCATATATTTCTCTAAAAGTATTACTATACATAAGCACAATGTTAGATTAATTACAAGTGTATAGGAATAATACGTTGAGATAGTATACAAGAGTCACCAGGTTTTGGTGCCATTTTCACGTCAAAGTTGTCATAAGAGCAGATTTCTTGACCTGGTCATAAGGCCCATGGTGCTAGCTGGGTCCGCCCGGCCAAGCAAAGCCGTTGATGTCCACTGCTGCTTTATATCTATGCTATATAACTCTATGAATCTATGAAACTGAAATAAAATCAGCCTTGGAGCATTTTGTTTGAGAAGTTTAATGGAGAAGCATAAAATCTTGATGGATTTTTCCTATTAACTCAAAAATTAAAATGGTTGTAATTTTGACGTGCAGTAATTTAAACAATGGCGGGTGAAGAGTTTGCTTCAATGATGGAGGATGTGACTGTGGAAGAAATGGACACATCTGATACACAGTGGAACTGGTACTACTTGGGTGAATGTGGAAAATGGCACACATTTGAGGTATTATTTTACTATTATTCTAATTTGTGGACTGTTTAAATTATGTGAGCCAACTTGTTTGATTGAATATTGGATAGACCAAAAACTGTCTTCAGATTTGATTTTCGTGCCTGTAATCTGAATTAACAAATCCAGTTTGGCCACTTTTGTTCTTTCGTGTTTATCATATAGTTTGACAATATTTACCATCAGCAGGATTTTAAGTTGATCTTTGCAAAAAATAACTAATTTTCTGGTTAATGCTGACAAACCATACTTCTAATGAGTAATTCTTCTTTGATGTGTATTTTTTGTCGAAAAGGTGCAAACCAGGAGATCCCTACAGAAAACAGAATCTCGTATCAAATTATTGATTCATTAGAAAAGACAAATTCAATAACTAAGATGTGATTTTTATATTTAATTATTATTTTAATTGTTTTGCATTGTTTTTTCAAACAAAAAAACAGCAATTTTGCTAATAGAGTATCACAAAATCGATTGGTAGAGATTCACGTGCACCTCCTGCAACCCGTTTATTGCGTTTGGTCCTCTCAAGGTGGCCTCCCCTACACTGGTGAAACCAAACATAGACTGAGCAACCATTTTGTGGAGCATCTGCTCTGTCCCCAACAGCCATCTTGATCTTCATATTGCATGTAATTTTAAATCACCTTCCCATTCCCACACTGACGTGTACTTCCTCGGCCTCCTCCACTGCCAGAGTGAGGCCAAATATAAACAAGAAGAGCATCACTTCATAATCCACTTGTGAGGTCCTACAGCACAATGCTATAAACATTGAATACACTTGCGTTCCTTTCCCACCATTCCAAACATGGTCCCTCTTCCTTTTCCATCCCTGGACTCTCATTACTTATGACCCTCTCATGGCTTGTTCCATCTGCCCATCACCCTCATGCCTACCCACTTGGATATCTTCTCCCTTAGTTCACCTTTACCATCCACCTCTCGCTTACCTTCTGGTTCCACCTGTCACAGATGGTGGGTATCATTGATGATAGATAGCGGGTTCTTGAGGCAGCACCTCATGTAGATGGTTTCGAAGATGGAAGGGTTGTGCCTGCAATGGCCTCCATCTGAGCCCACCACTCTTTCAGCCCATGACATTCCTGAGCATTGGAATTACTGTACGTGATGATGCAACGAGTCAGGATACTTTCTACAAATTTCCATCTGATCTATATCCCACTGTGGCCTAGGATGGCCTTCCTTACCATTCACGCCACCAATCTCGTGTCACCCTCGAGCTTGCTTGTCACACCTCCTACATTCATATCCAAGCCATCAACAAGTTGTTGTTTTTCGCTTGGGTAGTTTACACCCCAGCGGTATGAACATCGACCTCTAATTTCAGGTAGTCCTTGCTTTCTCCCTCCTTCCCCTCCGCCTTCCCAGCTCTCCCACATAGCCTACTGTCTCCGCCTCTTCCTTTCTTTTTCCTGCACCCCACCCCCACCCGACATCAGTCTGAAGAAGGGTCTCGACCAGTGATGGAAATGGGGGGGTACGCAGGGGGACGGCATTCCCCTACTTTTCAGTTTTCCGTTTATGTCCACTTGCATGGCCGTCCGAAGGGGGGGGGGGTGCAAAGGGTGCAGTCGCACCCCCTTTTTTTTCAGAGTAAATAAAAATCCTGAAAAAAAATAATAAAAATTGGAGCGCAATCAGTGTTTCCACTTTGAAAGAAATTACCCGAATTTCTGGTTCCGGCCCGCGGGATGATTTGGGGCATAAAAGATTTGTGGCCATCCGCGCCTGCGCAGTTAGGGGAAGCCGGTGACGCAGTAGCAACGCAAAATGACGGCGTCTCTCCACGTGTGTGCAGTGGGCCCGGGCGGGTTCAGATCACCACCATTTTCCTGCCTCGTGTCTAGTCTGGGTGAGTCAGTGGGGCCGTGGAATGTCGCGTTGCGGGAGGAGTCTGTTTTTTATCGGGGGTGTCAATCTGCCCGCTAGATCAATCGCCTCGCCGACGGTCAGCCTGGCGTCCATGGAGCTGCCACTGCCGGCGGTCCGGGGAAACCGTTCTCCCGTCGCCGGGCGGGAGCGGGAACGACTGAATCTGAACCCAGTCCTGACAGCGGCCGTGACCCGACACCAGGCGCCGCTTCGGCCGTGGCTTCGCGCTCGTGATGTACGTTGCGCGCACATTATTTTACATAAAGTTTTTGTAATCCTGTCATGCCACCCCTCTTTTTCAAAAGCTTCGTACGGGCCTAAATTTCTGTACTAGAAGGGAGTCAGAGACGTTTATTAGGTATCCTTTGGCAAGTTTCTAGCAATTAAAATTAACATGTTTATTTGCTAAAATTATGCTTGCATATTTTACTCAACTCTCATAAACATATATATTAAGTTATCTTATCAAAAATCAAAAACACAATCTTTCTTTACTGAATTAATAGCTTTACGTGGGGACGTGCACGCTGGCAAGCTAGCAAGGTGGTTAGGGTGATGTCGGTAAATCAGAAAATCAATCTAAAATGCCTATTATGGCTGATGAATCTACTACTATTAATGGCAAAACTGTTCTAGTAGTCTGCTTGAGAGCAGCAGTTGGTGAATCTTCCGAACCTATATCATTCTATTTTGACTTGGAACATATGAAACTTGGTGCAAATGCAAAATCTATATATGATGAGCTTCTAAGTTGCTTACAAAGAGGTGTTTTTTCAATACAGTATCTGAAAGAAAATGTGATATCACTTGTAACTGATGGTGCATCAGTAATGTTAGGATGAGATGCAGGGGTTACAAAACTATTTCTTGATGATTTCCCTAATGCAACTGTTTGGCATTGTGCCAGTCACAGGCTTGAACTCAGTGTAGGTGATGTTACAAGTGAAGTTGCAGGTTTGAATCATGTTCAGATAATTTGTGATAAATTGTATTCCTTATATCATAGGTCTCTTAAGAATCAGGATGAGTTAACTGCATGCGCTTTGGCTCTTCACTGTCAACTGTTGAAAATTGGTCGTGTTTTCAGTGTGAGATGGGTTGCTTCGTCTTACCGAACTGTAAAGGCAATATGGCAGTCTTATAAAGCTATTTGGGAGCATTTTGGAAAAGCAAGGTGTGATGCTTCAAGATCTAGTGCAGAGAGAGCAAAGTACGAGGGGCTGAGAAAAGTATTAGAATCATCAGCTTTCGTAAATAATTTGGGCTTGTCGATGGACAGTTTGCTAGAGTTGTCTGAACTGTCACTTGAACTGCAGAACCGAAATTGTACACTTAGTAAAGCACATGAGGAAATTAAATGAACTATCAAGATTCTTCAATGTCAAATAGAGAAGCCAGGAAAATGTTATATTCAAGTGGAGAAAGCAACAAGCCAGATTATATTTAATGGAATACATTTGAGAGCTGGTAAAGTACCTACTATACATAGACAACAGTTTTTGAGGAGTTTGGTCAATAATATGAAATCCAGGCTGCTTGAATCTACAACAGCTTCCAATGATAAATGTAAAAAGTTAATTAACCAGTCAAAATATTTAGATATTAACAATATTCTGGAAGATTTGCTTTTTACCTTTGGGGGATAATGTAGATGAAATGGCAGAACAATTTGGCTTAAATGGTTGACTTTGTATCAGAGCCTACAGAGAATTCAAGGAATCTAAAGGGAAGGCAGTTTCTGCAGATTTTCAGCAGCTGCTAACGGCTGTAAATACAATTCCGGTATCAACAGCAGAATGTGAAAGAAGCTTCAGTGGCATGAATGTCTACATGTCACCACAACGTGCAAGACTTCAAACTGATCATCTCTCAACTCTTCTATTTATTAAGTTGGTGGGACCACCTCTGTCAAAATTTAACCCCGAAGAATATGTGAGGACATGGCTTCATAGTGGCAGAAGGCGTGCTGAAGAAACGGCATGCATAAAGAAAGAGGTGACAGAACAAAATGGAGATTATATACCATTATGGAATATTTTGTAATGTAAACTGGAGTGTAATTCATGTAATTGTTGTGTTTGTTCCTTAATAAATAAGCAGAAATTTCAGAAATGTAGATTGTACTTACATTTATATATTGGCTGATCATCGTATGTATATACTACATATAGCTAGATTTGTAAAGTTGTAAACTGTACACTATTATTATTGGCTGATCATTGTATGTATATAGTACATATAGCAAGATATGCGAAGTTGTAAACTGTACACTTATTATTCTCAATAAATTTATGAATAATCTGAAAAAATATATCTTGCCAAAATATATATTTGTTATACCTATCTTTATTTGACTGAGTTACTGATACAATGTGTATGTAATCATCAGGTTCAAAATGGCACTGAAATTTACCATATTACAAAAAAATTATCACGGTGGGGCTTATAGCGTCTACACCCCCCCCCCCCCTTCCTTCCCAACCTCAGCCTCACAGACCTTAGCGTACCCCTAGTTCCTAAAACCTATTTCCATCACTGGTCTCGACCCGAAACGTCGCCTACTCCTTTTCTCCGTAGATGCTGCCTCACCCGCTGAGTTTCTCCAGCATTTTCTGTCTACTTTCGATTCTTCCAGCATCTGCTGTTTCTTCTTAAACAAGTTGTTCTTGATCATTCATTCTTGAGTAAAATCGGGGCATCTTGTCTGGAAGTTCTCTACTTGGACTTTGGCAAGGCCTTCGACAAGGCAATGCCTTTGGCAAGGCCTGCGAATGTCAGGCTGATCTGGAAGGTTAGATCACATGGATTCCAGGGCGAGCTAGCCAATAGGGTACAATAGACAATAGGTGCAGCAGGCCATTCGGCCCTTCGAGCCAGCACCGCCATTCAATGTGATCATGGCTGATCATCCCCAATCAATACCCCGTTCCTGCCTTCTCCCCATATCCTCTGACTCCGCTATCTTTAAGAGCCCTATCTAGCTCTCGAAAGTATCCAGAGAACCGGCCTCCACCGCCCTCTGATGCAGAGAATTCCACAGACTAACAACTCTCAGTGGGAAAAAGTGGTTCCTCGTCTCCGTTCTAAATGGCTTACCCCTTATTCTTAAACTGTGGCCCCTGGTTCTGGACTCTCCCAACATCGGGAACATGTTTCCTGCCTCTAGCGTGTCCAATCACTTAACAATCTTATATGTTTCAATAAGATACCCTCTCTAAACTCCAGAGTACAAGCCCAGCCGCTCCATTCTCTCAACATATGACAGTCCCGCCATCCCGGGAATTAACCTTGTAAACCTACGCTGCACTCCCTCAATAGCAGTACAAAAACTGTTTAACTATAACTCAACAAAAAAAACTTTAAACTAAACTAAAGTACTGTCAGTAAAATATACCAATTCAATTGCCAATTTCTGCTTATTCATTATCTAATTTTAATTTAATATTTGTTTTTAAATTTGTTATCTATGTCTTTTCTTTCAATGCACATCTTAAAAGTGAAGGTTTCATTCAACTATCTTTAAAACTTAATTTCCAACCAAATGTCTTCCACAAGGTAAAATCTGTAGCTTTTTTCTAGTAAGGTTCATTCTTGATGCATTTTTACTTGCCCATACATGGTATAGATAAAAAAAGATTTGTTTTGTATTCTTAGACATTTTTCTGTTTATTTCAGAAGGATCCTAGTGTTCCACATTCTGTAAACAGCGAAGATATCGAAAGAATCTTCAGAATGAATACCAATGGCAGTTTTTCATTTTCCACTGCAAAATACAACTACATAATAGATTTTAAAGGTAATCTTCTTTGTCTTCTGTATGTATTTCTTTTCATGAATCAGCTAATTGACATTACAAAAACAAATTATTGTGCCATTGCAAAACTGGTGTTTTAAATAGAAAATTAAAATGCTTGAAAATTAAGCTGGAACAAAGAATAC
The DNA here is from genome assembly GCA_038087875.1 of Malacoraja senta. Classification (NCBI taxonomy): domain Eukaryota; kingdom Metazoa; phylum Chordata; class Chondrichthyes; order Rajiformes; family Rajidae; genus Malacoraja; species Malacoraja senta. The sequence continues at coordinate 72,251,766 of CM075979.1, read as the reverse complement.
ACTGAAAAACCAAGATTAATCTCTGGGTATCTATTATAAAGCAGACTAGAGGAAATATTGTCAGATGGCGGATAGCAAAAAAGTTTCTCGAGTTACCATCTGAAGATCTGTTTCCACGCTGGTACTGAATAAGGACAGGATTTTCTGTGCTAATATGCCTCGTACAGTCATATAACAACACATGGAATATGGACCGTAGAACGATACAGCACAGTGTCTGTGCCGAACATGATGCCGAATTAATCTCATCTGCCTGTATGTGATCCATATCCTTCCATTTCCTACATATCCATGTGCCTATCTATAGAATGTGAATGCAACCATCGTACATGCTTCTGCGATCATTCCTGACAGTATGTTCCAGACACCCACCACTCTGTGTAAAATATAAATCACAAGTAACTTTAACAGGAAGAAGCTTCAAAGTGCAGGATACTGAGGGGGTAATTGTATTGAGGCATATAAAATCATGAAGGGCATAAATAGGGTGAATGCACTCAGTCTTTTCTCCAGGGTTGGGGAATCAAGATTTCGAGGGCAAAGGTTTAAGGGGAGAGGGGAAAGATTTAATGGGAACCCAAAGACCAATTTTTCCACACAGACGGTGGTACATATGTAAACCAAGCTGCCAGTGAAAGTTGTTGAGCGAAGTACAAAGATATTTCAACAGCAACATTGAAAGAAATGAGTGAGGACTATGGGCCAAATGCAGGAAAATGGGACTAGCCCAGTATGCTAACTTAGTTGGCATGGATGAGTTGGACTGAAGGGCCTGTTTCCATCCTGCATAGCCCTATGACTTTATGAATCTAAAAACCATTCCTGTCCATATATCAGTTCATATGTATTTTGAAAGTCGTAATTGTATCTGTTTCTGTAGCCTCCTCTGGCAGCTCATTCCAGATACAAACTACCCTGTAAGTGAAAACGTTGCCCCTGATGTCCTTCGTATACCTCTCCCCTCTCACCTTAAGCTACGTCAGATATGCTGGAATGTGGAATTGCTAATCTTGCCCAACTTTCAACCATGTCTGCATGTTATGTACTCTGAAGTCCCTCTGTTCCTCCTTGCTTCTCATTATCATCTAATTTATTGTATATTCATTTGCTTCTTTCCACCTCTCCAAATGTATTGGCTCAACCCCTCTGGATTAAATTTTGTATGTCATTCTACTGCATACTGACCAGCCCGTCTATTTCCCTCTACGGTTAAAGGGTTCCTCCCCCTCCACCCTCACTGTCAACCTCAGTCTTTATTCTAGCTGCTGTAAAATTATTATACCCTCCACATTTAGATATAAATCATTAATATATACAACAATGAACTCAAGTGCTAAATATTGAGCCTTATGGAACCTCTTCGCTCATTAAGCTCTGCTTTATGCCACTGAGCCAATTCTAGATCAATTTGCCATTCAGTTTTGGATCATAAATGCCTGTCATGTGAAACTTTGTCAAGAGCCCTGTTGAAATTCATGCCAATTACAGCAAACATTCTGCTTCATTGACCCTCCTTATTGCCTTTTCAAAACGTTTAGTGAAGTTAACCAGACATGATCATCCTACAGCATATCACTGCTGTGTCCTTAATTAATCTCTGTGTCTCTGAAAGAACATTTATGTTGTCCCTCAGAATGTTTTGAATTTGGAAAAATAAAACAAGATCAATGCACTTACAGATTATCAAAATGTACTGAAATTAAGTGAATGAAGTTGTATATTATTTGAAGGGATGATTACTTATTCCTCGTCTTGTTATTTAAATATGGGATTTCTCCATTACGTTGAGTTATAGAACACAGAAACAGACCTTTTGCCCCATCTTGTACATACCGACCAGGCTGTGTATCGGAGCTTGTCCCATTTACCTGCATTTGGCACATTCCCTCTGAACCTTTTCTATCCATGAATGTAGTCAATTGTCTTTTAAGCATTGTAATTGTTCCTGCCTCCACAACTTCGGCTGGAAGCTTGTTCCTAATACCCATCCCCTCTCACCTGATGCAACTAGTGAGCATGCTTTCGACTGTCCATCTGTAGAAGTTCGATCATGTATTGGCGGCATACCAAATCTCCTCAATCTTGTAAGGAAGTAGAAGAGTTGATGAGCTTTCTTTGTGTAGGAAGGAACTGCAGATGCTGGTTTACATCGAAGATAGACACAACATGCTGGAGTAACTCAACAGGGCAGGCAGCATCTCTGGAGAGAAGGAATGGAGGATGATTGGGGTCAAGACCCTTCTTCAGACTCGGGGTCAGGGGAGAGGGAGATTAGAGATATGGAAGGGTATGGTGTGAAATTGTTTTCACACCTTATCCTTCCATATCTCTAGACTTTATACCAACATTCCAGCATCTGCAATTCTTTGTGTCCCGCTGTTAAATGTTTCCCTTCTTACCTTGCATTTTGGCCCTCTAGTTTTGGACTGCACAACCCTGAGAAAAATACTGTGAATATTTACCTTTCCATGCCCCTGATGATTTTAGATACCTGCATGGGGTCATCCCTCAACTCCTATGCTCGATGGGTAAAAAGTCCCAATAAGCCCTCCAGTCCTGATAACATCCCAGTGAATAATGTCTGCAGCCATTCCACCTTTATGATATACTTCCTATAGCTGGGCAACTAGACTGCAAGTAATTCTGCAAATGTGATCACACCATTGACTTGTACAGTTGTAACATGACTTCCCAACTTCCACAATGTAATCTTTATTAAGTTTATCTCTCGAAAAATCTGTATAATTTCTACACCTGCCATAATGATGTATTAATTGTCATGTTCAAATCTCGATTAAGGCTAGCAAATTGCTCGTATAAATAAAATAATATGTTTGCATTGCAGCAATGAAACAAACTAATGCAGCAACTGGAAAGCAGAGGCCTGTAACACGTGCCGTCTTCTCTGTCACTGCTTTCAGGTCAGTAATGATTCATTACAGGAATCAAATAACTGCAATTACTCATTGATAAAAATGAAATCTGTGGAGGGAGACGGCTTCACCATTTAGTAAAACCTACAAATCTATTGATTTGTTTCACTGAACATGGAAAGCACTGTTCAAATAGAATATTGAGTTTTCCTTGTGTCTTGCGACCATTTTCAGGAAAGTGGGAGGTGATGCATTTTGTAGGGAATAAAGTGAAAGTATAATGTAAATGAAATGGCATTGTAGATTAAGACACATGGGATCCATGTATAAGGTGGATGATCACAAATCTCTAAAACGATCTCTTGGCCCAACATATTGATACAATCACACTGAAATCTCATCAACACTTTCACTTCCTGATTGAGGAGATTTGGTACGTCGCCAATTCACCAAGTATGCTCTCTACAGGTGTACTGTCGAGAGCATACTTATTGGTTGCATCATGTGAGAGGGGGAATGTTTAAAGGGGTAGTCATAGAGCTCCACAGTACTGAAATTTGCCCTTCGACGCCAACTCTTTCATGCCAAGCAATAGGTTGCCGACCTGAATTAGTCCCACTTGTCTGCATTTGGTTTGGTGACTCGAACGCCTAAGAATGAGGAAGGCCGCAGAAAGTGGAAGACATTGCCCGATCCATCACGGGTACTGACCTACCCATTATTGAAGGGATCTACAGATGGCACTGGCTCAATAAAGCAGACAATATCATTAAAGACTCTCACCACCCATGTCACATTCTCAACTCGTTGATAAACTGATCCTGGCTCTAAGTTCATCTGCTATTACCCACGATACTCCTTGTTGAAATAAACATTCTTCAGCCCATCGGTTTCATAATATTCCTTATTCTCTCCTTGCCTGTCCTTCCTTTGAGACTTACTGTGCCAAATCTGTACCTTCCCATCAGCCATTTGTGATCTTCTGCTCCAGTTCCCACCCCCCTGCCACTCTGGTTAAACCTTCCCATAGCACTAGCAACTTCTGTACAAGAATATTGGTCCCTCTCCAGTTCAGGTGTGCCCCGTCCTTGTACAATCATGTCTGCTCCAACAGAGATCACAATGGTCTAAAAATCTGAATCTCTTCCCTCCCTGCACCAATTCCTCAGCCACACCTTGATCTATTTGTGTTCCTTCCCTCACTTGCATGTGACACGGGAAGTAATCCAAAGATTACTAGCCTTGAGATCTTGCTTTTCAACAAAAAAAGACACAAAGTGCTGGAGTAACTCAGCGGGTCAGGCAGTATCTGTGGAGAGCATGGATAGATGATGTTTCAGTTTGGGATCCTTATTCAGACTTGAGTCTCAGAGATCTGAGTCTGAAAGGTCCCGACCCTAAACGTCACCTTTCCATGTTCTCAAGAGATGCTGCCTTATCCACTGTTACTACAGCACTTTGTATCTTTGGTTGTAAATCAGCATCTGCAGTTCCATGTGTCTCAATTGCCCTGCTTTTTAACCTTTTGCATATCTCCCTGTATTCACTTTGCCGAACCTCATCCCTTTTCAGAGCCATGTTATTTGTGACAGTGTCAAAAAACAGTACAACGTGGCTGCTCCCCCTCCCACTTGAGAATGTTCTATATTCTATGTAAATTCCATGTAAACAAAGTTTCCCTCAGGTCCCCTTTCAACAACCCCCCTCTAGTTTCAGACTCCCCACTCTGTGACCATTCACCTTATCCATATTCCTCATAATTTTATATAGAAGGTATTTTTTCAGCCTGTGACTGGTGGTGTGCCTCAGAGTTCGGTGCTGGTGACATTGCTGTTAGCCATTTTTAGCATTGATTTGGATGAGAACGTACAAGGCATGATTAGTAAGTTTGCAGACACTAAAGTGGGTGGTAGATAGATTATGGAAAGTCCAACTTGGGCAGGTTCATACACAATGAATGGCTGAGGAGGTAGATAGGGTGGTCAAGAAGACTTTCGGCACATTGGCCTTCATAGAAACATAGAAAATAGGTGCAGGAGTAGGCCATTCGGCCCTTCGAGCCTGCACCGCCATTCAATATGATCATGGCTGATCATCCAACTCAGTATCCTGTACCTGCCTTCTCTCCATACCCCCTGATCCCTTTAGCCACAAGGGCCACATCTAACTCCCTCTTAAATATAGCCAATGAACTGGCCTCAACTACCTTCTGTGGCAGAGAGTTCCAGAGATTCACCACTCTCTGTGTGAAAAATGTTTTTCTCATCTCGGTCCTAAAGGATTTCCCCTTAATCCTTAAACTGTGACCCCTTGTCCTGGACTTCCCCAACACCGGGAACAATCTTCCTGCATCTAGCCTGTCCAACCCCTTAAGAATTTTGTAAGTTTCTATAAGATCCCCCCTCAATCTTCTAAATTCTAGCGAGTACAAGCCGAGTCTATCTAGTCTTTCTGCATATGAATGTCCTGACATCCCAGGAATCAATCTGGTGAACCTTCTCTGTACTCCCTCTATGGCAAGAATGTCTTTCCTCAGATTTGGAGACCAAAACTGTACGCAATACTCCAGGTGTGGTCTCACCAAGACCCTGTACAACTGCAGTAGAACCTCTCTGCTCCTATACTCAAATCCTTTTGCTATGAATGCTAACATACCATTCGCTTTCTTTACTGCCTGCTGCACCTGCATGCCTACTTTCAATGACTGGTGTACCATGACACCCAGGTCTCGTTGCATCTCCCCTTTTCCTAATCGGCCACCATTTAGATAATAGTCTACTTTCCTGTTTTTGTCACCAAAGTGGATAACCTCACATTTATCCACATTATACTGCATCTGCCATGCATTTGCCCACTCACCCAGCCTATCCAAGTCACCTTGCAGCCTCCTAGCATCCTCCTCACAGCTAACACTGCCCCCCAGCTTCGTGTCATCCGCAAACTTGGAGATGTTGCATTCAATTCCCTCGTCCAAATCATTAATATATATTGTAAATAGCTGGGGTCCCAGCACTGAGCCTTGCGGTACCCCACTAGTCACTGCCTGCCATTCTGAAAAGGACCCGTTTACTCCTACTCTTTGCTTCCTGTTCTCTATCCACATCAATACTGAACCCCCAATACCGTGTGCTTTAAGTTTGTATACTAATCTCTTATGTGGGACCTTGTCGAAAGCCTTCTGAAAGTCCAGATATAACACATCCACTGGTTCTCCCTTATCCACTCTACTAGTTACATCCTCGAAAAATTCTATAAGATTCGTCAGACATGATTTACCTTTCGTAAATCCATGCTGACTTTGTCCAATGATTTCACCACTTTCCAAATGTGCTGCTATCCCATCTTTAATAACTGACTCTAGCAGTTTCCCCACTACCGATGTTAGACTAACTGGTCTGTAATTCCCCGTTTTCTCTCTCCCTTTTTAAAAAGGGGGGTTACATTAGCTACCCTCCAATCCTCAGGACCTACTCCAGAATCTAAGGAGTTTTGAAAACTTATCACTAATGCATCCACTATTTCTGGGGCTACTTCCTTAAGTACTCTGGGATGCAGCCTATCTGGCCCTGGGGATTTATCGGCCTTTAATCCATTCAATTTACCTAACACCACTTCCCGGCTAACTCAGTTCCTCTATCTCATTTGACCCGCGGTCCCCTGCTATTTCCGGCAGATTATTTATGTCTTCCTTAGTGAAGACAGAACCAAAGTAGTTATTCAATTGGTCTGCCATGTCCTTGTTCCCCATGATCAATTCACCTGTTTCGGACTGCAAGGGACCTACATTTGTTTTAACTAATCTCCTTCTCTTCACATATCTATAAAAACTTTTGCAGTCAGTTTTTATGTTCCCTGCCAGTTTTCTTTCATAATCTATTTTCCCTTTCCTAATTAAGCCCTTTGTCCTCCTCTGCTGGACTCTGAATTTCTCCCAGTCCTCTGGTAGGCTGCTGCTGAATTTCTCCCAGTCCTCTGCTTTTTCTGGCTAATTTGTACGCTTCATCTTTTGTTTTGATTCTATCCCTGATTTCCCTTGTTATCCACGGATGCACTACCTTCCCTGATTTATTCTTTTGCCAAACTGGGATGAACAATTTTTGTAGTTCATCCATGCAGTCTTTAAATGCCTTCCATTGCATATCCACCGTCAACCCTTTAAGAATCAATTGCCAGTCAATCTTGGCCAATTCACGTTTCATACCCTCAAAGTTACCTTTCTTTAAGTTCAGAACCCTTGTTTCTGAATTAACAATATCACTCTCCATCCTAATGAAGAACTCAACCATATTATGGTCACTCTTGCCCAAGGGGCCACGCACAACAAGACTGCTAACTAACCCTTCCTCATTACTCAATACCCGGTCTAGAATAGCCTGCTCTCTCGTTGGTTCCTCTACATGTTGGTTTAGAAAACTATCCCGCATACATTCCAAGAAATCCTCTTCCTCAGCACCCCTGCCAATTTGATTCACCCAATCTATATGAAGATTGAAGTCACTCATTATAACTGTTTTACCTTTGTTGCACGCATTTCTAATTTCCTGTTTGATGCCATCCCCAACTCCACTACTACTGTTAGGTGGCCTGTACACAACACACACTAGCGTTTTCTGCCCCTTAGTGTTTCGTAGCTCTACCCATATCGATTCCACATCCTCCAAGCTAATATCCTTCCTTTCCATTGCGTTCATCAGTCAGAGTAATGAGTTTAGAAGTTAGGAGGTTATGTTACAGTGTACAAGACATGGGATAGGCCACATTGGAGTATTGTGTCCAGTTTTGGTCACCTTGTTATAGAAAATATGTTGTTAAGCTGGAAAAGGGTGCAGAGAAGATTTACGAGGATGTTGCCAGGACACGAGGGCCTGAGCTATAGAGAGAGATTGAATAGGCTAGGACTTTATTCCTTGAAGTGAGGCGGATAAGGGATGATCTTAGAGAGGTGTTTAAGATCATGAGAGGAATAGTTAGGGTAAATGCACAGTCTTTTATCCAGAATAGGGGGAATCAAGAACCAGAGGACACAGGTTTAAGGTGAGGAGGGAAAGATTTTATAGGAAACCGAGGGACAGCTTTTTTACACAAAGGGTGGTAGGTATATGGAACGTGCAGCCCGAGGAGGTAGATGAGGCAGGTACTATCACAACATTCAAAAAATATTTTGACAGGTACATAGATAGGATAGATTTCAAACGATATGGGATAAACGCAAGCAGGTGGATCTAGTGTCGACATGGCATGCAGGTCAGCGTGGGCAAGTTGGGCCCCAAGAAGGGCCTCTTTCCACGCTGTATGACTCTACTATGACTCTGACTCTGTAAGATCACCCCCAACCTATCCAGTGTCTCGTAACTCAAATACTCCAGTTCCATGTGAATCTTTCCTGTGCCCTTTCTAGTTTAATGATCTCCTTCCTTTAGCCAGGCAACCAGAACTGCACACAATACTCCCAAGTGCATTTTTACAAACATGTACAGCTGTAACTTCTCAGAATGCAACACTTTGCTCTAGTTTATGAGGCACTCTCACATAGAGAGTGGCAGGTACACAGAGTTCTTTGCCAGAGAAAGCGGTGGAAGCAGATATGATAGCAGCATTTAAGAGGCATTTAGACAGACACATGAACAGGCAAGGAATATCGGGCAATAGACCATGTAGGTAGATATGCTGCTTAAATCAACATTATGGTTGACACAGTCACCGTGGGTCTGTTCCTGTGCTGTACTGCACTATGTTCTGTGTACCTGTTGACTGATATGGATACAGTGGGCTCATGGGCCCATTTTCATGCTATATGAATCTCTGATTCAATGCCTCTAACTGTTCGAGAACCGACAGTCTAATGAAGAGGAGGAATTAATGGAAATTAGTATTCGTTCAAAAGGTGAGAGAGAAATTAATGGCACTGAAAGATAATATATCCTTGGAGCCTGATAATCTCCATCCCACAGAACAAAAAGGTAGTCAGGGAAATAGTGCATGCATTTGTTGCCAAAATTACGTGATAATGGAACAATTTCTGAAGATTATAGAGTGGTAAATATAACCACATTATTTAAAAGAAAACATGGAACAGTAACATCAGAAGTAGGGAAAATGCTAGCCTATGATAACAGGTATTTGGAAAATATCATTGCAATTAGACACTGTCGACATAGAGTCATACAGCAACGATACCAGCCTTTTGGCCCAACGTACATGCCGACCAAGATACCATTCTGGTTAATTACATTTTCCTGTATTCTACAGAACATGGAAGAGTACATCACAGGAACAGGCCCTTTGCCCCACAATATCTGTGCCAATCATGATGACAACCCAAACTAATACCATTTGTCTGCACTTGATCTGTATGGTTTCATACTCTGATAATGTGCTTGAAATGTATTTCTGGAAAGGAAATCATTTTTGAAAAACCTGCTGGAGTTTTTTGAGTACGTAACTGGTGGAATGGATGAGGGAGAACCCAGTTACTGGTGAATTTGGATTTTCACAAAGCCTTTGAAAGAGTCCCACATGGAGTCTTAGATTTGTACCGCATAGACATGTATGCATCTAACATGTGAGGGAACCACGTGTTAAAACCAGCTGATCAGAGTTCAGGACTGTCATATTCCAGTAAGGACAGGGGATAAGGATGGCAAGGTAAGGGGACTTTGCATGAGAGAGAGATTGTAACGTTCATCAAAAAGAAAAAGGAAGCACGTGTAAGGTGTAGGAAGATGAAATCAGTCTGTGTTTGAAGAATATAAAGGAAGCAGAAAGAACTCAAGCAGGAAAGAAACACAAGGGACTGCAGGGATTCTGAGAGAATGGATCTACCCGTAGTTACAAAGTTAAGGACTCGTATGGTATAGTCAGCTTGGCTTTGTGCATAGGAAATCATGTCTTGCCAATTTAACTGAGCTTTTTGAAGAGATGACCATGAGAATTGACAAGGTAGGTAAGTAGACATTGCTAACCTGGACTTTAGCATTGCCTTTGACAAGGTCCCGCATGGAAGGATGGTCCAGAAGGTTATATGACATGAGATCTGGGGTGGGCTGGCCTATGGGATACAAAATTGCTTTGGTGGAAAGAGTCCGAAATTGGTAATGGAAGGCTGTTTTTCAGATTGAATGTCTGTGACCAATGATCGGTGCTGGGTTCACTGTTGTTCTTCATCTGCATTAAGATTTAGGTGGAGATGTAGTCAGCATAGTAAGTTAGTTTGCAGATTACGCCAAACGTGATGGTATAGGAGACAGTGAAGAAGTTTATCTAAGATTACAATATGATTTAGATCAGTGGGAATGTGGACCAAGGAATGGCAAAGGGAATTTAAATTGGACAAGTGCAAAGTAGGGTATTTTGAAAAGTTAAACCATGGATAGGACCTTACTCAGTGAATAGTAGGGTCTTGGTTATTATAGACAGAGTGATCTCTGGGTACAAGTACATAGGTGGTGTCACAGGTAGACAGGATGGTGAAGAAGTTGATTGGTACATCTGCTTTCATTGGGCAGAGCACTGAGTACAAGAGCTCACAGCCCCAGAGACCCAGGTTTGATCTTAACTGTAGGTGCTATTTGTGCAAAGTTTGTTTGTGATCGTGTGAGTTTTCTCCAATTTCCTCCCACGTTCGAAAGACTTGCAGGTTTGTAGGTTAATTGGCTTCTGCAAATTGCACCTAATGTGTAGGATGCAAATCTAGGACAACATGGAACTAGTGATCAGTGGTGGGCCGAAGGGCTTGTTTCCACGCTGAATCGGTACATCATGTCACAGCTGTACATAGTATTGGTGAGACCGCACTATTAGAGTCATAGTCATACAACATGGAAACAAGCCCTTCGGCCCAACTTGTTCATGCCAACCAAGATGCCCCATCTACACTATTCCCATCTGACCATATTTGGCCCATATCCTTCTAAACCTTTCCTATCCATGTACCTGACCAAATGTTCATTAAATGTTGTTACAGTACCAATTGTGTGCAGGCTTGGTCACCTTGCTTAGAGAACAATGTCTTTAAGCTGGAGCAGGTGCAGTAAAGATTCACAAGGATCTTACGAGGATGGAGGATTTAAGTTATAGGAGAGACTTGATAGGCTGATACTTTCTTCCCTAGAATGAAGGAGGCTAAGGAAAGTATTTAAAATCATGAGGGGAAAAATAAGGTAATTGGTGAATCTTTTAGTTTGGGAAGTTTAAAACTAGAGACCATCAGTCTAAGGTAAGTGGGAAAGATTTAAAGGGGACCTGAGAGACAACTTTTTCACATAGTGGGTGGTGGTTAAATGAAACCAGCTGCCAGATGAAGTGGTGGAGTCGAGTATAATTACAACACCCATGACTAAAGATAATACAAATATTCTGTCATGGCCCCTGAAACTCCTAGCTTTCCATAACGTCCTAGGATACACTTGATCGGACTCAGCTGTTCACCTCAGGACAACGTTAGTATTCATAGGCAGTCAAGACCTCACCACAGCTGAAGGACGCAGTGTAATACTGTAAAGTTACCTTGAAATTAAAGTTGGCCATTCAGTAATGAAAGTTGTTAATTAAATTGTGATTCACAAACTCACAATGAAAAATACTCTGTAAGCTAAACCAAAGTTTATTTGCTGGTAGCATAAACATTTGCACAAATGCAGAAAGGTTTTTTAAATGTATCTAATAAAAAGATTTTTAGAACACTGAATGTGAGATGTGTGCAGAATAATTGTTTATATATGTGTATATACATATAATAATTTGATTTCATCAATTTATAGGATTGAATGGTAACTTTAATATTTGTTTATTCTGACATCTTTCAAAGTTTTATATGTGGAAATGAAGAAATTCCCATTCCTTTGCATTGGGAGAATATAGATCGAGATAAACCTTACCAGGTAGGCCATTTCATGTTGTTGATTTCAGAAACCATACATGCATCCTAACCTACAATTTAAATTATAACCTCTGTTTTAGCTCTGTCCATTGCATAAAGCTTCAAATGAATATCAGGAAGTTTCAAAACTCTTTGGACAAACAATGGATCAGAACCAAATCACGCAAATTCAAAGAATTCAGAATTTAGACTTGTGGGAGTTCTACTGCAGGTAATACTGAGGGTTGTCATATTATTGTGTTTAGATGTTATGTACACCATTTCTTTATGAGAAGAATCTACCTGCTGATGATTAGAATGGTCTAATGTAATTTTCTGTAAGGATGTGAACATTGTGGGCGAGAATTTCTTTCTCCTGCCCTGCACCAAAATTTAATATCCATTTTCTATGCTGATCATGTCAATGGCTGTATATACCAAAGTTTCATCAGGATCTCATTGGGCTGCTTATCTATTACTGGTGTTGGAGAAAAGTTTATAGTGCAGTTGAGCTGAGTAACATTTGTATTAATTTCCAAATGTACCATATTTTTAAATAATGTTGCTGAGGGGCAGTATATGGTGGAGAAATTAGGGCGGGGATGCAGGGATGGATTTTTTTTTTAAGACACCAAAGATGGTGCTACAGAAATTATTGGTGGGTGATTTTGTGGGTGTGACTGGATAAATAAGAATGGAACGATTTGTGTGCAGTCCAATTCAGCTGGGTATTGTTGGCAATGAAGACGGTGAATATGATGAATGTTGTCAAAGACAAACAGGAAAATTATCTTTGTCACACAGATGAATGTACTGTTTTAGAGATACAGCAAGGAAACAGGCCCTTCTGCCCACCGGTTCCGCATCAACCAGCGACCCCGCACACTAACACTATCCTGCACACCCTAGGGTCAATTTACATTTATACCAAGCCAATTAACCGACAAACCTGTATGTCCTTGAAGTGTGGGAGGAAACCGAAGATCTTGGAGAAACCCCGTGCAGGTCACGAGGAGAAGGTACAAATTTCATACAAATGCCCATAGTCAGGATCGAACCCGGGTCTCTGGCGCTGTGAGGCAGCAACTCTACCGCTGTGCCACCGTGCCACCCTGCTGCTTGGGGGAAAAACATAGTGGATGAATTTACATGTGAAATTCCATGATTAATGCGTCTGCTTTGGTAAAGCAGAACTGCAAAGGATTTCGGAGAGCAACGGGAAGTGGGGCTGTTAGGCTGTTTTTTTTAGTTGAGGGATAATGATGGCAGATTAAAAGGTGAATTCCTTAGTTTCTATGACCTCCGCAGTAAATGTAGATGGGAAGTATTCATTTTAGATCTCGCCTACCAGAGCCTCAATATCCTTCATTATCCAGGATTCCCTAATCTTACCTGTGTTTCCTGCACTCTAATATGCTCCCACTTGCCAGACATCCTTCAACTGCTAACAGCCTCTCCCTGTCAACCTTTAAAAGTTTCTATCTAATATCATCATTTAATTTTAATTAAATGTTACTCCAATTTACTGATAGACCAATTCTACCTTTGTCAGTAACTATTTAAAAACTAACAGAATTATGATTACTAGTCCCTGGTTAAAATCATTTCTTAGATACATAGACTACAGGTGCAGGAGTAGGCCATTCGGCCCTTCGAGCCAGCACCACCATAGAATGTGATCATGGCTGATCATCCACAATCAGTACCCTGACCCTGCCTTCTCCCCATACTCCTTGATTCCGCTAGCTCTAAGAGCTCTATCTAACTGTTTTGAATACATCCAGTGAATCGGAGGCAGAGAATTCCACAAATTCACAACTCTGTGTGAAATTGTTTTTCCTCATCTCAGTTCTAAATGGCCTACCCCTTATTCTTAAACTGTGGCCCCTGGTTCTGGACTCCCCTAACATCGGGAACATGTTTCCTGCATCTAGCTATTTTTACGACACCTATCTGTGATGCCCCTTGGATTTTTGCCCTTCTAATTCCCATTAACATTTGGGGGGGGGGGGGCTACAGTACAGTTCCATCAAACGGATCACATAGAACAGTACAGTACAAATCAGGCTCTTCCGCCTGAAATGTCTTAAACTAATAATCTCTGCCTGCACACGATTCATGTTCCTCCATTCTTTGCATATCCTTGTTCTCATCTAAAAGCCTCAAATGCCACTATTGTATCTGCCTCCACCATCCCGGCAGCCGGGTGTGGTGATAGTAGATTGGGAGTGGTAGTTATTGGACAAGTTTACTTTTGTTATGAAGGAGTCATCATTCCTGTGAAGAAGAAACACAAGAATGGCACAGTTCGGGAACCTTGGATGATAAGAGCTGTTACAAATTTGGTCGGTTATGTCAATGGTTTCAATATGGCCAGCATCCTTGGCCTGGTGCATGTTGAATTAACTGTTATGAATCCAGGCATTCTAATCTTAATCTTTTCAAACTGATATCTGACTTAATATTTCACATTTTTCAGAAAAAAAGTCCATTTGAAGAAGATGAGAAATGGATTAGAAGTGAATGAAAGAATGCTGTTTCATGGTACAAGCAATGAGTTTGTGGAAGCGATATGTTCCCAGAATTTTGACTGGAGAATAAATGGAGCCCATGCTACAGTTTATGGAAAAGGTAAACCAGTAATGACGACTCTTCACAAGGAGTTGCATGTTCATGAAGAAAAAATTGCAGATTTTGATGAATTCTCTATTAGAAGAATTAGCACTAAATTGAAGTATGTATTGATTTTTGATGCAGGGTCTTACTTTGCTCGTGATTCTTTGTACGCCAGCCGTTACTGCCGTGCTGATAAGAAGTGTGAGGGAGCCTTGCAGACGCATCAGTGGAAACCACGATTCAAAACAATGTTTCTGGCTCGAGTTCTCGTGGGCGAATATGTTGCAGGAGACCCCAAATTTATACGGCCTCCTTCCAAAGATGGAGGTCTGGTGAACTTGTATGATAGCTGTGTGGACAACACATGGAATCCAAAGATTTTTGTAATATTTGATGCCAACCATATTTATCCAGAATATCTAATTAATTTCTGTTAAACAGAAATGAAGAAATTACTGCTCAAATTATCTAGGAAATTGAAATGGAAAAACACATTAAATGCTGTTTAACCATTTCCGTAAACATAGAGATTCATTTTTACTCTCTTGCATAATTGTATAATGAGTACAAGCGAGGTGGTCTTAACAGCTCATTTGCACTGGATAATATGCTCCCTGGGACTTTTCTCTCTGTAGATAAAGCATCTGCAAATGTCCTTGGCATGAACATGGAGCTCATTTGTATTTGTGGGAGTTAATGCACAGAATATCTGATGTTGATATCCAATCTGCACTTTAAAACCTGGAAATATTGAAGAAAAGATTCCTTGTAGTACGATGCTTGAGAGCGAAGGAGTCCTGCACTCCATGTGGTGATACCCTTCATTGCCTTATCCCCATATCTTTGCTGTCATGTGTCTTTTCTCTAGTCAGATAATCCCAATGCTGTCCCATTTCAGCATAGAGTAAGAGGGCTGCTTGAAGCCCAACTTCTTCCCATGCACCATGCCGCTCAGGGCTCGGTGGCCTTCCCTCTCCGAGTGAGCCGGGCCTGCAGCTGGGATACAGCTGTGGTTCTCTGGCCCCCCCAGGCTGCGGGCCAGCCTCCAGCGGCCCTCTTACCCATCGAGGTCCAGCACTGCTTCCTGTCGGCAGTCTGCTTACCGGCCCTCTGTCCAACTCCCTCCTCCCTCCACGGGGTGAGCAGGGGCCGGGGTCTGCGGCAACCTCTCCAGGCTGGTTCTCGTTACCGTAGCCGCAAGCCAGACCTGTTGGGCGTGGCTGTAAACGCGACCCATTGGGAAAGACCTTCTGCCGCGCAGTCCGTCGGGAGATGATCTGGTTATAGAAAAGGCACATGAAGACCAAAGATTTGGGCATTGCACTGTTATCTTTAGCTTATCATTTGTAAAGTTGCATATCAGATGTTCCATGAGGTTTTCATTTTGACAACACTATGTTTTCCTATTCTATATTGCTTATTGTTATCCATCTATTTTCTCCTAATGTAAGTATCTTCAAATGGGAACAATGCAGAACAGGCACTCAGACCTCATTAAAATAGATTGGTTACATTTGAACAGAAATTGGACTAATGTGGTATCATTGTAGAAAGTTTAAACAATTTTAATGTACTTGGAGACAATGATCGCAATAACAGAATTCCACTGAAAACTGATTCAGAGACAAGGGAGAAGATTTTTGTTTTTCGGTGAATGTGTGTCCAGTCACTGCGTAGGAACAGAGTTAGGAACAGGCTCTGTGTTTTGAAATAAGGGAAAGCATGAAATATGTGAGGTATAAGGGATGTAGAATATTACAGCTAAAAAAAATTATGGAAAAGAACAACAGATCAAAGGAAAAATTATTATTTTTGGAAGAGATTTAAAATTTGGATGAGAACGTACATGGCAAGATTAGTAGGTTCTTGATCGATTGGCCAGGTAAGCTGAGGAATGGTTGATACAGAATTTAATACAGAGAAATGTGAGGTGTTGCATTTTGGGAAGTGTAACATGGGAAGGGGCTATACAGTGAATGATAGGGCTCTGGGGAATGTTGTAGAGCAGAGGGATCTAGGAGTGCAGGTGCATGAAGCTGGAGTCGAAAGTAGATAGAGTGGTCAAAAAGGCTTTTGGCACATTGGCCTTCACCAGTCAGAGTATTGAGTATAGAAGTTGGGAGGTCATGTTGCAGTTGTATAAGATGTTGGTGAGGCCAAATTTAGAGTATTGTGTTCAGTTCTGGGCACCATGTTAGAGGAAAGATGTCAAGCTGGAGAGGGCACAGAGAAGATTTACAAGGATGTTGCCAGGACTAGAGGGTCTGCGCTACAGGGAGAGGTTGAGTAGGCCGGGACTCTATTCCTTGGAGCGCAGGAGGATGAGGGGTGATCTTCTAGAGGTGTATAAAATCATGAGAGGAATAGATCAGGTAGATGCACAGAGTAGGTGAATCAAGTACCAGAGGACATAGGTTTAAGGTGAAGGGGAAAAGATTTAATAGGAATCTGAGGGGTAACTTTTTCACACATAGGATGGTAGATGTAACAAGCTGCCAAAGGAGGTAGTTGAGGCAGGGACTATTTCACCTTTAAGAAACAGTTAGACAGGTACATGGGTAAGACAGGTTTGGAGGGATATTGGCCAAACGCGGGCAGGTGGGACTGGTGTGGACAGGTTGGGACGAAGGGCCTGTTTCCTCGCTGTATCACTCTATTACTAATAAATTCACAAGCCGATAGGTTAATGTAGATGAGAAAAGGTAAGGTAATACGGGAGTGCATTGAAATGCCCTCTGATATTTGGGATGCAAAAACATGCGTATTTCTTTGTACATATTTCAGATGTAAGAAATAAAAATTACAATCAAACTGGAAAAGGATTGTCATGCTGTCCAGTCCGAGAAAAGAACATTCTGGACCTTGTGTTGGGAAATGAGCTGGCCCACTGAGTTAGTCCAGCACTTTGTGTCTTTTTTTAAAGCAGAATCTTTTAATGTGTTCAAGACAGAGAATTTAGTCCAGCACAAGACATAGTCATTTGGCTCACCATATCCATGCCAGCCATGATACCAATCTAAACTAATCCCATCTGGCTGCACATGGTCAGTATCCTTCCATTCCCAACCTGTTCATCTGTCTGTCTAAATGCCCCTTAAACATTGCCTTCATATTCACTAGGGTCATAAGGCCAAAGAGCCTGTTTCCGTGCTGTATGATTATGACTATAAATTTCCCGTGGACATCTTGAAGTTGAGAAAGATGCAAGATGTGTCATTAGGTCATAAAGAATAGGAGTAGAATTAGGCCATTCGGCCCACCAAGTTACTATGCCAATCAATCATGACTGATCTATCCCCATCCTAACCCCATTTCTCCTGCCTTCTCCCCATAACCCCTGACACCTGTACTAATCAAGAATCTATCTCTGCCTTAAAAATATACATTGACTTAGGCTCCACAACCTTCTGTGGCAAATAATTCCACAGATTCACCACCCTCTGACTAAAGAAATTCCTCCTAATCTTCCTAAAGCAATGTCCTTTAATTATGAGGCTATGAACTCTAGTCCTAGACTCCCACTAATGGAAACATCCAGTCTATCCAAGCCTTTTGCTATTCGGTAAGTTTCAATGAGGTCCCCATCACCCTTCTAAACTCCAGCGAGTAGAGGCCCAGTGCGTCAAACGCTCATCATATGTTAACACACTCATTCTTGGAACCATTCTTGTAAACCTCATCTGGACCCTCTCCAGAGCCAATACATCCTCAGATATGGTGCCAAAAATTGTTCACAATACTCTAAATTCTAATCTAAAATTCTAAGCAAAAAAGCTTACTCGTATATCTCAAAAAAATTATCCCCACCCTGCCTCCCTCATTTTACGTCCAGGTCCAGTATCTGACATTTCCACTGGGAGAAATACCTATTATCCATGCCATGTATATACTTAAATGACAGCCAGATCAGCTGTGATCTTACTAAATGGCAGATCAAATTTGAAGCATTGAATGGTTTAATCCTGCTTTTGCTCCATATTTTCCTAACTCAGGAGCACAGAATTAAGATAATTAGGAAAATAAACAGGGGGTTGATTTAATCTAGGCTGTGATATCTGATGATTAAGAATACATTGCTTCAAAGAAAGATTGCAGAGACAGATACAGGAGACTACATCGATCCCAACACACCAATCATCCTGTATCCACAGATGCTGCCTGACCCACTGAGTTTCTCCAGCAGGAGCAGTCCAGCATGAGGAGAGGAGTGGATTATTGGGTCATGGACTCACACAGTACCGAAGCAGGCCCTTCAACCCACCACGACCATTCCAAACATTATGTACACACTTGGCGTGCAATCAACTATTTTTTGGCAATTCAAGTTCTCGCATAGTGAGAGTCTCAGACTCCACCATCCCCTCTGGTGAAAAACGTCCTCAGGCCCCCTCTAAGCTTCCTACACTCACTTTTAAACCACTCTCCTCTAGTTTTATAAACACTTCTGTGAGGAAATGTTTCTTAATGTCTCCACTCTCTATGCTGCTCATTATTTTGTGTGCTTCAATCATGTCTCCTCTCAGCTTCCTCGACTCTGAGAAAAGCAGATCCAGTGTGTCGAGTCTCCCATAACTGAAACAGTTCATCCCAGGTATCATCCTGGTGAATCTCTCCTGCACCCTATTCAGTGAATTCACAACCTTCCTAAACTGACAGCCAGATCTTCACATAATTCTTCAGTGTTACCTAACCAAAGTTTTATAAAGGTGTACCATGATCTCAATGCTCTATGCGCTAATGAAGGCCAGCATATTATATGGTTTTCTATCACACCATATCTACATCTTGTGCCATCTTTAGGAATATATGGATGTGCACCAAGATCGGATCCTCAGTACTCCTAGAGTGTTACACTACCATTTAGTGTATATGTCCTATCCCTATTTGACTTCCCAAAATGCATCATCTCACACTTTCCAGGATTAAATTCCATCTACCAATGTTCTGTCCACCTTTCCATCTGCTGATAATTTTTTGATGATATATCTTATGAACATCACAAGACTAGGATATGAATGGTTGGGCTTATGCAGTGAAGTAACTCAACAGCACCCTCTTAAGTACAATGTAAGTATAAGCAAACAAGGCTAATTTTGCCAATAGCACCCATATTCTAAGGAAAGAATTTTCAAAAATTATATGTGATTATTCTTTATTTTATGGATTGCTGCACAGTGCATGAGAGAATGCCACAATAGTTAACTTAATGATGAATTGTGGGACATGAAGAAACTATTTGGTGAATTTTAAGTTTAGTTTATTGTCATGTGTACTGAGATACAGTGAAACGCTTTTGTCGCGTGCTAACCAGTCAGCAGAAAGACAATACATGATTACAATTGAGCTATCGACAGTGCACAAATACATGATAAAGTGAATAACGTTTAGTGTAAGATAAAGCCAGTAAAGTCCGATTAAAGATAGTCCGAGGGTCTCTGAAGCAGTAGATAGGATGAAAGGATGGCTCAGTTGCCTGATGACAGCTAGGAAGAAACTATCCCTGAATCTGGTGGTGTGCGTTTTCACACTTTATGCCTTGAATGTCAATGGAAGAGAGGTTGGTTTGTGTGGTTTGTGGTCTCAGCTGCGTTTGCAATTCTCTTCAATTTCTTGCGCTCTTGGATGGAGCTGCTCCCAAACCATGCTGAGATGCATCCCGATAAAATGCTTTCTACGGCGCATCTGCAGAAATTGGTGTGAGTTGTTGGGGGCATGCCAAATTTCCTAAGCCTTCTAATGAAGTAGAGGCATTGGTGTGCTTTCTTGGACGTAGCTTCAATATGGGTGGTCCTGTAGAAGCTGTTGGTGATATTTACAACCAGGAATTTGAAGTTTTCAACCATCTACTTCGGCGCCATCATTGCAAACCGTGGTTTGTGTGCCGCCTTCCTGAAGTTGATCAGTATCTCCTTTGTCTTGCTGACATTAAGAAAAAGATTATTGTCTCAATCTCCTTCCTGTACACCGATTAATCTTTATTTGATATCCGGCCCACAATAGCGGGGTTGTCTGCGAATTTGTAATTTGTACGTTTGCCCAATGCACTAAAGAAAGTTAATGAACCGAGTGAGATGAGGTCCAAGCCCAATGTTCCTTAAATTGGCAACACAGATCAAGAGGGTGGTGAAGAAAGCAAACGGCATGCTTACCTTTATAAATTGGATCATAGAATATAAGAGTTTGGATATTATGTTGCAATGTTACAAAGCATTTATTGGGCTGCACTTGGAGTGTTGTGTGCATTTATGGTCACCACACTGTGGGATGGGTGTGGTTACAACAGAGAGAGTGCATAGTGGATTCAGTCAGAAAGCAACAAGGACACTCCATTTATCATTCCTTGGCCCAGTTTCTCAACTGATCTAGATCTTCTTGTAAGATTTACTGGGATGTTGCCTGATTAGAGGAGTTTGGTGATGGGGAGAAATTGGCTACACTGGACTTATTTTCTATGGAGCAGAGAAGGATGAGGGGTTTTAAAAGTTTGTTTTGGAGATTTCTTCAGCTTTTCTATGTGGGGGAGGGGGGTAGGGTAAGGGGGAAACCGTTTCCCAGTCACTTCCTGGCGAGGACGCGACTATTCTCTGAGTCGCGTCCTCGCTCCCCTCCTCGCGGCCTACCACCTGGATTGGAACGGCCTTTCCTGCCGGGGACCCGGCCCAAAGCTTCAGCAGCGGCGGCGCAGCGCTGGATACATCGCGGAGCGGGCGATTGCTTACCTGGATCGCCGTTTGAAGCTCCGGAGTGTTGGGTCTGCTGCTTTAACATCGCGGAGCTGTGGTTCGTAGAGTTTCCAGCGCGGGCAGCGCTGACTTCAACATCGCGGAGTCCTGGGATCCCTTTGCCGAGGGCCGCCAGCGTTGAATCTCCGCCCAGCGCGGCCTGTGGACTTCGGGGGCCGCGGACTCAGGTAGGAGGTGGCCGATTCGGATGTCCAAGTCGTTAAGGATGTCCTCCAGTCCCGACGTCGGACTTCCATCACCCTGGCGAGCGGTCCTGAACATCGGGCCGCCCGTAGCAGCGACAGCAGGGGGTTCGGGAGCCCCCCGACCAGGGGAGGACAACGGAGGAGGATGACTGAATTTTGGAGCCTTCCCTCATAGTGGGAAACTTTGATCCTGCTGTGTGGGGATGTCTGTGTTACAGACTATCGTGTTCTATGCTCTTTATTATTCGTATGGCGACCACACATTTCACTGTACCAATTGGTACATGTGACAAATAAATGTATCTTGTATCTTGAGGTAGTAGTTTAAGGTGAAAGGATGGAATTTTAAAGGGATCTGAGGAGTGTGTTTTTACAGAGAGAGTGTATCTGGAGTGTGCTGCCAGAGAAAGTGGTGGAATCCGATACAATCACTATGTTTAAGAGGCTTGTAGGTAGAAGCATTAGTATATGGTCCTAATGTCGGTAAATAGGATTCCTGTGGATGGGCAAAATGATCGGCATGTACATAGTAAGCCAAAAGGCTTATTTCTGTGCTGCATGACTCTTACTCTATTTGATCTTGCATTCATGCTGTTAAGCTTTAGGACTACAGGCTTTGGTCAAATACAATCCTGTTGCTGATCACTTGCATCATCTCAAACAGACCGAATTTGGAGTTTACAACAAGATCTCGATCAGTTGAGAAACTGGGCCAAGGAATGATAATGTGAAGTGTTGCACTTTGGTTCGTCAAACGAGTGCAGTGAACATAGAGCCCTGGAGTGTCCTGCAGAACAGAGATCGAGGAGTACTGGTGCACGGTTCGCTACAAGTGGAAGGAAGAAATTCCAGATGCTGGTTTACACCGAAGATAGATGCAAAATGCTGGAGGCATCAACATGCTGAGACAGGCAACATCTCAGGAGATAAGGAACGAGTGACCTGAACCCGTGATGTTTGGGGTGACTCCAAACATCACCCATTCCTTCATTCCAGAGATGCTGCCTGTCCCACAGAGTTACTCCAGCATTTTGTATCTATCTTTAAAAGTGGTGTCAGATGGACAGGGTGATGAGGAAGGCATTTGGCATGCATGCCTTCATTGGGGACGGTATTGAGTACGAAAGCTAGGACATCAAGGCATTGGTGAGACCACATTTGGAGCACGATGTGCAGTTCTGGTTACCCAGCTACAGAAAGGATGCTATTAAGATACCAGAAGGTACACAAAAATGCTGGAGAAACTCAGCGGGTGCAGCAGCATCTATGGAGCGAAGGAAATAGGTAACGTTTCGGGCCGAAACCCTTCTTCAGACTGATAAGTTCCTTCGCTCCATAGATGCTGCTGCACCCGCTGAGTTTCTCCAGCATTTTTGTGTACCTTCGATTTTCCAGCATCTGCAGTTCCTTCTTTAACACTATTAAGATACCACATGGTCGGCATGGACAGACCGGACAAGGGCCTGTTTCCGTGCTAAACAGCTGTATGACTGTGGCCGTAACTGCAGCGATTCAAGGCGACAACTCACTGCCCTTTTCCCAAGGCCGACTAGAAATGGCTACAAATGCTGGCCTCGATCCCCGGAAACTTATCTTTAAAAGTTTGTAAAACGAAATGAATAACCTTCAGAATAAAAGGGAGCTGCCGGTGACGAGACAGGTCGTTCTTTATCCGCGTCGCGGCTCTTAGATTGAAGGGTTCGTGACCCACAGGTGCTGCCCGATTCTTGAGTTCTCCACAATCCCAGCACCTGTGTCTCAGTGCGTGTGTGGGCGGCGGTTCCCGCGTCCCAGCCCCAGTCCCAGCTCCAGCGGGCCAGGGACGGGCAGTGGCTCCGCCCCGCTGACCGGGAGGGCGGGTCCCGGATCTCCCCATCCGCCTCCCGGAGACTGGGTCCCGGCTGAGGCACCGACAGCCCCGGGGCTTTGGGACTGGGAACTTGTCGAAACTTTGTGCCGAGTCCGGGAGTTGAGCGGCTCCGTGGTTCGGCTGGCGGTGACCCGGGACCGGAGCTCCTGATGCCGGGGCTCAGCAACGGGATATTTGGTGAGACTTTAAACTGTGGCCGCGGTTTGATCGGCGAGTCCATTTCAAGAACAAACTCGGCTGATGTTCGGACATAATTATTCACCGTTTCGTTTGAGACTTATATTGAGGAAAGAAGTTGATGTGTTTGGGATAAGTTTACAACTTACAACAACAACAATTTGTTGATACCATTGACTGTGCGTGTCACCTGCCCACTCGCTGCCGTTCCTCCCCTCCCACCTGCCCGCTCGCTGCCCCGCTCCAGTTTGTATCACCATCTGGGGAGTAAACAGGGATGGTACATCATGGACACTTTGTGAATAGGTCATTCTGTGTCGGGAGTTTTCCCTGCTGATTTTGGATTAGAGCGAGACATTTTCCTTGTTTCCGGTCAGTTTACCTTTTGTTCCTTTAGTTTCGTTTTTTGTGTGGGCAGGGTGTCTCATTTGTGACTTCTGAAACTTCACACACGAGATGTGAACTGAATTTCCGTGGTTAGATCAGCTCCCAATTGTCCTTGGATCAATACGTTTCCTGGATCACCCAGTTACAGCGCAGGTAGCGGTGTGCAGATCGAGTGGAATATGATGCTCGTCACACTTTGGTTTTTAAAAAAAAACTGGAATGGCGGAGTTATGCAGTGTGGAAACGGGCCCTTCGACCCAACTTGCCCACACAGGCCAACATGTCCCAGCTACACTAATCCCATCTGTCCGCATTTGGTCCATATCCTTCCAAACCTGTCCTATCCATGTACCTGTCTAACTTTTTCTTAAATGTTAGGATAGTCCCTGCAACCAAGACATTTGGTAGATTTTCCCATCTCCACCTCTTTCCGCCTTCCGCAGAATTTCCCCATCTCCACCCCTTTCCGCCTTTCACAGAGACAGTTCCCTCCGCAACTCCCTGGTTAACTCATCCCTTCCCACCCAACCCACCTCCGCCCTGGTACCTTCTCCTGCAACCGCAGAATATGCAACACCTGTCACTATACCTCATCCCTCGACTCTATCCAGGGACCCCCACAGTCCTTTCAGGTTAGGTAGAGATTCACTTACATCTCCTCCCATCTCACCTGTAACCGTTGTTCACAATGTGGAGACCAAACGCAGACTGGCCGATTGTTTCGGGGAACACCTTTGCTCAGCCCGCGTGAACCAACATGATCTCCCGGTTGCTGGACACTTTAATTCTCCTTCCCATTCCTACACAGATCTTTCGGTCCTCGGTCTCCTCCATGTCAGAGTGAGGCTAAACGCAAATTGGAGGAACAGCATCTCCTATTTCGCTTGGGCAGCTTACAGCCCAGTGGTATGAATGTTGATTTCTCTCACTTCAGGTAGCCCCGGCATTCCCTCTCTCTCTCTATCCCTCCCCCATCCAAGTCACACTAGCTTCTCATTTTCACCCTACAAACAGCTAACAATAGCCTGTTTCTTTTATCATCGTTACTTTTTTGCATATCTTTAATTCATTGCTCTTTATCTCTCCACATCACCATCTATATCTCTCGTTTCCCTTATCCCTAACCAGTCTGAAGAAGGGTCTCGACCCAAAACATCACCCATTCCTTCACTTCAGAGATGCTGCCTGTCCTACTGAGTTACTCCAGCTTTTTGTGTCTATCTTCGGTTTAAACCTGCACCTGCAGTTCTTTCTTATACAATTGGTAGTTTGGAGTTTGTAATGTTCAGGAGCCTGGTGGTTGTTGGAAATAAGCTGTTCCTGAACAGAGGTCAGAGTTTTCAGACTTCTATACCTTCTATATGTCCAGGGTGGCGAGGGTCCTTGATGATGGTGGCTGCCTTCTTGTGGCAGTGCCTACTGTAGATCCCTTTGATGGTGGGACCTGTAATGGTGTCCACCATTACAGTGTCCACCACTTTTTGTAATCTCCTTTGCTCCTGGTCATTTAAATTGTCAAACCAGGCCATGATGAAACCAGTCAATATTCTCTCTACCATATATCAATAGAAGTTCAAGAGAGTATTCATTTCATACTAAATCTTTTAAATCTTCTGAGGAAGTTGAGGCGTTGATGGGCTTTCATTATGATTGGTTCTATGTGCCAGATCCAGTCCCATCTTCAGAGATGTGCATGCCCAGCAATTAGATTGTTGACTCTTCACCACTGACCTTTTTGATGAAGGCAGATTTGTGGATATTTGGCCCTTTCTCTTCTGAAGTCAGTAATCAGCTCTTTGGAGATAGACACAAAATGTTGGTGTAAAATGCTCTTTTACTTTTCTAGTTCAATCGCTATGATTACTTTAAGAACCCATCGTAACACTGCTCTCCCCACACTGATGATCGTGGTCAACATCGAGATAACAGCTAAACAAAGAAGGTGGCTTAACAATTTGCTAGCTGCTTGCTGTTAATTTGCTTGGATCCTCAGAGCTCACCACATGACTCGGCTGTAGTTGCTTGTGGTGCTTTTTAAGCATCGTTTTTTATGCTTCTTTATTGTTTCCTGAACGTTGTGGCTGCAGTTTTCTTTCCGTGGTCTACAATCTGCTGCTCTTTCTGCTTTTGCAGGTCCTTTGCCTCTCTTCCAAAGAACTGCATCATAGTTTTCATGGGCTCCTCTGTGTAAATCGCTGACTCTACTGATTGCCGTGTTCAGATGCAGAAAGATATTTATTTAAGCTACGATCCAAACGTTAAATTGAATAGAATTTTAAAAATAAACTTTAAATCGGGTTAGAAAAGTTATAAAATATCCGACATTAATATAGTGTGAGGAGAAAGTGTTTTGCAACATACTAGTAGCAAACAGAAATGTTGGGAAATAATGTTGGTTGGAATTAATTGGAACAAAAAATATTACTGAGAAATTTGAAATGGACAAATTATAGACCAGGACATTTTATGAAATGAGGCAATTTGGCGTGTCATGTCTGTCTGGTCAAAAAAGAAAAAAATGACCTGATCGATCACTTGCAATGTTCTCTAAACATTTCACGATAAACAGTTGAGCCATGGGGAATGTAGCCCAAAGAAGGACCTCGGAGTACAAGTACATAGTTCCCTGAAAGTGGCATCACAGATTGACGAGGCGGTGAAGAAGGCTTTTGGCACGCTGGCCTTCATCAGTCAGGGCACTGAGCATAGAAGTTGGGATGTTTTGTTGGTGTTAGTATTGGTATTAGTTTATTGTCTAATGTGAAAAAAAACTTGTTTTGGTTGCTGTCCAGAATATAAAAAAGATCCATACATGACCACAATCAGAAGCCATATGTGAGTAAAAGGTGGTGCAAAGGGCAGCAGATTGCAGAATATAGTATTATAGCTGTGGAGAAAAAGCTGCAAGACCCACAATGCGGTAGGTGGTGGGATCAGGAATGCATTCCTTAGCTTGTAAGTTCATTCAAGAGTCTGATAACAGTGGGGAAAGAGTTGTTCTGGCAGTACATCCCGACTACGGGTGCTGTCTGTACGGAGTTTGTACGTTCTCCCCGTGACCTGCATGGGTTTTCCCCAAGATCTTCGGTTTCCTCCCACACGCCAAAGACGTACAGGTTTGTATGTTAACTGGCTTGGTAAATGTAAAATTTGTCCCTGGTGTGTGTGTAGGATAGTGTTAATGTGCGGGGATCACTCGTCGGCGCGGACCCGGTGGGCCGAAGGGCCTGTTTCTGCGCTGTATCTCTAAACTGAAGGGGAATGAATGATCCTTGATTATGTTGGCTGGTTTCTGGAGCAGTGTGAAGTGAAGATAGAGTCGAGGGGGAGAATGGAGGGGTGGAGGGCTTGGTGATTGAGGCTGGTTTGAAACAATGCTCTGCAAATTTTCTCAGTCTTGGCAGAGTGTTTGCCAAACCAAGCTGTGATGTACTCTGATAGCATGCATGTATAGAAGAAATTGGTTAGAGTAATTTGAGACATGTGAATTTCCTTTGTCTTCTGAGAGGCGTTGGTGTGCTTTCTTGTCGATATCATATCTGCACTAGGACAATTTGTTGCCTATATTTACACTTAGGATCTTGAAGCCCTCGACCATTATCACTTTAGCACCACTTGCACTCTGCCCCATTTCCTGAAGTCATGAACCAACTCCTCCATTTTGTTGACATTGAGGGCAAGGGTGTTGTTTTGACACCATGATATTAATCTCTATATCTCCTTCCAGTATTCTGTCTCATCATTATTTGAGATCCGGCCCGCAACAGTGATATGTAGGAAGTCAAGTCAAGTCAAGTGAGTTTATTGTCATGTGTCCCTGGTAGGACAATGAAATTCTTGCTTTGCTTGAGCACAACAGAACATAGTAGGCATTTACTACAAGGCATTCTATAAATATATACACAATGGTCAATATACTGATAAAGTGCAAATAACAGTATTGGCTAGTAAAGTTCAGTGTTATGTCCGAGCCAGGTTTAATAGCCTGATGGCTATGGGGAAGTAGCTGTTCCTGAACCTGGTCGTTGCAGTCTTCAGGCTCCTGTACCTTCTACCTGAAGGTAGTAGGGAGATGAGTGTGTGGCCAGGATGGTGTGGGTCCTTGATGATGCTGCCAGCCTTTTTGAGGCAGCGACTGTGATAGACCCCTCGATGGAAGGGAGGTCAGAGCCGATGATGGACTGGGCAGTGTTTACTACTTTTTGTAGTCTTTTCCTCTCCAGGGCACTCAAGTTGCCAAACCAAGCCACGATGCAACCGGTCAGCATGCTCTCTACTGTGCACCTGTAGAAGTTAGAGAGAGTCCTCCTTGACAAACCGACTCTCCGTAATCTTCTCAGGAAGTAGAGGCGCTGATGTGCTTTTCATGTGATGTGTAAACCAGGAACTGCAGTTGCTGGTTTACACCGAAGATAGACACAAAATGCTGGAGTAACTCAGCGGGACAGGCAACATCTCTGGAGAGAAGGAATGGGTAATGTTTCGGGTCAAGACCTTCAGACTACTTTTCCACTACAGTGATGTCACTTGTAAACTTGTAAATGGTGGTTGACCAGAATTTGGCCACATAGCGTAGAGAGAGTATAGTAAGGGGCTGAGAACACAGCCTTGCAGGGCACTGGTGTTGAGATAGTGAGGATGTTTTATCACCTATCCTTACTGATTGCATTCTATGGACCAGGAAGTCAAGGGTCCAGTTGCAGAGGGGGATCGCTGACTCCTAAGTCCAGAAGGTTGGAGATAAGTTTGTATGGGATTATGGTGTTGAAGCTGGGGCTATAGTCAATAAATATGTCAGTGTTATTTGTAAACAAAGTTGGAATAAACGTGTTATAATTTTGGTTGGAAGCAATGGAATACACCAGGTGTCCAAGTTTCATGATGACCAGAAAAGGTTGGAAAGACAGAAAAATCTGTAAATGCTGAAAACTGAACCGAAAGCAGAAAAGCTGGAAGAACTCTGCCAGTCAAGTGCATCTGTGGAAAGAGAAAGCAGTTAACATTTCAAATAAGAAATCCTTCCACAGAACTTTGAACTCAGAACTGGGAGGCATATTGTGAACGACTCAGCAAGTTATACACTGAAGCGGGCTATTTGGTTTATTGTTTATTGTCGAGTTTGTTGTCGTACGTATGGGTACAGTGAAGTACGGAAACAATGAACATTTTGTTTGCAGCAGCATTGAAGGCACATGGACTCTGATAGTACAGAAAAGCATCCATAAAATCCTGCAAGAGTAGAAAGAGAAAAAAAACTGCAAAAAAAGAGACATTTGTGCAAAACATGACAATTAGGAAAGAAACAAGTCCATAGTAGCGCACGGGGTAAAGAAGACCTATGTTGCGTTTACTTTCATCGGTCAGGATATTGAGTTTGCGTCAAGAAGCCATGTTGCAGCTTTATAGGAATTTTGTGAGGTCTCATTTGGAACAGTGTTGCTGTTCTGGTCGACCCCATTACAGGAAGGATGTGGAGGCTTTGGAGGGGGTGCAGAAGAGGTTTACCAGGTTGCTGCCTGGATTGGAGGGTATTAGCTATAAGGAGAGGTTGGACAAATTTGGATTGTTTTTTCTGGAATGTCAGAGGCTGACGGGAGACCTAAAAGAAGTTTTTAAAATTATAACACCAAAATCCTTCTTTACATCAGTGCTGTTAAGGGTCATTCCATTAATTGTATATTTTCCCCTTACATTTTGACCTCCCAAAGTGAAACACCTTGCACTTACTCAGATTGAATTCCATCTATCTTTACACTGCCCACTTCTGTAGCTGATCGAGATCCCGCTGTATACTTTGAAAGCCGCCATATACACAGACAGCCTTTCTAACAGTCCAGGACCACAGCAATTTTGACATCATCTGCAAACTTACTAACGAACACGTCAACATTTATATCCAAGTCATTTATGTAAATCAAAAACACCAGAGGTCCCTGCACAGAACTTTACAAGTTTCCAGCCTGAATATTGTCCTTCTACCACAGTGGGATATTATCCTTATTCCATCTGTAAGACCTCTTTGCATTTCAGATTGTTTCATTAATTTAACATTTAGTTTTCAGTTTATTTATTAAAGTCGTTGCATTTATTATGCACAATTATGGTGAGATACAGGTACAATGAAAATTTTGCTTGCAGTGAAATCGCAGGCACACCGACTCAGACTAACACAAAATAGAATTATATATAAATTAAATGTAAACTACACCTATATTCTACAAGATAATTACAAGAAAAAGATCCTGCAATAGTTTAGTTTATTAATGAAATAAGCAGGTTTCTAAAATCTGTGCTTTCCTTTCCCAGGTATACAGGAGAATTAAAGAGCCTACAATTGAGAGAAAGAGTAAAACAACGAGAGTTGATGCAGCCTTCTCCTGAACCATGGCAGCTGCTGACCAAGTGTTTTTGGCAGAGATAACAACTGAAGATGAAGATGGTGTTTCAGGGGCCGAGATCCATGGATCTGGATCCACACAACTGGATCTGACAACAAAAGTTAAAGAATTTTTCCTGATCTGTGACCGAGAATGTAAAGGATTTATTAACCGGAGAGATCTGGAGGTAGGGTCCGCGTGGGGGTTTGTATGAGGGTCCGTAAGCTTGAGAATTTAAAAAAAAAACAGCGTCCAAATGTAAACTTTAAATATTTTGGCGACTCCTTGTCTTGGCTGCCATTGTCAGTCAGGAGAAGGAGAATTCCAAGGGCAACAACAAAGTGGCTCTCATTATTTCTCCTGGTCGGCTCATTTGTCCCATCTCTACTAAGGAGGGACCACCTCTGATTTCAGTGTGCCAATCTGCCAGTTGTATGCAGGGTCTCAACTCAAAACATCCACATTTCCCTCCCAGAGATGATGCCCGATCCATTGAGTTCCACCAGCAGATTGTTTGTTTTGTTTTTGCATCTTTAATATTTCATTGAATAATAAGGTGCCAAAGGAAACCATCTTTAGCATGAGAAGAGCAACTATCCTCCCTAGTCTCACTGCCTCCTTCCAGACAAAGAAGACACAGTTCCCTAGTCCTCTCCTTTCAGCCACTAGCTTCTACATCTAGCACATCATCCATCCCTTGTCAGTTCCATCAGCTACGGCAACATCCCATCACTGGTCACATCTTATTCTCCCCACTCCTTTGCTTTCCTTAGGGACCACCCCATCCATGAGTCGCCCCTCCCCACCCACTCCACCCTGACCCCAGACACGTTCCCCTTTAACCACAGCAAATGCAACACTTGTTCTTGCATCTCCTCCTGCACTGAGGGACACTGAGGAAATTCAACTCGTCCCCAATGCCTCTTACAAGCTTCTGCAGAAGCATACTGTCGGGTTGCATCACAGGTTGCTTTGGAAACCGCTCTGCCCAAGACTGCAAGAAATTGCAGAGTTATGGATGTAGCCCGGTCCATCACACAGACCAAATTCCCACCATTGACTCCGTCTATTCTTCCGCTGCATTGGAAAAGCAGTCAACATAATCAAAGACTTGTCCCACCGCGGACATTCCTTCTTCTCCCTACTCCCAACCAGAAGGTACAGAAGCTTGAAAACATACACCATCAGACTCAGTAACAACTATTTCCTCTCTGGTATCAGACTTCTGAATGGTTCTTCCATGAATACTGTCATTATGACATAGGACTGTGTCTATGCAACTGATGCGCTACAATGCTGAGAACTGTATTCTGCGCTCTGTATCTTCCCTTTGCTCTACCTATTATACTTGAGTTTGACGATTGTAGTTATGCATATTACATATTATCTGATCTAATTGGATAGCGTGCAAAACAAAGTTTGTCACTGTATCTCGGTACATGGGACAATAATAAATCTGAACCTAATGTACCATCAAGAGACCTAAATTCCTGATGAGGCAAAGATTCACATGCAATCTCCTCCAACCTCATCACTCCATTTGGTGCTCTCGATGCCTCCTCTTCTACATCGGTGAGACAAAGTGCAGACGAGGTGACGGATTTGCAGAACACCCAGGTTTGGTCCGGGTCTATCCCAGCTCCCAGTTGCATACCATTTCCAATCCACTTCCCATTCCCCTTCAAATTCCCACCCTGACCAATGCCATAGTGAGGCCAAATGCAAACTCAAGGATGAACACCTCAAATTCTGCCTGGATAGTGTACACCCAATAATGTAACCAAAAGTTGGAAAATTCATTGTTCATAACATTGGGTGTAGTCATCTTTCTATGAAGGCTGTTGCTATCTTTGTTATTTTCATGCTTTCTTTCCACATGTTAAATACTTTTCACGCCCATTCTGCTGACCTGAAATCATTTAATCTCCACATAAATTGCCTGATCTGCTCATTTTTTTTCTGTTTTGTTTGAACTTCTTTTATTTATAAGGCTATCTGTCCATGCACATAACTGTCCTAATCCATCCAAATCTGGATAATTTTTCTTTTTTGTTTTGGCCTCTTTTTTCCCTGATGCTCTGTGATATTCGCAAATGCCCTTATGCATACTGTGCATCTGTATTTGGGTCGGTAATGGGACCGATGCTGCAAGGACTGAGCTGGAATAAAGTTCTCATTTTCCCAGCACCTTCAAGAAGAGTTGCCTCTCGGCCCAGAGGAGTTGCAGAGCGTGTTTGATGCACTGGATACAGACGGGAACGGGAAGCTTACCTTGGAGGAATTTACCACGGGCTTTAGTGAGTGACAAAATAATTTTAATTTTCACTTATTAAACAGGTATACTTTGGCTACAAGGAGGAGAAAATTTAACATGGGTTTTTAGACAATATGACCTGGACCTTACTGTTTGGTAGGAATGGACTACTGGGCTGATTTTGAGAAAAATATGCTAAAGACAGAGGAATTACTAATACAAATAATTATTAATTTATATAGAGATCAGTAATCTTGTATACAAACAATTGAAGGCACGTTTATCTTTGTTCATTTGGAATTATAAAGAAGCAAACCATTCTCCAATGATACGGAGAGCATTACTATAAAGCTTTTGAAGCTATCTTCAAGAACCCCCTCGACTATGCTACTCCTCCCACAATGTCTGACCAACACGTAACACACCGTCGCCCAAGACGTGACGGGCCATAGCCCAACACGTGACACACCTTCACCCAACACGTTACATCCGGCACCATCTTGAATGCTACGGGTTTATTTTAATGCAATAAAAAGTATATTTTAATGCTACACATTTATGCCAGTTTATTGTGGATTTTTGTTTGGTAAGATGCCAATTAGTTTGTCTGGAACTTTCAGAAATTGTCACTTGTGATTACTCGCCCAGTTTGTATCCAGATTGCAAAAATGCTTGATGCGTGAAGACTAAAGTAAACAGAAATACATTTTTATAAACCTCCGATGACCTGTTTGAATGGAGTATGGATTTATTCTGCACCTAAACTGAGTGGAATTGCACTGAAAGAATACTGAGCTACTGCTGACATATAACAGATCAAAATGCAATATAATTTTTTTTTAAATCTGATTTCTAAATCCTGGAACTTTTCGGCCTTCAGGTCAATTTCTGTTTAAAGAAAAGATACTCATGGACAAGGTAAATCCCAGCCGGGATCAAAGTGAAGGGCTGAGTTGGGATGGATCAGACAGACAGTCGGCAGTGATGGAGAAGGAAGAAGAATGCTGCTTTCACACGCTGATGGACAAGTTGGGAGCAAAGAACGTCTTTATAGAGTAAGCAGAATATTAGCAACATGTGAGATGACATGGAGACACAAGTAACTGCAGATGTTGGAATCTTGAGCAAAGGACAAAGTGCTGGAGGAACTTTGTTCTGATCTGAAATGTTGTCTGTCCGTTCACTCCCCGATGTTGCCTTCTCTGCAGAGTTCCTCCAGCACATCCATAAGGCCTCTGATTTTCTTGTTTCCAATTCCCCGATCCTTGGTCTCAATAGGCTTTCCTGATGTGGGATGCAGGTGTGAAGGAATCGTACAGCATTTGTACCATGAAGGTATCAGCCCTGACATCTCCATCACACCACAGGATGGTCAGTGGGTCCTCTGCCTCTTCCTGGAGCAGAGACCCAACCAGCTCCTCTCCATGGACACCTCATTCACGTGGCTGAACTTGTCTTCACATCGAACATCAACTTTGCATCACTTCTTTCAGATCAAGGTGTAGCTGTGGGTCACATGGACTCAAGCTGTGCTTGTCTTTCTGTGGGATATGTGGAACGATCTTAGTTTCATTCCTACTCGGGCACTCAACTTTTTTTTCCAGTTAATGGCTGCATGGGTGTTGCTTCCCTGCGCTCAGGCAGAATTAAATGTCATTGCTTTTGCTGCCCTACCAAACCCTCACCTTAACACAGTCAATCTTTGACTGCTCATTCTTTTGCTGGTCTCTCTGTCTACATCTCAGGGGATAAACTGGCTACTGACATCCATTGTAAGCCTGCCGACCACACCACGATTCTCCATCCTACTTGCCTGCTTTGAGAACTATTCCATTCTTCCAGTTATTCTCTGTCTGTCATATTTGCTCCAATTATGACACTTTCCATACAAGTGTATCTGAAGTGTCTTCCTGCTTCCTGAACCACCTCACCTTAAACCAATATCCTCTGGTTCTTGATTCGCCAACTGGGCAAGAGACTATGCATCTACCCGATCTATTCCTCTCATGATTTTGTACACCTCTACAATATCATCCTCCTGCGCTCCTAGGAATAGTCCTAGCCTGCTCAACCTCTCCCTATGGCTCAGGCCCTCGAGTCCTGGCAACATGCTCGTAAATCTTTGCACCCTTTCCAGCTTGAAAACATCTTTCCTATAACATGGTGCCGGAAACTGAACACAATACTCCAAATGCGACCTCACCAGCATTTTATACAACTGCAACATGACCTGCTAATTTCTATACTCAATACAACTGCAACATGACCTTCCAACTATACACAACAGATAATTCTCTGCACTTTCTGCCACATTCAAAGAGATTCCATCAGTAGATGTGTCTTTCCCTTCCCCAACATCCCTGATGTGTGGGAGATAATCAGCAAGTCAGACTGCTTTGGTGGGAAGAGAAACCGAGTTAATGTTTCAGTTCAAAGACTCTTTGTCAGAACTGGAAAGGAGACAAAAAAAAGGCTTATTAAGCTGCTGGGGACAAGGAGGGAACATCTCGGGGTAAAACCAGGGACCATGGAGATAAGCAGTGAACAAGGTTTCCTTGCAAGTGCAGGCAATGTGAAGTCCATTCACTTTGTCTCTTCCTACCATTCAGGGACCCGAGCACTCCTTCCAGTCATTCATTTCTGGCAGTCTGTCACCTGGTGTATCACCCTGGCTGGCCTTGCACATCGTTGCAAAAGACTGGGCATGGGGCAGATATCAAATGCAATTAATTCTCTGTTTTTCAGTCAGGAGGAAGTGCAAAGACTTTGGTCACAACTTCAGAAAGATGAACCACATTTGATCAGCAATTTTGAAGCATTTCTCACCCAGATTTTCACCCAGATGCAAAAGGCAAGCAAGGAAAAAAAGATAATGGAGTTTGCTTTAAGAAGGTTTGTTTACATTATCATTTTCCTTTTAGCAATTAATAGACAGTATTAAAAAAATGAAAAGATGCGTGAATGTTGTATCTAAAATTATTCTCCATATCACTCGTAAAACCCGAAACAATAAATGGGATGATTTTATATTTTAACCATGGAAATCGGATAATTCAACATGAACAGATGTCCCAAACTGTAGCCAGTCAGTGAAAGGTCAAGGTTGATGTGTGGGATACACAATATAAGTTAAATCCAGTTCCTTAAAGATGTTTTTTACTAAAGGCTCTAGAAAAAGTGCTGGCAAATTGTATTAGTCTAGACGGGTACTTGATGGTTGTCATAGACTTGTTGGGCCAAAGAGCCTGCTACGATGCTGCATGACTCTTGACTAATCAGATTCCAAGTCGCAGAACAAATACAACATGTATTGGAAAGTGAAAAACGGAAAGCTGGATATAAGAATAGCTGAAAAGCCACCTGACGCACTAACTCCCCTGTACGCTCCACTGATACTGCCCGATCTGCCGAAAGCTTCCAGCATCTTGTTTTCCTTTGATTTCAGGTAAATTCCAGCTGCTTGTCCTCAGTGATATAACCAATGCATCTATAAAATGTTACGGTCCACAAATCCAGCTGCACAGTGTCAATTTTTACCAGCTATCCAGGCCTGGGTATGTATATCCAGCGGATCCATGCCCAGGAAGGCGGAACAGTGAACTGGTGTCAGAATCACAATGGTAGCATCAACAGGGCGATAAATTCCCCAGAATTAGAGTCCCATGATTTGGACAGCTCCCAGCTTCTATTCCCCTTGATGCCGCTGGCAGAAGTCACTGAACGCATGTTAACAAATGTGCTTTGTTTTTTAATCTCGAACTCAATCTGCAAATCTGTTGGTTATTTGCAGGAAGGGGGCAGAAAATCTGGAAGAAATTGAACATCTGTACAGTGAAATGGAGCAACGGATTCAAATGGAAAAACTGGCCATGTTTAACAAAGTATGGGCTTTAAATAAATCTCCTTCTTTGTGAAATTGTATTTTGTTTAATCTATAGATTTGTCTTGTGGAGACTTTGCTTCAGAAGGTTTGTTGATGCTGTGCCGTGTCTCTCTATCGCTCAGGCCTCGGATTTGAACTTTCGATGTCAGAAACTAGAAGGAAAGCTGAAGATTAAAGAGCGAGAACAGGAAGAGCTCTCCCTCGACAACATGAGGGTAATGCTGGCAACTCGTTTCACTCTCATTTCACTTTGATTTTAAACTGTGTCCTTTGAATCCAAATTTCGCTCAGGGAAAATCATTTATGGATGTCTGTCATCCAATCCAAACGATGCGATCAGATCATCCTTTCATCTTCTGTATCAGGAGAATAAAACCCAAGGTTGTTCTACCCTAAGTTCACCCCCACCCCTGGGCCAGTGTGTGGCCCTGGCTCATCATCTCTGAAAGCCCAGTCTATGCTCCCTCCCAAAGGCTGGTCTATGGTCCCCACATTCTGGCAATCCTTCTCAGAATTTTTTTTGTCAATAAAACCAACTTCTCCTTCTAACTTTTATGAGAATTGGCCTGGAGTGCTCGCCCTTGGAGAAACAGGAAGTTTAGTAGTATTCTTTCAAGACAACAATCTGTCCCTCAATGTCAGCAAAGTGAAGGAGCTAGACATGGACTCTCAGGTTGTGAGGTGGAGGTCACGCCCCAGTCGGTATCAATGGGGCTGATGTGAAGATGGTCAAGAACTTCAACTTTAGTATCGCCAACAATTTGTCCTGGTCCAATCACATTGATGCTACGGCCAGAAAAGCACACCAACGCCTCTACTTCCTCAGAGGCCAAAGAAAATCTGCATCTTGAGTCTAATCTATCATTCAATAAGAACATGACTGAGTTCATCTTGACCACACCATTCCAATTCCCCCTAACTCTCTTACGATCAAATATCTGTCATCCATTTGCCAACTTTTAAAGATGCACCATCTTGGTTTGGCAATGGCTCTGCCAAAGCCTGCAAGAAATTGCAGTGTGACGTAATGCACTTTGGGCCACCATACAAACCCACCACCACTCCCTCCCCCACCCCCCTCCTCCAGCCGCCCCATTGACTCCATATACATTTCAAGTTGTCTTGAGGAAATGGTCAACATTCTCAACGACACTCATGCCCCTGTCATTCCCTCTTCTCTCCTCTCTCATTAGGCCGAAGATACAAAAGTTTGACAGCACCAAACTCAAGAGCAGCATCTTCCCCATTTTGTCTACTCATGGTAGACAGGGTGACGAAGGCTTTGGCACTTTGACCAATCAGTAAGGGCAATGAGTATGGAAGTTGGGATGTTATTTTGCAGTTGTAGACGATATTGGTGAATGAACACCTGGAGTATCGTGTTCATACCACCAGGGGCGCTACACGATTGGCAGCCCCGCCAACAGTCTTGTCTGTTTTTTTGTCTTTTTTATTTTTAGTGTGTGTTAAAAGTTTGTGTAAATGTTCTCCAGTTTGTTTTATGTGGGAGGAGGGGGGAGGGGAAACTTTTTTTCAGTTTCTTACCTTGCTGGAGATGTGATTGTTTTCCGGATCACATCTCCGGTCATTCTGCGGCCTACCATCGCTGGAACTGGAGGCCTGCTCGGACTGACTTTGAGTCCCACTGCGGGGCATCGACTTAACATTGGAGTCGATCCTTTACCTGGGATCGCTCCAACCGCGGTCTGCGGACGTTACCATCAAGCGCTCACAGTCTCGGGAGAGGCTAGTCGGGAGATCCAATGACGCAGAGGCTCGACCAGCCCCGACGCGGGGTACGATCGCTGGCGCGGGGAGCTGAGATTCTCCCCTTCCCCCCCCCCCCCCCCGATGTGGGAGCTGATCGCCCCGATGCGGAGGATCCAAACGACGCCGGCTACGGGAGTCAAGATTATCCTGTCAATGGAGGGCTCGAGGCCCCCAACCACAGGGTAGCAAAGAAGGGAAGAGATTTGAACTTGTTTTCGCCTTCCATCACAGTGAGGAATGTGGAGGAGTCACTGTGGTGGAGGTTTATGTTAAAATGTATTTTGTGTGTTCCGTTGCTTTTTATTTGTATGACTGACTTGGCAAATGAAATTCCTTGTATGTTGCAAAACATACTTGGTTAATAACGTATTATTGTGATTGTGATTGATCATGAGTTTTGGTCACCTTGCTATGGGAAAGATGCCATGAAGCTGGAAAGAGTGCGGTGAAGATTCACCAGGATTTGGCCGGATATGGGTTGAGTTTGGGAAATAAAACTCCCCAAATGGAGATTCCACAATAATGCAGCTTAGAAATGTGATAGATATGACATAACATATTACAATAAAGCATTCTATAAAGGCCAAATATTGTTCAACGGGAAACTGACTTTTAGGTTAAATTTGTCACGCATTCTTTGCTGAAATGCCAAGCCTGCTTATTCCAAACCTTGCCCCAAAATTTACGCCTGTTGTTGATCCCGATTAACGTTCTGCTAGATTAAAATTGTTTGCCGTGAAGATAATGCCCTTTGCCTCGAGAAACGTATCGCTCTGAATTGCAAAGTGGAGAACGTTTCCCAGTGCTTTTCAAAATATCTTCCAAATAACATTTCATCTGGAAAGTTTTGTTCTTTATGGATTCATCTTTGTCCTGTCATGACTGATCGTGTCTTAGGGTTAGCGTTAGTATGCTGCCTCATTGCCATCCACCTGGATAGACACCTTCACCATGCCACAGTCTCTGACCATGTAGTGCTTCCAGCCACAGGTGGATGTCTAAACTGGGTGCACGGGTTAAGAATGGAGTTAAATTCTGAGACATTGGGACTCTGCACTGTCCTGTGCCTATGATATTTGTGTAGATGGAATCCCATTTGTAGCGGTTATAAAT
Organism: Malacoraja senta; assembly: GCA_038087875.1. NCBI lineage: Eukaryota > Metazoa > Chordata > Chondrichthyes > Rajiformes > Rajidae > Malacoraja > Malacoraja senta. The sequence goes on along the minus strand of CM075979.1, from coordinate 72,212,661 downwards.
CTTAATTGGTTCCAATATTTCACCGTGGAGGCCATCAGTTGAATTCATTGATTTTTGAACACGTGTAGTGTGGGTGGATTATTGGTGAAGCTCCATACACTAAGGACTGTTCTGAGAGTGGCCAATCCAGTTTCACCGTCTCCATTCTCGTTGCCAGTTGGAGAAAGTGTTGGAAGAACTGCTCAGTGAAAAGCAGGAGTCGCGGATGGTGAATCAGAGTCTGAAGAGAACGACAGAGGAGTTGGAGGATGCACTCCGTCACGTGAGCAAGGAGCTGGTGGCTGCTCAGCATGAAGTGCAGGCAGTGCAGTGTGCAACGTCCCGACTGCAGGAGGAGCAGGAACTGTGAGTTATGTGGCGATGGCGTGTGAAATGTGTTGCGCGACAATGGCGTGTGAAATGTGGCAATGGAGTGTGGCAAAAGAGGGTGCAATGGAAGTTAGTATGGCTATGACATATGAAATGGAGTTAGCATTGTAGTTGTGTGTGAAATGCTTTTGATAAAACTACATGTGGGAAAGAAGTGCAGATGCTGGTTTAAATCGAAGCTAGACAGGTAAACAGCATATAATCCTCCAACCCTTTCGCCACCTCCAACGGGATCCCACTACTGGCCACATCTTCCCATCTTTCTGCTTTCCGCAGAGACCGTTCCCTCCGCAACTCCCTGGTCAACTCGTTCCTTCCCACCCAAACCACCCCCTCCCCAGGTACTTTCCCCTGCAACCACAGGAGATGCAACATCTGTCCCTTTACCTCCCCCCTCGACTCCATCCAAGGACCATGACAGTCTTTTCAGGTGAGGCAGAGGTTCACTTGCACCTCCTCCAACCTCATCTACTGTATCCGCTGTTCCAGGTGTCAGCTTTTGTACATCGGCGAGACCAAGCGCAAGGTCGGTGATTGTTTCGTAGAAAACCTCCACTCAGTCCACCTTAATCTACCTGATATCCCGGTTGCTCAGCACTTTAACTCCCCCTCCCATTCCCAATCTGACCTTTCTGTCCTGGGCCTCCTCCATTGTCAGAGTGAGGCCTAGCGCAAATTGGAGGAACAGCACCTCATATTTCGCTTGGGTAGCTTACACCCCAGCGATATGAACAATGACTTCTCTAACTTCAAATAGTCCTTGCTTTCCCTCTCTCTCCATCCCCTTCCCAGTTCTCCCACCAGTCTTACTGTCTCTGACTACATTCTATCTCTGTCCCGCCCACTCTCCTGACATCAGTCTGAAGAAGGTTCTCGACCCGAAACGTCACTTCTCTCCAGAGATGCTGCCTGTCCGCTGAGTTACTCAAGCTTGTGTCTACCTTTGATAAAACTACATGTTGTTTGAACCTTGAGACACTTTAGGAAATTTGTAAATGATTTATGGTGAGAGAAATTGATGTTTTCTAATATCCATTAACAATTATCATTTGTTTATCTTTCAAGAAACATTTTTATATAGCTTTATTCGCGTTAACATACTGCGCAATTGCGTTAATCTAATGTCATAGATTGACCGAGCCATATAGCACAGAAACAGGCCTGTGTAATAGTTGGTAGGCCTGCCCTGCAGTCCAATCTGTGGACAGGTCTACAGTTCCTCATTAGCCATCTCAGAAGTAACAGACGGAGAGGAATCAAACCATCCTTGTTAGATGAAGAGTTAGATGAAGGATGATTCTCCTTGCAATAGAGAAGATGTGAGGGGAACTGACAAAGGCATTTAATACCAGGAATAGTGCCGATGAAGCAGATAAAGAGAATGTGTCCATTGGCAGTGAGGTCAAGAACAAGGCAGCATAAAAAGGTTATGGGTGGAAGAATTGTAAGTGACACAGGAATTGTTTTTTCACAATGAGAGGTACAGTGGGTAATCATGGAGGAAGACTTGTAGCATTCCAAAAGGAGCTGGATTATTTGAATGGAAAGTTACTGGGCTTGGGTGAGAATGTGGGAGATGAGACTGCCTGGGTTGCTTGTACATAGTGCGGTGTGGTAAGGACGTATTTCCATTCAGTTACACTGTTTTAATAGAAATTCCTTTCACTGTGAGATATGAATGTAAAAACTGCAAAGTAATTTAAGTTTTGAAACAATAATTCAATGTTTGAATGATGTATCTTCATCAGAGAGCTCTATCGTGTGACCGAGGGTCTGGAGAGAGAGAAGTTGAACCTTTTGAAACAGATGGACCTCTTGAGGTAAGGTTGTGTTGCTGAATGCATTCCATGTACTGCCATTGATTGTAGGTTACAAAGCCTTGTGATGTGATTTGGCCACAGAGACAAGGTAGCTGGACCCAGCGTTACATCTTTTCAAATGTAGTTCCGGAATAGTGGCATTACCAATTCTGAGAGACAGGATTAACCTACATAGGGCAGCATGGTGGTGCAGCGGTAGAGTTGCTGCCTTACAGCGCCAAAGACCCAGGTTCAATCCTGACTACAGGTGCTTATCTATACGGAGTTTGTACATTCTCCACATGAACTGCGTGGGTTTTTTCCCGGATCTCCAGTTTCCTCCCACACTCCAAAGGCGCACAGGTTTGTAGGTTAATTGGCTTGATATAATTGTAACTTGTCCCCAGTGTGTGTAGGATAGTGTAAGTGTGCAGGGACCGCTGGTCGGGGTGGACTCGATGGGCCTGTATCTCAAACTATAAAAAAGTTGGAGGTTAATTAAAACTAATCATCATCACTTTGTTAGGGTGATATTCCAACCAATCAGATTGATATTTTACGAAGAGATAACAAAATCTATTGAAAATCAACAAAAAAAAAAACTGCATATGTTGGGAATCTAAAATGACAGAAACTTTATTTCTAATATGTTCAATTTTTATTATTGTTTTTTATGAAGGATGTCTGGTTGATGAAAGCTGCATGGATCCCAGTAGACTTAACAAAGACGCACATGGGAGACTGGTCCACAAGTCCATGGGATCCAAGATTGCTTGGTTAATTGAAGAGTACAGCCCAGGAACAGGCTTTTCAGCCCTATATTAGACAGGGTAATGGTGGAGGGTTCTTTTTGTAATTGGAACCAGTGGCCACAGAAGACATGAAAAACACCAGTACTAAATGTAGATGGAAAAGTTCAGTAACTGTTAGTGTTCTAGTTGATAAATAAACTTCTGATTACATCACAATCCTGTAAACCCTCAGAAGAAATAAATCTAGGACAATTAAGCATACTGAGTCACTGCTTGAAGTTTAGAAATGTTGAGAGTTAATCTCATTGAAGTCAGCAGTGAGGGGCTCAATAGGATGGATATGGAATTAATTCCCCCCCCCCCCCCCCCCCCCCCCCTGGCTTATGCATCAAGATCTGGGATCACAGTCTCAAAATAAAGCCAGTCATTCGGAATGGAGCGGAGAAAAAAACCCCACTCTGGTCTCGATCCGAAAAGTCACCCATTCCTTCTCTCCTGAGATGCTGCCTGTCCTGTTGAGTTACTCCAGCATTTTGTGTCTACCTTCACAATTAATCTTTGACTTGCATCTCCAGAGAACCATGTAGATGCAGTCATTGAGTGTATTTAACCAAGAATGATACATTTAATTAATGTCATTAATATCTAAAAATGTATCTGTACACTATAAATGGCTCGATTGTAATCATGCATTGTCTTTCCACTGACTGTTTAGCATGCAACAAAAGCTTTGCACTGTACCTTGGTAAACTTGACAATGAACTGAACTAATATGGAGATCAGTATTCATAAGTGGCACTGAGTTAAATAATAGCCATGACCTTGGTGAATGCAGAGCTGGCTGGGAGGTTAATGGCTGATTCCAGCTTCTATTTCTTGCAATACATTTCTGGAATTGGGTATGAGAAATGTACAAAATGTCCCAAGCATTTTCACTTGGGTATTCATGACTTTGAATGGAATTTTATTTTTGTACTTTACAATATTGCAGAGAGATGAACAAGCACCTTCGAGATGAACGGGATATGTCCAATATCCCGGTGAGTTCTTGCTTATTTTTGTGGCCTCCTCTAACAGACGGGGAGTGATTTTATCTTTGCTGGAATTATCTTGAAAATAAAGAATATAGTGTCTATGGAAAGATATTGTGGATCAAGCAGGTACATTTGAAAAATAAAACTCTAAAATTATTTCAATCTTCATTACGTTCCAGAAACCATCCAAATATGAACCATCTACTTCAGGGAAGCAGAATGTTGTGTATGCTGATGGTCAGCATGTGGAGACCAAGCTCCATTCGGGAAGGTACACCTCCGGCAATGTTCCGTATCATGTAATTCACTAAGTGGTCAGTTTATTCCCACACCTCATGAATCTTGAGCTCTTTTAAATTTATCGTTCTATTTAACAACATTCACAACTTAACCTAGACTGCTTTCTGTGCAGTGAATTCCGCAGGTTCACCACCTGAGGGACGAAGTTGCTCTTTATCCCATTCCAAAACTTTTCCTCCTCTGACACAAGGTATCCCAGACAGTGGAAAGACCCTCCTCACATTTGGTCTTTCTGCATCAGCCAGAAGTTTGTCATTTCAGCGAGATTCCCCGCTCTTTCCTCTGAACTATATTGAACGCAAACGTTGTTGACAATTCCTCTTCAAATGCCAGTGACACCATCCCAGCGAACAGCAATTGGTCTGTATAGTCAGAGGTGGAGACCTACTGGAGAGTGTTATGGGTGTCCTCTGACAAGAGAGTTCCAATAGGTTCAAGAAACAAAAGAAAGCAGATGCTGGAAGCTGCAGCAAAAACCAAAAAAAAAAAGTGCTGGAGGAACTCATGGCTCGGGCACCATCAGTGGACGGAAATGGACAGTTGGCTTTTCGGGTCCGACCCTTCATCTGGCAATTTGTATTTTTTGCTTTGGCGGGTTGGACTTTGTAACCACACCAACCCTGTGCATTTTGTGTGCTCTTAAAAGGGTCCTGACTCGAAACGTTACCTATCGTGTTCTTCAAGGATGATGCTTTGACCCGCTGAGTTATTCCAGCACGTTCTGTCTTTTTTCGTAAACCAGTACCTGCAGCTCCTTGTTTCTGTGCATTTTAATAATTGAATCAGAGAAGCAATTTGTTCTAAGCTTTGGTAAATAATTTCCTTATCCTTTTTAGGAAAGGTGTAGACTTTGAGGAGCTTGGATGTTCAAAGTGCTTATCGAAAAATTTGGAGCAAGCAATTGGTGGGAGTCATGCCAGAGGAGGAATGGATAAGGAATCTGCCAGAGGAGAAAGACGGTACTTGCAGAGAATTATTTCCATTGAAGAGGATCCACTGCCCCAGTTTCTTGAAACGCATTCGGCAACTCAGTTACAGAACTGGATTGAGGTAAATGAAGAGCAGGAGCGTGAAGAGCGGGTCCTGGAATCAGCAGAGACTCGTGCGTCTCCAGTCCAAGTAGCACTGGCCCCTGCATCTCTAACAACACCAGTGGCACTGGCCCCTGCATCTCCAGACCAGGCTGCATTAGCACAAGTAAGTTTTAAACCTCCCAATATTCTATCCCAGTATCCTGGTGAATCTCCTCTCCGTCCGCTGCAGCGCTACCACATCCTTCCTGTAATGTGGCACCAGAACAGCACAAGAGGGGTCTGACGAAGGGCTTGAATGCATCCTCCTGTATTCCACCCTCATTACTCTGTCTATCTCTGCTGCCATCATTGGGTTTGTTCCTCAAGACTCCCAGCCCCCCCCCCCCCATATTCATATCAATGGTCTTGTTCTTTCAGAGTCGCAAATCCCTTACATCATTGTCTCTGCCTTCCTTTGCCCTGCCAAGCTTGCTACCCAATCAGTGCAGCCTAACACTACCTTTGTCACATCAACAACACCTCTCTTTTTTACCTCATCTGCAAAAGTAGGGGAGGGGAGGAGGAGAGGGGAAATAAGAGGGAGGGTGAAGACGAGGGGGAAGGAGTGGGGGGGGGGGGTGAGAGGGAATGGAGGAGGATAGAGGTAGGAAGAGGGACGGCGAGGTAATGGAGATATTAAACGCAAAGTTATTCACTTTAACTTAATTTCTGCCGTTAGTGCGGGCCCGTCAGCCGCGCATGCGCAGTTTGGTGGAATATTGCGTTGGGGGAACGGGACCCAGTGGGTCCACACTTGGTCTAGTACCTCCTAAATGCAGATGCAAGTTCTTTATGTGTGTGACAAACAACAAGGGTCACTGCATCGATCTCTGTGATACACCGCTGGTCACAGATTTCCAATCAGAAAAACAACTCACTACCATCACCCTCTCCCTCTATTCCCAATTTTAGAAACATAGTAAATGGGTGCAGGAGTAGGCCATTCGGCCCTTCGAGCCCGCACCGCCATTCAATATGATCATGGCTGATCATCCAAAACCAGTTCCCCGTTCCTGCTTTCTCCCCATATCCCTTGATTCCGTTAGCCCTAAGAGCTATACACGTTTTAGAACATAGAACAGTGCAGCAAGGAACAGGCCCTCCAGCCCATGATGTCTGCACTAAGCATGATGCCAATCCAACTAATCCTGTCTGCCTGTACATGGTCCAACTCCCTCTAATCCCTGCTTCTTTACGTATTGGTTTAAATGTCTCATAATTGTACCTGCTCCTACCAACATCACTGGCAGCACTCTGCATAAAATAAACTTGCTCTGCACATCTCCGTTAAACTTCCCCTTCTCATCTTTAAGCTGTGTCCTCTAGTACTTGACATATTCACTGTGGGAAAAAGACTCGCTCTGCCCAATCAACTAAACTCATAATTTTATAAACCTCTATCAGGTCACCCCTCAGCTTCTAATACTCAATGGAAAACAATCGGAGTTTGTCCCATCTCTCCCTGTAGCTATTATCCGCTAATCCAGGCAGCATCCTGGTGAACCTCTTCTGTACTCTCTCCATAAACATTCCATATATAGAGTCATAGTCATACAGCACGGAAACAGGCCCTTCAGCCCAACTTGCCCATACCAACCAAGGTGTCCCATCTACACTAGTCGCACCTGCCTATCCATCTACCTGTCCAAATGTATTTTAGATATTGTTATAGTACCTGCCGGACAGGTTCTCCCTCCACCACAAACTGTGATAGAGTTATAGAACTATAGAGTCATAGAACTATGATGCACAGAAACGGGGCCATCTTGTCCTGCCTCAACTATCTCATCTGGCAGCTCATTCCATATACCTTCCATATGAAAAAGTTGCCCCTTAGATTCCTATTAAATCTTTCACTTTTCAACTTAACACTATGTCCTTTTGCTCTTGATTTCCGTACTCTGGGTAAAAGCACAGACTAGCTAATCCCCTCATGATCTTATACACTTTTATAAGATCACCCATCATCCTCCTGTGCTCCATGGAATAAAGTCCTAGCCTGTCTAACCACTCCCTGATGGTCAAGCCCTCAAGTCCTGGCCACATTCTCGTAAATCTTCTCTGCACTCTTTCCAGCTTAACAACATCCTTCCTATTGTAGGATGACCATAACTGAACACAATACTCCAAATGTGGCCTCACCAACATCTTGTATAACTGTAACGTAACATCCCAACTACAAAGGATACAAAGGCCATTTATTGTCACATACACCAATTGGTGTAGTGAAATTTGACGCCATGCAGCACACAAATAAAGATAAGACTCAACATTTAAGAATTTAACAATAAACATAAAAACATCCCCCCACAATGGTTCCCACTGTGAGGGAAGGCACAAAGTCCAGTCCCCATCCCTTGTCCACCCATAGTCGGGCCTATTGAGGCCTCTGCAGTCGGTGCTACGGCGGCCCGATGTTTCAGGTCCTCTCGCCGGGTGATGGTGCTCCGGCGTCGGGAGAACCCTCTCAGCGGCTTGGGACACCTGGAACGGCCGCTTCCTTACTGGAGACCGCGGCTTCCGAAGCCGGCAGGCCGCGCTGGATGGAGCTCCACCACTGGTGATCTCGGCGAGAGATCCCAGGCTCCGCGGTGTTAAAGTCAGCGCCGCTGGCCGCTCCACAGACCCACAGCTCCGCGATGTTCACCTGCGGTCTCAGCATTCCGGAGCTCCAGCGCGTCGACCCGAGCAAGGCATCGCCCGCTCCGCTCCACGATAGCGCTCCAGCGCTGTGCCACCGCCGAAGCCGTGGTCCTGGTCAGTTCCCTCAGGAAACGCCGCTCCAGGCCCGCTGGTAGACCGCGAGGACGGGTCGAAGATGCAGCCCGGAGAAAAGCCGCCTCTCCGACCGGGTAGGGACCAGGAAGAGCAGTTTCCCCCTTCCCCCCCCCACCCCCCACATAAAAAAGAATAGACCTCCAAACAAAACACTTTTTAACACACTAAAAATAAAAGAAAGAAGTGAAAAGACAGACAGCTGCAGGCTGGGCAGCCATACCCAACTGGACGGCACCCCCTCAGTTCTCTGAGAGAGGAAGGCCAATGTACCGAAAACCTTCTTGACCACCCTATCTACCTGTAATACCACTTTCAAGGAACTATATAACTGCACTCCCAGTTCCCTCTGGTCTACAACATTCCTCATGGCCCTGTCATTCACAGAGTGAAACCTGCTCTGGTTTCACTTCCCAAAATCCAACATCTCACACTTATCTGCCTTCTTTACAGGCCAATCTACTTGTGTTGCCACTTTCAGAGAGCTATGAATTTGCAGTTGGATCTAATTTACCAACTTGTCTTTGAACCCATGCCCTTTTCTCCCACCCTCCACCACAAACTGTCATCAGGTCATTGAACCACACGGCACAGAAACAAGCCCATCTTGTCCTTGCCGACTTAGTTGACATACTGGGCTGCCTGCATTAGGCCCATATCCCTCAAATTCCTTCTTATCCATATATCTGTCCAAATGCGTTATAATTGTATCGTCTTCTTCAGCTTACTCTGGCTGCTCATTCTAGATATGGACTACCCTCTGGTGGGAAAAAAAGTTTTCCTCAGGTCCCTCTTAAATCTCTTCTCTCTCAACTTAATCCTATGCCCTCTAGTTTTAGAACCTTCTGTCTTGTGAAAAACAACTGGTTCACTTTATTCATGCCCCTCAGGATTTTGTATAGCTCAATAAGGTTGCCCCTCACCCCAGCCTCTTACACTCCAAGTCCCAGCCTATCCAACCTCTCCCTATAACTCACACCCGTAAGCCCACGGCCATTATGAATCACTGCTTTTTCAAATGCAGATTAACCTGCCCTTCAGTCATTTTTCTAATAATTTCCCACTGTTTACATTAATCTCTCTGGCATATAATGTTACTGGAGAGGATTCTGAGGGATAAGAGGTACAGTGTTCAAGAAGGAACTGCAGATGCTGGAAAATCTAAGGTAGACAAAATTGCTGGAGAAACTCAGCGGGATAAGAGATACAGTTTATGCGTTTGGCCACACGTGGGCTGATTAGGGATAGTCATCATGGTTTTGTAAGTGGGAGATCATGTCTTGCAAATGGGAGCTTTTTTGAAAAAGTAACCAAAACGGTTGATGAGAGCAAGCTGTAGATGTTGTCTATATGGACCAGCAAGGCCTTTGATAAGGTTCTGTGTCGTAGGCTGCTCTGGATGACTAGATCGCATGGGATTCAGGAGGGTGTTGGTGGAAGGTTGATTTGACAAACTGAAGGCCTGTGGCCATCATGAGCGAGATAGATTGGGTGAATGCATGGAGTTGGGATAGGGGTATCAAGAACCAGAGGACATAGCTTTATTTGAGAGGAGCAAGATTTAATAGGAAACTGAGGGGCAGCTTTTTCACTCAGAGTGGTGGGTATATGGAACGAATTACCAGAGGATGTGGTTGACTCGTGCAATAACAACATTCAAGAGACGCTTGGACAGGTACATAGATAGAAATGTTTTAGAGGGATATGGACCAAACACAGGCAGGTGGGATGAGCTTAGATGGGCCTTCTTGGTTGGCATGGTTGAGTTGGGCCGAGGAGCCTGATTCCGTGCTGTATGATTATGATTCTATAAATTTCCCGGGGACATCTTGAAAGAGTGAAAGATGCAAGATGTGTCTTCCAGATGAAAAAGCTTTTTTCTTCTTTTAGTCGTCACAGACACAAGAAATTTCCTCTTTGCTGAGTGCAGTCAAGGCTTTTCAGTTTGGAGTAATTTAAAATAGCAAAACCTCCAAGAGCCGCCAGTGTTCTGTGTAACAACCTCCCCCTTTTAAAGATAAATGAATAACTCTCATATTGCTGAATATTTTTACATTTATTTTGTTTCTCCAGACATGACCTGTTGAGTTTTTCCAGCATTTGCAACATTTCCCTTTTGGATCAAATCTTGACATCTTCCTTTTTCTTCATAAAAATTTAGGAAATGGAATCAACATTTAGGAAATCTCCAATTAAATGCATCTTAACCTTCTCTGGTCTAAAAGAATGGCCTCTATTACATAATGGTCTCTTTTTTAACTTTGTATTGTCACCCTGGCATATTGACATTCTCTTCGATATTAATGCCTTGCCCTGAAGCAGAGCTGAAATTGATACCATCCCAGGCACTGCCAGGCCAGTCTTGTCTAATGCACCTACTTAAAGCTGTTTTTTTTGGAAGAAATGTTAATCTGTCAAAGCCTTTTAACTAAACAAAAAATACTTTTGCAGGCCAGAGAAACATTCTCCAACCCTGAGCGTTTGTTCAAAGTAATCCTGATTGGTAATTCCAGTGTGGGGAAAAGCTCTCTTTTGAGAAGATTTTGTGGTGATGGTTTTTATCCTGGAATCTGTGCAACTGTCGGTACGTGAGGTAACATCAATTTTTGAATTGAGTTGAGTTGATGCACGAGAATGGCAAGATACAGGTACAATGAAAATCTTGTTTGCAGCAGCATCACAGGCACATCGACTCAAACATAGGAAAAACATAAATTATATGTAAATTATAGATAAATAATACATAAATGTTTCCAAAAGAAGCAGATAGTTTTTTAAAAAAACAAGACATTAGTGTAAAACTCAATTAGGAAAAATAAACAAGTCCATGGGAGTGCAAAAGGAGGCCATTGTTGAGCTAGGATAAGGATGTGTATGTTGGTTTAAGAACCCAATAGTTATAGGAAACTAGCTTTCCCTGAACCTAACTTACCTAGTGTCACTTGACATGGATTTAGTTTTCTGCAAATAATTTTATGAATTTAGTACCAGTTGGTAACTTCTGATAACATTGTTCATCATTATGAACGGGAAATGTGCTGGAAGAGGAATCATGGGATTGATACTCACATGGCCATGAGTGATGCTTATTGTTGGCTGCGTGGAACAGTCCTTGTTCCAAGCCTGTACAGGTACATCACCCCACCAGATCTTTCTCCACTGCATCGACATCTGCATTGGTGTTGCCCCCTGCATTGGTACTGCCCCCTGCGTTTACCTCTACCCTGTTGCAGACATTGAACTTTGTCCATGGAATAGGTGCATTGCAATGCTGCGAACTAAATTCTGCGCTCTATTACTTCCTCTTTGCTTAAGTTTAGTTAAGTTCAGTTTATTGTTGCATGTACTGAGGTATAGTGAAAAGCTTTTGTTGCATGCTAACCAGTCAGTGGAAAGACAATACACGATTATAATCAAACCATCCACAGTGTAGAGATACATGATAAAGGGAATAACGTTTAATGCAAGGTAAAGTCTGATCAAAGATAGTCTGAGGGTCTCCAATGAGGTGGATAATAGCTCAGGACTGCTCTCTAGATGTTGGTAAGATGGTTCATTTGCCTGATAACAGCTGGGAGGAAACTGTCCCTGAATCCTGGGGTGTGCATTTTCACACTTCTATACCTCTTGCCTGATGGGTGAGGGGAGAAGGGGGAGTGGTCAGGGTGCAGTTTGTCCTTGATTATGTTGGTGGTCTTGCCGAGGCAGCATGAGGTGTAAATGGAGTCAATTGGAGGTGTGTTTGTGTGATGGTCCGGGCTATGTCCACAATTCTCTGCATTTTCTTGCATCCTTGGATGGAGCTGTTCCCAAACTCGGCTGTGATGTATCCCGATAAAATGCTTTCTACGGTGCATCTGCAGAAGTTGGTGAGAGTTCATGGCGACATGCCGAACTTCCTATGACTTCTAAGCAAATAGAGGTGTTGGTTGGTGTGGTTTCTTGGCCATTGCTTCAATATGGGTGGTCCAGGACAAGTTGCTAGTGATATTTACTCCTAGGAATTAGAAGCTCTCTGTGATCTCTACTTTGGCACCGTCTACCTATTGTAATTGAGGCATTACTTGATTCTATTTATGTAAAGTATTATATGTTATGCTTGGATAGCATGCAAAACAAAGTTGTCCACTGTACTTCGGTACATGTGCAGTAATAAACCTGAACTGACATTCTTTATAATGATAAGTGCCTATGTATTAAAGTAGTTTTTTTGCTCCCAGGTATCGATTACTGTGTGAGAACAATGAACGTGGCTGGTAGCGTGCTGGCTCTCCAGCTGTGGGACACTGCGGGACAAGAACGGTGCGTCAGTGCTTGCAATGTTCATGCTGGCATTGGCCTTGAAGTCCTCATTTGAAACATAGAATGATGGCTGTCTAAAAAACCCCAACATGATTCATAGAAAGGCCACATTTATTCTCCAGAGAAGGTGATTCAGGGGGTAAAGACCAGAACAGTTGCCATGCCAGGTTGAGATCCATTCCGTCAAAATATTTTCTTCAGCGCATCTATACATATTGGAAATAATCCTTATGAACATGCCAAATCTTCCAAATGCCTAAGAAAGGAATAATGCTGATGCCTGAAGAACTGGGCGCACAGCCTTGAGGAGCGTATTTGGTGTTATGGTGCTGACAGCTGAGCTGTGGGCAGTCAATACCCTTACATTAGTGTTATTATCAGCAAGGTGTTCCAGGGCTGAATTTGGTGCAAACCTTTAAGAAGAGTTTCCCTAGGTCAGTGTTTCAACTCTTATCTTACCGTGGGCTGTATTTTACATGTCCTCTTCTTTACTTAGTAGTTTACTGGCAGAGTAGACTTGATGGGTTGAATGGCCTAATTCTGCTCCTATCACTTAGGAACTTGCCCCTTGCCCTTGGCTAAGATTCAGAAATCCCATTATCACATTATTATTAGTCACGATGCCTGAGGCTTGTGAACCGTCTGAGGATGTTTTGTTCCATTATTGGATTGTGACCTATCTCTACCTCCAGCCTCTAATAGCCCAACATTGTTTCGACTTCCCCTTAACTCGCCCACAGGGATGTGCCAGATCCTGGGTCTAATTCACCCTTTGTGTCTGCACTCATGCCTGGACCATTAATTCCTTTCTCAAAACTCTTCCTAAACCCTGCATCTTTGCAACCTTAGGTTTTGATTATTTGCCCTAATAAATACCAAAGAAGGTTTCTGTCAACATCTGTTTGAAATCATTGCAGTGAATAATTTGAAAATTGAATAGAGCATAGAAGAGTACAGTGCAAGAACAGGCCCTTCGGCCCACCCTGCCTGTGTTGACCTTGATGACAGTCTAATTAATCTGAAAATTGCAGATAAATCTCCAGATTTTAGAGATTTATCTACAAAATAGACATATGCAAATCTGCAGTTTTGGGTATTATATATGTATCCTGGACCTTAGTTCTTGTGTTGTGGCACTAACCGCTTGCTTGTGTGACTGCAAACTAGCAGGAAATGGCGTTTGACTGGATCACTGGTCATCTACAGTTTAATGTTGACACAGGAAATATTTCTACTTTGCAAATAAAGTCCACTTTGTAAATTTTAAAACGAACAAAATATGGAAATATTTTTGAACTCTTTGAGTCGACTTTCTTAATTGTTGCTGTGTTGTTTCCTGCTGCAGGTTTCATAGCGTTACAAAGCAGTTCCTCCGTAAGGCAGATGGAGTGGTTCTGGTCTACGACACCACGGCTGCAGCCAGCTTCCACGCGGTCCGGCACTGGCTACAGAGTGTCCAGGTCTCGCCTTCCTTCCATCTTCTAGCACCACACATCACCTAGTGCACCAAACTTAACTTGGTTTGCGTTTTATTTTGGTCATGGATTCATAGAGTGACAGTGTGGAAACAGGCCCTTCGGCCCAACTTGCCCACACCAGCCAACATGTCCCAGCTACACTAGTTCCACCTGCCCACGTTTGGTCCACATCCCTCCAAACCTGTACTATCCATGTACTTGCCTCACTGTTTCTTAAATGTTGGGATAGTCCCAGCCTCAACTACATCCTCTGGCAGCTTGATCCATACACCCACTACCCTTTGTGTGAAAAAGTTACCCCTCAGATTCCTATTAAATGTTTTTCCCTTCACCTTAAACCTATGTCCCCTGGTCCTCAATTCACCCATTCTGGGCAAGAGACTCCGTGCATTTACCCAATCTATTTCTCTCGTGATTTTATACGTCTCTATACGATCAACCCTCATCCTCCTGTGCTCCAAGGAATAGGGTCCCAGCCAACTCAACCTCTCCCTGCAGCTCAGACCCTCTGGTCCTGGCAACATCCTCATAAACATTCTCTGTACACTTCTAGTATGACAACATCTTTCCTATACCACCGTGCCTAAAACTGAACACAATACTCTAAATGCAGTCTCACCAATGTCTTATATAACTGCCACATGAACCCCCCCCCCCCCCCCCCCAACTTCTATACTCAATACTCTGACTGGTGAAGGCCAATGCGCCAAAAGCCTTTGTGACCAACCTATCTACCTGTGACTGCACCTTCAATGAACCATGCACCTAGATCCTTCTGCTCTACAACAATCCCCAGAGCCCTACCATTCACCGTGTAGATCCTGCCTATGTTAGACTTCCCAAAATGCAACACCTCACATTTCTCTCTATTAAATTCCATCAGCCATTCCTCAGCCTACCTGGCCAATCGATCAAGATCCTGCTGCAATTTTTCAAAGCCATCTTCACGATCTGCAAAACCACCCACTTTTGTATCAACATTTATTTTGGCCTTTTCGGTTGATTATTGTGTTATCAGAATTTCATTTCAGTGAAATCACCATTACCCCAGTCTCTACCCCGACTCCCACTCCCAATCCTACACCATGAAAAAAGGATCAGCCTTTTCAGGCAGAGTAGCTGACCTTCCTTTCCACATTATATTCATCTTCCATATCTGATGATGCAAAGTCAGAGGGACCTGGTGCAGTCTGAAGCTGGTCTAATAAAAATAGAGATTGCTGGAAAACTCAGCAGGTTAGGCAGCGTCTGTTGAAGGAGAAATTGTGGAGGTTTCACATCGAGGCCTTACGCGGGATGCTCGGTTACAATGTCATGTTTGGTTGCAGGAGGGAGCAGGTCCTGACATCGTGATCCTTCTCCTGGCCAATAAGACCGATCTGGAAAGTGAACGTCGGATTCCCACTGAGGAAGGACAGCGAGTGGCAACGGTTTGTAACCCAAGACATTTGTTAGTAACATACTAAAACCATTCATAGTTTACTGGATTTCCACGGATAGATTGAAATAAACCAAAGGGGGAATAGAACGATGCCACATTGATAGCCCAGGTGACAACCAGGCTTGAGCATGAAGGGAGGGGACGACCAGAATAAGGAGGTGAGAGGGAGGTCCACGAAAGGGGCTAGCAGGTGATAGATAGAACCAAGTGAGAAAGGATGAGATCCTTTGGATGATGCGCACAGTAAGAATGTGCCCTCTGGTTCAAGATCCCCCCCCCCCCACGAGCCTCGTGACATCCGCACTATCACCTCTCAAAATCTTGCCTCTCAACAAGCTCACCTTTTCCCAAACTCTAGTGAGTATAAAGGGAGGCAGCACCAGTAATTTGATCCTGACTATGGATGCTTGCCTCTACAGAGTTTGTCGGTTCTCCCCTTGACCTGCGTGAGTTTTCTCCGAGATCCTCGGTTTCCTCCCACACTCCAAAGACGTACAGTTTGTAGGTTAATTAGCTTGGCATAATGTAAATTGTCCCTAGTGTGTGTAGGATAGTGTTGGTGTGCGGGGATCACTGGTCAGTGCGGACCTGGTGGGCCGAATGGTCTGTTTCCGTGCTGTATCTCTAAAACAAAACAAAAAACTAAAACCTGCCCAATTTTCCTCATAAGATTAGCTCTTTATCCCAAGATCAGCCCAGTGAACTTTCTCTAGACTGCCTTCCCAACAGGTATATTAAAAAAACCTGGACACCAGGTGTCAACTCAGTTAGTGCACGACCTCTCCACCTCTATTTTCCTTGAAATAAATCCTAACTTTCCATTAGCTAGCTGGTTACTTCCCCTATTCCACGGATAAAGTGGGGGGGGGGGGGGGGGGGATTTGTGCTTGGAGTCAGGGAATGTAGGCAAAGTACTAAATTAGTTCTTTGCTTTTTTTTCCACCAAGGACATGTACATGGAGGACAGTGAAATCAGTGTGGAGAATACTAATATGGAAGGGCAGTTTGAGATTAAGAAGGAAGAGATCGTGGGGCTGTGGAAGAGCATTGAGGTGGATAAATCCCCCGGAACTGATGGGTTTTATCCCAGGATATTGAGTGGCAAAACCTCCAATAAGCTCTGAACTACATATACTTGGGGGCATTGGTTTTATCTTTTTGCACTTTCATTGTTTTTTATGTGTACATATACGATACGATAGAACTTCATTTATCCCAGGAGGGAAATTGATTTGCCAACAATCATTAAACAAAAGAGTGTGTGTGTGGACATACACATACACACACATAAAAAACAAACAATAATAGTGCAACAAGACAAAACCTCTATATATGTATGTGTGGGTATATGTATATGTACACACACTGAACTTTTTTTCAAATTAAAGAAAGGTCTCGACCCAAAACGTCACGTATTCCTTTTCTCCAGAGATGCTGCCTGACCTGATGAGTTATTCCAGCACTTTGTGTCAATCTATGATTTTGAACTCTCTGCCTGCAGGATTGTGGAAAATAATCAATCAATACTTTCATAGGAATTGGATACACACTATAGAGAGTATAAAGTACAGGGCTCAGGGAAAGAATGGACGGCTGGGCCTGCCAGAATTATGCAGTGGACCCAGCATATATTCCATTGTTAACTGATGTCCTCCTGATCAAACTCGTATGTCAGGCTGTTATTCATTGACTACAGCTCGGCACTTAATACCATCATCCCCTCCGAGCTGGTTACCAAGATCTCAGATCTGGGTCTCTGCGCATCCCTCTGCAATTGGATCCTCGACTTCCTCATTCACAGACCACAGTCTGTCCGTATTGGTGGAAATGTGTCATCCTCGATAACAATCAAGGCTGCGTGCTCAGCCCCCTGCTGTACTCACTCTATACTCATG
>CM075979.1:72168951-72195243 GCA_038087875.1 Malacoraja senta | reverse complement strand
TGAGGGTCTGTCTCTGTTTTATGTCTCTAACAGTTGAGAGATAGTCTGCCAATTTATAATCTCTTTTTAGGGCACGGTAACATTCTAATCTGCTTTGGCTTTTGGTTTCTTTATCCCAATGTTCCAAATACGTTTCTTTACATTGTTTGATAATTTGGTTCACTCTAACTGGTGATTAGGGATCAGTATTGATCTGAGGCTGGTCAGGATTTAACTGGATAGGGTTTAACTGAATGGGGGTAGTTAGTCTCAGTACCAACTGACACAGGGAACTCTTTTCTGGGCTCCCCTCTTGTGTTTTAAGGCTTTAAACTGGAGGGTATCTGGTGGCGAGATTTAAGGTGATTCCAAAAATTTAGTGCTCTTTTCTGGATATTTATTATCAGTGGGTATCTGCCTAATTCCGCCCTACATGCGTTTGTTGGTGTTTTCCTTTGGATGCGGAGGATGTTCCGACAAAATTCCGCATGCAGGGCCTCCGTTGTATGTTTTTTCCATTTACTATAACTATGGTGACTGAGCGGCCCCCATACTTCACTACCATAAAGCGCAATAGGCTGGATTACACTGTCAAATATTTTAAGCCCAGATTTTAATTGGAATTTGGATGTTGTAGAATCTTCTTTTTATTGCATACAGAGCTCTTCGAGCTTTCTCTTTTAGTGCATTCACTGCCATATTGAAGCTCCCTGATGCTGCAACAGTTAGCCCAAGGTAAGTATAGCTCATAGTGTGTTCGATAATAATACCATTGAGAGTAAATGTGTATTTATCTTCCTGACATCTGGGTCTTTTCTGAAAAATCATGATGTTGGTTTTCTTTAGATTTACTGCCAGGGCCCAATTTTGGCAGTACTCATCAAGTAGGTCCAACTGTTGCTGCAGTCCCTGTTCTGTGGGGGACAGCAGAACCAAGTCATCCGCATAAAACAGGGATTTTACCTCTCCGTCCAGAAGACAGAGGCCCGGCGCAGTGCTCTGGTCCAGCTTTACTGCCAAATCGTTGATATATACATTAAACAGTGTCGGGCTCAGATTGCAGCCTTGCCGGACGCCTCTTCTCTGGGCGAAGAGATCAGTGCGTTTGTCCCCAATTTTAACGCCACATTTATTATTCAGATACATTGATTTGATAAGGTCATATACCTTTCCTCCTATACCACAACAGAGGAGTTTGTAATAGAGCCCTTCATGCCAAATAGAGTCAAATGCTTTCTCAAAGTCAATAAAACGGGCAAATATTTTTCCATTTTTTGCTTGGTGTACATGTTTTTCAATGAGAGTGGAGGGTGTAAATGTGGTCAGTGGTACGGTGTCTTGGAGGAAGCCAATTTGGTTTTTACTGAGAATGTTGTATTTGTTAAGAAATCCTGCATTCTGTTATTTATGATACTGCAGAATAACTTCCCTAGGCAGCTACTGACACAGATGCCGCGATAATTATTTGGGTCTAGTTTGTTTCCACTCTTATAAATGGGTGAAATAAGCCCTTGGCACCAAATATCAGGGAAATAACCTGAACGTAGTATGGTGTTGAACAGCCTAAGCACTCTGTCCTGCATCTCCGGAGTGCTGTACTTGAGCATTTCATTTTTAATGCTATCTGGACCACAGGCTTTCTTTGAGTGAAGAGATTTTATTTTTAAGGTCAGTTCTTCCAAAAGTCTCTCTCTGTCTCTCTCTCTCTCTCTCTCTCTCTCTCTCTCTCTCTCTCTCTCTCTCTCTCTCTCTCTCTCTCTCTCTCTCTCTCTCTCTCTCTCTCTTCTGTCTGTCTGTCTGTCTGTCTGTCTGTCTGTCTGTCTGTCTGTCTCTCTCTCTCTCTCTCTCTCTCTCTCTCTCTCTCTCTCTCTCTCTCTCTCTCTCTCTCTCTGTCTCTCTCTCTCTCTGTCTCTCTCTCTCTCTCTGTCTCTGTCTCTGTCTCTGTCTCTGTCTCTGTCTCTGTCTCTGTCTCTGTCTCTGTCTCTGTCTCTGTCTCTGTCTCTGTCTCTGTCTCTGTCTCTGTCTCTGTCTCTGTCTCTGTCTCTGTCTCTGTCTCTGTCTCTGTCTCTGTCTCTGTCTCTGTCTCTGTCTCTCTCTATCTCTCTCTCTCTCTCTGTCTCTCTCTCTCTGTCTGTCTGTCTCTCTCTCTCTCTCTCTGTCTCTCTCTCTCTCTCTGTCTCTCTGTGCCTCTTCTACCTAGGTCCTCTGATACACCTTTCTGTTCAACCCTCCCCCCACCTCCGGTATCACCCTGTTTCTGTCCTCTCCCCAACCTGCCGATCAATAAGTAAAAAATACCTGTGGTAGTCAGCTATTCCCTTATCATGTATCTATATACTGTAAATGGCTCGATTGTAGTTATGTTTTGTCTTTCTACTGACTGGTTAGCATGCAATAAAAGCTTTTCACTGTGCCTTGGTACACGTGACAATAAACTAACTAACTAACAGCTAGACAGGTAGTGTATGTGCAGAGCAAAACATTTTGAATGGAGACCCTTGATCTCTATTCCCTTTGTCCTGTTTTCACACCTTACACTTCCTTATGTATCTCCCTCTTCCCTGCCATCAGTCTGAAGAAGGGTCTCAACCCGAAACGTCACCCATTCCTTCTCTGCAGAGATGCTGCCTGTCCCGATGAGTTACTCCAGCATTTTGTGTCTATCTTCGGTTTAAACCAGCATCTGCTGTTCCTTCCTGCACAAACATTTAACATTCCAGGTCAATGTCCTTTCATAAGAACTGAAACACAGGAGACTGCAGTTGCTTGAATTTACAGTAAACTTCAGCAGGTCAGGCAGCGTCTGTGGAGGGAATGGACAGACTCGGAAGGGTTCCGATCTGAAACATCGACTGTCCATTCCCTCCACAGATGCTTCCTGACCTGCTGAGTTCCTCCAGCACTTTTTATGCCCATATCGGCATCTGCAGTTCCTTGACTTTATTTAAAATTGACATTGTTGTTAGAAGTTAATTTACCACTGATGTTTATATATTATTGCATAGTATTTACAACATAGAGGCAACCCAGTGGCCCTTACTGGAGTTAATACACCATTTAAAGTGATTTAAAATCCCATCTTAAAATGTCATTTGTCTCCTTGCCGTTACAGTTTGTGATATTTATAGATATCAGTTCTGAAATGTAATATTTAAGATTTGCAATTTCTAATTGCCTGTCATCTATGATTGACAGAAATTATGTGACGAAGTCCTGAAAGAGTTGCAGAAGGAGCCGGGGCCATCCTGCCAAGTCACCTGTCTGGAAACTATCCGTATTCTCTCCAGGGACAAGACGGTTTTGGCCCCTCTGACCACCAGGCCGGGAATGCTGCTTCTCATAAAGCTGGCCGGACTGGAGCACACACAAAGCTCGAGGAAGGAGACCTCCCACTTTGGCGTTACAGTTGAGGCATTAAAATGTCTGTGTAACGTTGTGTTCAACAGTGAGATGGCACAGCAGCTTAGTATGGATTTTAAGGTTGCCATTGGAATCTGTGAACGCCTAAAGATGCACAGAGACAAGAATCTAGCACACGAGGTTAAGTTCTTTGATTTGCGTCTCCTTTTCCTGTTGTCCGCCTTGCGGATGGACATCAGAACTCGGCTGAAGGATGATCTTCAGGGCCTGCAGTTGCTAACTGACGTCCTGGAGAACAAGCTGGACATCCAGTGGTCAGAGAAGTACGTGGTGGCCGGGAATCTCAGGAGTCATCCCTTGTCTGATGTGCAGACGGATTTTGCCATTGAGGGACTAAAGGTTCTCTTTAACGTCACGTATGACTGCAGCCAGAAGCAAATTGATGAAGTAAGTTTCAATTATTATTTGAGCCTCTAAAGAGTGAGGACATTTGTTCCAGTGCATTGTCAACCCGCCTGATATTATACTTTAGTTTCATTTTGTCCTTCATCTGATATTTAGAAAGAACTCCAATTGGTTTGTACATGTGTAGGAAGGAACTGCTGATGCTGGTTTATACCGAAGATAGACATAAAGTGCTGGAGTAACCTAGCGGGTCAGGCAGCATCTCTGGAGAAAAAGGATAGGTGACGTTTCAGGTTGGAACCCTTCTTCAGGCTTGAACCTGTGACAGCAAAGGACCTTGAGGATATAGGAGGGAATTCTGTTTTCTCTATCAGAGATACAGCCTCATTGATTGCTCACTAATTGTCAAGGGACTTGAACGGCCCTGGTCAACCGCTGTACGGACAGATGTGGGCTAGTGTTGGGTGGCCTCTCCATGGTATGGGGATGGGCCGCATTTCAGTCAGTGCTCTGTGGCAGACGTGGTGAACAGATATCTGCGCTGGGTGACCCCATAGAATGGACGCCCATTCAGATCATTGTCCCCATGTCAGTCCAGAATTAAGCTAATGAGATGTTCCTAGCAGCCATGCGTGAGAGGGGGCCATCAAGTGTCATCCAGGCATGGGTTTTTTTCTCTGCAAAGTTGGAGGTTGAGGGGAGACTTGATCGAAGTATGGCAAATTATGGGAAGCATAGATAGTGTAGACAGTCAGAACCTTTTTCCCCAGGGTGGAAATATCCAACACTAGAGGGCATGGCTATAAGGTGAGAGGGGGGGAAAGTTTATTGGAGATGTGTGTGGCAAGTTATTTTTACACAGTATGATGGGGGCCTGTAACTCATTGCCAGGGTGTGGTGGAAGCAGATATGATAGTGGTGTTTAAGAGGCTTTCGGAGAGGCACATGGAAATGCAGGGAATAAAGGAATATGGATCAGGTGCTGGCAAAAGAGATCAGTTCAGCACAAACATTGTGGGCCAAAGGGCCTGTCCCTGTGCTGTGCTGTTCTATGTTAATTTAATCACAGTTTCTGCTTCCACTTTGAGGCAGTAAGTTTGAGATACCTGATACTCTTTTAGTGGAAAGTTGTCCTCGTCTCCCCTCTATTTCATCTACCTTCATTACGTGGCCCCTAATTATTGATCTCTTCATTAAGGGAAATGATACTCCCCACACGCTCCTCATAATTTTCCTCAATTAGATTAAATCTACTCTCAACTTTCCTAAGCCAAAGGAAGCACCCACTCGTTAGACAACTCCTCATAACCAAAATTCTTCATCCCTGGCAACATTGCTGTAAAATCCTTCTGTACTACCTCTGGTACTGTCCTAAACACCGCCGATCTGACCTTCAACAGTTTATGAATCTCCTGCCAGGGCTTCAGGTTGGGGAAGACTCGGAACGTTTCTGTAGGTACACATGCGCCCATGCGTTTCTTTATGAAGTCGGAGCTGACTGCGGCATATTCATTCAGGTCCGCTGATGAATTGTAGGACATGGCCCAGTCCCATCAAGTTGAAGCATTCCCGTCACCCCTCCTCCGCCACCCTGACCAGCTCTTCTTAGCTGTCTTCACTGGTGCTGCCCTCTCCACTCCATTCTACCTGTGGGAAGGTGGAAGAACCACAGCCAGGTGGTCAGGCTTCTAAAGTGCAGGCGAGGGTTGGGGCGCTAGGTGTTCCTGATGATGGTATAGCGGTGGTTGAGTGTGTTGGGTTCTCTAGTGTTGAAGAAGATGTGTCAAGGCTAGTATGGCAGATACTTCTTCAAGCTAGTCTGTTTGAAGTCCCCAGCAATGATGAGGATGGGCGTAAGAAGTCCTGGTGTTAATATCAGTCCCAGATCAGAACTTCTTATTGTACACTGATAATATTTTATTAACATATATTTTCCCTCTGGTAGGATCTCGTCCACCGGTACAGATACCTCACTGCCATTCTCTGCCACAGTCTGCTGCTAAACACACAGTCTGAAAATAAAACAGAGGAATTTCACAGGTGAGTACACTGTCTTAAAGACCAGAGTCATGGAGAGGAGATTTCTTCTTGCGGAGATTCTATCAACTATTGTTTCAAAATAAAGGGTCATTCATTTAAGACAGAGGTGAGGCAAAATATTCCCTCTCTAAAGGTTGTAAGTCCAGTCATAGAATCGTATACAGCTATAAAATAGCCCACTGCGTCTACACTGACCAAGAAACAATCATCTGCATCAATCCTATTATTCTCTCCACCTTATCATCAATGCCAGATTCTACACACACAAATTAACTTGCCAACCCATGTCTTTGGGATGTGGGAGGAAACCAGAACATCCAAGGGAAAACTTAGTGGACAAGGAGAGCATGCAAAGTCCACACAACAACAGCAAAAGCCCGGGTTGACTGGAGCTGTGAGGCAACACCTGTACCATTGCGGCACTCGCTTTTCCATCCCATCACACATTTCCTTTTTGCCTCCCATCCTTTCGCCCAGTTCTTCATCCTTCTACTGACACCTCACCCTCCTTTCTCTACCCCACACTCTGATGGAACTGGTGTTGATATATTTTTAAGTATAGGTCTGAAATAATTATCACTAGTCAGGAAGCTCAAAACAAGTGTATAATTGACTGCATTTTCAGCAAGTGCAGCTGTTACCAGGCAGAGAGAATCATCAGGTAAAGTAATTGGTTATTACGTTGCCTGATCTGTTTCCAGGGACGAGCTGATTCTGCCTTCATGTATTGCCTACTGTTTTTTTCAATAATTTGTTTAACTTCCCGGGTACCAGCTGTGAGATTAGTATCACGTTCCACGTTTCCAATCAATAAACGAATTGTACTTTTTGCCAGTTATCTACTTTCATGATAAAGGTTCTGAAGAGTTTCCTGTTGATTAATGCGAGATATGTTTATCATTCATTAAATGAAACAGATGTAAAATATACTACCTACTCCATGTGGGTTTTAGAATCGATAATGTAAGGCAGCAGTTTTGTAATTCATTACTGCTGATGTTTCATTAACAATAATAATCTGTGAAGATGTTTGATCAAAGTTGGTTAAAGCCTCTGTAGGTTGTGCTGGATTTGTGGCAGGCAGCTCTGCATTCCTGGAAAATCTACTAGTCTTGGACGGGATCCTACTGTTGTAATCAGAACGTGATCGCTGTGTTTTGAGTGTGCATGGTAGGGGGATTAGCAGGGTGAAGGGGAGAGGCGATTTTTCCAAGTATGCACAGCAATTTTTCTACAGAGAGACTTGTGAACCATCAGTAACTTCCAGCACCATATAAATAGACTGGAAATGCTTTCTTAAAAGGACAGGATTGAGACATCAACATTAGTGTAAAGCAACAGCACAAACCAATTGTGCACGTGCAAACAATCGGTGTGCAAATGGATCGATGATGTGCTGATTGTGTTGAGTGTGTAAGCTCAAACTCCAAGCAAAGTTGTGAAATTGAATAAATCTGGTTATCTTGATGGGCCTAATGGCCTAATTCTGCTCCTATCACTTATCTGGGCTAGAAATTATAACCCACTTTTGTGAAACTTTAGGGTCTACTTTGAATTGCCCTGGTAAGTTACTGTTAATAAGAAAAAAACTAATGACTAGTAACCATCAGCCTTCCTTCCAAAATACATCAAAATCTTTCTCTCTCTGCCCTGAATATACTTAATGATATAATATCCATAAGCCGCTGGGAAGATTCCAAACATTCAGAATACTCAGAGAGAAACAATTCTTTTCATCTCAGTCTTTAGTGCATGACCCTTTATCCTGCAGTTGTGACCCCTAGTTCTAGATTCCTATGCAACATTCTGTCAGCTACTACCCTGTAAAAAAAACTCTTCCGAATTGTAGATATTTCATTAAGATTCACTCTTTCTTCTAAATTCCAGAGCAGGAGCCCAATATAACAACTTTTCCTCGTAGTACAATCCCTTCATCCTTCGACTAAATCCTGTGCACATTTCTGCACTGCCCCTTCATTATCTACTTTGTTAAATAACGATTGCAAAGCTATTCACAGCCTCACCAAACATTTGATGTGGCATGGTAGACAAAAATGCTGGAGAAACTCAGCGGGTGAGGCAGCATCTATGGAGTGAAGGAAATAGGCAACGTTTCGGGCCAAAACCCTTCTTCAGATTGATGTGGCATTACTTGCAAGAGCACTATCTGGCACTTGTGTGAAGCAGTCGCAGTTCACCTGCAAAATGCTGTGTTCCTAAAATTCTGGTAGTTCGTCACAGAGCACAAGTACAGGGCAACAATTGCTGTGAAGCAACCAATGCCCAACTTCTCACAAGTCCTCTACTTAAAAGGTCCTCCAAAGTAATCCTTCTCACAACATCAAGTGCAATTTCATACTTTCTACGATGTCACAAGGTAACTAATTCTATCATATCTTCTTTGCAATTTAGATGTGCTCTGTAACTTGAGAGTCAAGCTTTATTGCAGATCTGATTCCAACCTCAACGCCACATTCTGCCTTTCTCAGTAACTCTGCATTGCTTGAAAATGTTCTGCAGCTGCTCAGAGACATCCTGGACCCTGGCACCAAGATGGCAACACGGTGCTGGTATCCCATTTGCAGCCACAGAATCTCTTGTCTACTTCTGAGCTTACCTATCCCACTCGCAACTAGCTGTGTCATATAGCCGTACTGCTCAGAAACAGGCCACGGCCCAATTTGGCCATGCCAACTAAGTTGCAGAACCGAGCTAGTTCCACTTGCCTGTGCCTGGTCCATATCCCTCCAAACCTTTCTATCCATCTATCTGTTCAAGTGTCTTTTAAATATATATGCACCTGTCTCTATTGCTTCCTCTAGCAGGTTTGTTCCTTGTACCCACCACTCTCTATGGTCTGTACCCATCTGTGTGCTTGTCTAAATGGCTCTTCACATTGCAATCATAACTGTATTCACCACCACCTCTGAAAGGGTGTTCCAGGCACCCACCACTCTCTGTGTAAAGAAAAACCGGGCTTGCATATCTCCTTTCAACTTTCTCCCTCTCACCTTAGAGCTATGTCCTTTAGTATTCAACATTTCCACCCTGGGAAAAAAAGACTGACTCTATCCCCTCATTGTTATAGCCAGGGATAATCATGCAGGCTCTAACTTTAATCCTTTCTGTGTCAGGAGCTGTACAATGCAGAGAGTCACAATGTATCATATAATCATTTCCTGACACAGTTTGACTTTTTATTAATCTTCTCAATCAATCTGATATTCTGCACTGTGTGCATTTATCCTTTAACCTTGCATTTAATATCTTGAATTGGCTGCAGAATTGAATAAAGTTAAACCACTTTGTAAATTCTGCAGACTGAATTATGTTAATCAGATAACAAAATGTGCATCATATCAAGTCATTTAAACAGTATATCACATCTGACAGGAATATGATTGCTAATTGGGTTACGCTGATTAGGAATTTAAGGTGGATTTATTTTCACATTAATTTTTCAGCCCTGGCTCTCTAATGATTTAATTTTTGTTTGAAGAATTATATGTCGAGCACCACCTCATCTACATAACACATGCTGAGAATAACCAATACAAAACCTGTGTCATTTCTAAAAACAACAGCACCTTGGAGTCTCTGTTAAATCGTTCCCAGTTTATCATTGGTTTAATCTGCAGAAATCTGGGGATGGCTATACGTAGGTAGCTCCCTCTCTTATAATGCTTTCAAAGCTGCAAGTTGTTAGTAGGCTGAATGTGAGCAGCTAGTGATTTGTGTCAACGTGCACTCATTGTGGATGGGCTGTGGGAAGTGACTGGGAGTGTCGAGAGCTTTATTCAGTGTACTAGTCAGGAGGGGGTTGAGAGCTGAGGGGGTGAGTGTCATCCAAGGATGATTAATGGGCTGTCTAGGGTGCAATAAGGGCTCATATATGCTCCACGCCAGTGTGCATTGCCACCTCCTAGGGGAGGAATGCTAATGGCTTTGTGTGGACCTGTGTATGGTGGCAGACTTGGTGGAAGCTAAGGAATTTCCAACCCTCTTCTGCACATAAAACTGTCAGCAGAGTGACAGAGATCAGAAAGTCAGGGATCTTTCTCTGAAAAGAATAACTGAAACACAGTGATCCATAAAATGATGCTTCAAGGTGTTGTAGAATCTCGTTTGCATTTGGCTGCATGAAAGGGGACCTCGGCTTAAGAGAAACACAGGCAGCGAGAACAGCAAGCGGAAATCCAGGCCCAACCAAACTCACTAATTTAAAATATCAGAAAATCGGAAGACACTTAGCAAAACTGATTCCTTCCACACAAGTTCCTGGAGGTAGCATTAGGTAAGAGCAGCAAAGCAAGTTTGACTGCATTGTGTCACAGTTGATGGGAATTATAACTAAAAATCAGTCACAGAATTGTCAAGTTGTGCAGCACAGAAATGGGTCCCCTCTGCCCAGCCCCTCGGCCCAGCTCACCCATGCTGACCATAACGCCTCTCTGCCCACCTCACCCGGACTGCCCGGGATACCTCCCTGTGCTAATTCTGTTTACCTGCGTTAGGGCTTTCCTGTGACAGGAATGATTCTAATTGGAGCAAGCAAATTACTCGCTGTCAGTTTCTTCATTTATTGTCCAGCCTGCTAAATCAGAACTCAAAATTACTACTAATCGATATTTATTCATTTTCCTCCCTTGTAATTTATCCCTGGTTTTGCCCAGAGTTTATTTGGTAATATAAACTCCTGTATTCTAATGTGGTAGCAACTTAACTAGAGTCACTGACTTACCCATTGAAGAGGCTAGTGGTGGAAAGGTGTTGTTCAGGCTGGTGGTCTGTGACTAGTGGTGTTCTACAGGGATCAGTGAGATTTAGACTTTAGAGATGCAGCGCGGAAACAGGCACTTCAGCCCTCCAAGTCCACGCCAACCATCGATCACCCCGTACACTAATACTATCCTACACACTAGGGACAATTTACAGTTTTTTTTACCAAAGCCAATTAACCTACATACCTGTACGTCTTTGGGATTTGGGAGGAAACTGGACCACCCGGAGATAACTCAAGCGGTCACAGGGAGAACATACAAACTCTGTACTGACAGCACCCGTAGTCAGGATTGAACCAGGGTCTCTGGTGCTACAAGGCACCAACTCTACTGCTGCTGGGACTTCTGTAGTTTGTGGTGTATATAGATGACTTGGATGAAAATGTAGATGGGTTAGTTAGTAGATTTGCAGATGACACCAAAATTGGTGGAGTTGCAGACAGTGAAGAAGGCTGTTCAAGGATCCAGTGAGATATACATAGAACAGTACAGCACAGGAACAGTGGATCAGAAGGAGCAGGGCAGTTGGTGTCAGCAGCATTAGGACATGTTAATGGGAAGGGCAAAGTGAGCATGGAAGCAAATTGACGGAGACAGACAGAGTGGGCTGTTGGAATGTGGGGAGGGCACTATCTCTGAGCACTGAATAGGTGAGCAGGTGAAGGGGGGATGACCGTGGAGGAAAGAGACTGATTATACTATTTACAAGTACAGAATACACCCAGACATTCATCCAGCAGTTATAAGGATCCTTCACCGTTATCAGTAAAACTCACTGGTGTGGATGGCTAGTGACAGGGAGGGGAAGCCATGGACTGTCTGGAGATCTCACACACATGGAAAGATGCATGGATAAGAAGGGTTTACAAGGCTGAGGGCCAATGCAAATGGGACTCGCCCAGCGTGCCAACTTGGTCAGTATTGTCAAGGTGGGCCGAAGGGCCAGTTCTATGACTCTGTGATATGTGCAGAGTGGAGAGGAGCACAATTGTATGAATGCACATTGCCCGGTGATAATATTCAACAGCGCATAAGCAGGTCCACAGCAGAAGCAGGTTCAAAGTTCCTCAGAGGAGAGGCCTGTAGTGGGATGGGCCAGTGAGATGGATATCGTTGGTTATGCTTTTATATGCATTTATTGTCCTGTGGAGATTGTGAAAGATTTGAAAGTACTCAGGGTTGTGTTATTTGTTGGCAGTTAGGAGTGGCCTTGCAGCTAATTGAAGTGTGATTGTGAAGTTTAGAGTGAAATGGCACAAAGCGAGCTCTTCAGCCCAGCAGATCCATGCTGGCCACCAGTTCAGCTGCTATCAGTCCACCAGGTTTAACCACCCACCTGCACACTGGGGGCAATTGACCATTTTCACACTAAACTAATGGTCAGTGTCAGGCCCCACAGGGATCAGTAGGAGTTGTTCAGTAATCTCTGCACATCTTCCAAAAACATTAACTTTCTAAATTCTTATCAGCCATTTAACGTTAAAAGAAAGAAGAGCTGCTTGTGGTTCTGTAGCTGCGTGATAAGCTGCCAGTTCAGCTGACTGAACTGTGCAATGTTATGAAGGTGAGATTTTGGCCAAAGGTTTCTCTGCCTCTGCTTGCCAACCTGGCCTTTTTTCCAAAAGTCTCACTTAGTGTTCAGCGTGCCAGAAAGTCCTGTCTAACTGCATCTCACCATGGCAATTCACACTGAAACCTGTGACGGTATGAAGTTGGTGAATTACGGGTCTGTGACTGCAAACTATCCTTGTGTAGTTAAGAAAGAGCTGTTTTCATAATGCCATTTATGCTTCAGCTGCTGACCAAATTCAGTGGGCGGCTGCGTGAGTTGCAACCGCTCACGGAGAATATTTCTGTCTGCCTTAGAATACATGCAAATGGTAGTTAAGTAATTAAATTGAGAGCACTGAATTGTAGATCAATTGTCTCATTGTTTTCCAGTGGAAGGCTGAGGGCTGGAGTTGTGAGAAGAGCTTGGTTTGTTTTCCTTTGCTGTGTGTGCCTTTTGATGATGTTAAGCCAGCGGAGTGTTCAAACTTTTAATTTTCTTTCAGCCACACAATCAATCTTTTGAACAACATTCCCATGTCAAGCCTGGATCTTCTCTTCAGCCCCAGCATCGAATGTGGCACAATCGATTACAATGGGAAGAAGATGGACGCGGTGGAGGTTTTGCTGGCGTTTATGGAAAAGAGAATAGACAGGGTACGGACCTGGTCAGTTTTATCGTTTTAATATCCAGCTCCATTCAGTCACGAGTGTGGTTACAGAGCAGAGCAATTCTCAGGTTGGTTTAAGACAGGCTGTTATACTTCATGGGTCACTAGCTGCATTTTGAATTCATAAATGTTTTTTCTTAATGGCATTGCTAATTGCAGCAATCATTGGGTGAGTTTGGTAGGAATGGAGTGTTCAGTCTTTCATCCGTCTATGCTTTTTTGTTTTAATCATATATTGTGGCAAATCTGCATGGGATTCCCACCCTTTATGAATACGTGCAATCGCATTTAGATTGGAGAATATACAAAACCAATACAGACTTGGCATGCAGCATCCATACACCCAGTGGTAGTGCTGTACCTGAGGCACGAGGAAATACTTGCATTGTGACATGTTCACAAAAGGGTAATATGGAGATAATAATTAATTTATAAGGAAATGATAAAAAAAATGTCTGAATATTTCCCAATTATGACGTTGCCTGCTTCACGTAAAGACTATACCTGATATTGGAGTTTTAAATACCTCTGCTTGACTTTCTTTTACAACATGGTCATAAAGAATTATATCTGAGACTTTCCATCTTTGGTATAAGCTGGGACATGGTACTACAAGTTTGCTGTTAATGGTATTCTGTAACTGTCCATGGTTACTTTTGTTGATATAGTGAATGCTGCCTTAGTAGTCAATTGTATGGGTCGTGATACACCTTACAACCATGTCCTGCAATTAATGGGATGTTGGTCACTAAAAAACCCACTTTCATTAGCTTAAGGTTAAAATCCAAACCCCTTGTGGCAGTTTGACCTTGTGCAGAAGTTTTGTGCTTGCACATTTGACCACTTTTCTTTAAGTGAAATGGACCTTGGAACAACTTTCACAATGGACTGCGGTTTAGAGTTATATCGTCATGGAAACAGGTCCTTCGGCCCAACTTGCCCACACCAACCAACATGCCCCATCTACACGAGACCCACTTGCCTGTATTTGGCCTCCATCCCTCTAAACCCGTACTATCCATGTACCTATCTAAATGTTTCTTAAATGTTGCGCTAGTTCCTGTTTGTTGAAGGGGTAGCCTTCTGTAACATTCTCCTGTTCTTCTAACCAATATAAAATGCTGAATCAATTTAGCTCAAAGTAAAGGCAGAGTAAATGTGACAACACCTGTGCAGAGTGAAACATTTAATGTTATGGCACAATGATCCTTCATCAGGAACTAGAAGCGAGTCCACTACTCGTGCTAAGTGATTCGATCACCACTTTCAATTTATTCGAAGAGATTCCAGGCAGGGATGGGGTGGAGGAGGGTGGGGAAGAAAAAAATCTTTCACTGCTTTTTGCTTCCACTCTTCCAAAGAGGATGAGAAAAATGAAATGAAGTTCTGTATATAGTTTGCTTAAAGAGGGGAAATTGTTCAGAAATACAATGTCCAATATCGGACACAGAGATCAGCTGGTTGATAGTGGGACTGGAGGAAGGTTGTGCTTATAGCAGCAGAAAGATGAAACTGATAAAAGTAAGCAGTCCTTCATGGGAAACCCAAATCAAAGAGTCATGGTAATAACTCAGCAAGCAACCAGCGTGTGACAGTCTGGATCCCAGAGCATCTTGAGGCTCTGGCAACCAGCGGGAAGTGTCAGACTGGGGAGCTTTGGAGAGCAATCATCTTCTTGAAATACGGTGAGTTACAAACTGAATGCACATCCTTAAAAATACTTGAGGTGGGATGTGACATGGTAGTTTGCTGAGGTCGTGCAGAGGCAGAAACAGATTAGGAACAGAATTGGTCGTCACTATAATGGAAAACGATCTGAACAGGTTCTGATCATTGTTTGCGCAAAAGACCCAATGTAACAAGTTTCATGGAGTCACACAGTGCAGAAACAGACCCTTCAGCCCAACTCGTCCATGCTACCCCAGTTGCCCCATCCAAGCTAGTCCCATTAGCCTGCGATTGGCCCATATCCCTTTCCTATCCATGGATCTGTTCCAATGTATTTTTATGTTTTTTTCTTATCGAATCCTTTGATTGCAAAAATGTTAATTTATATTTGTACCCTCACATTTGATAGGGGACCAATTTGAAAGAAGGATTGACTCCAGTTTTAAGCGTTTTGACAGAATGTTCCAGGATCCATAAAGACATGAGAAAATATATCCGTTCCAGGGTAAGGACCTTAAATGTGTAAGAAGGAACTGCAGATGCTGGTTTAAATCGAAGATAGACACAAAAAGCTGGAGTAACTCAGCATCTCTGAAGAGAAGGAATGGGTGACATTTCGGGTTGAGACCCTTCTTCTCGACCAGAGATGTCACCCATTCCTTCTCTCCAGAGATGCTGCCTGTCCCGCTGAGTTACTCCAGCTTTTTGTGTCTATCTAAGGACCTTAAATATTGAGTTTAGTCTTCATATATATTAGAAAGTATGTTTTGGTTCTTGCAAAGAGGCGTTGAGAAATATTTCTGTTTCTCCAGGATTTGAATTATCTTTTGTAAAACTATCTCTAAGCCACTGGTAAAATACAATCAATTTCTTGCCAATGCTATGTAAATCTGTAAGGTGATAATTTGGCTTAAAAATAGAACAATAGCTCAATCTACTGCCCTCCTGTTTCTTTTTTCTAATTCTCATGTAATATCACCTTATCGCCAAATCTTAGTAGGATTTCGGTAAAGTTATAAATGTTCAATGTGTACTTTAAAATGGAGACACAAGAAACTGCAGATGCTGGACTATTGAGTAAAACACAAAGTGTTGGAAGAACTCAGCAGGTCAGGCAGCATCTGTGGAGGGTATGGGCAGGCAATGTTTTGAGTCGGGACCCTTCTTCGTGAGTCAATGAGTGATGGTGCCTTATTGTATTATTGATTATTGTATATTTATTTATTGACTTATTGTATTGCTGGGCCTGTTAAGCTGCAACAAGTAAGGATTTCATTCTTTTGTTTGTCTGTACTGCCAATGAGAGCTTTGGTTTGGAATGCACAGCCAGGGATGGTAATGGAGGTAGATTCAATTGTAATCTTTAAAAGAGAACAGGATAAATGTCTGAAAGGAAAGCATTTGGGGAAAGGTCAGGGAGTTAAAATAGATGGAATTCCCATGATTAGACTGGTACAGACTCAAAGAACAATAGCTTCCTTCCATGTTATATCCATCCTGTTATCTCTTTGGATGATTTAGATTCTCCCTTTTGTCAACTGTTTGTGGACTGACCACCGCCTCTCTATAGTCGCTCTCTCTAGCCTAGACTGAGGTGGCTTTGATTACACATGACCGCATTTGTAACCTGGCATGTTTCAGACACCTTGAGCCCACTGCTTATGTAGTAACTAAATTTGACACGGTACAGGGATCCACAACCCAGCCACTCAGCGTCTCCTAATGGCCAGTCAGATAACAACAGACAGTACTGTCACCAGGGCACAAAGGTACAACCCAGAGCGAAAGAGAGACAATGCTGTCGTTTGCTAGTTCATTAATGCCTGTGGTTCTCAATACTTAATCAGGAACTGTACTATTCGTAGGGAAAGAACTTTGCACGTCGAGTCAAGAGTGTTTACTTGTCACATGTACCCGGGACAAAACCATGAAATCCTATTTCCTGCAAGCCCATTGATACAATAACACAATTTAAAAAAATACAATAATTAGAAATGCAATAAATTAATTATCAGTAATTTGGGATTATTATAGTAATGACGTAAATGAAATCCTATTTGTACATTTTCAATATTTGGTTTAATTTCAACTGCTTGACGTATCCATTACGCACTGACCTGCAGTGAAATATTTTGCAGTGAGTTAAGATCATTGCGCGGTGGCGCAGCGGTAAAGTTGCTACTTCACAGCGCCAGAGACCCGGGTATGAACCTGATTACAGGTGCTGTCTGTACGGAGTTTGTACATTCTCCCCATGACTGCGTGGGTTTTCTCCGGGAGCTCCGGTTTCCTCCCACATTCCAAAGATGTACAGGTTTATAGATTAATTGGCTTCGGTAAAAATTGCAAATTGTTCCTAGCGTATAGGATAGTGCTAGTGTACAGGGATCGCTGGTCGGCGCGGACTAGGTGGGCCGAAAGGCTTGTTTCCGCACTGTATCTCTAAATGTCATTTATCTTGTCTCATGAGAAGCAGGAGTATGTGTATTTTATCAGCCATTGCCAATCTTGCTCTGCCAGGTCCTGCCTCCTCTGAAAGACGTGACAAATCGCCCTGAGGTTGGCACCACTCTTCGGAATAAGCTGGTGCGCCTGATGACCCACATCGACACTGGAGTAAAGCACACTGCAGCAGAGTTCCTGTTCGTGCTGTGTAAAGAAAGCGGTGAGCATGGACTCCTGCCCCAGCCCCCACCTCCACCTCGGTCTTGGCGTCTACAGCGGGAATTACATGCATGTCAGCAAATGATAATAACTTATATCTCAAATTTCAAGTAATACCAGCCGTCCTGTCCCCCATCCCCCACGTGAGGAGTGGTGGAGACAGAAACTCTCACAACATTTCAGAGGTGTTTGATAAAGAAGGTAGAGAGAATCAGAGAATTGTAGACTGGTGGGAAAACACTGGAACCCACTGCAGAAGTGTGATACAGGGGTCTTGGAGAAGATGGTGAAGCAGTCTGAAAGAGGGTCCTGGCCTGAAACGTCCATTCCCTCCACAGATGCTGCCTGACCCGCTGAGTTCCTCCAGCACTGTGTGTTTCGCTCACGATTGCAATGGGTGGCTTTTCCAAATGCTCGTCATCATCCCTCGGGCACTTGGCTCTGCTGCGTGCAGTCAGTTCACTTGAAGACTGTGGTTAGGCTGTTGCTCTTAAAATGGCGATATCACAAGCAGACACAAGGAACTGCAGAAGCTGGAATATTGAGCAAAAAACACAAAGTACTGGAGTAACCCAGCAGGTCAGGCAGCATCTCTGGAGAACATGGATAGGCAATGTTTTGAGTCGGGACACTACTTCAGATTACATCACCACCTTGCATCACAACTGCAGTACAGATGTCACAAGCATGTCAGTATTGGAAAGAGATAAAAGATTAATTATTTTGAGAAATAGGTTAATTAGGAGAGTGTGAAGAAACACCAGGTATTTCGGACATAATACAGGGAATGTTTGCGTTTTTCAAGCAGCCGGGAATGTTTGAGTAGGTAGTCACGGTGCAGCATGCAGGGATTGTGGTCCTCTGTGCTGCTTGCTGTGCTCCTCTGTGGTACTGGATGCCCGTCACTTGTGAATCCGTTTCTGAGCAGATACTGGAAACTGAAATAAATGTCAAAGATCATCAGCGTAGCTTTCCTCACTCCACATATGCTTCCTGACCTGCTGGGTATCTCCAGTATTTTCTTTCATTTCAGTGTGTTGTCCTTCACAGATCCAGTGTTTTGTTTTCTTCCTCCTCTGCTCTCATTCATATCCTCTGTTTACATCAGACTATTGATTGATTCACAAGCCTTCCCTGCCCTCTCCCAGCCAGCACTGCCACCATACTTTTCATTCCGTCTCTCCTGCTCTCCACCCTATCACCCACATTCCCTTTTGTTCTCTCCATCCTCCCCCTTCACTTAAAACGTGCTTGATTTTTAACGTCTCCGAGTTCAGATGAACGGTTACTGACCTCAAGCATTCACTCGTTTCCGTCTCAGCAGACATTGCCCATTATTCAGCATTTCCAGCATCTCCTCTCATTAGTCAGATTGCAGAATTGAATGTAATAAATTTAGGAATTTGTAGATTGCTCCAAGGAAGGCAGCGTTCCTTGTCATTAAAACAAACTCCACCTGTCCCACTGATACTGGATGGCAGCTGGGGAAGGAACATGGTGCACAGTTAACACTTATAGAACAAGGCTGGACATGTTCCTGGTCAAAGTTCCGTGAAAGGACAAAGCAGCCTTTCTGTGATGCCTTTCGTCATCTCAGGAAGTCACTGAATCCTTCACAGAACATTAAATACTTTTTGAAGAGTTGTTATTGCTGTAATGTAGGACCATTTCCATTTGATTTCCCCTCATTCCCCTCTCCCCCATCCCCTTTCGCCCTTCAGCTTTACATTTCACTCCTTCTCTCCTTATCTGGCACCCTTTTGTCTCCTTTTCACCCCCAGCCTTTGTCACTTACTCCACCCATCTGGCAATCACCCACCACCCTCGACTGTACCCACCTATCACTTGCCAGACTTTGTCCCACCACCACCTCCCTTCCAGCTTTCTAACTCCCTGCTCCATCGGTCTGAAGAAGCGCCCCAACCAGAAATGTTGCCTGACCATTCCCTCCACAGATGCTGCCTGCCTCGCTGGGTTTTTCCAGCACTTTGTTTTATAATACAATATCCAGTTTGCACATAGAAAGCTCCCACAAACAAAAATGCAAACAGAAACCAGAAAGTTTGCGGAGTTCCAATAGCTCCTCAGTTCCTTATTGTCATTCCTTTCACATTCACCTACTGATTACATTTTGTTTCAAAGAATCATTGAAAAGATTGCACTGTAGATGGTTCAGATTATGACCTACGGCCATCATGGGATTTGAGACCAATATCTTTGAGCAAAGTGCTGCCCATCTCTTCCTTGCTGGATGTAAATTCCCTAAAACTAGCAGTACCTAATGCACTCCACTTCCCCCTCTCAGACACTGTTAATATGCAGTGCAAGGCGCCACAGAAATACGTTGCATTTCCTGCCTTATTTTACATGCTCAGTTTTGATGATGATGATGACACTTTATTGTCACGTACCTAGGTACAGCAACATTTTTTGTTTTTGCATACAAAGTACACAAAAGAGTTGTCACAAAGGTAGGGATGAAGTTACAAAAAGTACCCATCCCTTCTTCATCCCCACCATCGGGTCCCCCTTAGTTTTCGGTGTGCCCCCACCCCCACAAAGGATCCAGTGGTAGTTGACCTTGCGCTTCTATCTGGAAGTGCTTCTGGGATCGAATGTGCAGTAACTCGTGGGTGCCTCTTCCTTGCAGTCGACTGCCTGTTAAAGTACGCGGGGTACGGGAATGCGGCGGGCCTGCTCGCTGCCCATGGACTGCTGGCCGGAGGAAGGGGCAACGGGGTGTACTCCGACGATGAGGATACGGACACTGAAGAGTACAAATGTGTCAAATCTTTGTAGGTGACTTTAAAAATTATTCTGGTGGTTTGGTGCAGTGAGAAATTGAAAGCTTAACATGTGAAGGTGAATGTTGGGGGGGGAAACAGTGGATGGAGATGAGTAAAAGCATTTGATATTTATGGAGGGAATTGGATATTGACTGCATGGAATGGGTGCACAAAGGGTAAAACCACCAGGATGGTCTAATGATGGAACAGCTACTGTGGGAAGGGATATTTCTTGACACTGGGGCTGCACGTTTGGTTCACCATCCCATGCTGTGCTTCCATCCCGCATCGCCTTCCCCCGCCCCACCTTCCCCCAACCCATCTTCCCCCGTCCTACCTTCCCCACTGCCCCCTCTTCCCCCCCCCCCCATCCTTCAGATTCCCAGCTCCTGTAGTATTGCATAAAATGCTAGAAATATTTAATGAATCAAGGACCATCTGAACAGAAAGAATCAGATAATGCTTTTGATTTATGACCCTTCGTGGGAAAGTTCTGATGATAAGTCAATACCCAATATGTTTGTTTCTTCCTGCTGAGATGCTGCCTGACTAGCCAAACATCCTAGGTTAGCTTCCTTTGTAATAAAAATGTATTGTGTTCTTTGTGAAAATGACATTTTAATTGGTGGGACTGAGGGGCGAATATGTGAAGAATTGTCTCTTTAAGATGTCCGTTTGCAAAGACAGCATCAGTTGGGAAAAGGTGTTCACTTAGAAGAGACTTCTCATTAATTTTCCAAGCATCGGGAATGGGGAGAGGGATTGTTCCCTTTTGTCATTTGAGAAAATTAACTTTAACCTAACAGAGTGCTGTGTAGTTACTGTCTGTTTTCCATCTCTGTGCCCACTCTGAATTGCAGTATTAACCCCATCACTGGTCATATCGAAGATCCAAAGCCCAATCCGATGGACGGGATGACAGATGAGCAGAAAGAGTACGAAGCAATGAAACTCGTCAATATGTTTGACAAGTTATCCAGGTATGTCCCTGTTTTCTGTCCATGATCTCCTGCAACACATTTCTATGAACAGGTTTGTTCTAGTACATAAAACATTGAACCGCACAGGAACAGACCCTTCAGCCCACAGTGTCTGTGCCAAACACGATGTTAAGTTAAAACGCTTATCTCCAGATTCAGGGACAATTTCTTTCTGTTATCAGGCAACTGAAGCATCCTATCACCAATTAGAGAGCAGTCCTTACCTACTTTATTGGGGATCCTTGGATTATCTTTTCGGAGTTTATCTTACACTAACGGCTTGATTGTAATCTTTCCGCTGACTGGATAACATGCATTCAAAAAAATTTTCACGTACCTGCTGCACATGACAATATTAATAAACTATACAAAAAAAATTCCTCTGCCTGTATATGATCCATATCCGTTCATTCCCTGCATATCCTTGTGCCTATCCAAATTTCTCACATCCAGATTTACCTCCTAATTATACCGTTGGTTAAATAAATCGATTAACCTGAGGTTTAAAATTAATAGTTGATCTGGCATACAAAAGTGCTGGAGAAACTCAGCGGGTGAGGCAGCATCTATGGAGCGAAGGAAACTGGCAATGTTTCAGGTCGAAACCCTTCTTCAGATCTGGTATCTCTTGTTTATCAACATGAGACATAAATTTCTGCCTCCTGTTGCATGTAGATGTTTTCTACCTTCGTAAAGTCGGAGAGCTGTACAACATGGAAACAGGCTCTTCGGTCCACCTTGTCCATGCTGACCAGGTTGCTGTATTTTCATGCATTTTCACATATTTTCATACATAGCCCTCTGAACCCTTCCTATCCATATATCTGTTCAAATGTATTTTACGTAGTAATTGTATCCATTGTGACTCTTCTTTGGAGTGTAGGGGGCTAAGGGGTTACCTTATTGAGGTCTGCAAGATCACGAGGGGCATCGATAAAGTGAACGCTCACAGTCTTTTTTCCAGGCTAGAGAATTCTAAAACAAGAGAGCACAAGCTTAAGGTGAGAGAGGAGAGATTTAAGAGGGACCTCACGGGCAACTTTTTCACAGAGGGTAGTCTGTATCTGCAATGATACATACAAGCGGATACAATTACAAGTTTTACAAGACATTTGGACAGATATATGGATAGGAAGGGTTTCGAAGGATATGGGCCAATGCAGGCAAATGGGACTGGCCGGTTTGCCAATTTGGGTTGGCATGCACAAGGTGGGCTGAAGGGGCCTGTTTCTGTGCAGAAACAAAACTGGTCGACCTGGCATTGGAACTGACAACTACCCTATAGAACCTGTAAACTCATGACCAAGATCTGAGGCTTGTGCCAAAATTGAGAGAGCTGACTCACAGATTTCCCTGACACCATTGTGGGTAGCTTCACATCTCAAGGACTGCAGCGATTCCGGAGGCAGCTCACCCAACACTGGCTCAGCCAGCAAAGTTCACGCTTCTTGAATGAACATAAAGAATATGAATTACTTTCAACTGTTTAGTTACTTTTGATGAGAGTTTGTAAATGATTTCAGGATGCGTTATTTTTTCCCCCCCAAAGTAACATGCTTGATGTGTAAGAGAATCAAATATTTCTGAAGGAAAGAGTGAAGAAGTGTCTCAACCTGAAATGTCACCCATTTCTTCTCTCTCGAGCTGCTTGTCTCACTGAGTTACTCCAGTATTTTGTGTCTGTCTTTCTGAAGGAAAGCAGTGCTAGAAAAGATGAGGATGGACGAGCAGCTTGGGCGTGTTCTCTCGGTTGGAAGTCAAACAATATTGTAGTGGCGTCTTTGTTAGGTTATTCAAGTATGACTACCTCTGGACACCTTGATGCGTCTGCGGTTCCTTGCCAACCTCTCCCAGGGGCCAGGAATCTATGCGAATTAGCGCAGCCAATTACTGGAGCAGGAGCATACAGGAACCCGCACAAAGGTCAATGCGGAACATGCTGCCACCAACATTCTCATTAAAAGCATTAGTTTAATTAACAGCCCATTGAAGGTGACAATCAGCTTTCAGTCTCTCTCTCTCTTCAGAGCCCATCTCCCACATTTGATGCCTGGTGAAAAGATTAGAACTAAAATGTTTCTCTCAATTAGGGAAGGATGAACCTCCATCCAATGCGAGCGACAGGCTCTACTCGGGGCAACCGCTATTCAGCTCTGTTCAATGGGCAAGGTGCAGACGCAGTAATTAATTACAGGTATCTGTTCTGCCACACACAACAGCCAGAAAGACTATTGTTCAAAAGGACTGACTCACAGTTATGGCAATGCGAGGATGTAACCTGCATCAGTGATGGTGGCTCTCGGGAGACAGAGCACCAGAGAGGAATGCAAGCAGCATGCTGCTTAATTGAGGCAGAGACGGCGTACTAAGGAATCCAGAGTCTGAAATCAAATTATTTCTTAATTGAGACCTCCTTTCCACAAAGGTGCGAAGATGATGTTTTGTACACAGGGAATAATTGCACTGAG
The DNA here is from genome assembly GCA_038087875.1 of Malacoraja senta. Classification (NCBI taxonomy): domain Eukaryota; kingdom Metazoa; phylum Chordata; class Chondrichthyes; order Rajiformes; family Rajidae; genus Malacoraja; species Malacoraja senta. The sequence goes on along the minus strand of CM075979.1, from coordinate 72,171,893 downwards.
CTGGGATGTGATGCCGTGGATATCTTGACAGCAAGCCTTGGCCTTAGTTACTCCCAACACAGTATTTGTGGTAACGTGCTCAATACGGGACACTGATGCCATGTTCTGAATTAGCATCTTCTCACCTCCTGCAAGACAGGACGGCAGCTGCCTGCTGCCTCCCTCCTCTCTCGTTCTGACCGCACATCTCCGGCCAGCCCAGAACGCTGGCTCCACGGTGCACGCTGACGAGGCCTAACGGTGAGAGAGGATCAGGATGCATCACAGCATGGTTTGGCAACAGCTCTGCGCAAGACCGCAGAGAGTTGTAGATGTAGCCCAGACCAGACTCCCCACCATCAATTCCATCTACATTTCATGCTGCCTCAGGAAAGCAGCAAACTAAATCAAGGACCACTCACACCCCTGTCATTCCCACTTCTCTCTCCCGTCAGGCAGAAGATAGAAAAGCTTGAAAGCACTGATTCAGGAATAACTTCTTACTCACTCTTATCTGTCTACTGAATGGTACTCCTGTAAGCTAGGGTGTAGTCCGATCTTCCAAACGACCATCATTTTGGACTTTCCTCTACACTTTCTGTAACTACAATGCTGTAACACTATATTCTGCACTCTGGTATTTTCCTCTGTGTACCTGTTGTACACGTGTATGGCTAGATTGTACTCATGTACAGTGTGATTTGACAGGATAGCACGCAAACAACTTGGCACACATGACGATGATAAACCAACACTTACATTATGGGTAGGAAACCCTAAATGCAGAGCACTTAAGGTTGATTTTATTTTAGTGTATTTAGTATTTTAGTTGCAGATTTTCTGCAACAATGATGAGGTGAGAATCGTGAACTAATGGAGAGCGGGTGAAGATCAAGGGGCTGAACAAGCTGTGTGCAGTAGTCTTGGATTTTGGGGTGGGAACCACGTCAAGTCAAGTCAAGTCAAGTCAAGTGAGTTTATTGTCATGTGTCCCTGATAGGACAATGAAATTCTTGCTTTGCTTCAGCACTACAGAACATAGTAGGCATTGACTACAAGGCATTCTATAAATATATACACACATTAATCAATATACTGATGAAGTGCAAATGACAGTTAATTGGCTAATAAAGTTCAGTGTTTTGTCCGAGCCAGGTTTAATAGCCTGATGGCTGTGGGGAAGTAGCTATTCCTGAACCTGGTCGTTGCAATCTTCAGGCTCCTGTACCTTCTACCTGAAGGTAGTAGGGAGATGAGTGTGTGGCCAGGATGGTGTGGGTCCTTGATGATACTGCCAGCCTTTTTGAGGCAGCGACTGTGATAGATCCCTTCGATGGAAGGGAGGTCAGAGCCGATGATGGACTGGGCAGTGTTTACTACTTTTTGTAGTCTTTTCCTCTCCAGGGCGCTCAAGTTGCCGAACCAAGCCACGATGCAACCGGTCAGCATGCTCTCTACTGTGCACCTGTAGAAGTTAGAGAGAGTCCTAGGTACACAAAAATGCTGGAGAAACTCAGCGGGTGCAGCAGCATCTATGGAGCGAAGGAAATAGGCAACGTTTTGGGCCGAAACCCTTCTTCAGACTGATAGGGGGTGGGGAGAAGAAAGGAAGAAAGGAAAAAAAGGCGGAGGAGGAGCCCGAGGGCTGGGGGAGGGGAGGAGACAACCAGAGGGCTGATGAAGGGGAGGGGACAGCAAGGGCTAGCAGAATTGGGAGAATTCAATGTTCAAGCCCCCAGGATGTAGACTGCCCAAGCGGAATATGAGGTGCATTTCCTCCAATTTCCGGTGTTGCTCGCTGTGGCCATGGAGGAGACCCAGGACAGAGAGGTCAGATACGGAATGGGAGGGGGAGTTGAAGTGCTGAGCAACCGGGAGGTCAGGTTGGTTATTGCGGACCGACCGGAGGTGTTCGGCGAAACGATCGCCAAGCCTCCGCTTGGTCTCACCGATGTAGATCAGCTGGCATCTAGAGCAGCGGATGCAATAGATGAGGTTGGAGGAGATGCAGGTGAACCTCTGTCGCACCTGGAACGACTGCTTAGGTCCTTGAATGGAGTCGAGGGGGGAGGTGAAGGGACAAGTGTTGCATCTCTTGCGGTTGCAAGGGAAAGTACCCGGGGAGGGAGTGGTACGGGAGGGAAGGGAAGAATTGACAAGGGAGTTACGGAGGGAGCGGTCTTTGCGGAAGGCAGACATGGGGGGGAGATGGGAAGATGTGGCGAGTGGTGGGGTCACGTTGGAGGTGGCGAAACTGACGGAGGATCACTTGTTGTATGTGACGGCTGGTGGGGTGAAAGGTGAGGACTAGGGGGACTCTGTCCTTGTTGTGAGTGGGGGGATGGGGAGAGAGAGCAGTGTTGCGGGGTATGGCAGAGACCCTGGTGCGAGCCTCATCTATGGTGGAGGAGCGGAACCCCCGTTAGAGAGAGTCCTCCTTGACGTACCGACTCTCCGTAATCTTCTCAGGAAGTAGAGGCACTGATGTGCTTTCTTAATAATGGCATCAGTGTTCTCAGACCAGGAAAGATTTTAAGAGATGTGCATGCCCAGGAATTTGAAGCTCTTGACCCTTTCAACCATCAACCCGTTGATATAAACGGGACTGTGGGTCCCATCCTACTCCTTCCAAAGTCCTTGGTTTTGCTGGTGTTGAGGGCCAGGTTATTGTGCTGGCACCATATGGACAGTTGCTCGATCTCTCTGCTGTACTCTGACTCATCCCCATCAGTGATACGTCCCACATCAGTGGTGTCGTCAGCGAACTTGATGATGGAGTTCGCACTATGTCCGGTTACGCAGTCATGAGTATAGAGTGAGTACAGCAGGGGGCTGAGCACGCAGCCTTGAGGTGCTCCCGTGCTGATTGTTATAGAGTCTGACACATTTCCACCAATACGAACAGACTGTGGTCTGAGAGTGAGGAAGTCGAGGATCCAATTGCAGAGGGATGCGCAGAGACC
>CM075979.1:72085597-72168751 GCA_038087875.1 Malacoraja senta | reverse complement strand
GGGGCCCTATCAAAGCGTGCGTAAAACGCATTGAGCTCATCAGGGAGTGATGTTTCGCCGACATTCGAGCTGCCTCCTGATTTCGACTTGTAAGAGGTGATTGCATTCAGGCCCTGCCACAGCCGCTGAACATCTGTCTCTTCCTCCAGTTTGGAGCAGAAGTCCCTTTTGGCCTTTTTGATGGCCTTACCAAGGTCGTATCTGGACTTCTTGTAGGCCACTGTATCATCAGACATGAATGCCTGGTGTCTGGACTTCAGAAGAGTGCGGATCTCAAAGTTCATCCAAGGTTTCTGATTGGGAAACGCTCGGAAGGTTTTGGTGGGGATGCAGTCCTCCACACACTTCTTAATGAAGTCTGTAACATATTCGTTCAGGTCCGTTGCCGAGTCCTTGAACATTGCCCAGTCTACAGACTCCAAACAGTCCAGGAGTTGTTCCTCTGCCCCCCCCCCCCCCCCCCCCCCACCGACTAGCTCTGTACTGTATTCACCTCTGGGGGTGCGCTCTTTAATTGCTGCCTGTAGGCATGAAGAAGCAGCACCGCGGTATGGTCGGATTTACCGAAGTGAGGGCGAGGGATAGAGCGATAGGCATTCTTGATGGTGGTGTAGCAGTGGTCGAGGGTGTTTGGTCCTCTTGTGCAGCAGGAGACATGTTGGTGGAAGTTAGGGAGTGATTTCTTTAGGTTTGCCTTATTGAAGTCCACGGCTATGGTGGTGAACGCCTCGGGGTAAGACGTCTGGCAACTATTTGCAAGGACAGGATGGTCCAGTGTTGTCTCTGAAACTGTCAGTAGCACCCGATATTTGCTGCTTGAGTTGGTGCATGATGGGAGTGGGGTGAAGATCCTCGGGCAGGGAGTGCAGACTTGAGGAGCAAGGCACTGGGCTCTTGGGAGGGGACTGTGGCTGAGTGACTACATTCCTGCCTCTCCTCGGCTATGCTGCATTGAACTCTCTGTCACTGTGGCAGCATTTGTGGTCGGAACGGTGCAGAGTGTGGAGTTGTGACTCCAGATCAGCATCCATACTGTGGCTGCAGTGTGGGACAAGTAGAGAGAGGGCAGTGTGTGTGTTTCCATAGCAAGAGGTGAACCCAGGTTATAATCCGAGTCAGGTTTGGTGCAATGGTAAAGGAGACACAACTATACATGAGAATTACTTTAAAACTGGAAATGACTGGATGGCTGTGAAATCTGTGGTTAATATTTTAATGCACATTTATCTCGTATTGTGGACGTTTTCCTGGATGTTTGAGTTGTATTTGTCCAGGTGCAGCTGTGCTTCTGATTGGGGAATCATTAGATCGGGCATCAGCACACTGGGTAGATGTAATTGGATTAGCTGTGAAGAGGCACAAAGTCCCTTTGAAGAGATTACACTGACTGACAATTTTATAATTAAACTTTGTTGAACAATGGGGGTTGGAGATGAGGCATGCCAGTGAGAATCACCCTGCAGGTCCTCCAGAGCCCCTGGAGTTGACACAGGGTTCGTGTTGGAGGGGCGATTGCTCTATTTACTGAAACTAAATAAATTTGCTGACTTGAATGCATTTAATGAGTTTGCTTTCAGCCTGGGAGGGGATAGGGGCAGCAGGTTGAGCATGGGGAGAGCATTCTTTAGGACAATGTCTCCACATCCTGTTCTAGATTCATTAGGGTTGACTTTGCTTCAGGCTTTAATTGGTTTAAGCGGGTCTAATAAAACTCTTGGAATGAGATTTGTGTTTGGGGTGTGTGGGCTTTTCTTTCTCCCTGTTTTTTGGGGGCAGTGGTGAAGGCAGCTGTCACCTGCCCATCCTCACCGCAATGTGGCTTGTGTTTTGCAGGGAGCAGATCATCAAGCCGATGAGAGTCAAAGCGGACGGGACAATGGGTCCGTTGGAGGAGGCAGCTAACGAGTGCATCAGTGATCACAACTCCAGCTCAGATTCTGATTAGAACATCCAGCAGACTCTTTACAAAACCCTGCTTTATTTTTAGTGGTACTTGACTCAGTATATCGTGGGCTATTTAGACCAAACTCGTTCATGTACGTTAGATCCTTTCTTTAATGCAGGCACCTGCCTGTGTGTGGGCAGATCGAGGTCGGGCTGCCCCTGCCCTCTTGCTTGGTTGTAGATATTACCAGGTTGTTCCTGTTTTGCCACGGTCCCTGACTGAGGATGTGAGCGGTGTACAGAGGCAGCGAACTGCGATCAAAGTTGTCTCTGATCCAAGGGTGGAGCACTGTGTACAGGTGCCGACTTGGATGCGGCTCCAGAACCGGCAGGTTGGTGAGCGTTACTCCAACCTTGCATTACAATATCCCTGAACTCGAGTTCTTCCCAAAGCCCTTGTCCATCTGAATTTAAAAAATAGAACTTAAATTGACAACACAAAAAATAGCGCTTTACAGCACAACCTCTCTCTCAAGTGGGACCATTGATGTGCTAACGTCTGTTATTGAACACAAATTTGTCCCCTGAGTAAAGGTTGGGGAAAATATTGAGCACCAGTGTCGTGACAACGTGAGGCAGAGACAGGATGCAGAAGCATGCTTTATTTGACCAATATACAGTTCAAAGCTAGTCACAGGCGACTCCTTAAAGTAATGTAGAGCAACGTCACGGCCCTTTTGCACACTCCAGATGCTACAAATTTGTTGAATGATCGAGTAATTTATTTGTGGTGCTGCTGTTGAGTGTCTGTTGTCCACTGGTCTACTGACTGACACTTGGCAGCGTGTGACTTCTCTCAGGTAACAGCTGGCAGATGTGTAGAGCAAGCAGCAGCTGTGCAACACCTGGGGAGTGCAGTGCTGCCGTCCCTGCATTGCACTGCAGAAGCCTGCAGCAGCTCTCCTGTTCCACACACTAAGAATGGTTTTAAATTTAATTACGTAAACAGATTATAAGTGTGTGTTTCAGACGTGGTCAGTCTGAGTATAGATCAAATGAGTATAATGGCCAAGGAAGGTCGTCGGTTTAAATTCAACGTTATGTAAATGTTACATGAAAGTATGCATGCACTGGGCAGTGTTTATTGCATGTGTTCGTACTTAGAGCAGCAAAATATATTAGGCATGCTTAAAAACAAGCTCACAACCTTCATAATTATATCAAGTTGAAATAGAAACCCATTGTCCATGAAGGTGAAGTCTTGAAATACTTGAGTTTAAAAAAAAAGAAGATATTCTTAATATTTTAAAGGTAATTATATTTCTTGTAATTAATTTTCTGCAAAAAGATAATGTCAGGGAAAAACAACTTCTTACAGTTACAGTACTGTTATAAATGACCTCCGGATGTGAGCTATCTCAAGGATTAGCGATTCCAGGGGCAGATTGTTCAAGATTCTATGACAATCCACAATATACTCATTACAAATGGTTCCCTTTAGCTGTCAACCTTCTTCACTGGCTGTGCAAAGTCATGCTTTGATTGTATTGAAAACTGCAACTCGTGGAAATAGAAAACTCCTGTATGAAAGTTTAAATACTTTTCTAGCTTGTGATAATGAATAAGATTTTGTGTTTTGGGGCCTCTTCAGCCTTCTGTACTATAAATCAATAAAGTGATTGTTAATGTTGATCAGTCCATGGGATTTGATCGAGTTGTTCTCATGAACATGAATACATCTAATTAAAGATTCAATGCAGATAAGTTACAAGATACCGGGGCAGGAGGAGACCACTCGGTCCATCAAGCCTTCAGTACGATCACGGCTGATCCATGCTGGCCTTCATTTCTCTGCACCAGTTCCCCAATCACCTCCAACCCTCAATCTATCAAATATTCATCAATCTCCACTGTCAATACATCCAATGATCCAGTCTCTGCCACCCTCAGAGGCAGGGACTTCCAGAAACTTCTGTACCTCAATTTTACATGCCCAGCTCGGTGTAGTGATGTCCCCTTGTTGGTGACTCTTCCACGAGTGAAAACATCTTAATATCGACCCTATCGTGCCTCCTCGAGATCTTATCTGTGTGAATAAGGTGGCCCCTTGTTCTTCTAAACTGCAAGGAACACAGAGCGGGCGCTGAGAGACATTGGAGATGACTAGCTATGAGGAGACACCGTGAATGCTTCCTCCGCTGGGAATGTTCGCTGTGAACGTTGCGTTGAAAGACAATGAGTTATTGATAAAGAAACATTAAAAATAGGTGCAGGAGTAGGCCATTCGGCCCTTCGAGCCAGCACCGCCATTCAATGTGATCATGGCTTAACCAGAATCAGTACCCTGCTCCTGCTTTCTCCTCATGTCCTTTGATTCCGTTAGCCCTAGGAGCTATACTCGGCAGCAACTCACACTCGCCGCGTTTTAGGGAGAGGGAAAGAGATCACCTATAACGGAGAGGAGTCCTCGCCTGTAACTCGGCGCCTGGGGCAAGATCTGGACCACCTGCTGCCGCCTGTTCCCTCTCTGGTTATTTGCAACAAGCGGGTTGGTTGTGAGAATAACCGGTGTCCCTACTAGAAACTGCCAGAAAGCTGGAATATCCCGCACAGAGATTGTGACACCAGCTCATCGCTGGGTCCGGACCGGGCGAGTGAGCGGTCAGTCTGCCGGTCAGCCCGGAACGAGGGAGCTGGACAATGGGGACTGTGGACTAGGGCAGGTCACCAGAGGCTGCAGAGATGCCGCTGCAGTTGGGCTTCAAGCCGGCTCGCTGTGACCATGGAAGAGGCTGCACAGACACAGTGCAAAGATGCCCCCATCCCCTCTCTTCACCCAACCTCTCGCCTTGAACCCACGTCCTTCAGTTTTTGACACTCCCAGCAGGAGAAAATATTTGTACTGTCCACTCCAGCCCTCTCCTCGCCAGCTCTGGAGGGAGGGGGAAGGTGAGTCGGAGGGAGAGGGAGGGTTGGGGGGGAGCGAGGGGGGGGGAGGCGAGGGACAGTGTGGTAGGGTAGGAGGGAGAGAGGGAGGGAGGAGCCTGGAATGGTGTCCGGCCGAGCTGTGGGAAAACAATTGATATCATCCTGTTGCCGGATTGGGATCCAGTGAACTCCGGCTCTCACTGACTGAGCAGATTAATGCCGCTGAATCTCTCTGATTGTTGCTTGACGGCGAGTAATCCCCAGAGGAATCGGGATAAGGATTATAGTTTCAAGATTTCGTCTGGCATCGAATGGGTGATGGAGAGAGGTGTAGAGAGACCCCCCCCCCCCCCGTACATTTTCCCTCTACCGTGTCTACTCCGGTTCCCAGCCACGTGTGAGAGGGGAGGGGCAGAAATGGAATAACCCACGGTGGGAGATTGAATCACTGAGGAATCCCGCATTGGAAAAAAGGCAGGAAATAGGTGGGGGTGGGTTGGGGAGGGGGTGGAGAGAACGTTGGGGGGGGGGGGGTAATCTGAATCTGATATTGCCCCTAGTCCTGTCAACTCTAACCTTGACCTTCCCACCATCTCTACTCGTCGCACCCTCGATGGAGGTCAGTGCATTGGGGTCAAACATGTCTTTCCTCACAGATCCACACTCACATCAGCAATTCTTCTCCAGCTGTTTATTACAATCGTCACCGCAGCTTCCTGCACCCTCCCACTGACCGCAGGCGGGAACCAGTGCATGTACTGTTTGTACAGCCACCTCTCACATAAACCCATCAGATCATTGTGATCTTCGGTTTAAACCAGCATATGCAGTTCCTTCCTACACATTCCTCTTTTAAACTTGTTCGGCAACATAAATGTGTGCGTAATCTTCCCAGAACTAAGTTTCGCTCGGTGAAGAGTTTACTCTCTGTGCAGCTTTCCAATTCCAACTTCTCCAATTCTAGATTCTTTTGCCAACATTTATTATGAAAAAATCCCAACAAAACTCGCCGGTTGGAATAAACTCCAGCGACACTGATACTGTTTCTGGGTATCTCAACCCTCTTTCCTTCATGAATTACAACATGTTAAAACAATGATTTGCATTTCTTTTTTAACATGTTTAAACTAATGAAAGTCCTAAAGTGTTTAACAGCCGAACAAAAATCAATCAAAGTGTTATTTTTTAACTAGGAATTGCAGATAAAATAACACGTTTTTTTGGACGCAGGAAAGGCAGATGCTGGTTTACTCAGCCCCCTGCTGTACTCACTCTATACTCATGACTGCCTAGCCGGTCATAGTGCGAACTCCATCATCAAGTTCGCCGACGACACCACTGTTGTGGGACGTATCACCAATGGAGACGAGTCAGAGTATAGAAGTGAGATTGACCGATTGACCAAATGGTGCCAGCACAATAACCTGGCTCTCAACACCAGCAAAACCAAGGAACTGATTGTGGACTTTGGAAGGGATAGGATGGGGGCCCACGGTCCCATTTATATCAACGGGTCGATGGTGGAAAGGGTCAAGAGCTTCAAATTCCTGGGCTTGCATATCTCTGAAGATCTCACCTGGTCCCAGAACACTGATGCAATTATAAAGAAAGCACATCAGCGCCTCTACTTCCTGAGAAGATTATGGAGAGTCGGTACGTCAAGGAGAACTCTCTCGAACTTCTACAGTTGCACAGTAGAGAGCATGCTGACCGGTTGCATCGTGGCTTGGTTCGGCAACTTGAGCGCCCAGGAGCGGAAAAGACTACAAAAAGTTGTAAACACTGCCCAGTCCACCATCGGCTCTGCCCTCCCTACCATCGAGGGGATCTATCGCAGTCGCTGCCTCAAAAAGGCTGGCAGCATCATCAAGGACCCACACCATCCTGGCCATGCACTCATCTCTCCGCTGCCTTCAGGTAGAAGGTACAGGAGCCTGAAGACTGCAACGTCCAGGTTCAGGAATAGCTACTTCCCCACAGCCATCAGGCTATTAAACTCAACTCAAACAAGAATCTGAACTTTAATAGCCTATTGCACTTCATCTGCTTATTTATGTGTGTGTATATATATTCAATGGTATATGGACACACTGATCTGTTCTGTATTTATTTATGCCTACAATATTCTATTGTGCTGAAGCAAAGCAAGAATTTCATTGTCCTATCTGGGACACATGACAATAAACTTGTTTTTCAATACCTGTCAATAAACACTTGTTTTTCTATCAGAGAGTGGATTCCATGTGAGCTGAGATCCGCATATCCCGCAACCCGCCACAGGGTGGAGACGTTGAGTCCTTGGGCTTGGGTCCTGATGTGCACACATTCTCCCACCTCTGACCCAAGTCTCCCACCTGAAACATTAAGTCAAGTCAACTTTATTTGTCACATACACATACCAGATGTGCAGTGAAATGAAAGTGGCAATGCCTGCGGATTGTGCAAAAACTACAGAACAGAATAGAACAGAATCAGTATTTACATGTTAGAGAAAAAACAATTAAAAAAAGACACAACACAACAGTAAATGAGTCCCTGGTGAGATAAGAGTTTACAGTCCTGATGGCCTGTGGGAAGAAACTCCTACTCATCCTCTCTGTTTTCATAGCATGACAGCGGAGGCGTTTGCCTGACCGTACCAGCTGGAACAGTCCGTTGCTGGGGTGGTAGGGGTCCCCCATAATGTTGCTGGCTCTGGATCTGCACCTCCTGGTGTATAGGTCCTGCAGGGGGGGCGAGTGTAGTTCCCATAGCGCGTTCGGCCGAACGCACTACTCTCTGCAGAGCCTTCCTGTCCTGGGCAGAGCAGTTCCCAAACCAGATTGTGATGTTGCCGGACAAGATGCTTTCTACAGCCTGAGTAGAAGCACTGAAGGATCCTCAGAGAGACTCTGAATTTCCGCAGCTGCCTGAGGTGGTAAAGGCGCTGCCTTGCCTTACTCACCAATACGTCAGCGTGTGTTGTCCATGTCAGATCCTCTGTGATGTGGACTCCCAGGTATTTAAAGCAGCTCGCCCTATCCACAGTGGTCCCATTTATCTCCAGTGGCGTGTACGTCCTCGGATGTTGTGCCCTTCTAAAGTCCACAATCAGCTCCTTGGTTTTTATGACATTCAAGAGGAGGCTGTTGTCCTGACACCAGAGTGCCAGATCAGCCACCTCCTCCCGGTAGGCCTTCTCATCGTTATCGGAGATCAGGCCCACCACCACAGTGTCATCAACAAACTTGATTATAGAGTTGGAGTTGGAGCTGAACCTGGCCACACAGTCATGTGTGTACAGGGAGTACAGTAGGGGGCTGAGGACGCAACCCTGGGGGAATCCTGTGTTCAGGGTGAGGGTGTTCGATGTATTTCTTCCCATCTTGACTACCTGGGGTCTGGCAGTGAGAAAGTCCAGGCCCCAGGCACACAGGGGAGTGTTAAGCCCCAGTTCCAGCAGCTTCTCAGCAAGTCTGGTGGGGACTATTATATTGAAGGCTGAACTGAAGTCTATGAACAGCATCCTCACATAGCCCCTCTTCTGGCTGTCAAGGTGAGAGAGAGCGGTGTGCAGAACATGGGGGACCGCATCGTCCATGGATCTGTTCGGACGGTATGCGAACTGTAGCGGGTCCATGTTGTGAGGGAGGAAGGCGCAGATGTGGTTCTTGATCAGCCTCTCGAAGCATTTCATCACTACCGAGGTGAGGGCCACCGGACGGTAGTCATTCAAACAAGCTGGAGAGGCATTCTTTGGTACAGGTACAATGATGGATCTTTTGATGCAGGCAGGGACCACGGACTTGGCCAGGGAGAGGTTGAATATTGTGGTGAGCACTGGAGCTAGCTGAGTAGCACAAGACTTAAGTACTCGCCCAGATATACCATCTGGGCCTACAGCTTTCCTCATGTTCACACGCGTCAGAGCCCTCCTCACGTCGTGCTTGGACAACGAGAATGTGTGCACATCCCCAGCGGTGGAACTCCCTCCAGCCTCGCTAGCCAGCACGCTGGCGGTGTTATTGTTAGCCAGCGCGCTAGGGGTGATGTTGCCCATCTCGAATCGTGCGTAGAAAGAGTTCAGGTCGTCAGCTAGGGACGTCCCAGCACTTCCGGTTGAGGGAGTGCTGCTCCGGTAGTTACTTATAGTCCGTAGCCCCTTTCAAAGGCGTCTGGTGTCCTGCTGCTCCATCTGCGACTCCATCCTGTCCCTGTACCTCCTTTTTGCGTCCTTCACCGCCCTTCGCAGTCGGGAGGACTCTACCTTGCAGTCGTCCATATTGCCGGATGCCAGGCCAGAGTTGTAAGCAGCGGTGCGAGCATTCAAGGCAACGCGAATAGACCTGTCCACCCAGGGTTTTTGATTAGGAAAGATGCTAACCCTTAAGGGCCTGTCCCACTGTACAAGGTAATTCAAGAGTTCTCCCAAGTTCTTCCCTGATTCGAGCTCGTGTAATGTACGTAGCGGGTACGTAGGAGCTCGTGGATGTCACGTAGCGGCTCGTACGAGTAACGGTAGGTACTCGGGAAATCCGGTAAACTCGTGCCTTTTTTTCAACACTGGGAAAAATGTCCACGAGTAAAAAAATACTCGTGATGAAATTTTTAAAAACTTTTTACTCGTACGAGCCCCTACGTACCCGCTACGTACATTACACGAGCTCGAATCAGGGGACAACTCGGGAGAACTCTTGAATTCCCTCGTACAGTGGGACAGGCCCTTTAGCGTTGGGGACGATGTTATCGGCTATTGTTGCAATGAAGTCCGTGACCGCTTCCGCAAACTCACTGACGTTACTGGAACTTGCTTGGAACATATTCCAGTCGACATCGCTCAGTGCATCTTGCAGCATGGCCTCTGACTGGTCGGACCACTGCTTTACGTCCCTCGTCACTGCCGCTTCCCGTACTATCCGTTGTTTATACTCCAGCAGCAGGAAAATGGCAGCTATTTCTCTCTCCACGGATGCCCCCTGATCTGCTGAGTGTTTCCTGCATTTTCTGTTTTTATTTCAGATTTCAAGAGCAGCTGTTTCTTGATTTCCCTTCCTGATTTGAATGAATAAATTAATTATACTTGTTTTATCTCTCAGCTTTGGTTCCCTGACTTCACCCCTCGGCCTGCAGAGGCGGAGGTTGGGTGGGGGGGGGGGGGGGGTCAGTGCTGTGGTTTACAGGTGGGGTGGGGGCAGTCGCACCCAGGGGGAGAGTCACCTTGCTGGCTGGAGAAGGCACCTGGGAGAGCTTCATCACATAAAGCACAGCTGGTCAAGGCAGTGACTCACCATCGCCTCCCCCTGGCCAATCTAATCAGGACAATCGCCCTGGTCTAGGTTATGAAACCACATGGTCACACAGCACAGAGACAGACCCTTTGGCCCACAGAGTCCATGCTGACCATCAAGTACCCATGTATACTACCCTGTTTTACATCACTTTGACTGCAGCGTTCCTTTGCTAGAGTCACACAGCACGGAAATAAGGGCTTTGGCCCGATGTTCACGCTGACCAAGATGTGTGTTTAGCTTAGTCTCATTGTCCTGTGTTCGACCCATATCCCTCCAAACCTCCTCTACCCATGTCACTGTCCAAATGTCCCCAGATTCCTCCAGTTTGAATCAGGTGCTGGTCCTGATTCCTGTTAAACGTTGTGGCACTCCCAGCCTCCACCTCCACTTCCTTCCCCCTCCCACTCTGCCTCCACCCCCAGCTCCCAACCCTACCCCTCTCCCCCACTCCCATCCTCCACCTCCACTTTCTTCCCCCTCCCACTCTGCCTCCACCCCCAGCTCCCAACCCTACCCCTCTCCCCCACTCCCAGCCTCTACCTCCACTTTCTTCCCCCTCCCACTCTGCCTCCACCCCCAGCTCCCAACCCCACCCCACTCCCAGCCTCCACCTCCAATCTCTACTCCCACCCCACCCTCTGACTGAGGGAGGGTGGTCCACGCTGTTGGCGAGGTGTTGGGCTTAGTGAGGGTGTTTCTGAGTTAGTTGCCGCAGTGACTGTCACGGTGCGGTTCTTGCCTCCATGTGGGAGGGCCAGGTTGTCCCCTGTCCCACATGTAGGGTCCACGTGTGTCTCTCAGCCGCCAGCATGTGTGTTCCGTGCTGACTGGGGCGTGTCCTGTGTTTGTCGCCTGGGGCGGGGCGGCAGGGAGACGAGTCGCCGGTGGTGAATCGGGTTCCTTCCCGTCAGCAGACTCAGCACCTCCTCCCTGGGCTGGCCGGGCTGGCAGGGAGTCAGATGACGAGGCGCATCCCTGTGTCCCCCTGGTGGCCAGGAAAGGGGCGATTATATAACAACACCCCCGCTCCCCCACCCCCTCCCCACTCAAGCAGCACAAGGCCATTCAGCCCATCGAACCTGCCCGAGGGTCATCGGGGTCACGGTGATCTACCTATGCTCCCTCCAGAACCATCAGCACAGGAACACCTCATTTCTATTTTTGTTGTTTATCATGGTGTTTACAAATTACTAAGTTTACATATCTGTTCTGCTGCTGCAAGAATTTCATTGTTCTATTTCGATTCACATGGCAATGGCTTGGGTCTTGAGTCCTCATTCCCTCAGCAGTTTGTTCTCTGTAACTGTTACACCATACTGTGCACTCTACAATCTGCTATGGTTTCTCTGCTCTCTACCTGTAGTACCTGTGTACGGTTTGATTGCACTTGTGTGCGGTGTGATTGGACTGCATAGCACGGAACGTTTTTTTTTAACTGTATCTCGGTACACGTCACAATAATAAACCAAGATTCAGGAATCCTTCGGTCCTTTTTCCAACAGTGACTGACCCACCAGACAGAGAGAAAACCCTGCACCAAGTAGCCAGATGGCGGAGGGATGGAGGGGCGACTGGGGGTTTGGGGAAGATGGGGGAGAGGATGCACTGAGGACCTATCTACCTGTGCTGCCACTTTCAAGGAACTATGTGCTTGCCCTCCCAGATGCCCCTGCTCTACGACACTCCCCAGGGCCCTGCAGTCTCGTGTGAAGGTCCCGTCCATCATAGATTAGGGACAGGCCCCTCGGGAACACCACAAGGCACTGGCAGCCAACCAAGAGATGCCCCCTCTATTCCTACTGTTTGCCTTTTGCCAGTCAGCCTCCCTTGTATCGTCCCTCTAATACCATTGGCCCTCATCCTCTTTAGCAGCCTCACTTGTCGGAGCTTATCGAAGGCTTATCAAAGGAGGTCGTTGAGGTAGGTAAATAACAAAATTTCTAAGACATTTGGACAGGTACATGAATAGGAAATGCTTGGAGGGATATGGACCAAGTAAAGGCAACATCCCCTCACTCTCCCCCCCCCTCCCCCCACATTAACAGTGTCTCCTCTCATCCTTGGAGCGCCCACTCTGCAACGTTCCATCACACTTCAAATAAGTGGGCTTGAGGAAGCCGCTGATTGGTGGAAGCAGACTAGAGGAAGCAGCTGATTGGGAGTAACCCTAGATACTGCCGGCCCTGCTGATTTCTTCCAGCACTTTGTATTGTATCCTGGGTAAGGGGGGAGTATGAGGGCCAGGGCAGTTTACTGTTCTGGATGTCAGATGTGGGAAGTCATGGAGTCCGACAGCCCTCCAGACGTCCACATCTGCGGCAGGTGCGTTGAGATGGGGCTCCAAAGGGACCGTATTAGGAACCTGGAGCAGCAGCTCCATGACCTCCGTCTGGTCAGGGAGAGTGAGGAGGTCATAGAGAGGAGTTATAGAGAGGTGGTCACTCCAAAACCATGGGAGGCAGACAAGTGGTTCACGGTTAGGAGGGGCAAGGGGCAGAGGCAGGGACTAGAGAGTACCCCGGTGGCTGTACACCTTGGCAATAAGTACTCCTGTTTGGGTACTGTTGGGGGGGACAGCCTACCTGGGGGTAGCGACAGCGGCCGGGCCTCCGGCACAGAGACCGGTGCTGTTGCTCAGAGGGTAGGGGAAAGAAGAGGAGGGCAATAGTAATAGGGGACTCTATAGTTAGGGGGACAGATAGGCGATTCTGTGGACGCAGTCAGGAGAACCGGATGGTAGTTTGCCTCCCTGGTGCCAGGGTCTGAGATGTGTCTGAACATGTCCAAGATATCCTGAAATGGGAGGGAGAGGAGCCTGAGGTCGTGGTACATATAGGTACCAATGACATAGGTAGAAAAAGAGAAGAGGTCCTGAAAGGAGAATTTAGGGAGTTAGGAAAAGAGTTAAGGAGAAGGACCGCAAAAGTAACAATCTCAGGATTACTACCTGTGCCACGCGACAGTGAGAGTATGAATGGAGCGAGGTGGAGGATAAATGCGTGGCTGAGGGACTGGTGCAGAGGGCAGGGATTCAAGTTTCTGGATCATTGGGACCTCTTTTGGGGAAGGTGTGACCTGTACAGAAAGGACGGGTTGCATTTGAACCCGAGGGGGACCAATATCCTGGCGGGGAGATTTGCAAAGGCTACTGGGGAGACTTTAAACTAGAACGGTTTGGGGGAGGGACTCAAATAGAGAAAGCTAGTAGACAGTGTGTGAGGCAGGAGGCAGAGAAGGGAAGCACTCGGACCCAAAATGTAGGGTAGAAAGAAGAAAAAGATAATAAACAGAAAATAAGAGGTGGTGGGTTTCTTAAATGTGTATATTTTAATGCTAGGAGCATTGTAAGAAAGGTGGATGAGCTTAGAGCCTGGATTGACACCTGGAAGTATGATGTTGTGGCGATTAGTGAAACATGGTTGCAGGATGGCTGTGATTGGAAACTAAATATTCCAGGATTTCGTTGCTTCAGGGGTGATAGAATTGGAGGGGCAAGAGGTGGGGGTGTTGCATTGCTTGTCAAGGAAGATATTACAGCAGTGCTTTGGCAGGATAGATTAGAGGGCTCGTCTAGGGAAGCTATTTGGGTGGAACTGAGAAATGGGAAAGGTGTAGCAACACTTATAGGGGTGTATTATAGACCGCCAAATGGGGAGCGAGAATTGGAAGAGCAAATATGTAAGGAGATAGCAGATATTAGTAGTAAGCACAAGGTAGTGATTGTGGGAGATTTCAATTTTCCACACATGGGAAACACATTCTGGGAAACATTCTGTAAAAGGGCTGGATGGTTTGGAGTTTATAAAATGTGTGCAGGATAGTTTTTTGCAGCAATACATAAAGGTACCTACTACAGAAGGGGCAGTGCTGGACCTCCTGTTAGGAAATGAGACAGGTCAGGTGGCGGAGGTATGTGTTGGGGAGCACTTTGAGTCCAGTGATCACAATAGCATTAGTTTCAATATAATTATGGAGAAAGTCAGAACTGGACCAAGGGTTGAGATTTTTGATTGGAGAAAGGCTAACTTTGAGGAGATGCGAAATGATTTAAAAGGAGTGAATTGGGACATTTTGTTTTATGGGAAGGATGTAGAAGGGAAATGGAGGATATTTAAAGGTGAAATTTTAAGAGTACAGAATCTTTATGTCCCTGTTCGGTTGAAAGGAAAGAGTAAAAATTGGAAAGAGCCATGGTTTTCAAGGGAAATTGGACAGTTTGGAAAAAGAGAGAGATCTACAATAATTATAGGCAGCATGGAGTAAATGAGGTGCTTGAGGAGCATAAAGAATGTAAAAAGAATCTTAAGAAAGAATTTAGAAAAGCTAAAAGAAGATATGAGGTTGCTTTGGCAAGTAAGGTGAAAGTAAATCCAAAGGATTTCTACAGCTATATTAATAGCAAAAGGATAACGAGGGATAAAATTGGTCCATTAGAGAGTCAGAGGGGACAGCTATCTGCAGAACCAAAAGAGATGGGGGAGATATTGAACAATTTCTTTTCTTCGGTATTCACCAAGGAGAAGGATATTGAATTATGTGAGGTAAGGGAAACAAGTAGAGTAGCAATGGAAACTATGAGGATTAAAGAAGAGGAAGTACTGACACTTTTGAAAAATATAAAAGTGGATAAGTCTCCAGGTCCTGACAGGATATTCCCTGGGACATTGAGGGAAGTTAGTGTAGAAATAGCAGGGGCTATGACAGAAATATTTCAAATGTCATTAGAAAAGGGAATGGTGCCGGAGGATTGGCGTACTGCGCAAGTTGTTCCATTGTTTAAAAAGGGTTCTAAGAGTAAACCTAGCAATTATAGACCTGTTAGTTTGACGTCAGTGGTGGGCAAATTAATGGAAAGGAAACTTAGAGATAATATATATAATCATCTGGATAAACAGGGTCTGATTAGGAACAGTCAACATGGATTTGTGCCTGGAAGGTCATGTTTGACTAATCTTCTTGAATTTTTTGAAGAGGTTACTAGGGAAATTGATGAGGGTAAAGCGGTGGATGTTGTCTATATGGACTTCAGTAAAGCCTTTGACAAGGTTCCACATGGAAGGTTGGTGAAGAAAGTTCAATTGTTGGGTATTAATAGTGGAGTAGCAAGATGGATTCAACAGTGGCTGAATGGGAGATACCAGAGAGTAATGGTGGATAACTGTTTGTCAGGTTGGAGGCCGGTGACTAGTGGGGTGCCTCAGGGATCTGTGTTGGGTCCACTGTTGTTTGTCATATACATCAATGATCTGGATGATGGTGTGGTAAATTGGATTGGTAAGTATGCAGATGATACTAAGATAGGTGGTGTTGTGGATAATGAAGTAGATTTTCAAAGTCTACAGAGAGATTTAGGCCATTTGGAAGAGTGGGCTGAAAGATGGCAGATGGAGTTTAATGCTGATAAGTGTGAGGTGCTACATCTTGGCAGGACAAATCAAAGTAGGACGTACATGGTAAATGGTAGCGAATTGAGGAATGCAGTTGAACAGAGGGATCTAGGAATAACTGTGCATATTTCCCTGAAGGTGGAATCTCGTGTAGATAGGGTGGTAAAGAAAGCTTTTGGTGTGCTGGCCTTTATAAATCAGAGCATTGAGTATAGAAGTTGGGATGTAATGTTAAAATTGTACAAGGCATTGGTGAGGCCAATTCTGGAGTATGGTGTACAATTTTGGTCGCCAAATTGTAGGAAAGATGTCAACAAAATAGAGAGAGTACAGAGATTTACTAGAATGTTGCCTGGGTTTCAGCACCTAAGTTACAGAGAAAGGTTGAACAAGTTAGGTCTTTATTCTTTGGAGCGCAGAAGGTTAAGGGGGGACTTGATAGAGGTCTTTAAAATTATGAGAGGGATAGACAGAATTGACGTGGATAAGCTTTTTCCATTGAGAGTAGGGAACATTCAAACAAGAGTACATGATTTGAGAATTAAGGGACAAACGTTTAGGGGTAACATGAGGGGGAACTTCTTTACTCAGAGAGTGGTAGCTGTGTGGAATGAGCTTCCAGTGGAAGTGGTGGAGGCAGGTTCGATTTTATCATTTAAAAATAAATTGGATAGGTATATGGACGGGAAAGGAATGGAGGGTTATGGTCTGAGTGCAGGTAGATGGGACTAGGTGAGAGTAAATGTTCGGCACGGACTAGAAGGGCCGAGATGGCCTGTTTCCGTGCTGTAATTATTATATGGTTATTTATATGGTTATCCGCCCCAAACTATCAGAGATTTACCCTTTCTCCTGTCAGCTCAGTCCAACCCTCTCTGCAACTTAAAGCTAACCAGACCACTCCCTGTCCCACCTCGTTCTGAAGCATGAACTGTTTCTCTCTCCATTGACGCTGCCTCCAGCCATTATTTCACAATACATGCAAGGAAACTGGTTAATCAAGAAAAACATGAATTCAATAAAATTCCCCGCATATCTGGACCACTTCCCACAACCTCAGCAACGCGGTGGCAACTCCAGAATGCAGCAAACAATTGCAGGAGAGTGTAAGGAGATGCTTGTTTACACCGAAGATAAGACACAATATGCTGGATCGGGCAACATCTCTGGAGAAAATGGATGTGATGTTTCAGGCTGAGACCCTTCATGAGGCTGGGTTCGGATCCAAAATGTCACCTGTCCATGTTCACCAGAGATGCTGCCTGACCCGTTGTGTTACTCCAGCATTTTGTGTCTATCTACTTGCAAGATGGTCCTGAAGGTGACAAATCCTAGATCATAAGGATCCCTTGAAATAAGACAGTCCTTCCTTCTGCCTGTCACTCAGTGACTGAGCAACACCTGACCCCAGGGAGGCACATGCAAGCAAGACCGTGAGAGTTCAGGGTCAACTTAGAAAATCTAGCCCTGGAAGAGGCAAGGATGGTGGGTTGACAAAAGATATTGAAGGGTTGATCGGAGGAAATGTGTGTCTGGTATCTAGTTGTATAATGCGTGGAATCGAATGAATCAGTTGCAGTTTACAGGGGATGTAGGAATGAATTTAATAAAGAAATTAGGACAAAAGGGGGCCACAAAATGATCATGGTAGAATCCTAAAATCTTTTCTGTGCATTAGGAGCAAGAGGGCAGATAAGGAAGGATGAGGTCCACACAGGGCCCAGAGGCCAATCTGTGGTGGAACCCGGGAATATGAGCGGGTTCTGAATGAACACTTTTTTTATCAGTTTCCCCATGGGTGAGGAAGGGTGGGGGCCAGAGGGTTCAGGAAGGGGTACACTGACATTCCGTAGTATACCTCCATCAGGAAGCAGGGAGTGTGAAAGATACTGACTCTCGCTAAGACCCCAGGGCCAGGCGGAATCTACCTCAGGGAAATGATTGAGGAGATGGCTTGTACTCCGACCAGGGTAATTGCTTCTTTGTTAGCCATGAGTGAGGTGACAGAACACTGAAGTGTGATCGGTGTTGTGCCCTTGCACAGAGGGCGGTAAGGATAGACCTGGAGATTGGGAAGGGTCATTGCAGCCGCCATCTTGGAGGAACGGCTGCTAAACAGCAGACGTCCGTCAAATTCACTTTTTCTTTAGTTTTAGCGTTTTTTATTTCTTTGTTTGTTTGGGGGATTTTGACTTTTAATGTGGGGGGGTAAGGGGGAAACTATTTCTGGGTCCCTACCTGGTCGGTGAGGCAGCTTTTTCTCCAGGCTGCCTCGTCGACCCGTCCTCATGGCCTACCAGCGGGCATGGAGTGCCGTTTCCTGACGGGGACCGCCCAGCACCTTCAGCTTCGGTGGCGGCACAGTGCTGGAGCGCTATCGGAGAGCGTAGCGGGCGATGCCTTGCCTGGGTCGCCGCGCTGGAGCGACGCGCTGGAGCTCCGGTATGCGTTGACCGCCGAGATCAACACCTCCGGGCTGCGGGACTGCGGAGCGACCAGCCGCGGGCGGCGGCGCCGACTCCAACATCGGGAGCCTCGTGGCTCCAAATCGGCGCGGCCCTGTCGGCTTCGGGTGCCATCGACTCCGCTGGGAAACCGGCCGTTCCAGCCGCTGCGAGGACTCTCCCGATGGCCAGGAACATCGGGCCTCCCTAGAGGCAACTGTGGAGGCCTCATTGGGCCTGACTCTGGGGAGAACTGGGGTTGGGGACTGGACATTGTGTCTTCCCCCACAGTGGTGGTCATTGTGGGGGGATGATTTTTGTGTGCTGTGCCTGTTAGTCTGTGTGCAAGATGGCGGTCGGAGGGGAGAGTGGACGCTGGCGCGAATTGGTCGCCGCTGCTCTCTCCTCAAATTGTGTTTCTTATTTTCTTTTTGTGCTTTTGAAATTGAATTCTGTCCTTGATTTATGTACTGTGGTGTTTTTATATTTAATTTATTCCGATTATGTGTTTCGTATTTTTGTGATTCTATGCCCTGTAATGTGTCCTTGGGTTTTAGAAAGGCGCCAGTAAATAAAATGAATTATTATTATTATTATTATTGGAGACATAGGAGGAGGCTGCAGGAACACCCCACCCTTAGTGATGGGGTCCCCGCGTAGGTGTGCGAGACAGTGATGGTGTCCCAGTGTGAGTGTACGTGACACTGATGATCCCAGTGTGAGTGTGCAAGACACTGATGATCCCACTGTGAGCTTATGACACAATTTGGTATCCCAGTGTGAGTGTGTGACACACTGATTGTGTCACAGTGTGAGTGTGCGACATCGATGGTGTCCCAGTGTAAGACACAGTTATGGTGTCCCAGTGTGGGTGTGGGAGACACTGAAGGCGTTCTTTGTGTGTAAGATAGTTTTAATGTACGGGGATCGCTGGGCAGCGCGGACTTGGTGGGCCAAAGGGCCTGTTTCTGCGCAGTATCCCAAAACAAAACTAAAATATAATAAAGAATAAAAAATAAATTATTTCACCATATCTTATGATTTTTGTTATTTTATTGTCATAGAACCACAGGACATGTGTCGTGAAGTGACAGGATCTTGATCCCCAGTAATGGTGATCTTCGCCCAGCCTGGACCAAGGACCTGTTGCAGGTCTCGGAACCACAGCAGATGCGGGTGGAAATTAACCAAGACTCGTTTATTGCAGTAGATTGTTGGAAACAATAACGTGGATTCACTTCAGATCATTAAACATCTCTCGGACGCTAGAAAAAATATAATGTGCTGGAGAACTTCAGCTCGTCACTCAGCATCTGCAGAGAGAGAAACGGATCATTTATCGGAGCAGAATTAGGCCATTTGGCCCATCAAGGCTACGCCGCCATTCAATCATGGCTGATCTTCTCCCCATAACCCCTGACACCTGAACTAATCAGGAATCTAACTATCTCTGCCTTAAAAATATCCATTGACGGCCTCCCACAGCTGCCGGTGGCAATGAATTCCACGCAAGGAATCGTTGACCTGAACTTTAACTCTTTCTCTCCAAAGTGAAATAATTTATTGTTTCTACAGCAACAAACAATTTTCTGGAGGAACTCACTAGGTTGAGGAGCCTCTTTCGAGGAAGTTGTCAGGCGACGTTTTGGATCGGGACCCTTCCCTGACTGGAAGGATGGAGGGGAAATGGAGAGTGGAGGGGGGGGGCAGGGCAAGAACTGGCTAGTGATAGATGGATCCAGATGAGGAGGAGTTGATTGGTAAATGGAGTTGAGATGGGGGAGGGAAGGTGGGGATGGCAGCAGAGGTTGTGAGGTGATGAGTGGAGAACAAAGGGCTGCAGAGGGTTGAATCCGATGAGGACAGGTGAAGCATGGAAGCAGATGAGGGACTGACTGCAGCCACGGCCATGCCTGGCTTGCTGCCATGGCAACAAGAACCAGCCCGGAGCGGTTGCCGCTGAGATCGGCTTCTGCTCTTCCCATGGACCAGAATCGAGGGAGTCGGGACACAGGGCCAGTAAGCGGATTGGCGGCAGGAAGCAGTGCAGGGCCTTGACGGTGGAGAGAGCGGCTGGAGGCCCTGCAGCAGCCTGGGGCTGTATCCCAACCGCAGGCCCGGCTCTCCTGGAGTGGGTAGGCCGCCGACCCTGGCCCCTGCTCGGCATATGGATCAGAAATTGGGGAGAAGGTGGGGGGAGACAGTGGTGGGTGTGGAAACAGGACATAGGGCCCGGTGAGAGAACTAGGGGGGAGGGGTCTTTGTGGCCATCTGCAGCTGGGAATGTAAAATGGCACCAAAATGGCACCTCTTGCATAAGGACTCAGTGGGCTGTTCTGTGCATTCTGTACTGATTGTGCTTATGTACCAGGATAGTCTTGCTGAGCTTTATGTAAACAATTTATTTCACTGTACCTGGTACAGGTGACAATAAGGAAACCAGTGGAGGGAAGGTCGGCACAATGTGGGCAGGAAACCAGTGGGGTGAATGGCAGATGGACTGGGTGGGGGAGAGGAAAGAATGGAGGGAGGGGTCAGTGGGGTGGGGTTCAAGATAGTGGTTGTGTGAAAGGACCGTGGTGGATCAGGGGGAGTGGATCACCTGGAATGGGATAATGTTCGTGCCATGAGGGTGCAGACCACCCAGGTGTGGCTGAGCAGAGGGGGAGGGAGATGGCACATTGCCATGGAGGGTGGGTCAGACATGCCCTATCTCACTGAGGCCCGGGATGATTAAACGGACGTTACTCTGATACACAAACAGATGACCATGAGGAGGTCAGAATCACAAGTCAGTAGAGGGTTTAGAACGCCCTTTGATTTTCACAGCATACTCCAGAAAGTTATGGAAAGTTTAATTCACCTCTACCCCATTGTGAACATTGGACTTTGTCCATAGAACTGTTACGCTATGATGCTGAGAGCTACAGTATACTCTGCACTCTGTATCATCCCCTTTGTTCTACCTATTGTACTTGAGTTTGAACTGATTGAGTCTATGTTAGGATGGGGGAAGTATATCTGGTTGTTTGTCCAGCGTGCAAAACAAAGCGTTTCACTGTACTCAGTGCGTGTCAATAATAAACCCAAACCACTCCTGAAATAATGGGATTCACTTCAGGCAAAGCACCCGAGAGACACTAAACGGTGACAGTCATCGCTGAAACACTCACACTGCAGTCTAGGTTCGGGGTCATTGGATGGAACTTTCTGGAAAACCTGAAATTTATATTGGATGCCATTTTCCTCTTGAATTTCACTGGGAACTCCAGGAAACCTAAGAAACAAGGGAAGTACAAGTGTAAATGGTCAGAACGTCGCGCGCAAGAAGATCAGGTGCAGGGAGCTCTGTTTCCCGGGAATTTGTCACAGTCACTGACCCAGTGGCTCTGGGTGAGACCACTGTCCATCTCTAACACCAGCACTGACCCAGTGGCTCTGGGTGGGACCACTGTCCATCTCTAACACCAGCACTGACCCAGGTTCTGCCGGTCAGCATCTGCGGCAGTGATCGAAACAGGATAATCCCCCCAGCCACACCCTCACCTGTCTTCTGCAGCCGCTGTGTGTGTGTCCAGGCTGTGGGTACGTTAACAACAGCAGGTACAGACCCACAAACACGGGCAAATGGGACTAGCCCGGATGGGCCATAACACACACCCAACGTCCAACCCAGCAGCTGGTGATGAAACCTTAAGGCGGTTCTCTCCCCACAGACGCTGCCTGACCTGCTGAGGATCCATCCATACTCCACACAAAAAGCGGTGAGCGCAGGAGGAGAATATTTACTTGTCCTTACTTGTCCTGTAGCTGGAAGATGTCCTGGGTCAAAGTCTGGGAAGAAAGTGTCGCAGTGGAAGTTTGCCATGATGTTGGTCAGATAGATGCGGTCGCAGTTTGGATATCGCAAGGCTTCCTGTGGCCCATAGAGAAAAGGAGGCTTGGTGTGTGTCCATCAATGACCTGCCTATGACTCTCAATTACTGCCCAAAATCATCAATGACCCCTTATGACCAATGACCCCTATGCCCATCAATGACCCCTCATGACACCCCATGGCCATCAATGACCCCCTAGTGCCCATCAATGACCCCTCATGACCCTCAATGACACCCCATGGCCATCAATGACCCCGAGTGTCCATCAATGACCCTCCCATGACCTGCCATGATGATCAATGACCCCCACCCCCCCATGACCCTCAATGACTTGCAGCGGTGGTTTACCAGAACACTGCGAGGTTGGACACTTGCCCAACGTTGGGGTTGGGACAATGTGGCAGAGAGAGACGCTCTCACAACCCCTGGCAGCAAGGAGACTGACAAATGGTGCCATGAGCACATGGTGTCCGCCCGTCTGCCCCTCACGGACCTACCTGGAAGGGCCTGGTGCCGCCCAGTACCCAGATGGTCTCGATGTGATCACCCAGAGGAGGGAGAGAGGCGAGCTGGACAGCACTGGCCAGGTCTTGGCAGAGGAAGTCCGTGCCAGGCGGCACTGAGCTGACAGAAGCAGATAACAATGCACACATTTACTGAAACACGCACTGCCGTGAACCACACGCGTGTGACCGTTTCCCTCTGTGTGTTGCTCTGGCCCCTGTACATGTAAAGCAGTTTGTTCATCTGACTGACACACAACAACTGCAGATGCTGGAATATGGAACAAATAGCCAAGTGCTGGAGTAACTCGGTGGATCAGGCAGTGTCTGTGAGGAGGAGTCATTGGTGACAATTCAGGGTGCAGACTGATGTAGAGTCTTAATCTGAAATGTGGTCCCTCTACATAGATGTGCCTGACCCGTTGAGTTGCTCCAGTTCTGATCGCACCATTTCAGGAAGGATGTGGAGGCTTTGGATAGGGGGCAGAGGAGGTTGACTAGAATGTTGCCTGGGTTAGGGGTGCTAACTACAAGGTTGGACAAACTTGGATTGTTTCCTCTGCAGCGCCAGAGATAGGGGGGAATTTTATAAAATAGATTCACCCACTTTGTATAGATGGCATAGATAGGGGTAGAAAGTCAGAATGTTTTTTCCTAGGGTGCAACATCAAAGACCAGTGGGCATAGCTTTAAGGTGAGCAGGGTAGAGCTCAGTTTAATTTGGAATCATGTTCGCACAGGATTTATTTTATTTTATTTTAATTTTATTTTAACCATCATTAATTTACTCAGTTATTTGTAATAATATGTACAAAATGATTCAAAATGAAACCCACCATCACAGTACAAGTAAAACAAATATTCTTAAATTACTATTTCCCCATCCTAGTTAAGGATGCATGCCACCCTCGACGGTGCCCAGCGGTCCCGGAAATCCCCCAGGACGCCCGTGGACAGCGCGTAGTCCCTCTCTAAAACCACCCGGGTCGGATGTAACCCCGGAAAAGGGTCAGGCAGCCGGCTGGGGCAGAGCCCTCTTCCGCCTGGCGACGTGATTTGCGGATGGCCAGCTTGGCCAGGCCTAGGCGCAACACAACCAGGACATATTCAGCCCTACCCTCTCCCCTCTCCCTACGCACAGGGTGTCCAAAGATGAGGATGGTCGGTGTGAAGTGCAGCCAGAAGGCAAGGAGCAGCCCCTTTATGTATAGGAACAGGAGCTGCAACCTGGCACAGACATTGTGGGCTGATGGGTCTGTTCCTATGCTGTACCGTTCTATGTTCTCTGAATGCGTAAACCATTGGAAGTTGACTGATGACTGTGTGAGGCTGTCACCGTTTCCCAAAACACAGAACATATTGGGACACACGTACACCCTCCCTTTCATGCAGTGTTGGGAGCATTGACTGGAACTCTCTGTGTACTGGGGCATATGAGGGACCTTACAGCACCCCCCCCCCCTGTGTACAAAGGCATGCGGACATCCTTGTAGTATTGCCCCCACCACAAGGCTCAGTCTCTGACCCCATCTGTGCCACCTCTCACCCGATTGTTTACCCACTGACTCCACCACTCTGCATCAACCTGCTATCAGTGCCCACCACTGACCTGTCCCCCTTCCTGATGCCCACTGGGCCAACTTTCTGTCCCACCCTCACCACCCCCCCCCCCCCCCGCCCGTTTCCACCCTCTGACCACTGTCCCAACCCCCTGCTAATCGCTAATCCAGGCCTGGCGGGGGTTCTGACCATTGACTCACCTCAACGTGGTGCTCAGACACACTCGGTAACAGTGGGGAAGTGGGCGGGAGTCAGAGACGGCGCTTCCTCTCCCCCAGATCAGCATGTTCTTCTTGCCTGAAAATGGGTGGAATGTGGCTCCCATCAGCAGCATTACAGCACCAAAACTGGCCCTTGGGCCCAACCCGCCCTCGCCGACCAACATGTCCCATCCACACTCGTCCCACCTCCCCCACGTTTGGCCCACATCCCTCTAAACCCGTCCTGATTCCATGTACCTGTCTAAATGTCGTTTAGATGTTGTTATATTACCTGCCCCAATTACCTCGTCTGGCAGCTCATTCCAGACGCCCCTAATCCGGGACCGCCCGCACACACGGGACACCCCACCCTCCAACCCCGCGGGCGGTCTGTGGACTCCCGGACACTCACTCAGATCGGAGACGGCGTCGACCTGCGACACAAAACAACTGAACTCGTTCCTGCGGAAAGAGAGGCGAGAATGAACGGAGCGGGGGCTGGGAGTCGCCGCGGCCGCCGGGTGGTTGCGGGGGTGATGCCCGGAGTCTGAGACCCGCCCGTGCCTGGTGTCCGGAGACAGGGGTTCAGTCTCGGACGGTCGGACCAGGACCAGTCCCAGTGACCAGTGTCTGTGTCCGAGACCAGGCCCAGTCCTAGTGCTACTCACGGCAGCTCCCAGGGCAGGCGGCCGCTCCTCCCGATCCCCAGCGCCTCGTCGGCCGCGGCAATCAGGCACAAGGGCTTCGAGTCCATCGGCGGCCGGTGGCGAGCGTCGGAACCAGACATCGTCCGTCGGCTGCGGCTTCCTTGGCGCCGCCTCTCTCTCTCTCATCACACCGCCCCGAGCCAAGCCTAGCCCGCCTCACCTCGGCTGCTGTCTGTGTGGAGTAGGCACGGTCCGCACAGGTGTCCGCTGCGTGAATCAGCCGCTGTAAACGGTTTTCCTGCTGTTTATTTGCGTAGAAAGGAACTGTATATGTTGGGTTACAGGCAGCATCTCTCGAGAAGGACTGGTTGACATTTTGGGTCTGAAGAAGGGTCTCGACGCGAAACGTCATCCATTCCCTTTCTCCAGAGATGCTGCCTGTCCCGCTGAGTTACTCCAGCATTTTGCGTCTATATGTTGTTAATTTGTATGTTTTGGAAGTGACCTGTCGGCCTTCCTATTGGACCTGACTGGATGTAATTGGGATAATTGTTAAAGGTATTGAATGCCCTCACGAAGGTACAGGAAGGACACTTGTTTAAAAACTCTTACCCCCTCAGCGCCATTCATACTAAACCTGTCTCGTTTCTTAGTGGGGGATGAGTTGAAATCCCCTCTGTTATATCTATTATCTTTCCACATCTGCGATTTTCTTGTATACACATTTCTCACTCAGCCCCTGGCTGTTTGCCAGCCTTTAGACACAATTCAGACATCCATAATTTTTGGTTTGCATAAACAGACTGAAAAGAAACCAATATTAACACAATATTTTATTCTATTTAAAACATGAACATTTCTCCAGTTTACAGGACAGATCAGGGCGTTTCACATTCACTCTGAATCACGATGGCTGTAGTACACTGAGGCTGCTCGGA
The DNA here is from genome assembly GCA_038087875.1 of Malacoraja senta. Classification (NCBI taxonomy): domain Eukaryota; kingdom Metazoa; phylum Chordata; class Chondrichthyes; order Rajiformes; family Rajidae; genus Malacoraja; species Malacoraja senta. Next base: position 72,143,112 of record CM075979.1, on the reverse strand, counting down.
CACAACTCCCAGACTCCAGGTACAACACCGCCCTGAGCAATAAGTGATTCATAGAAAAATAGGTGCAGGTGTCGGCCATTTCGAGCCAGCACCACCATTCAATAATATCATGGCTGGTCATCTAAAATTAGTACCCAGTTTCCTGCTTTTTCCCATATCCCTGGATTCCTTTAGCCCCAAGAGCAAAATCTAACTCTCTTGAAAACATCCAGTGAATTGGCCTCCACTGCCTTCTGTGGCAGATAATTCCACAGATTCACAACTCTCCGGGTGAAGAACTTTTTCTTCATCTCAGTCCTAAATGGTCTACCCCTTATTCTTAAACTGTGACCCCTGGTTCTGGGTGTCAGTGTGGCTCAGTCCTAGATCTGGTTCGCCTGCAGGATCCTGAGAGCACCTTCCCAGGTTCAAGGTGGTGGCGGCTCATCACATGCTATCATCAATAGCGGGTGGACAATGAATGAGCTGGCAGTGGCACCCATACACAGATAGAAAACAATCAACCCACATGTTTACTGGGTGGAAAACCAGAAACAGCAGATGCTGACATTCTGAGGTAAAAACTACTGTGAATAACTCAGCAGGTCTGGCAGCATCTGGAGATAAAAAGAGGTTCCCTGACCTGCTAATTTACTCCAGTCCTTTGTGTCTATCTTACGTATAAACCCACATCTGCAGTTCCTTGTTTCTAGTTACTGTAAAAATGGAGTATGTCTGTTCAGATGACCCCTCAGCTCAGCTTTTCTCAGAGAATCAATCACCACAAGTGCATAGAATTATTTACAAAATGTAGGTAATCTTTGTCTTCTGTCAGTGTGTATGTGTTCATTAAATACAGTGAGTGTCACTGTCATGTTATAATTAACGCCTGCCTCACCACCTGTCTGGGAAAGGAGCTGTAGCAGTCCTGCCTGACCACAGACAGTTGCATAAGGTTTGGAAACTCCAGGAAACCTAAGAAACAAGGGAAGTACAAGTGTAAAATGGTCAGAACGTCGCGCGCAAGAAGATCAGGTGCAGGGAGCTCTGTTTCCCAGGAATTGGTCACAGTCACTGACCCAGTGGCTCTGGGTGAGACCACTGTCCATCTCTAACACCAGCACTGACCCAGTGGCTCTGGGTGGGACCACTGTCCATCTCTAACACCAGCACTGACCCAGGTTCTGCCGAGTCAGCATCTGCAGCAGTGATCGAAACAGGATAATCCCCCCAGCCACACCCTCACCTGTCTTCTGCAGCCGCTGTGTGTGTCCCCAGGCTGTGGGTACGTTAACAACGGCAGGTACAGACCCACAAACACGGGCAAATGGGACTAGCCCGGATGGGCCATAACACACAACCCAACGTCCAACCCAGCAGCTGGTGATGAAACCTTAGGCGGTTCTCTCCCCACAGACGCTGCCTGACCTGCTGAGGATCCATCCATACTCCACACAAAAAGCGGTGAGCGCAGGAGGAGAATATTTACTTGTCCTTACTTGTCCTGTAGCTGGAAGATGTCCTGGTCAAAGTCTGGGAAGAAAGTGTCGCAGTGGAAGTTTGCCATGATGTTGGTCAGATAGATGCGGTCGCAGTTTGGATATCGCAAGGCTTCCTGTGGCCCATAGAGAAAAGGAGGCTTGGTGTGTGTCCATCAATGACCTGCCTATGACTCTCAATTTACTGCCCAAAATCATCAATGACCCCTTATGACCAATGACCCCTATGCCCATCAATGACCCCTCATGACACCCCATGGCCATCAATGACCCCTCATGACCCTCAATAACACCCCATGGCCATCAATGACCCGAGTGTCCATCAATGACCCTACCATGACCTCTCATGATGATCAATGACCCTCACCCCCCCATGACCCTCAATGACTTGCAGCGGTGGTTTACCAGAACACTGCGAGGTTGGACACTTGCCCAACGTTGGGGTTGGGACAATGTGGCAGAGAGAGCTGCTCTCACAACCCCTGGCAGCAAGGAGAGTGACAACTGGTGCCATGAGCACATGGTGTCCGACCGTCTGCCCCTCACGGACCTACCTGGAAGGGCCTGGTGCCGCCCCAGTACCAGGGTCTCGATGTGATCACTCAGAGGAGGGAGAGAGGCGAGCTGGACAGCACTGGCCAGGTCTCGGCAGAGGAAGTCCGTGCCAGGCGGCACCTGAGCTGACAGAAGAGCAATAACAATGCACACATTTACTGAAACACGGCACTGCCGTGAACCACACGCGTGTGACCGTTTCCTCTGTGTGTTGCTCTGGCCCCTGTACATGTAAAGCATTTTGTTCATCTGACTGACACACAACAACTGCAGATGCTGGAATATGGAACAAATAGCCAAGTGGTGGAGTAACTCGGTGGATCAGGCATGTCTGTGGAGGAGGAGTCATTGGTGACAATTCGGGTGCAGACTGATGTAGAGTCTTAATCTGAAATGTGGTCCCTCTACATAGATGTGCCTGACCCGTTGAGTTGCTCCAGTTCTGATCGCACATTTCAGGAAGGATGTGGAGGCTTTGGATAGGGGGCAGAGGAGGTTGACTAGAATGCTGCCTGGGTTAGGGGTGCTAACTACAAGGTTGGACAAACTTGGATTGTTTCCTCTGCAGCGCCAGAGATAGGGGGGAATTTTCTAAAATAGATTCACCCACTTTGTATAGATGGCATAGATAGGGGTAGAAAAGTCAGAATGTTTTTTCCTAGGGTGCAACATCAAAGACCAGTGGGCCATAGCTTTAAGGTGAGCAGGGTAGAGCTCAGTTTAATTTGGAATCATGTTCGCACAGAGATTTATTTTATTTTATTTTAATTTTATTTTAACCATCATTAATTTACTCAGTTATTTGTAATAATATGTACAAAATGGATTCGAAATGAAACCCACCATCACAGTACAAGTAAAACAAATATTCTTAAATTACTATTTCCCCATCCTAGTTAAGGATGCATGCCACCCACGACGGTGCCCAGCGGTCCCGGAAATCACCCAGGACGCCCGTGGACAGCGCCCAGTCCTCTCTTAAAACCACCCGGGTCGGATGTAACCCCGGAAAAGGGTCAGGCAGCCGGCTGGGGCAGAGCCCTCTTCCGTCTGACGACGTGATTTGCGGATGGCCAGCCTTGGCCAGGCCTAGGCACAACACAACCAGGACATATTCAGCCCTACCCTCTCCCTCTCCCCTACGCACAGGGTGTCCAAAGATGAGGATGGTCGGTGAAGTGCAGCCAGAAGGCAAGGAGCAGCCCCCTTTTATGTATAGGAACAGGGGCTGCAACCTGGCACAGACATTGTGGGCTGATGGGTCTGTTCCTATGCTGTACTGTTCTATGTTCTCTGAATGCGTAAACCATTGAAAGTTGACTGATGACTGTGTGAGGCTGTCACCGTTTCCCAAAACACAGAACATATTGGGACACACGTACACCCTCCCTTTCATGCAGTGTTGGGAGCATTGACTGAACTCTCTGTGTACTGGGGCATATGAGGGACCTTACAGCACCCCCCCCCCCCCTTGCGTACAGAGGCATGCGGACATCCTTGTAGAATTGCCCCCTCACCACAAGGCTCAGTCTGACCCCATCTGTGCCACCTCTCACCCGATTGTTTACCCACTGACTCCACCACTCTGCATCAACCTGCTATCAGTGCCCACCACTGACCTGTCCCCCTTCCTGATGCCCACTGGGCCAACTCTCTGTCCCACCCTCAATACCCCGCCCGTTTCCACCCTCTGACCACTGTCCCAACCCCCTGCTAATCGCTAATCCAGGCCTGGCGGGGGTTCTGACCATTGACTCACCTCAACGTGGTGCTCAGACACACTCGGTAACAGTGGGGAAGTGGGCGGGAGTCAGAGACGGCGCTTCCTCTCCCCCAGATCAGCATGTTCTTCTTGCCTGAAAATGGGTGGAATGTGGCTCCCATCAGCAGCATTACAGCACCAAAACTGGCCCTTGGGCCCAACCCGCCCTCGCCGACCAACATGTCCCATCCACACTCGTCCCACCTCCCCACGTTTGGCCCACATCCCTCTAAACCCGTCCTGATTCCATGTACCTGTCTAAATGTCGTTTAGATGTTGTTATATTACCTGCCCCAATTACCTCGTCTGGCAGCTCATTCCAGACGCCCCTAATCCGGGACCGCCCGCACACACGGGACACCCCACCCTCCAACCCCGCGGGCGGTCTGTGGACTCCCGGACACTCACTCAGATCGGAGACGGCGTCGACCTGCGACACAAACCAACTGAACTCGTTCCTGCGGAAAGAGAGGCGAGAATGAACGGAGCGGGGGCTGGGAGTCGCCGCGGCCGCCGGGTGGTTGCGGGGGTGATGCCCGGAGTCTGAGACCCGCCCGTGTCTGGTGTCCGGAGACAGGGGTTCAGTCTCGGACGGTCGGACCAGGACCAGTCCCAGTGACCAGTGTCTGTGTCCGAGACCAGGCCCAGTCCTAGTGCTACTCACGGCAGCTCCCAGGGCAGGCGGCCGCTCCTCCCGATCCCCAGCGCCTCGTCGGCCGCGGCAATCAGGCACAAGGGCTTCGAGTCCATCGGCGGCCGGTGGCGAGCGTCGGAACCAGACATCGTCCGTCGGCTGCGGCTTCCTTGGCGCCGCCTCTCTCTCTCTCTCTCATCACACCGCCCCGAGCCAAGCCTAGCCCGCCTCACCTCGGCTGCTGTCTGTGTGGAGTAGGCACGGTCCGCACAGGTGTCCGCTGCGTGAATCAGCCGCTGTAAATGGTCTCCTGATGTTTATTTGCGTAGAAAGGAACTGTATATGTTGGGTTACAGGCAGCATCTCTGGAGAAGGACTGGTTGACATTTTGGGTCTGAAGAAGGGTCTCGACGCGAAACGTCATCCATTCCTTTTCTCCAGAGATGCTGCCTGTCCCGCTGAGTTACTCCAGCTTTTTGCGTCTATATGTTGTTAATTTGTATGTTTTGGGAGCGACCTGTCGGCCTTCCTATTGGACCTGACTGGATGTAATTGGGATAATTGTTAAAGGTATTGAATGCCTCACGAAGGTACAGGAAGGACACTTGTTTAAAAACTCTTACCCCCTCAGCGCCATTCATACTAAACCTGTCTCGTTTCTTAGTGGGGGATGAGTTGAAATCCCCTCTGTTATATCTATTATCTTTCCACCTCTGCGATTTGCTTGTATACAAATTTCTCACTCAGTCCCTGGCTGTTTGCCAGCCTTTAGACACAATTCAGACATCCATAATTTTTGGTTTGCATAAACAGACTGAAAAGAAACCAATATTAACACAATATTTTATTCTATTTAAAACATGAACATTTCTCCAGTTTACAGGACAGATCATGGCGTTTCACATTCATTCTCTGAATCACGATGGCTGTAGTACACTGAGGCTGCTCGGACACAACTCCCAGACTCCAGGTACAACACCGCCCTGAGCAATAAGTGATTCATAGAAAAATAGTTGCAGGTGTCGGCCATTTCGAGCCAGCACCACCATTCAATAATATCATGGCTGGTCATCTTAAATTAGTACCCAGTTCTTGCTTTTTCCCGTATCCCTGGATTCCTTTAGCCCCAAGACCGAAATCTAACTCTCTTGAAAACATCCAGTGAATTGGCCTCCACTGCCTTCTGTGGCAGATAATTCCACAGATTCACAACTCTCTGGGTGAAGAACTTTTTCTTCATCTCAGTCCTAAATGGTCTACCCTTATTCTTAAACTGTGACCCCTGGTTCTGGGTGTCAGTGTGGCTCAGTCCTAGATCTGGTTCGCCTGCAGGATCCTGAGAGCACCTTCCCAGGTTCAAGGTGGTGGCGGCTCATCACATGCTATCATCAATAGTGGGTGGACAATGAATGAGCTGGCAGTGGCACCCATACACAGATAGAAAACAATCAACCCACATGTTTACTGGGTGGAAAACTAGAAACAGCAGATGCTGACATTCTGAGGTAAAAACTACTGTGAGTAACTCAGCAGGTCTGGCAGCGTCTGGGGATAAAAAGAGGTTCCCTGACCTGTTAAGTTACTCCAGTCCTTTGTGTCTATCTTACGTATAAACCCACATCTGCAGTTCCTTGTTTCTAATTACTGTAAAAATGGAGTATGTCTGTTCAGATGACCCCTCAGCTCAGCTTTTCTCAGAGAATCAATCACAAGTGCATAGAATTATTTACAAAATGTAGGTAATCTTTGTCTTCTGTCAGTGTGTATGTGTTCATTAAATGCAGTGAGTGTCACTGTCATGTTGTAATTAACGCCTGCCTCACCACCTGTCTGGGAAAGGAGCTGTAGCAGTCCTGCCTGACCACAAGACTGTTGCATAAGGTTTGGAAACTCTGGGAAAGGAGCTGTAGCAGTCCTGCCTGACCACAGACTGTTGCATAAGGTTTGGAAACTCTTGTGCACAGGATTGCAACATTGCTGTTTAACAGTTTTGTATTTTACCAGAGGGCATAGCGTTAAAGAGAGGGGAAATTTTTAAAAGGGACCCAAAGGGCAACTTTTTTTACCCAGAGGGTGGTGGGTATATGGAATGAGCTGTCACAGGAAGTGGTAGAGGCAGGTACACTTACAACATTTACAAGATACCTGGACAGTTACAGGATACATTCCCAATCTCCAATCCATCTTGCTGTGGTTCTTGCACCTGGTTTATCTGTACTTTTTCTGTAGCTGTAACACTATATTCTGCACACAGTTACATTCTCTTTTTGCACTACCTGTTGTACTCATTTATGGTTTCAATATACTCCTGGATGGTTAGATTTGACTGTCTCAGAAGATGTGACAATAATAAACCAATTCTAATGGTAGGTATGGGGATATGAGCCAGGCCATGGCATCTGGGACTTGCTCAGTTAGTCATCTTAGTCTTTGTGGATGAGTTGGGCCAAAGGGCCTGTGTCCGTGCCGTATTGCTTTACGACTCCATATGACAATGTTAACAGCATTCCACCAGCTACATGAATCATCAGAAGTGGATGGAGCAGCAGTTTACTTGAAATGCAATTGAACAAATGAAGGTGCCTGACTTAAGATGATGCAAGATATACTACTCACAGAATTTGTCTTTTCTGTAGTACAAAATTGAATACGCAAACATTTAAATAGTGCACAATTATATTAAAATACTCATCTATAACTTGGTGTGGTATCAAATATTTACAGAAACTCCAATCAATTATTTACACAAATATTAACAGAGCTTTCTGCCCTATCATTGCTAAATGTGCAAACATTTGCAGATGTATTTCCCAATCTTTAATTCTCCCGATTTGAGATCAATAATTTCCTTTAAAATAAATATTCCACGCTGGAAGAAAATGTCCAGTTTATGCAATATGTGTTAAAAGCCTCCCAATGGAATCCTTCCAAATGAATCCTTTCAATTTCTTGTTTCACGACATATCGGAAGACAAACATATGGGCTTGCAGCACATTGCGGCCAAATTTTGGCTTTATCCTGCAGATATCTGTAAACAACTTTAAAAATATTAAATCCAGAGTTTTTATTTCTTTCAAAACATCAGAAGATGTACTCTAACCAATTTCTCCCTTAATTCTAAACCACACCTGGGTTGGAAATGTTTCACTGCATCTTGTACATGCAAGACCTCACTCAGTCACGTTGGGCGTTGGAAGAAAGGATATACTGGGTAAATGTGAGCACCATCATGAAGTGGAGTGGACGTAGAAACCAGCACAGACAGGAGGGGCAACGGCCACTGTGCTGCTCTAATAGTCACAAACCTTTTCAGTCAGAATGTCTTTACCTAGTCCATGCTCTGCCTCTGATATTTAAGCCCCATTCCTGACATTTCTTCTTCGGGATTGAACAGTTTTCCAGAGGTTAAGTTGCCCTCCAGGGTGTTTCTGCCTGAAATACAAAATCCACAATAAGATCAAGGTTCTTTTAAATGTACGAAACACCCCTCAATACCGTGCAATGTAAGTAATGGAATACAGATGAACTTGAAAGTCTGTCCAGGGAGGATATGGTTAGGTAAACGATTGTGCATTCCCAATGGGATACAACTTGCAGTCATCAGTACACATAACATACACTGTATGAAAGTGGCCAAGTTAGACAGTGCTGTGAAAGTATGTTCTCAGGAACATATTCATTGTACTCGAAAATGTTGGTGTAAATCCTGTCCATTATTCAGTAGCAAGAAATAATGTTTAAATGTAAACAGATATTAAAAAATGTAAAATGTTGATATTTAATTGAAAGACAACTGGAAAGTCAAAATAAGGTATTCAAACTTTATTAGAGCAAAAACAAAGTGCTGGAGTAACTCAGTGCGTTAGGCAACATATTTGGAGGACATGAATAGGTGATATTTCGAATCGGGTTTGGTATGATAAAGGGTCCCAGCCTGAAATGTCACCTATCCATGTCCTTCACAGATGTTGCCTGACAATAGACAATAGGTTTACAAGGAAGATGGCGGCGCGCACAGTCGCAGCGGCTCGGAGCTCTTCCTCTAGTTGCCGGTTTTTAGTGTTTTTCGTGTTTTTTTAAATGTTTACTTTCTGCACTGAGAGCCTTTCCCTACAAATGGGAACGAACATAACTTATAACCGACTGCACATCTTGAATATTCAGAGTACAAACTACATTCCACCCCCTCCATCTGCTATATCGGAGGAGCTGCTCCGCACAGCGGTACCTGCCTGGATAACGAGCCGAAGCAGCAAGCGGGGCAGACGGGGACGGAGACGGGAGAGGAAGCAAAAGCAAAAGCGGGGCAAGCGGGCCGGCATCCACGCTAGGCTGAGGAGCTCACCGGACCGACCAGCTTTGCCCAGCCTGTTTTTAGCGAATGCCCAGTCCATTGTCAATAAGATCGACGAACTCAGACTGAGGCTTCACTCAAAACAGGATAAGTAGCTGTGCTTTCTTCTTCACCGAAACCTGGCTGAATCCGAACATCCCTGACGCTGCCATTGAGCTAGCAGGCCGGACTGTTTATCGAGCGGACCGAACAGCTGACTCCGGTAAGGATAAAGGCGGTGGTGTGTGCATATATGTGTGTAACTCATGGTGCACCGCCACTGACATTGTTGAGACTTTTTGCTCCCCAGACTTGGAGTTTATTACAGTGAAATGCAGACCGTTTTATCTGCCAAGGGAGTTTACAGTGGTGTTCCTCACTGCTGTTTACATACCACTGCAAGCTAACGCTAAGCTAGCACTGGCTAGTCTGCATGATGCTATCCACCAGTTGAAAAACAACCACCCAGATGGCGTGTTTTTAATAGCAGGAGACTTCAATCACGCCAAGCTGAAGACTGTAATGCCAACATTTTACCAGTTTATTGATTTTCCGACCAGAGGAAACAATATCTTGGACCAGGTCTACTGCAACATTGCCAAGGGCTACAAAGCGTCCCCCTGCCCCCATCTTGGCCGATCCGATCACATCAGTCTGTACTTAACACCTGCATACAGACCCCTCATTGCAAGGACAAAGCCAACAGTTCGCACCATCATGGTCTGGCCAGAAGGAGCCATGGACAGGCTACAGAACTGCTTTGAGTACACTGATTGGGACATCTTTAAACAGGCCGCCACTCACAACAACCACACAGACCTCAACACCTACACCTTATCAGTATTGGATTACATCACCTTCTGTATGAACAGTGTCACCACACAGAGGACAATACTGACACTCCCCAACCATAAGCCATGGGTGAATGGCATTGTAACTGGTCTGCTGAAGGCCCGGGATGCAGCTTTCCACTCAGGTGATGCAGAGGCCTACAGAACAGCAAGGTCCAGTTTGAGGAAGGGCATCAGGGAAGCAAAGCACCGCTACACGAAGCGTATTGAGGGGCATTTTAACAGCTCAGACTATCGACGTGTGTGGCAGGGCATCAGAACCATCACTGGCTACAACAGCTCCACACACGCACAAAGCTCATTCCTCCCCGACGACCTGAACTGTTTTTTTGCCAGGTTTGATTGCGCCGACAGCAGTGACAACAAACGGGCACAGCAGGGACCCTCACCACCGGTGCTGACTCTGAGCCCCCACGATGTGAGATGGACCCTGCAGCACATCAACCCCAACAAGGCCACCGGACCTGACGGAGTACCAGGGCGGGTTCTGAAGCACTGCGCAGGGGAGCTGACTGCGGTGCTCACGGACCTGTTTAACACCTCCCTGCTGCAGGCCTCTGTCCCAACATGCCTCAAGATAGTCACAATCATCCCTGTGCCAAAACAATCAGCCATCAGGTCCCTCAACGACTATAGGCCAGTGGCGCTGACACCGGTGGTGATGAAGTACTTCGAACGTCTGGTACTGGGACACTTGAAGAACAGCATCCCCCCCTCCTTAGACCACCACCAATTTGCCTATAGGGCAAACAGGTCGATGGAGGACGCAATGTCACTGGCCCTCCACTTCACCCTGACACACCTTGACCAGCGGGACAGTTATGTGCGGATGCTATTCATAGATTATAGCTCCGCCTTTAACACCATCCCACCCCATAAACTAGTCACCAAGCTGGACCACCTGGGCCTCAACACACACCTGAGCAGCTGGGTCCTGGACTTTCTCACCGGCCGACCACAGACTGTGCGCATGGGGAGGCAGGTCTCCTCCAGCATCACCCTGAACATCGGTGCACCACAGGGCTGTGTGTTGAGCCCCTTTCTCTTCTCCCTCCACACTCTCGACTGCAAACCCACCCACGAGGCTAACACCATATTAAAGTTTGCAGATGACACCATCGTGGTAGGCAGGATCACGAGTAACAACGAGGCCACCTACAGGACAGAGGTAGAGAACCTGGTGAGATGAAGCCGTGAGAACAACATGATCCTCAACGCAGCAAAAACAAAGGAGATGATCCTGGACTTCAGGAGGAGACCGAAGACCTTCGTCCATCAGCCCATCACCATTAACGGCGAGACAGTGGAGGCTGTGCAGAACATCAGGTACCTCGGGGTCAACATTAGCCACGACCTGACCTGGACCGTCAACATCACGGAGACGGCCAAGAAAGGACTTCAAAGGCTTCACTTCCTGAGGTGCTTGAAGAGGGCACGTCTCCCACAACAGCTGCTGGTGAGCTTCTACAGGTCAGCCATAGAGTCAGTTCTCACATACTGCATCACAGTATGGTACTCTGGCTGCACCGCAGAGAACAGGAAAGCTCTCCAACGCGTCATTAAGACTGCTGAGAGGATCACTGGCACCCAGCTCCCCAGACTGGAGGACATCTACCGGACCCGCTGCATCCGGAGGGTCAAGGGCATCATTAGAGACAGCACACACCCTGGACACTGCCTCTTTACCCGACTGCCCTCAGGAAGACGATACAGGACACTGAGAGCCCGCACGACAAGACTAAAAAACAGCTTCTATCATAGAGCTGTGACACTACTGAACTCTATCCCCCTCCCACACTGATTTTTTTAAAACGTATTTTTATAATCATATTCCTGTGCAGCTGGAGGACTGAACCAACAAAATTTCGTTGTCTTGTACAATGACAATAAAGATTATTATTATTATTATTATTAGGTGCAGGAGTAGGCCATTCGGCCCTTCGAGCCAGCACCTGCTGAGTTACTCCAGCAGTTTCTTTTGCTCAAGATTCCAACATCTGCAGTTACTTATATCGAATGGTTTAGGTCTTTACCTAATTGGGGGCATACTGTTGAGAAAAAGAGCATGCCAACATTTGCATACAAACTCGATCCAATCTCCAGTCACTCGACCAACTCACCTGCTACATTACTGCATCCAGGTATGATCTCCTCTGCTGAATACTGTATAATACCACCACTTCCACTGGGGTTAGAAGGTACTGAAGCTAGAAGACCTGGAAACAAGGTGAACATTCCTAAATAAAAGTTATTCATTTATTTCGATGAGGCAATCTAAAAGATATTACAGTAGAGGAAAGATTTTGTAACATGAATGTTATTTAAATAAGTGTGCATTGGTGCATGTGGAATGGGCTGATTTATATTCTACTAAGTTCTACCAATGACGAAGATGCAAAAATAGATAATTTGTGCTAATAATTTTTACTAGACATAGTTGAAATATTCAGTACCTGTGTAAAATTGTGCTCCTGATGAATGTAGATCAGTACCTGGTACATTACTGCCATTTCCCAATCTAGCCTGCGGTTGACTTCACAGTTAAAACAGAGATGCTGCCTGACCCGCCAAATTACTCCAGCATTTTGTGTCTTTTTATGTTAAAGGAGATTGTGAATACCCAGTGCTCCACCACAAGTACCCAAAGTATCCCTCTAGTTATAGATGCCAACCTAAGAAGGACATGTTTACTCTTTGTAAAGGAGTCTTTGTCTGTTAACCTAGCAGTCCATCCATGCGAGTGTATTACTGCGCATTCCACATACTCTGACAGTGTTCGTTAACCTCCTGCATGGAACCTGATTGAATACCATCTAAAAATGGAATCACACCACATCTTATAATAGGTTCCTCATCGACCTGATGAGAACCTATAGATTTCTCAAACATTTCTCTTTTTGATTCCTGCTCAAATTATTATTCCCCAAGTCTTTATTATAAATTCCTGCATTTTCCCTATGATTGATGTTGGGTTTATAGATAGGTAGGTTCTCTTTTATTCTGTCTCCCACTTTCCACTGACCTTTCTGTACTGGGCCTCCTTCACTGTCAGAGGGAGGCTACACACAAATTGGAGGAAAAGCACTTCATATTTAGCTTGGGCAGCTTCCAACCCAGCGGCATGAATATTGATTTCTCTAACTTCAAGTAACCCTTGCATTCCCTCTCTCTCCGTCCCTCCCCTACCCTGGTTCTCTTGCTAATTTCACCATTTGTATTCCTTCGTTATCATCTCGTCCCCAGCCGACAATGGACATTACCATTACATCACCACTACCTTCAAGCGGAATTAGCAGTGGACAACAAGTGCTTGTCTTTCCAACAATGCTCTATATTTTAAAAAAAAGATAGGCTTTCAATAACTACCCTACAAAATGTCCGGAAGGGTCTCGACCCGAAACATTGCCCATTCCTTCTCTCCAGAGATGCTGCCTGTCCCGCTGTTACTCCAGCATTGTCTATCTTCAGTGTAAACTAGCATTCACAGTTCCTTCCTACAATGTGACACCAATTTTCTTTTATGGTTTATTTTGATCCATTTTACTAAACAGGAATGACCTCGTCCCCACATAACTCGGGGGCATGTGTAGAACATGATCCCTGGTGAAAAATAAAGTCTGCACAAGTAAGTTCCTCTTCTTCTTCTTGCGTATGGCGTGCACAGCCAAAAGTAAGTTCCTCATGCAACAGAAACTAAACCAGCAGTACTGAAATATACAGCATGCCTGGCAAATGTGAATCAAGCCAACAATAAGAAATACAGACCTTTCAAGTATGCTAAAGAGATTTGCATTTTACAATTAGAATCAAGACAATATCAGATATCTCAGATACCAATATGCCACGAGGGTTCGGTAAGACCTAGCTATTACTTCCACTCTGTGGTTGAAGTTTGGCCTGTGATAATCATGTCCACTAGAAACAGCACTAGAAATGCTGCACCCATTGCAAGGCTGCAGACACATTTCACAGCCGCTCTCTACATCATAGAGCCATAGTGTGGAAACAGGCCCTTCAGTCCAACTTGCCCTCACTGACCAACATGTCTCAAATACATTGGTCTGACTTGCTTGTGTTTGGATCATATCGCTCTAAATCTGTCCTATCTATAAACAAAATGGATATCCATATCCATAATCAGTTGAACAAAAACTAATAAATAGTTCGGTAATATCAATATATTGATCTAAATCCACCAACTGTACCAATGATTCTATGAACCACTGCCTTGTCACCACTCTCTCCTCATAACTGCTTTGTAATATTTACATACAAGAGGAATAGATCCATAAGGCTGCCAGATGTATTACTGCATCAAATGTAATTGTGTCCTCACCAAGGCCTCGGTAACAGGAGAGTTGTTGATAGATTTGCTTCATTCGCTCAATGTTCAGGCGACTTGCTTCAGCATGGTGCACCATGGGCCTGGGATAGTCAACACCAATAATGCAATTGGCAGCTCTCTGAACGTCTTCTGGGGCATTCCAGGGGTCATAGATGTGTTTAGCAGGATAACCTCGCAGTACAGGCAGGTATCGTCTGAAAATGTGGCAACCACAATCAGCAGTAGAACTCAGCATGTTAAAATGTGCAACTTGCATAAAAGAACATTTATTGAAAACACTTAATTAATTCCTGAAATGTACATTAAAATTTTTTTTATTCACAATGATCATGTGTATGCGTTTGAGATTGGCCATCAAATGTTTCCGTGCTCTGGCTCCATTAAGGAAGTTGTATAAACTGGATGCTTTCTCACCAGGCTGTGTTCTGTGAGCAAACTGGATAATGCATAATAGAACTAGCCAACACACATGGTGGAGGGAGGCTTTGTTCAGTCACAGCTACAATTACATACGTACAGGAGAGAAACAAATAATGGGAGAAACCACAAGCAGACAGCTTAGGGTGCATGTTAGAGATGTGTATTATCCATGATCGCATCCAAGGGAACTGGAAGTATACACAGAAGTAAATGGCGAATGGAAGAGTAGTGACCTGAGCAACTCCTCATCCTCAGTAATTTCTGTCTGTGAGCTTTTTGTTCATCAGTAAAGAATGCAAGGATAATCTTGGAAACTGGTGGACTAATGATAGGTTTGATTTCATAGGAGCAAGGGGGCTGCCACAGCAGAAGGGTCTATGAAGAGGACCAACAGTCTGCCAGGGAAACAAGGGGCATCTGCACAAAGTTTCCAGGAAACCCAGGATACAAATGACTTAATACAGATAGTTTAACATACCTGATATAATCCCCATTTGGGTCAGTTCTACGCCCAAAACCTACAGGGCAGTAGCAATGAAAGAATTGCTGGAAGAACGAGCTACAAGACAGCCACATCCAATTCCCAGCATTGACACTCCAGTCAGCATCGAGTAACAATTCTTCAAACACCTGTAGAAACAGCACCAACACCACGGTTGGGTGGTTAGTGTGACGCCGCAGCACCCCCCCCCCCAAACGCACGTTGGGAAGACAGACCGCACGCAGAAACGCCAATATTTTTTTCCATTTCGGTAGACATTTCATTTTTCTTTACGATTAGCCACTCCTCATTACATATCGTCGTATTTATGTACACATTTTTAAAATAAAATCCATCACCCCCCCCCCCCCCCCCCCACTCACTCATTTTGTCTCCTCCTGCTGGTCAGCCACCATAACAGCCTCTGCTCCGAAAACGACGCCATCTTATTTTCGCTAGCGATTTCCACCCCGGGGTATGAATCACGTTCGGACTCTAAAACCCCGGGTCTGAAGCACGTTCTGCATTTTCACCCCGGGGTCTGTAAAAATGTTCTGGTTTTTTTCCCTAATGATTAATGACCCCCTTCCCTCCCTACTGTAAAACCCCGGGGTCTGAAGCACGTTCGGGATCTCACACCCCGGGGTCTTAAGCACGTTCGGTGTCCAGACCCAACGGGTCTGCACTTGTATATACATAAATGTTCAATTAACACTAGACACAATTTAATTCAATTTAAAATATTACATAGATTATATTATTCAAAAATTAGGTTGAATACATTTTATTCAAATATTTCTCCCATCTGTGATAAATGTCTTTCTCAAAATGCCAATATCACAAACTCTTTCGTTTCTTGCACAAAACTTCATAAATGTTGGTGTGACATATTTGATATTTTCACTAGTCTATTTAAGATAAAAATGGAACCTAATACTGAAATGATTATATTTGGAGTAATAGGAGATGGGAACAAATTAAATATATCCCAAAATTCATTTTTTAATTATGGTTTAATATCAGCAAAAAAACTTATACTTACATTTTGGAAAAATGCTACTATACAAACACTCAAAATGTGGATTGGTAATATGTTGGAAATTGCCCACCTGGAAGAAATGAGACTCCTCCTAATAGACAAACAAAACCAATTCTTGGTTGGTCTCCATTTATTGATTTCTTGGATTCATGTGGTGCAACAGTATCATAAAAATTAAAAGTTTTAGGTATGGGCAAAAAATGATCAATAATATAAAAAAGCATCGACCTGTGGCGAGTGATAATCTCCTTTCTGCTTCACTTTCCTACTTCTTTCTTTTCTTTACTTCACTCACTAGACTTTCCACTATTCTTTACTACTTCTTTCTTTCTTATCTCTTTCTTAAAAAAAAAAAAAAAAAGGGAAGTTGTACAAAGAATGTTAACATAATTTTGGGAACCTGTAAAAAGGTACCACTGTAATGTAATGTACTTACTTCTAATAAATAAAATATTTTTTTAAAAAGCATCTTCCCCACTACCGATGTAAGGCTAACTGGTCTATAATTGCCCGTTTTCTCTCCCCCTCCTTTCTTAAAAAGTGGAATTACATTAGCTACCCTCCAGTCCACAGGAAATGATCCAGAGTCGAGAGAACATTGGAAAATGATCACCAATGCATCCACAATTTCTTGGGCCACCTTGAGTACTCTGGGATGCAGACCATCAGGTCCTGGGGATTTATCTGTCTTCAGTCCCAAAAGTTTACCTAACACCATTTCCTGACTAATGTAGATTCCCTTCAGTTTCTCCCTCCCACTAGATCTTCGGTCCCCTAGTATTTCTGGGAGATTGTTTGTGTATTCCTTAGTGAAGACAGAACCAAAGTACTCATTTAACTGTTCTGCCATTTCTTTGTTTCCCCATTATAAATTCACCTATCTCTGATGGTAAGGGACCTACATTTGTCTTCACTAATCTTTTCCTTTTTACATATCTAAAGCAGCTTTTATTGTCAGTTTTTATATTCCCCGCAAGCTTTCTTCCATGCTCCTTTCCCCCCTCTTAATTAACCCCTTTGTCCTCCTCTGTTGAGTTCTAAATTTCTCCCAATCTTCCGGTTTGCTGCTTCCTCTGGCCAATTTATATGCCTCTTCCTGGGATTTAACACTATTCCCGATTTCCCTCGTCAGCCACGGTTGAGCCGCCTTCCCCGTTTTATTTCTTCGCCAGACAAGGATGAACAATTTTTGGAGTTCATCCATGCGGTCTTTAAATCTCAACCCTCTAAGCATCATTTGCCAGTCTATCCGAACCAATTCCCGTCTCATACCTTCAAAGTCTCCTTTATTCAAGTTCAGGACCCTGGTCTCTGAATTAACCGTCACTCTCCATCCTAATGTAGAATTCCACCATATTATGGTCACTGTTGCCCAAGGGGCTCTGCACAACAAGATCGCTAAGTAATCCTTCCTCATTAAATACCCAGTCTCATATGGCTTGCCCTCTTGTCAGTTCTTCGGTATATTGGTTTAAAAAACGATCCCGTATACATTCCTGGAAATCCTCCTCGTTGGGAAAGCTGGTATGTATTACAAGCAACTTCAGTCTAATTGTTTATGGGTAATTTACCACCCAAAATGAAATGTAATGATAAAAAAACAGAAGCTTAATCTTCACTAACTCCTCAGTCACCTTCATTCCTTCTTCCCAGCTAATCCAGAGGTCACCTCTCGTCAAGAAGCAGGCCACTGCATGTCGTGCCAGGTGATGAATCCATCCTTCCTGGCGAAGCTGTGTCATTATAGCATCGATCCATGGAAATCCAGTCTTTCCTTCTGCCCACTTGGCTAAAGCCTCAGGATTCCGGTCCCATGGAATCTGAACACAGATGGGATTTCCCTCCATTTTATCGAATTTGGGATTATTTGTTCCTGCTGCGTAGAAGAATTCACGCCAAAAGAGTTGGCCATAAAGGGACAAAGGAGGGGAGCTGTTTTTCTTCACCTGTTAAGGAAATAGTTCTTTACGTATGCATGTTATGAATGAGCTAATAATTAATCACGACCAACTTCAGTTAATATCAACCGTACACGCGAGCAGAGAAGGGAACATAATTCCATTTGCCTTGTACAGCACCACAGTTGCTCCCCCGGAAACAAACTTACGTCCACACATCTTTCTCCCAACTGATAGGAAAACCACCACTATCCGAGGTGAAACTGTTGTCTATATCTTGCACATAATAATCATTAATGGCACTTCTCTGATGGATATCACCTTTGTTTCAGACAGAGCAATGGTGAGGACAGCCCCTCACACTAGCTGTACATTTCCTCATCTCCCATACTGGTTAGTCAACATATTAATATCATCCCACCATCCCAGATTATATTCTTTGTTCTATGAAGGAACTGGGTACCTCACTGACCATTTGGAATGCATTTCTGGTATTTCTTGGAGAACCGTTGGGATTGGGACAGAGAATGGTCGTGACATGGAGAAATGTGTTATTGATGCACTACTGTCCTGGGATCAGAGTGTGAGTCCTGCCTTCACCATAGCCGTGTCTGGAGCCTAGTGGAGGGCTGAGCTCGCCACTGACATTCCAGAGGAATGAAGTGGTTGAAGTAACCTCAGCACTGCATGCTCGGTGTGCACTCAGTGCCCAAGTGTAACAGGCGAGGACTTGCCAAGCTGTGCAACTGTCCAGTGCAGAGACAGAGCTCGGTATGGGCATGCTGGCGAAGAGCAACAGCTGGCGAGGTGTTGACAGACTACCCAGATCTCATGGTGTCTCTCCTCACTGCTAGTATAGCTGCCTAGCTTCCCCAACATCAAGCTCAATGGCCAGTGGCAAACCTCTGGGCAGGAGAGAACCGAGCCCTCGAACATGATGAAGAGGAGGTAACGGTGTCTATCATATTTAGCTGGAAGTGATGCAAGAGGCAGTAAAATCTAGACAATCTGTCAACACAGAGCAAAGACAAGAGATTTGCCAATGCTGGCATATTGAGCAAAAACAAAATACTGAAAGAACATAGTGGGTCACTGTTCATTGCTGCAGAGAGCAGAAGTTTGCACCAAGTTCCCAGCACAGCAGCGCACAGCCCAACTGGATTTATTTACAAAGCATGGAGGAATGCATCTGTGAGTCTTCGTTCTCTTGGACTAGAGCACTATAAGGAATCAGTGCTCTGAGGGGTTGTCAGAAGCAGGGTGCCAATCTACTAAAGGCCTCCGCAAGCACTAGAGCAGGTTATTTTGACTAAGTGACAGGAAACAAAGTCATGTGACATTCCATAAAAGTCATTAGATGAGTCCAACATGCACAAAAGGCATGAATTCTCCTTGACATCAGCATATTTAACACCAGAAACATGGCCATAGAATACAAGAACATGCAGGCTATCATACAGCTTTATAAAATATGGTCAGGCCACAGCTGGAGTAGTGTGTGCAGCTCCAGTCACCACAGTATAGGAAGGACATGATTGCACTGGAGGGAGGTGCACAGATATCTCACCGGGATGTTGCCTGGGATGGAACATTTTAATTATTAGAGAGCAGACAGACTGAGTTATTTTCTTTGTAGCAAAGGAAGTTGAATGGGTACCTCGTAGTAGTAAACAAAACGAGTAGGCATAGACTGTGAAGATAGTAGGGAACGATAGAGGCGTCTGCAACCAGAAGATTGTGGTGAACGGTAAGAGCTTTAGAGGGGATCGAGGATGATTGAAATCTGGAATGCACGTGTGTGTACTGGAGGAGGTGGGTACTCCCAACAGTTAACTATCTGCACAAGCATTGGAATCAAAGCATGGAAAGCTACAATCCAATGCTGGCAGATGAGTGGTTACAATTGGCTGCAATGCCTGTTTGTCTGTGACAGCTCTACACAACAATGAACATCACTGGGGGATGCCAGGCATTGGTAGTTTTGCACCAATAGTAAACAAGCTGCTGGTGTGGAGGTAGTAAATATGGAAATTCACAGCAGTCTCACAAAATGCAGTTGGAAGCCTGACTAACTGACTACATACGGTTCCAAATTATTCAGATTAAAACAGCACTGTTTTTCATATTTCCCAGTATCTTAAACAACTGTACCTTTTTGTACAACTCGGTGAGCTTAAAGTAAAAGAGACGACTTGACAAGCAACCAAATCGCAGGTATGGGCTTAGCCCTGTGGGGCTGGCGAGAAGTGATTTGGAGTTCATTCCTGGTCTTTCAAAATTTGCCACCCAGGCCTGGAAAAGACAGAAGTTGAAAACTGTAAATATTTCTGTTGACTAATTTCTTTGTGGGACAAATGGAAGATGCACTTTATTCACCAGCTCCAGCAATATCAGTAAAACGCCTCTGAAATTAAACAACAGCAGTAGATCATCTCCCTCATTCATCACGAAGACCATGGCTGATTTTTCACAAGTGCCACCATCCTTAACTAACCCTATTTCCTTCGATTTTCTTCATATCCAAGTAAATATTGATCTCAGTCTTGAACAATTTCAGAAGAAAGCCTTTCACTCTTTTGAATGGACACACCACTATTGTTAAACTATTTCTGTTCAGTCCAGCCCACAAAACACCATCCCTGCATCCACCCTGTCCAATTTGTAGGCATTTTCCATTTCAATTAGACTACCAATCATTCCCTTTGGCCATGTTGGACTAAGTTGAGAAGCGTTTTCTTTGTGTTTAGGGTGGTGAATCTGTGGAATTCACCACCCTTGAGAATTGTACATCAGTCCATTGTTAGATTCAAAACAGATGGATAGATTTCTGGATACTAAGTGAATCAAGAGACAAGGGAACAGTGGAGCGGGTTTGAAGAGCCCAGTGGCCTACTTCTGCTCCATGTATAATGTTCATATCAATGGATGCAGCATTTTCTCACCTCTGATGTCAAGCTAATCAGTCTGTAGTTCCTTATCTTCTGTCTCTCTCCTTTCTTAAATAATAGGCTTACTTTTGGTTCCGATCTGTGGGATCCATTGTAAAAACTTTGGAATTCTCAAAGATAATGAGTGGATATAATATCTAAAGACAATGGATATCAGTGCATCCATTGTCTCCATCACCAACTCTTTCAAAAGATCATCAGCTCAGGGAAGGTCCCATTAATTCCTCCAATGCTATCTTCCAGCACTCTTCTTCTACACTGGTTGCTTTTGATCATTCCCTGGAGGATTGACTGTTGCATTTAATGAAGAATCACACACATTCTCCTATTTGAGTATAAAATTCACACATTAACTTTTTCTAATCTTTTTTCTTTTCCTTTTTATATATTTGTGAACATTGAATATATCTATAGAATTTACAATGCAATTTCACTCAGATGGGGATATCTGAAAAAGTTAATTTCCAGCAACATACCCATCCCTCAATACTAGGTTTCGAGCATGTGCCTTAATCTGATAAATGGATACCTGATACATGTTCACCAATGTATTTCCGGAGTATCCATCCTTTACTCACTGCTTCTTCAGTGCGTACACACAAGCATCTATGCTAGTGATTCAAAACAATAGCTCAATCAAAAAATACTCCACAATCAAGACAAATGGGTTTCCAATTATATTCACTGCAAACAGATATGAGCATCCTCTTTTGCTCAAAGTTTGAATTGGTTTTCTTTTGTTATTTTCATACGTGATGGCATCTTACTTTTCTCTCTAAATGTCTTTCCAATCTTGCAAGAGCTTCTGTTTCACCACCCGGCCACACTGCTGAAGTAAGACCTTCCGTATCGAAGCCTAGGAATGATTAAAAATAAAATGCTGCTTTAGAAGAGCAATCATGAAGTCTGACACTGCAGCCATGTAAGTCTCGACAAACGAGATTAAAATACATAATTAACTTTTATAGTTTAATTTAAATTCTTTGGACAATGTGAGTGACAAGTTCAGATTTGTAACAATTTTTGGATTCTTACCCAATTCTTCCAATGAAGGGACTCCAAACCTGTCGCCGTGGTCATCAAGGACAGGCATTGTACATCTCCCCATGGTCTCACTGGTGATCATTTTCACAGGCATTTCTACAGGCCCCATCTGGCTTATAAGCTTCTGGAAATGCTTATACGTTAGAGGTGGCTGTCCACCATTTCTTTCTATGATCCTGATAATGAAAGAAAGTTCAAGTTAATGAATTGAAGATGTGCCAGATCTAGAATAATTGTATGGATGGCTGCTTTGTAATACTTCTTGTCAAGCACAGAAAGTAATTATTCAAATCATTTTTTAATCAAATGTATCATTTAAATTTATATCTGTTACTATAATCATAAAAATAATTCTGATTATAAAACATAGGCATAATACATTTAGCACCAAAGCAATCAATGTGTTATTTTAATGTTCATCTGAATATTCATTTTATCTATAAAGATCACCATGCTTGGTAGAGAAGTGAGAAGGCTATTTTGACCTACAGCCCAATTGTTAAAAAACAGCAACGTTTACGATACAAGGAATTACAGATGTTAGAACCTTGCAGAGAACACACAGTACTGGAGCAACTCAGTGGGTAAGGCAGCATCTCTGGAGGACATGGATAGGTGAAATTTCAGGCTATATAACATTGCTGCCATTTCCCCATTTCTACTACCAAAAGCTTCAAGGAGCAAAACAAATCTTTCAGCAGTGGGTAGTGTTAGGAACACATTACGTACTGTAAGTTCATTACATCACTGAGAAATGATGTTGACAATGTGAATGATATACCAATTGATAAATGCAGCCTACAATAATTATTTAGAACTAGGGCAAGGGTTGGAAGAGAGATATGACTCACACCTTAACATTTGACACAGTTACATAATCAATATTCAATGAGTTCTGGCATTGGAATAAGACCACTAGTGACATTCTACCTCAGCACCACCCAGAATACTTGATTTCTTTAATATTCTGAAATATATTGATCGCTGCTTTGAATGGAAACATGAGAATAGCGTGTTTTAGCAAGAATAGTTTTTTTAACAAATAATTTAAGACATTCCAGGTGGTAAAAATCTACTTACTCAAGACATCTTCCCACATTGACCTGAACATGTTTACTTTCTCTACAAATCAGTTGACAAAAACTATTTTCATTTCAAGCACATGAATGCAATTTAGACACTTACACATCCATATCATACAAAGTGTGTGAAATCCGCACTATCACTTCCACACCTGCCTCAGTGGCCAGCTTCTTGATAACTGCATCTCGCTTCTTGCTGAAAGGCTCAGAGTCATATTCAAATGAAAGACGAGAGATATTCCATTCCTAGAGTAGAGGGAAAGAATGATCAAAACACGCAATCTCACATTTCTTAAAACAATTATATTTCCCTAGGTTTAGGAAGTAATGCACTTAAATGATAGTGGATGCCCATGGACAAGATAGGGTGCAGCTACAATTCCCACACATGATCATTATCGCATGGGGATGCACAGAAGAGATTCACCAGATCCTCTGGCTGCTGCAGCACACCTCCTATCAAATGCTCATTTCAAAAACTTGCATTGGTTCATGAACAAGCTGTATTGAAATTGGTTCCAACTCTCAAAGCTGGACTGTTCAGTGGCCTACTGATCTAACAGCAAAAGTAATCATCAGTTCCAAGAAGTATCTCACCAAATCAATGAAATAACATTTGCTGAAAGTTTTTCAGAAACATAATGTAATATTATGTGCATTCACAGTCAAGGTATACCCATTGTATTAACATACAAGACAATAGGGGTGGCACGGTGGTGCATCTACAATACACGGTGCCTCAGGAAGGCCATCAGCATTCATAAAGACTCCTCACACCCTTGCAATAGTCTGTTCGAACTTCTACCATCCGGCAGACGTTACAAGGCCTTCTATGCCTGTACCTCCAGACTTAGGAACAACCTCATCCCCAGAGCTATAGATGCTCTGAACCGGTCCTGCTGTGTGCCCCCCCCCCCCCCATGAACTGTCTCCCTCGGATGGTCACGTCGCACATCGACCCGGCACAGACCTATTTGCACTTTATACTGCTTTAACTTTTTTTTAAACTCTTGTTTCTCTGGGTGACTACATTTTTAGCTAATTAAGTTATTACATCGGATGGAAGTTGCATTCCAAATCTCGTTGTACCTCTGTGCAATGACAATAAAGATATATTATTATTATTATTATTGCTGTCTGAGCACTAGAGACCCAGGTTTGATCCTGACTACAGGTGCTGTATGTACGGAGTTTGTATGTTCTTCCCATGACCTGCATGGGTTCTCTTTGGGATGTCTGGTTTCCTCCCACACTCCAAAGATGTACAGATTTTTAGGTTAATCGGTTTAGTAAAATTGTAAATGGTCCCCAGTGTATGTAGGATAGTGTTAGTGTGCGGGGCTCGGTGGGCTGAAGGGCCTGTTTCCGTGCTATCTCTAAACTAAACAATTCTGCAATAATTATATAGTATACACAATTCACTAAAGATTTATTTCACAGCCACCTTCATGACAGGTGATACCAATTTATACAAACAAATGTTTATATTTCAAGCTTTAATATTGGCATGTGCATCACAACATTCTTTGGGAATTATGCTTCAGATTCATCCTACATTAGTACACAGAAGCTCCCCCTGTTCATTTAAAGCTAATCATTCAGAGCTGTGATATTGCAGCCACTGCATAGATTGCATGCGTTTTGGTCAATTTCAGTTGTCTGAAGCAGCAGTGGAAAATTTCTCTGGAACCAGCCAAGATTATTAGGTAACACAGTACCGATATATTTTTTAATGAAATGGAGAAAAGGATACATATTGCTCAATCTCATTAAATCCAGTCTTTTTCGCCATGAAATATATGTAAAAACTACACACCTTGAACAATCTGGGAAAGACATCAGCTGGCTGTCCACGTATGACAAACAGGTGAGAGTTTAACTTACGCAGATTTGTGTCAAGATCCTCAAGGCATTGTAGCAAGAACCTGAATGCCAAGATCAAAGATGAACAGCAGTCAATTCAAAACATTCCAATAATGACACACGGAACTTCCTCGTATTTGAAACTAATTCATTCTCCTTCCTTATTCAATCTGTTCCCAATTCAAATAACTCTTTCCTCCATGGTTCTGTGACCAACCTTACATTTCCAACAACTACTCCCCATTTCATAGAATGTTCCCATAAACTGCTCAATACATCTCAGAGTTTGAAAAGAGGTGCCTTTGGAGATCATGGATTTTCAGGTTATTTTCTTCAAAGGTTGTTAGATTCTAGAATTGTTGCTATGGGTTGGAAATGAGATCCCATTATTTAAAAGAGGGAAACAACATATTAGCGTAATGCAGTAGTAGGAATCTGCTGTAATCTACATTAAGAATATAGCACAGGAACTGCAGGCAGCAGGGATTAGTTTGATAGGCATCAAGTTCAGCACAGACATGGTTGGTGGAAGGGCTTATTCTATGTAACTCTTCAAGAGTAATCAGATTAAGGAATTATGAAAGTAATCAAGGAATTATGGAATGTTTGAATATTCTTCTGGAGTTCTGAGGAAGTGACCAGCAGAATACATTAGGGGAACCAGTGAATGTGAAATATTTGGATTTTATGGCATTTGACAAGGTTGTACACTTCTTGCGTTTGAGGCAGCAGCTATGTAACACCCTCCAAGGTTATACACAAACAATGGGTGTTATGTACCAGTGTGACTTGAAAATTATTTTATGGATTAAAAGAGCAGAAATAAACAGATTCTTAGGGGATAGGCTGTCTCGTGGGACACGCAGTGTTTGGATGCATGTTTGTATAATTTACATCGACAATATAGCCTATGGGAAAAGTGTTCTATTTTCAAGTTGCTAGGACTAGAGGGTGTGAGCTTTCAGGAATGGGGTTGCACCATCACTTGTTATATAAGCTCACAACACATGTAACAGAAGACAGACAACAGAGCCCCAGCCCAGCCCTGAGGAGCAGGAACACAACAAAAAATCATGCAGATGCCAGAAAACTGAAATGAAAACAGGAAATACTAGCAATTCTCAAGTTAGGTAGCTGTAATGAAGAGTGAAACATAATTGATGTTTTGTCAATCATCTCATTAGATGTTGAGACAGTTAGCAGCAAGTATTATAGAGATGACATACAATGGCTTTAAATAAGACAGAGAGAAGTTTCATTTTTCAAATTAATCAAGGATTGGGGCAACAGGTTGAATATGTGACAGCTTGGTTGGTTAATTGGTCACTTAAATTGTCCCAGTGTGTAAGTTGGGGGGGGGGGGGGAGGGAGTTAAGAATTTGGTGAGAATAATGGAAAATTAGTAGAGAGATGGGTCATGACTAAATATAGAAATAGACTAATTGGTGCAACATATCTATGGAGGAAAAGCTATAGATTCCTTCCAGCTATAGAAACCTTCCAGATTTGGAAGTGAACGCCTTAACAGATCGGATATTAAACTTTAAAACAGAGAAAAAGGTGATTGGTTGCAGGATTTGGAGAGACAAAACTCCTCTCCCCTGCAGAGCAAAACTCATGCACAAGCGGCCATTTGACTCACTGCCTTTATGCCCGTCGAAAGAGCGACTAGCCTTTCCGCACTAAGTTCACAGCAGTTTAAGTAAAGACCCGAGAACATTTTAAACATGGTGAGGCGTTCTGCCTTCTGGCAGACATTTCCAGACCCCAACAGCGTCCAGCAAAATGTGTTTGCAGCACACACCCCTCCCCCCCAAATGATTTGAATTTATGCCCCCTGATTTACTAAAAGACCGTCTCCATTTACCCAGGTGTTCATACAAAATGTTTTATATAAATGTCCCAATTGATGGGTCAGACGGCGTCTGTGGAGAGAGAAGGGGAGGAGAATTTGCAGCCGTGCGCTTTTGTTCCAGGTTGCCAGCATCCACGGAATTTTTGATTGTCACAATTATACATATTTAAAAAGTCTTCCCTTCGTCTCGGCTTAAAAAGGAAATCCGAGACATACAATAATAAACAAACACCAATCATGCACTGCTTCCCTGGTCTTCACAATACTCCTTCGCGATTCCCTGCATGGCGGGGATTTGACAGATAGAGCTGGGGGCAGGAACCGGTGTTGTGAGTGCCGGGTGGTGGAGAGCGGACGGGGGTGGGGAGGAACGGCTGGGGCCGGATCGACGTGGGAGAGCGGTTCGGGACAGGGTGTGGGAGAGCAGCCGTGGGTGGGGGTGGCGGGGGGGGGGGGAGCCTCCGGCTGGGAGAGAGGGGCTCGGGCCGGGGCCAGTCTCCATGGTAACGCGATAGCGCGACGAGCGGGCCTACCCGCGACCTGTACCCACCCCCAGCGGTTGATGGCCAGGCTGGAGGTGCCCGCGAACCACGGGTCCACGATGTAGACGCAGCGGATGGTGTCGACGCCCTGCACCGACTCCAGCAGCGCCGGGTTGTCGTGCAGACGGAGACCTTTGCGGAACCAGTGGATGGAGTTGCAGCCCATGGCTGAATGCAGGGACCGGCCGCTCCAACGATCCCCGCCGAGCGCATGCCACGCCCACAAATATGGTCCCGCCCATAGATATGACCCCGCCTACAGCCACGGCACGGCCCACAGAGTTGTGAATCTGAGGAATTTTCTGCCACAGAAGGCAGTGGAGGCCAATTCATTGGATGTTTTCAAGTGAGAGTTAGATTTAGCTAAGGGAATCAAGGGATATGGGCAAAAAGCAGGATCGGGGTACTGATTTTAGTGGATCAGCCATGATCATATTGAATAGCGGTGCTGGCTAGAAGGGCCGAATCTATTTTCTATTGATCAAGGACAGCCTCGGGTCCCAACCCTTTAAACAACTTCTGACCAATCAGCCGGCGGCGGAGGTCTGCCCGGAGGTCCCTTTAAATGCCTCAACCAATGGCAGTCCGACTCCATGCCCGCGCCGACGCCCATTGGCCAGACCACGTCCAATCGGAGGATGGCGGGCGCGGTGATTGGTCAGGAGCGCGCAGGGGGCGTAAGCGGGGGCACGCGGACGTGATCGGGAGTGCGCCGGGTGAGTGGGGACGTGATCGGGAGCGCGCAGGGTGAGTGGGGACGTGATCGGGAGCGCGCTGAGGCTGAGGCAGAGCGGGAGCGCGCTGAGGGCTTGGGGACAGTATTGGGCAGATACTAGAGGAACTTTGGTATTGGGGCGCGGGGACGCGGCGGGTTCGGGGGCGCGCAGGGGGCGTGGGGACGCGGCGGGTTCGGGGACGCGCAGGGGGCGTGGGGAGGCGTGGACGCGCCTGAGCTGAGCTGAGCCGCGCTGTCAGTATGCCTGCGGTGCAGCGGGCCGGGATGCGGCGCGGCGATGGCGGGCCGGGTTAAAGCAATGGGCCGGGCGCTGGAGGACCTGAGCCGGGACTCGGGCTACGGCGGCACCGCCGACTCGCTGCACTCGTCCAGCCTGTCGCTGAGCGAGGCGGTGGCGGCGGCGGCGGCCGGCGCTGCCCATGAGGCGGAGGTCGAGGACATGGCGGGGCTGGAGTGCAGCCGGTTGCCGGAGCTGGAGCCGCCTCCCTGGGACGTGCAGCAGCTGCGGGCCGCGCTGGGCCGAGAGCAGCCGGCGGGCCGCTGGCCGCAGCGCTCGCTGCTCCGCCTGTCGCGACTCCTGGCCCGGCCGCTGGTGCGCCTGGCCCGCGAGGCCCAGCGCCTGAGCCGCCGCTTCGCCCGTTGTGGCGGCGCCGAGCTGCGCGGTGCCCTCCGCATCGTGCTGCCCTGGCCGCTCGCCCGCCGCTGCTGCTCCGCCGGCCTAGCCGCCCTCTCCCTCTACAGCATGAACGGAGCCCGCGGCTTCGGCCTGGGCAAGGCGGCCCGCTGCGGCCTGGCGCTCTCCGTCGGCCGCTTCTTTCGATGGATGGCCGACTGCCGCCTGGCGCCGCGCATTCACCCCCACGCCGCCGTCTACCTGGTCGCCGCCATGGAGTGTCTGCTC
The DNA here is from genome assembly GCA_038087875.1 of Malacoraja senta. Lineage (NCBI taxonomy): Eukaryota > Metazoa > Chordata > Chondrichthyes > Rajiformes > Rajidae > Malacoraja > Malacoraja senta. The sequence continues at coordinate 72,114,344 of CM075979.1, read as the reverse complement.
CTGGAGCTGGCCACCCGTGTCGGGCCGCCTCCCGGCCCTGGCCCCGTCACCATCACCCCGCAACACATCGACCGCTTCCTCGCCACCCAGCCCGACCTGCGGGGCCTCTGCCAGCACTACCGCCACCTGGACTGTGCCCGCACCGCCCAAGGTAAGTGCTTGGGCCCCGGCCATCGTTTGACCAGGGGAGCGGCTGGGTGGAGGATGTGAAGTGGCGGGTCAGGGGAGCGGGGTGGACTGTGTAGTAGAGAGACAGAGTGTTGGGAGTGATGCTGTCCTCCTTCACGAGTCAGTCACAGGTAACGAGAAAGGCAAGTGGTGTTTCAAACCATCCTGGATGTGCACACAATTCTCCCACGATTTCCCTCTTTCCCGCAGTCGCTCTGCTCCTTTCCCTTTCTCCGTATACCTCTCCCAATCCTGAATTCCACAATTCCTCCTATTCCCCTGTACCCTTCCATCCATAACCCTCCCTCTCCCTTCTCTCCTTATGTCCTTTGTCACTTACTCCACCCATCTGCTAATCAAACACCAGTGTCCCACCTTCCATTTGCCAGACTGTCCCACCTCACTCGCTTTTCCCATCTTATTTCCCCCCTATTCCATCTATTTGAAAAAGGGTTCAGACCTGAAACACCTTCTGTCCATTCCCTTCACAGATGCTGCCTGACCTGCTGAGTTCCTCCAGCATTTTGTGTCTTGCTGAACATTCCAGTATCTGCAATTTCTTGTGTCTTCAAGGCAAATGGCATGATGGACTTTGAGAGAGTTTGAGTAAGGAGTAAAGATGCCTTGCTGCCATTATTACCGAACCTTCATGGGACTGCACCTGGAGTATTATTGGCAGCTTTGTATGCCTAGTTTGAGCAGTTGCAGTTGTGGGTCCAGGATTTCAGCATGAGATTGAGTAGACAAGGGCTGGTGGCAGAATGATGGGTCTTACTGAAGCTTATAAAATCCTTGCAGGTGTGGAAAGACAGACTGCCTGAGGATGCTGGGCTTAGCTGAGGCAGGTCAGTCTTGGGATAAGGGCTTGGTCATTTAAGATGTGGCGAGGAAAGTATTTCAGGATGGGTGAGGGTGGTGACTGCCCTCCTGGAGGCTGTGGAGCTCAGTCTTTATTTCAAACTGTGACAGAATTCTGGAAAGGCAGGGATGTGGAGATACTGCAGGAGGCCGTTGTGGAGGTAGAGACCAGCTGAGAGGGTCACGGTGGGCCTGAGCACCAAATGGCCGTCTCCTGCTTCTGTTTAGCATCCTGCATCATGGTGAGTTGGGCAATTTGGTGTGCAGGCTCAGTTTGCGAAGTCTGGAGCTCTGCTGAAGGCAATGTGGGGTATTGAGGATGACTGGTATACCAGGAGCACAGTTGATTCAATCAAAGGCGGTTTCTGGCAGTTCATTATTTAACAGGCATTGTGAAATCCATAGCAGCAAAATGGTACAGAAGTTATTTACTCTGGGCTGCACATGCTGGTGGGGGTAGTGATTTACTCTGGGCTGCACATGCTCGTAGGGGGGGTGGGGGGGTTGTTTGAGCTGCAACAGATCAAATACATTACAGCAATCAATTGAAAAGCGGGGCACTGCTGCAGGTTGCCAATCCCTTGCAACCCAAATGATCCCTCAGTTCATAATAGACCGTTAATGGTGTAATGGAAGTAGGACGTTGTCTTGCTGATACTAAAGTGTTTAGGGAAAAGCATTTCAATGATTAGGGGGATGTAACGGGTGAGGGAGGCAAGGTTGGAAGGCCATCCAATCCCAGTTCCCAACCAACATCATCCAGATTGTGGAGTCTTCACTTGTCGATGAGCATTGATGAGATCAGTACTCAATTATCACCCTGCGGAGGCAGGAGGAGAATTGTGGTATCTGGAATGTGGAGCATGGAGTTGTGATTAAGATCAGCCACAATCTTTGTGAATGATGGAGAATACTCGGGGTTCAGCAGCCTGCCCCAGGGTTGAAACTCTCTTTGCCCCTTTCCCATGTATGTTGAGCCTTTACAGATTCCTGATCATCCGGTAACGAGGGATCAGTGCAGGCTAACATTCATGAGCTGCTGACCTTGTCCCTGCAAGATGAACCGCACTGCACTGATCAGCATTCTGCAATTCATCCTTTTTTTGTGGAATTGCAAGCATTTCTTTCATTATTTTAATTATTCCTTAAGTGTGTTTATAGTCATTGCTTCCTGACTTCTACCTGTGGCTATGCTGAACTGACAGTTTAATGTGTTGCTGAGGGCTCCTGGAGTCAAGTATCAGCATTTAGAATAACAATTAGTTTTGATGGGGATAGACACAAAAAGCTGGGAGTAACTCAGAAGGTCAGACAGCATCTCTGTAGAAAAGAATAGGTGATGTTTCAGGTTGGGACCCTCTTTGGTCTCGAACCAAAACGGCACCTATCCCTTTTCTCCAGAGATGCTGTCTGACCCACTGAGTTACTCCAGCTTTTTGTATCTATCCCCGTCAATACTCATTATTATTCTAAATGCTGATACTTGACTCCAGGAGCCCTTGGCCCTTGGTCTAAGCCAGCATCTGCAGTTCCTTCCTACAATATTGTCGGGGAAATGACGGTTTCTACTGAGCTTGAGCTAGTTTCTGGCATCGTGGGCGGGAGAGTTGTGGAGACTGGTTACATTACTGCCACACTTCCTTCAATTGATGTGGTGGTAGATCTACATGAAGCAGATTTGTAAAGGTTCATTTCTCAGTTAGCAAGCGTTGATTATAAATACACCGATGAGAAGTGGAGCATTAAGCAGCGTGAAAGGCAGCTTGTGGTTGCTGTTTATTTGAACTTTGAGTGTAAGGAACTGATGTATGAGGGTGCTTGATCTTTCTCAATCGTCCTTTCAGCAGCGATTTCCCTCCCGTCCTCCTGCAACTCTCGAGCTGTTTACATCTCATCGCAGCCGAGGTGATGCTGTTCATTGAGCTGAGATGGCAGAGTCTGGGGGCCACCTTGTGATCGGGGACTGATTGGTCCTGATCCCACGGCGGCGGCGCTCACAGGCTAATTCCTGCAAATGGCAGGTGAAGGGTCAAGGTGCATAGAGTCACACAGCATGGAAACTGGCCCTTTGGCCCAACTTGCACATGCAGATCAAGATGCCCCACCTACACTAGTTCCACCTTTCCATGTTTGGCCTTATCCCTCTAAACCTTACCTATCCATGTACCTGTCCAAATGTCTTTTAACTGTTATTAGAGTATCTGCTGGAAACTATACAGAGAGTGGATGAGGCAAATTTTAAAAATGTGTTAATCGCATACCAATTGTTAAAACACAGATCAGTGTTAGATAGCTGAGTTTACCACTCTGATCCTGGCCATGACAACTGTGCCATGTGCCTCCAAGTTGTTTTGGGGTGAATGTGGGGGAGGGGGAGGGGGGTTTGTTGATGGCATCCAGATCCCTGTTCATTCCAGTCGGTCTGTTCTCATGGTCACTGGAGGAGGTGTCTTTGGGATTGGACAGGAATGATGTGAGGCTCCTGGCAAAGGGTGAAAATCCTCTGGTTCTATCTCCAACCCGCTCTGCCTTGGACCTGCTGATCATTGCCTCGTGTCCGGCTTGTGGAATGTTCCATGGTCTCAGAGAAGCTGGAGAGGACACCAAAACCTCCTGAAGACCCAGGGACCAAGGACTCCATATCCGTCTCGCTTTATCACTCAACAGATTACTGTGCTGGAGAAGCACTGCCAAGCTGGTTGTACTCTGACATATTGGACATCAAATAAAATGTATTAATGAGAGAGTTGGATATAGATCTTGGGGCTAACGGAATCAAGGAGAAAGCAGGAACGGGGTACTGATTTTGGATGATCAGCCATGATTATATTGAATGGCGATGCTGGCTTGCAGGGCCAAATGGCCTACTTGCACCTATTTTCTATGTTTCTATGTACCATTTTAATGTGAAAACGTTTGTCACCTCATCTCTGCAGCGCTCTCTTGTTGACAACTGAATGGCTCAGTACAAATGGATTTAAAAATTCCTGACTTTGCTGAACCCATATCATTATCGGTACATGACCCATTCTTCAATTAGCCAGCCATTCTCCATAAACCCTGATTGAAATAATCAGATTCATTATCCTGCACTCGCTTAAAATAATTTGTTTCACAAAGAATATCTTTGTGAGCAATCAAACATCCCTAAAAATGCCTAGCTGTGTCCAGCTCCTCCGCGTCCATACCACATTGACGTGTTGCGCAAAATTTCACATGTTGACAATAGGATAGATGAAGGCTACATTTGAATGCGTATTGCTGTACTTAATTTTGATCAGTTTGGTCATGTGGTTTTCTAATTGCAGCAGTTACTCATTCTGCAACACAGCAGATTTGAAAACCATTGGTGTAAGCAGAGATTATGCAGCCTATAAGGGGAGAACATCAGGCTGGTATAAACCGCATTCAGATTTGTTTTTCCCCTCCCAACATTCACCCAGCATAACGGGGGTGGCATGTATGTGGGATTCAGTGTCACTTTGGGTCCCATGATAACTGGGGCAATCAATAACTTTTCTGAAGAAGGGTTTCGGCCCGAAACGTTGCCTATTTCCTTCGTTCGATAGATGCTGCTGCACCCGCTGAGTTTCTCCAGCATTTTTGTATACCTTCTTAAACAATCCTTCTTAAACAATCAATAACTTTACCTTTGCTATAGGGTATAATATTGCCAAAATCCCATTAATAGGATTTTGCTAACTTGGGCTGGTTGCAGACATGAGATTTGCTCAGTTTGGCAACTTGGTCGGCATGGACAAGTTGGGCCGAAGGGCCTGTTCCCATGACTCGTATGACAACATACAGTAGTACTACAATGGCTAATAGCTCCTGGAAAGAGTTTGCAGTTTTCAAGTTGAATTTTTCACCAACACTCTTTATTTTAAATTAGACTCTTATTCACCCAAATTCCTTCTGTTAATCCTGAATCATCCTACACTTAAGTGTGGCTACTGAGTTCGATAAACCTGGCCGTCAAAGGTTCCTGATGCCTGTTATCCTGGGTGTGCTGAAACAAGCTTGTGTCCATTGACGCACATGAAACGATGCAACCTCCAATGAGAAATCCAACATATACGTCAGGAATTTTGGGACCACTGTTGCTACAAAAGAATGAAGTGCCTGGTCTTGGGATCTGACTCAAGTCCACAAGGATTTTGTTGTAATCCTAACTGCGTGAGTTGGTGATTGTATGGCTAACACCCAGAGTAGGCAAAATATGTAGGAAGGAACTACAGAAGCTGGTTTACACTGAAGATGGACATAAAATGCTGGAGTAACTCAGCGAGTCAGGTAGCATCTCTGGAGAGCAGGAATGGGTGACGTTTCAGGTCAAGGCCCTTCAGACTGAGTCGGGGAGAGGACTCTTAGTTTGAAGAAGGGTCTCGACCTGAACGTCACCCATTCCTGCTCTCCAGAGATGCTGCCTGTCCTGAGTTACTCCAACATTTTGTGTCTATCCGGGAGTAGGCAATCTTGGACACATCTGAGCAAAAGAAAGCAAAGTAGTGAGAGTGTTCCAGAAATGACCTTTTCTTTTGTCTTTGTGAGCTCTGTGGGAAATGTTAATATCTCTAGTCATTGAGCAGGCTGGATTGTGAGGGGTGGATTTACAAATGTTGTAAATTGTGTCTGTGGAATTTAAATCATTGCTTTGGGATATTAAAGCCAGATGCCTCATACTGAATACAGCGGAGCTGTGATATGACTAGCACCAGAGAGCGGTATCAAATTGTGCAACTGGCAATACATAAACAGCACACAACTAAAATGTGATGAAATGTTCATTTTGGTGCATTAAAACAGCAATGGAACAGCAATGAAAATCAACAGCACTTTGCACAGAACCCCTGGTATGAGGCTGCATGCAGTCTCCAATACATCAAAACACTTGCCAAAAAATGTGAGCAAAGGCTTTGGGCACTAACTTCAGATTCAGTCTATCCTCTGTAAACTGATCCTGTGGAAATTGAACTGATGCACTTCACTTTTTTACGGAAAGTTTGTGTAGATTAACTGTGGGGTGACGGGAGAATCCCCATTCCAACAAACTGAGTTCCATAAAGTGTTCAGTCTGAACCCTATCTTTCTTCTCGTATCCCTTAATGCCCACTCTTGATCTCCACTCCTAGTCATGCAGTACAGAAACAGGCCCTTTGGCCCAACTCGTCCATGCTGACCAAGATGCCCCATTTGCTAGTATGTTGAGCGGTTTGCCTCTGGTGGTGAACTCCATGGGTTTATGGCCCGCGGAACGGGAAACATTGAACCCTGGTCGCCCTGTTACAGGGAGGATGTGGGGACATTGGAGAGGGTGCAGAAGAGATTTACCTGGATGTTGCCGGGATTGGAGGGTGTTAGCTATAAGGAGAAGTTGGACAAGCTTGGATAGTTTTTAGTGGAGCATCGGAGGATATGGATCATGTGCAGGCAGAAAGAATTGGTTTAATTTTCTGTGCATGTTCAGCACAGAATTGAGGGCTGAAGGGCCTCAGGCTGTGCTGTCCTGTTGCACGTTTTGAGATTACAAACATTTAGGGTGTTGACCTTGGCTCAATGGGCAGAAGTCTGGCTTCTGAGTTGGATAATTGGGCGGATAACCCCACTCCTATTCATCAAGCAGACCCACAGTCCAGCACTGAGGACATTGTTCATGTGCTGTTTTTCCCTCGCATCCAAAAGAACCACCAACAAATGTCTAAAAACAGATTATCTGACCATGTTTGTGCAATCAATTGAGCGATGTTGCATTGAAAAGTGTGTGGTCTGAGAGAATGGGGATCAAAACGTGTTGTGAAATTGTAAGTGTGACTTTATCTTTATTGGGCCCTGGGCTGTTGGGAACATTATCTGTCCTCAGGCACAGGGTCAGTTCTGGAGAACCGTGCCAGACCCCGTGGTGTTTAAACCCCTTCCCATTCGCTGCCTCTGTCACGCTGCACACTGACTGTTCACTCGTGCACCTTTGACATTTGTTAAGTTCGAGTTGCAATGTAAATGCCAGGTTGAGACTGTCTTGTGGAGTTAGTGAGAGCAGAGGTCAGAGCTGAACCTGCAGTTGGTCAAAGTGAAGAATGCGAGCGGCATGATGTCAGTCGCTGATGGGGAGCAGATGTCTGGTGGTTCATGTTGATGTGCAGACATTTCCACGCAGGAGACTGAGATACCATCTTGGTGGAGCTATCATAGGGTCATGCACGGTGAGGTTGCGTTGTAATGTTTTCACAAGGTCACGCACAAGCACAGTATGAATCTGCTGGGCCCATGTGCTGCGAAGGAGTGAGGAGTCTCTTTGCTGTGAGATTGGGCACATTTGCTGTGACCTTGAGACTTGCACCTGAAAGGCACTGTGTCCATGCGGCTGGTGTGCACTGTGGGCTGGAGTCGGCTGATGTAGCTTTCTCTGAGGCTGAGTCAATGTTGCAGGGTAATCGATCCCTCCTGGGAGAATTCCCTCCTGGAAAACAACGCGCGGCACAGCAGAAGGCTTGGGTGATGGTGCCGCTTTACTCAGAACCAGCCGCAGACTCCACGGAGACTGCCGGCCTTCAGAGAGGGCAGGTTGGAGTCTCAGCAGCACTGGGCCCCTTAGAACTGCTGGTCAACGAACAGCACCGTGCCATTGCAACGCCGGACTGAAGGCAAGCCTGACAAATGCCACCTTCACCAACCAGTGTCACCACTTTGGGAACTATGTACCTGCATCACATGGTCTCTCTGTCCTATCACACTCCCCAGGGTCCTGTCATTTATTGTGCATGTCCTGCCCTGGTTTGTCCTATGAAGATGCAACATCTCCCATTTAACTGAGTAAAACTCCAGTTGCAGGCACCTGGGCCTTGTAACTCGGGGCAAGGCCCTATCACTGCTGGTGTGATCACCTGGGTCACACTCCGTCTTCTTTGGCCATCAGACTCGAGCTGGGCCCGCACTGCCCCCACCCCTCGCTCCAGTGATCCACAGCCTCCACTCTCCAACAGCGACAGCAGATCGTAGAGGATGCTTGGCTGCTGCGTGGTGAAATGGAATCTTCAGGCCAGGTCAGCCCCTGGGGGTGGGGAGCCCAAGGTGTGGAGATGGGGTGGGGTCGGGGCCCCTGGGTTGGAGGGGGGGGGGCGGTGTGTATCGTTGCATCGAGAAGAGAGTGTGCAGATTAAAATAAAAGTGCAAGGTCTTCAAGGTAGCTTGGAAGATTTGGGATACGATTGAGGATAAGAGAACTCTGCTCCAAGGTCTGATAACAGCGGGGAAGAAGCTGATCCTGAATCATGTGGTATGTGCTATCAAGCATTGGTATATTCTACCCAATGGGAGAGGGGGGAATAGGGAATGCCCGGAGATGTTGTCTATTTTAGCCTTTGAGCCCTCTGGCATTCGGTGAGGTCAGCCGTGATCATTCGGTTGGACAGGGGTATAATGAGATCACCAAGTGTAATATATCCAAGTTTATTGCTGCAAAGCTACGTGACTGTGGTCTGTGAGGAAGATGCAGAGAGACGTCAGGGACATAGACACGGGCAGATGAATATAATGCAGAAAAATGCGAGGTCATCTGTTTTGGTATTTAAAAAAATGAAATGTGGGGTGTTGGGGTCAGGGGCATTGGGGGTCCTTGCACGAATCACTGAAAACTAACATGCCAGCACTGCAAGCACTCGGAGGCAATGGTACACTGGCCTTTGTTGCAAGAGAGTGTTGTGCTGACGTGCCTTATTTTGATTTTATAGTTCTCTGTTGAGACCGAATTTGGAATATTGTGGTCAGTTCTGATCTCCCTCTCTCTGGAAGGATGATTTGTGGGAGGGGGAGTGCAGCTAAGGTTCACCAGATTGCTACATGGGGTGATGTATTTGGCATGCGAGGTGAGTTTAAGCAGATTGGCTGTAATCTGTGATGAGTTCAGACGATCGAGCAGTGATCACATCCTGAACCAGGGTTCACAATCTCAAAATAACGGGGGTCCTTCGGGGGGGGGGGGGGGGGGGGAGGAAGAGATGTTAATTCGGGGTCAGGGCGAAGAGATTGAGGGGATCTCGGGGGTGGGGATCATGGGGGGGGGGGGGGGAATGAGTGCCAGGAACAAGCTGCCAGAGAGAGTGGCGGAGACAGAGTCATTGCCAGTGTTTAAAGGTCTGGACCAGTGTTTGATTCGTTCAGGGATTGGAGGCTACAGGGCAGGTGCTGAGAGAATGGATTGATACTGAGGAGCCCCTGTGACCAGTATGGATGTGGAGGGCCGAATGGCCAGTGTCCATGCCGTATTCATCTACAATGTGGCCGGTTGATCATCCTCGATTTTCCATTAGTGGCCTTGCCTTCTGCCGGATCTGTGGCTCAGGAATTCCCTCTCTAAAGCCCCGCACCTCCTCCCTCATTAATGCTCTCTTTTCCCCTTCAAAATATCAAAGACATCGGTTTCTTGGCTTGTTGTCTGTGGTTTGAGGCCCCTCTGTGGAACACCTTAAAACGTTTGACAGCATTAAACCTGCCACCTGCAGTTTGTCTGTTCAATTAGAACAATCTGGTGTGGTTTGAGTTTTGGATGCGGCCGTCACCATGGTGCTGTTAGTGGGAGCTTGCTACGCACAGAGTGGCTACTGTGCTTGTCATCTTCACAGCCCTGTCCAGCACTCTGGTCTTGCTTTTAAGTGGGAAATATCAGAGGTGGTGCAGTCCTCTCTCTGCAGCGACCTGTGCACAGCCAGAACCCCTCCAACCGGGCTGTTGTTGATTCTGTGTTGTGTGGAATGTTAGAAAGCCGACCCAGTCCAACTGTTCATATTTAGCCGTAGGTGACGGGATCTGTAGGACCATGCTGCCTGAACACATCTGCCTTGCAGATGTGTAGGGAGGAACTGCAGATGCTGGTTTAAACAGAAGAGACAAAAAAGGCTAGTGTAACTCGGCGGGTCAGACAGCATCTCTGGAGAAAAGGAAGAAGTGACGTTTCGGGTTGAGACCCTTCTTCAGACTGAGAGTCAGGGGAAAGGGGAGCGAGAGATATAGATGGGAGAAATTAATGGAAGATATGCAAAAAGCAACGATAATCATGGAAGTGTGGGGCACACAATAGGCCATTGTTGGCTGTGGAAGAGGTGATAAGGAGTAAACAGACAGAGGAACTCGACAGGACGACAATGAAACTAGTACGACGACTAGAGTGGGGGAGGGATGGTGCGAGAGGGGATGCAAGGGTTACTTGGAGTTAGAGAAATCAGATGCAGATGCTCTGAATGGACTTTTGTTAGATGAGCTCCTGCCTGAGGGGAGGAGGAATTTCAGACTAAACAGTTGAGGAAGGTATGTGGCTGAAGACCAGGTTCCTTTGCAGCTCGTCTCCTAACGACGGCACTCGGGAGTTGCTGTGTGTCGGGCGGGGATCCTCAGTGTGGGCAGTGACAATCGTCATGCACCTAGACACTGTAATGATGTTATGCGTAAATGAATACTATACATAAGCACATGTACAACGGCCTCTCTTACGGACCCATCAACGTGCTGTCCCCTTCGCCTCCCGTACCAACATCGCTCAAACTCCATGCCTCCCACAGCTGACCGCTAACCCCCCCCCCCCCCCGAGTGCCTCATTGGTCACGGGACGTGAGCCCCCTCACCGGCACCAATCCTCCCCTCCCTTCCGTCTGCAGCTGCCACACATGCAGGCAGCGTGAGTTTACTGTTACCTACACGAAGGGCCAGTGGTCGTGCAACCTCTCTGCTCCCCTGCACTGGGTGATGAGTCAAGGGGCCGAGGTGCGTGCACTTGTGCCGGGGCAAGCGGTTCCATCCCACCATGTGTGACACGCGTGGCAGGTAAGCTTTGCATACTACCATGTGTTACGTGTGTGCCGGGCAAGCGGTTCCATGGCACCCTGTTGCCCGCATGATGGGCAAGAGGGTCCGTCCCACTGTGTGTTACACGCGTGCCGGTCAAGTGGTTTAATCACGCCGTGTTATGTGTGTGCCAGGCCAGAAAAAATGTGCACCAGTTACAGAGAAAAACACAGGAAAAGTGAACACGTGGCAATGCTGCTGTTACTGAGGTTGCAAGCCAATCTCAGGCAGCAACAATACTTTGCTCCAAGCTGCATCGTAAAGGCAAAGGTCTCGTAACAGCGAAATAAAACACTGCCCAGTGATGACCCCTTCTCCCGTCTCCACTGGTCCCCCTCCTCTTGGACACCCCCAGTATGGCCTTCGAACCCTCTCTAGATCTCTTTATTTCTAACTGCCGGTGTGACATCAACCGTCGCAGCTTTTCCACTCCCCTTACCTACTCCAACCTCACCCCCTCCGAACGTACAGCCCTCCGCTCACTCTGCAGCCACCCTGACATTACAATCAAACCCACCGACAAGGGAGGTGCCGTGGTCGTCTGGCACGCTGACCTCTATCGGGCTGAGGCCAGGCGACAACTCCCAGACTCTCAGACACCTACTCCTACTTATCCTTGGACCATAGGAAATAGGCAACGTTTCGGGCCGAAACCAAAGGGTTTCGGCCCGAAACCTTTGCCTATTTCCTTCGCTCCATAGATGCTGCTGCACCCGCTGAGTTTCTCCAGCACTTTTGTCTGCCTTTGATTTTCCAGCATCTGCAGTTCCTTCTTAAACATAATATCCTTGGACCATGATCCCACAGATGAGCACCAGACCTTAATCTCAAACACCATTACTGGTTTCATCACTTCTGGCTGTCTGCCTCCCACAGCCTCCAACCTTATCGTTTCCCAGTCCCACACACCCCGTTTTTACCTTCTCCCCTAAATCCACAAACATAACTGCCTGGCAGACCCATTGTTTCTGCCTCCTCCTGTCCCACGGAAATGATTTCCACGTACCTCGATTCCATCCTATCCCCTCCCGGTCCAATCTCTCCCGACCTATGCCCTTCGTCTCTTTAATGACTTCTGCTTTCCAAGCCCCCACTCATCTTTACTATGGGCGTTTCCATCCCCCACTAGGAAGACCTTAAAACCCTCCGTTTCTTCCTCGACTGCAGAACCATCCAATTTCCCTCTACTAAACACTACTCCGCCTAGCGGAGCTGGTCCTCACCCCTCAACAACTTCTCGTTTGACTCCTCCAACTTCATCCAAGTCCAAGGTGTAGCTATGGGCACCCACATGGGCCCCAGCTATGCCTGCCTCTTTGCAGGGTATGTTAAACAATCCCTGTTCCAGGCGCACACTGGCCCTATCCCCGAACTCCATCTCTATTACATTGATGACTGCATCGGTGCTACCTCCTGCACCCATGCAGAACTCATGGACTTCATTAACTTCACCACCAATTTTCATCCTGCACTCAAATTTACTTCGAACATCTCCGACACCTCCCTCTCCTTTCTTGATCTCTCAGTCTCCATCACAAGAAAATAGACTATTGACTGACGTCTATTACAAACCCACTGACTCCCACAACTATCTCGACTACACTTCTTCCCACCCTGCTTCCTGCAAAGACTATCCCCATCTCCCAATTCCTCTGTCTATGCCGCATCTGCGCCCAAGATGAGGTGTTTCATACTAGAACATCCGAGATGTCCTCATTCTTTAGGGAACAGGGGCTCCCCTCTCCCATCATAGAAGAGGCCCTCGCTCATGTCTCCTCAGTACCCTGCAGCTCCGCCCTTGATCCTGCTTACCCCAAGTCGCAACAGAGACAGAGTCCCCCTAGTCCTTACCTTTCACTCCATCAGCCGTTGCATACAATACATAATCCTCCGAAATTTCCGCCACCTCCAACGGGATCCCACCACTAGCCACATTTTCCCATCTCCACCCCTTTCCGCTTTCTGCAGAGACTGTTCCCTCTGCAACTCCCTGGTTAACTCATCACTTCCCACCCAAACCACCCTTTCCCTGCAACTGCAGAAGATGTAATACTTGTCGCTATACCTCCTCCCTCGACTCTGTCCAGGGACCCCGACAGTCCTTTCAGGTTAGGCAGAGATTCACTTGCATCTCCTCCAACCTCATCTACTGTATTCATTGTTCAAGATGTGGACTCGTACATCAGCGAGACCAAATGCAGACTGGGCAATCGTTTCGCGGAACACCTTCGCTGATCTTCCGGTTAGTAGATAAGGTAGACAATCAGTCTGAAGAAGGGTCTCAATCTGAAACGTCGCCAATTCCTTCTCTCCGTGGATACTGCCTCACTCGCTGAGTTCTCCAGCATTTTTTGTCTACCTTCGATTTTTACAGCATCTGCAGTTTTTTTTTAAACAAACTGATCTCCCGGTTGCTGGACACTTCCCATTCCTCCACAGACCTTTCTGTCCTCTGTCTCCTCCATCGTCAGAGTGAGGCTAAATGCAAATTGGAGGAACAGCATCTCATATTTCATTTGGGCAGCCCAGTGGTATGAATATTGATTTCTCTCACTTCAGGTAGCCCCGGCATTCCCTCTCTCTCTCTATCCCTCACCCACCCATCCTATCCACTCCCTTACCTACTCCAACCTCACCCCTCCGAACGTACAGCCCTCCGCTCACTCTGCAGCCACCCTGACATTACAATCAAACCCACCGACAAGGGAGGTGCCGTGGTCGTCTGGCACGCTGACCTCTATCGGGCTGAGGCCAGGCGACAACTCCCAGACTCTCAGACACCTACTCCTACTTATCCTTGGACCATAGGAAATAGGCAACGTTTCGGGCCGAAACCAAAGGGTTTCGGCCCGAAACTTTGCCTATTTCCTTCGCTCCATAGATGCTGCTGCACCCGCTGAGTTTCTCCAGCACTTTTGTCTGCCTTTGATTTTCCAGCATCTGCAGTTCCTTCTTAAACATAATATCCTTGGACCATGATCCCACAGATGAGCACCAGACCTTAATCTCAAACACCATACTGGTTTCATCACTTCTGGCTGTCTGCCTCCCCACAGCCTCCAACCTTATCGTTTCCCAGTCCCACACACCCCGTTTTTACCTTCTCCCCTAAATCCACAAACATAACTGCCTGGCAGACCCATTGTTTCTGCCTCCTCCTGTCCCACGGAAATGATTTCCACGTACCTCGATTCCATCCTATCCCCTCCCGGTCCAATCTCTCCCGACCTATGCCCTTCGTCTCTTTAATGACTTCTGCTTTCCAAGCCCCCACTCATCTTTACTATGGGCGTTTCCATCCCCCACTAGGAAGACCTTAAAACCCTCCGTTTCTTCCTCGACTGCAGAACCATCCAATTTCCCTCTACTAACACTACTCCGCCTAGTGGAGCTGGTCCTCACCCTCAACAACTTCTCGTTTGACTCCTCCAACTTCATCCAAGTCCAAGGTGTAGCTATGGGCACCCACATGGGCCCCAGCTATGCCTGCCTCTTTGCAGGGTATGTTAAACAATCCCTGTTCCAGGCGCACACTGGCCCTATCCCCGAACTCCATCTCTATTACATTGATGACTGCATCGGTGCTACCTCCTGCACCCATGCAGAACTCATGGGACTTCATTAACTTCACCACCAATTTTCATCCTGCACTCAAATTTACTTCGAACATCTCCGACACCTCCCTCTCCTTTCTTGATCTCTCAGTCTCCATCACAAGAAATAGACTATTGACTGACGTCTATTACAAACCCACTGACTCCCACAACTATCTCGACTACACTTCTTCCCACCCTGCTTCCTGCAAAGACTATCCCCATCTCCCAATTCCTCTGTCTATGCCGCATCTGCGCCCAAGATGAGGTGTTTCATACTAGAACATCCGAGATGTCCTCATTCTTTAGGGAACAGGGCTCCCCTCTCCCATCATAGAAGAGGCCCTCGCTCATGTCTCCTCAGTACCCTGCAGCTCCGCCCTTGATCCTGCTTACCCCAAGTCGCAACAGAGACAGAGTCCCCCTAGTCCTTACCTTTCACTCCATCAGCCGTTGCATACAATACATAATCCTCCGAAATTTCCGCCACCTCCAACGGGATCCCACCACTAGCCACATTTTCCCATCTCCACCCCTTTCCGCTTTCTGCAGAGACTGTTCCCTCTGCAACTCCCTGGTTAACTCATCACTTCCCACCCAAACCACCCTTTCCCTGCAACTGCAGAAGATGTAATACTTGTCGCTATACCTCCTCCCTCGACTCTGTCCAGGGACCCCGACAGTCCTTTCAGGTTAGGCAGAGATTCACTTGCATCTCCTCCAACCTCATCTACTGTATTCATTGTTCAAGATGTGGACTCGTACATCAGCGAGACCAAATGCAGACTGGGCAATCGTTTCGCGGAACACCTTCGCTGATCTTCCGGTTAGTAGATAAGGTAGACAATCAGTCTGAAGAAGGGTCTCAATCTGAAACGTCGCCAATTCCTTCTCTCCGTGGATACTGCCTCACTCGCTGAGTTTCTCCAGCATTTTTTGTCTACCTTCGATTTTTACAGCATCTGCAGTTTTTTTTTAAACAAACTGATCTCCCGGTTGCTGGACACTTCCCATTCCTCCACAGACCTTTCTGTCCTCTGTCTCCTCCATCGTCAGAGTGAGGCTAAATGCAAATTGGAGGAACAGCATCTCATATTTCATTTGGGCAGCCCAGTGGTATGAATATTGATTTCTCTCACTTCAGGTAGCCCCGGCATTCCCTCTCTCTCTCTATCCCTCACCCACTCAAGTTGCACAAGCTTCTCATTTTCACCCTACAAACAGCTAACAATGGCCTGTTTCCTTTATCATCGTTACTTTTTTGCGTATCTTTCATTCATTGTACTTTATCTCTTCACATCATCGTCTATATCTCTCATTTCCCTTATTCCAAACCATTCTGAAGAAGGGTCTCGACCCGAAACATCACCCATTCCTTCTCTCCAGAGATGCTGTTTGTCCCGCTGGGTTACTCCAACTTTCTGTGTCTATCTTCGAAATAAAACACATATTGGCATTGTTCAACACATCAGGCATTTGGATACATTGGCTCCGAAGCAGGCACTTCAGTCAAGGTGAAGCTGTGTCTCGCAGTGTTCACCTTCAAACCGCGCTGGGGTGAAGGAGGCTACTGCAGAGGTGGCAGTGTTAGCTATACGCTGGATAATGTCCGCTGCGGTAAATAGAAGTCCCAGAGAATCATCGCACACATGCTGAATCGTCTCGGATATCTAAGAAAGTAAACCCGCTGATGAGTTTTCTCGATCACCGCATGGTGAAGGGGCCAGGTCAGGTTGCTGATGATGTGGATGCCAAGGAACTCACAGCTGTTGACCATCTCTTCCAGCTTCCACTCTTTCTGTGAAGATAGGGAAGTTTGGACATGGGAATATTAATATTATCCGCCGTGGGTGTGGGGAAATGAGCTTCTCAAGAACCAAAGGGTTACGGTTTTGTGATGCATTAAATATTTATCTTCCTGTCACTTTGCAAAACATCAACTCTCTCTCGAGGGAAGCCTCAGTGGATGTGGATGTTGGATGACCTTGCTGTTGTCCCTCAGTCCCACTGTGCAGACGAGAGTGGCCCTGACTGCATTGTCCACATTGCCCAGTGTTTTCTCACTGACATCTTCGAACCTTTGTGCTTTGGTCCTCATGCACCTCGATGCATCCTGGAAAGAATTAAAAGGCCTGTAGCACATTCTCTTGTACAGAAGCAGCAGGCACGAGCTTTAATTCATCTCATGGTCCAAAACCTTTCATCCTCTGAGGTCACCTACCCTGGGCTCCCAGCTTTCATTCCCTTTCCTAGCTTTTCCTCATTCGGTTGTGTGGAGTTCCTGGCAGGCTTAGATTTATTATGCTGTGATGTTCACATTGGTGCATTGGCAAGTGAAAACTGTAAACACTGATCAGAAACACGGATGGATTTGTTGAAACAATTCGGAGTTGGAACCAACACAGAGGGAATGTGTTTGTGGCATCTCAACACCCAAGTGTTGCTTCGGCTGCATCTGGCTCCTCCCTGGCCCACTTGCTACTCACACCCCATGTCACCTTCAGTGCTAAGTGCCAACACTAATGATGGTCCTCCCTTGGCCTGCCGCTGTGGAGCCGAGCTTCTCCGCAGCAGTGTTGCCTGTGGTCGCTGCATCCTTACACTGCGCCACTGCTTCTGGTGTTTGGAATGGTTGGCTGCCCAGCAAAGCTAAGTGGTGGGCACATTGGGACCGACCACTTTCAGATCTTCCCTGCACTTCAAACATGGGCTTGATTTTGTTGGCAAGGGGTTGGTCTCAGTGCTGGAGTCAAGAACACGGAACTATTTTGGAACAGCGAAGGAGGTGGATCCACAGTGAAAGGAAACTTAAGGGTCTCAGTTGCTAACTCCTTCCAATATCTGACAACAACCATATATTAGGATTTAAGATAAGGTGGCATTGAAATAAGAGCAGACTTTAAACCGGTGCATTGCACTGCGTCCTCACTCCCACTGTTTCCTCTGCACTGCGACACCTTCCCCAGAGACCACAGAGTTAAACACAACCTACATATGGTCTCGAGGGAGCATGTTGTCCAAGTGAAATGTGATGCTCTCTGCTACACTTCAGCATTATTCATAACCTCAATGATCAAACAACACTTTGATCGATAAACACTCTTATTTACACTATTGCACTATTTCAAAGCATGCTTTTAAAATGCTTCGTGGGGTTCAACATGATTGAAGCAAGACTAGCAACTGGTCCATAAGCTCCCACAGGCACCAAGCTGGTAATGATCAGATGATAGACAAAAGTGCTGGAGAAACTCAGCGGGTGCAGCAGCATCTATGGAGCGAAGGAAATAGGCAAAGTTTCGGCCGAAACTTTGCCTATTTCCTTCGCTCCATCGATGCTGCTGCACCCGCTGAGTTTCTCCAGCACTTTTGTCTACCTTCGATTTTCCAGCATCTGCAGTTCCTTCTTAAACACAATGATCAGATGATGTTGGAATGATGCAGGCTGGGGCGTCACTGTCCTGAAAAGCCCTGCCTTCCAAATGGTGCCTTGCTATTTTGTCTTTGCTCTTTACTGAACAGACAAGTCATTGGTGTAACGCTTCTGTTGAAGGCTGTTCTGCTTGTTTACATATTCTGTTGTGCTGCTGCAAGTAAGAAATTTCATTGTTCTATCTGGGACATACGACAATAAATCACTCTTGACCCATGAAGGTTGGACCCTCTACCCGTGCTGCCCGCCCTCTGTTTTGGTGAGGTGTGTTCTGTGGTAATGACTGCTCAGGTCTCTGGAGTGGGGCTTGAGAGTCGAGAGTGTTTTATTGTCATGTGTCCCAGATAGAACAATGACATTCTTACCTGCAGCAGCGCAACAGAATACGTAAACATAGTACACTGTAAACAATATAATAAACGAGGCAGTCCACCCAAGCAAATACCATCACTGACTGGCCTACACGGGCAATACATGAAGCAGGATGTACTGGACTCCCTTCACATCCACAGCTGCCAGCTCAGGCGATCGGTCAGGATTGAGGAGAATCTGGATTAGGTCTTGTGGGTCTCGGGTGATGGCCTGTCTCTTTGGGACCCACAGACTCTGCCACCGATGGAGAGGAAGTTTGTGAGGTGGGGCAGTCCTTCAACACAAAGCTCGTGTGATGCTGCGCCGTCAACATGCAAGCCCCAGCACCATCCTGAAAGCTGCTGCTCTGCTCATGATCAAAGTGATACAGCACGGAAACAGGCCCTTCAGCCCCAACTTGCCCATGCTGACCAAAGTGTCTCATCTGCACTAATCCCTCCTGCTCACATTTGGCCATATCCTTCTAAACCTGTCCAAATGTATTTTAGAAGTTTATACACCTCAGTCATGTCCCACCTCAACCTGCTCCACTCTAGAGAGGACAGACCCAGTCTCTCCTCACTGAAACACTCCATCTCGGGCCTCATCCTGAGGACTCTCGCCTGCACCCTCTCTGGCACTATCACTATCCTTCCTCCATCTTGATCTAGGTTGTTCATTTACAATGCATTGGGTCTCAATGCAACACTGCAGGAGGCACGGACAGAGGTTGGAGAGTGTTGAAACAAAGCAATTCACCAACTTGTGTGGTGTCACTGACTCAGTCTTCTAATCTACCGTGACCCTGACCTCGCTGTTCAGGGCACCGCTTCACTACGAACCCATCCACACCACACCCACGCCATCCCACCTGCAATGGCTTCCCCGGGTCCCACCCAGGCCCTCACTGGGATCGGGTGACCCTGTGAGATCGGATGCTCCAAGGACGTGTTGTCCTGCGGTGATCTCATTTCCCATAGGGAATATAGTTGGCAGTTCACCCAGTTACTGCTGAATAGTTAATGTCCACCAGTCACTGACACAGTGAGCACCTTCCCATTTAATAAACCTTTAATGTTCGCAAACATTGTGAGACTGCAGGTGTGGTTCATCAGCAAAGCATTGCTCGGTTCTGCCTGTGTAAAGATTTCTGTGTGTGGCAGGAGGGGGTGGGACCTGTCTGCTGATGGAGACCGAGTGATGCCACTGTCACGTGCCGTTGTGTTTCTCTCCAGGAATCCTCGCCCTACCGGAGACCATGGAGCTGGACTCGGTGGTGGGCAAGTCGGGGGGTTCCCTGCTCTACAGCCAGGCCGAGGCGCGCAGCATCGAGCAGACGTTACTGGTGACCCGCGTGGGAAGCATCGCCGAGCTCAGTGAGTGAACACCCACCCTGTCTGAAGGGCCCAGACCCGAAACGTCACCTATTCCTTTTCTCCAGAGATGCTGCCTGACCCGCTGAGTTACTCCAGCACTTTGTGTCTCTCTGCCCATTCTGACTACCCCAGCCTTAGGCTGAGCACTGACAGCCCCGTGTGAGCACGGGTGGTGCCTCGAGCTCTCACTGCGACGCCCTTGCTGCCTGTACCTGGAGTTGGTTTGACGTGTTCCACCACTCTGGGAGCTCTGTCTGAGGTGGCAGGAACCTGCACTCACTGACCCCTGGCCCGCCTCCCCCCACTCGCCCAGTGCAACACTGTGCCTCCAGGGTAAGGGCTGTGTGCCTGCTCCTTACTGTTCAGTTGCTGAAGGAAGATACTTGTGCAGTGCACAGCTCCAATGTGACATAGTGAACCAGATAACACCCTGTCGAATGCCAGATGCTTGGGAGGTGTTCAGTTACTGTCTGTGTGCATGGCGCCAGCAGTGTGTACAAGCTCCTGGTGTACCCTTCAATAGCAGCACTTGCCATATGCGGCAGCCACGGATCGGTTACAATTCACACACAGGAAGGGTATGTGCATTAGATTTAAAAAATCGAAGGCCTGAATATCATCTCAACATTGTTTGTCATTAAGCCGAAGAGGTTCCATGACCCTGGCTGTGAGCGGAAATATTTGGATGGGTTTCGAAGTGATGAGTTGATGGTTTTGAACTCTGAGTTTGTCACTAATGGAAACTGCTGAACCAGCGTGACCTGTGACAGCAGCTAGAAATAGAGGGAACAGTGCAAGTTCTTCCTGAGTTTTCCAAAATTCTTTGCCGCTTGTCACTCCCGGGCATGTTTGGACAGTGTGCCGGTTGGATTCTGTTGGGTAAGATTCAGTTCTGTTTTAGTGAAGTCCTTGCCATGGGTGTCACTGGGTACCTTGTCGTCTGTCCCATGCCAGCTCTGCTGCCTATAGCCATCACCCTAAGTTCAGCAGCCCCACTGAGAGGTCCACATCTGGACACTGTTCTGGTGCCGGTGGGTGCAGGGGTCCAGCCAGTGGGTGCAGGGGTCCAGCCAGTTTGGCAGCTGCCTGGTTTTACTTCATGTGTAGGAAGGAACTGCAGACACTTGTTTACACCGATGATGGACACAAAATGCTGGAGGAACTCGGAGGCAGCGTCTCTGGAGAGAAGGACGGGTGGTGGATGTATGGAACAAGCTGCCAGAGTAGGTAGTTGTGGCAGGGACTATCCCAACATTTAAGAAATGGTTAGACAGGTACATGGATTGGACAGGTTTGGAGGGATATGGACCAAATGCGGGCAGGTGGGACTAGTGTAGCTGGGACATTTGGGCTGGTGTGGGCAAGTTGGGCCGAAGAGCCTGTTTCCACACTGTATCACTCTGTGACTCGTCTAAGCAATGAGACCTGAAGAAGGGTCTTGAGCTGAAATGTCACCCATTCCTTCTCTCCAGAGATACTGCCTGTCCCGCTGAGTTACTCCAACATTTTGTGTATCTTTGGTGTTCATCAACAATCTCTTTGTTCCGGTTCATATCAAATGTGTCTAACAAGTGAACTCTCTCAAAGTCGTCCAGGAGTTAAATAAAATGCACCCAATGCACGTCAACAAGCACACTTCCTAAATATACTCAGAATCTGAAATCTGAGGTTATTCTAGCATTGTCAACATTAGTATTGCCCAAACCTTTAGCTTTGTATTCCAGGGTATCTCTGTAAATCCCTGGAATAGTTTTTTATTATCTAACCTCGGAGCTGAAATACTGGAGGGTCTGCACAGCCCCTTTAAGGTAAAGGCATCCACCAATGTGAAATGGTCACATTGGCTGGAGTGTGATCGCCAGAGCTGGCCTGATGGTCTGAGAGGTCCGAGCCTGGGCTGTGTTCTCAGTGTGACTCCGATCGTCCTGCTTTCCTGGGGTCTGGTACTCCTGTCATCGTCACTGAATTAGGAATGAGAAAAGTTGAGTTGAGAATCCTAGCTGGGTAGTTTGAGATTTTGAGCTCTTTAAACTTGTGCAGTGCAGAGCCTAATAGTTCTGAGAATGACTGTGAACTACGGGCTTGTAATAAACTCCAGCTCCCTGTGGTCTTTGGAGCGGGCATTGTCCACCCTTGCCCGGTCTGGGCAGCGTGTGACCCAGACCCACAGCAGCAGTTGACGGGACACCCCTCTGCTTTGGGCCACTGTACACGGCACTCAGGGTATCAGACAGCATGGCGACCACCTGTGGGCTGCTCGGGCAGAGACGGTAACTGGGCCTTGCTGACAAGGTCACATCTCAAGAATGAAGAAATCCCTCCAGCTATCAGTGGGAGGGTTTGTGTTCACTGTGGGATTCCAGCCAGGATGATGTGTTTGATGATGTGATGATGCCCATTAGTGGTTTATTATTCAGTGAATGTCAGTGGGATACAAATTATCCCAACGGTTGGTTAGTTGAGAAGTCGTGCAGATGTTTCAAGCATTGACACATCTGTAAATAATTTACTGCGGGTCACAACTCTGATCAAAACATGCTGGAAATAGACAAGGAGATGGGGTAATGCCCAGTTAAGACAGAAACTACAGCCACACCTCTGGTCTTGATCAGAACTGTGTCTCAAACGTCTGCTTTGATTGTTTTGGGTGTCAATCATTCCAGCTCAGTGTGCCAATACCTCTCAAAGCACCTTCCAGTCTTTTTCTCTTCACCCTCTTTTCTGGACTTTGGTCGGAGTCACTGGCTTTGTCTGCTCCGGATTCAGGCTGAGTTCAGTCCACCAGAAAGAGATGTGGCGTTTGAATCCTGGAGGATTTGGTGAAGAGCACAGTGTGCTGTGTATAGTCCGGGATCATAAACAAACACGGGCAACGGTTGTGTAACACACGGTTGTATTGTAAGGGTTATACAAACAATTTCAGCTAAAATTCAATTATCAGCTAAATTAGCAGCACATCGTTCCAAACCCTTCGAAAACAAGATGTTCCCAACACAAGTGGGAGATGTTTTTGCACCTGTTCTCACACAATACTTGGGAACCCCGTCTTGTTTTCTAAGCAGAACATGTTGGGCGGACTACCTGTGCCCCCTACTGCTAGTAGTGCAGAACCGCTGCAGACGGGGAATTATGATTGGCTCCGGGAGGGGGTATAGCATGGTCTGCTGAGATAAATGCCCTAAAGGATGGTGTCGGGCACACCCCCAGAGGAGAGAGTCCCAGCCTTGGACTGTGTCACGAACGGTGCCAGGTGATCAACAACAGGAACATCCTGCGGCATGCTCTGCCGTGTACTCGGGGTTTGCGAGTGCGTACCCGGATACGTGAGTCCAAGTGCCGTATTGGTAGTGTAATGAAATACCTTGTTATTCACACTTTGTTGTCTGAATCCGGTGATTTATCGAACACAACAGCGTGTTTCGAGCAGTTTACTAGCGGGGAGGGCAGAGTGAGAATGGAACTGGTCGGCATTCGTGTCCTCCGGATGCACTGGGAACTGTGGATAGTAGAGACCGATGGGCTGAAAGGGCTTGGGGTGAAGGATGCCTGAGCTGAGCTTTCTCTGTCCGTTCCTCAGGTGAGCTGGTGTCCCGGGCGATGCAACACCTCCATCGTATGAAGTGGTGGGACTGCGGTGACGGTTCGCCGGCCAGCCACAGCCACAGGCACGGGCCGCTGCACTGGGACACCGAGGCTCTCTACACCCTCTGCTACTTCATGCAGTCTGCTCAGCTGGAGTGGGACAGCCCCGGTGTGGAGCCGGGCACTGTTAGCCTGAGCACCGACAGGTATCACGCTCTGCGCCACAGTAACGCTGCCCCCCTCCTCAAACCGGTTCACTGGCGACACAAAAAATAACTGGGGTGGCCATTTGGACAGAGATATGGACAGAGGACGTTGGACCAAATGCAGGTCAAGGGCACCAGCCCAGTAACTTGGTCAGCATAGACAAGATGGGCTGAAGGGCTGGTTCCTGTGACCAGGAGGTAGACTAGACTCTTGGAGTCAGCGTCATACAGCATGGAAACAGGCTCTTCAACCCAACTTGCCCACGCCGACCAACATGCCCCATCTACACTAGTCCCACTTGCTTGCATTTGGCCCATATGCTTCCATACCTATCCTATCCACGTATCTGCCTAGATGTTTGTTAAACGTTGCAATAGTAACTGCCTCAACTATCTCCTCCGGCAGCTTGTTCCATACACCCATCACTCTTTGTATAAAAATTAAGTTTCCCCTCTGGTTCCTATTAAATCCTTCTGCCCTCACCTTAAACCTAAACCTATTGGTTCTTGATTTTCTCTACTCTGGGTAAAAGACTGTGCATTCACCTTATCTATTACCCTCGTGATCTTATACACCTCTCTACCCCTCGTCTTCCTGTGCCCCAAGGAATAAAGTCCTAGCCTGCTCAACCTCTCCCTGTAGCTCAGGCCCTCGAGTCCTGGCAACATCCCGACCCATCCCTTTTTTCCCAGTGATGCTGCCTGACTGACCCGCTTAGTTACTCTGGCATTTGGTGTCTACCTTTGGTATAAACCAGCATCTGCAATTGCTTGTTTCTACAGTCAACCCCCTTCCTGGGCAATTGAATCCACGGTTCTGTTCGGGGCAGGGGAGCAATCGCTGATCTCCTGCCCACCATTGAAGCAGAAGCAGATAAAGTGGTCATTCCTGTCACGTTGAACCCCTCTTCTCCCCTCTCCTATTGGGCAAAAAGTACAGAAGTGCGAAAACGCACACCTCCAGATTCAGGGTCAGTTTCTTCCCAGTTGTTCTCGGGCAACCTATCACCAACTGAGGCACAGTCCAGAACTACTATCTACCTCATTGGAGACCCTCGGACTATCTTTTGATCGACTTTACTGGACTTTATCTTGCACTAAACGCCATTCTCTTATCATGTATCTGCACATTGTGAATGGCTCGATTGGAGTCGTGTGTAGTCTTTCCACTGACTGGTTAGCACGCAACACAAGCTTTTCACTGTACCTCGATACACATGACAATAAACTGAACTGTGTGGGGGCCGGCGACAGCTGGGTGTGCGGTGGGGCGGGCGCTGTGACCGTGTCTAATGTGTGTGCCTGTGCTGTCACCTGCAGGCCACTGCCAGTACTGCCGCCGCTGATGGAGTGGCTGCGAGTTTCCGTGGCCCACGCCCTGCATCGCCGGAGCCCGTCGGTGGACAGCGACGATGTCCGACAGGCTTCCCGCGTCCTGCTGCCCGGAGTCGATTGTGAGCCTCGCCAATTGAAGTATGAGCGCAGCTCCCACCCCAGCTCGCAACCTCGCCAGCAAACGCTGCAAACACTCGAGGTTCACTCGCTCTCCACAGATGCTGCCTGGCTTGCCGAGTGTTTCCACCGTTTACTGGTTTTGATTCAGGTTTCCAGCAGCTGCAACTGTTTGACTTTCGTGGGACGTGGGGGAGAAAGTGGGGAGGAGGTAGGGGGAAAGTGGGGAGGAGGGGGGGGGGAGGATTAGTGGAGGGGAAGGGGGTGGGGAGAGGTAGGTGGGGAAGGGGTGGTGAGAGGGTAGGTTCACAGTTCCATGGTTTCCCCTCACACCAATACTCTCGCTTTCCCTCGCCCTCCATTGCATCGTAAAACTCTCTTCATATATTTATTAGCTGTTCATTAAAAAAACCAATTTCTTTTGCTTCTGCCCGTAATCGCTTAACTAAGACTCTGTGTAATATAAAAGTTCTCCCCTGGAGGTGGGAGCGGGTTTTTCTTGCAGATCAGTGCCCTGTGTTGGACACCGTTCAAACTGCAGACCAGGGTACGGGGCAGACAATGATCTAGAGCTGGGGTGCGGGGGGGGGGGGGGGGGGATTTAATGGGAATCTGAGGTGAATCACAAAGGGTGGTGGGTGTATGGAACGAGCTGCCAGAGGAGGTAGTTCAGCCCGGTGCTATCGCAACGTTTTAAAAAACATTTAGACAGGTGCTGTACATAGATCGGACAGATTTAGAGGGATATGGGCCAAAGGCGGGCAGGTGGGACTAGGTAGATGGGAGATGTTGGTCGATTTGGGCCGAAAGGGCTGTCTCCACGCTGTGTGACTCTACAGGGAGGGGACTGTGAGTGGCCGCCGTGTGTGAACGCACATCTTGCCCTTACAGAGCGGACGAGTGTTGCTGTGCCGCGCTGAAGCTGGACGCGGCCGCCACAGAGGCCAAATTTCACCAAGGCCTCGGGTTCCGCATGTTGAACTGTGGCCGCACCGACCTGGTCAGCCAAGCCGTGCGCTTGCTGGGGCCGGACCGGCATCAACACTCGCAGTGAGCAGGTACGTGCGGCTCCGACTGTCGCTGGGAGGGGCGCAGCGCCGGTCACCTCCGACTTCCCACATTGAACCCCATCCTTGCACTCTGCTCACGCTGTTGTTCCTTGCTACAGAAACCCTTCTTCTCGTCCACCAATAGATCCTCTCCCGATGTCTGTGAATGTGCCCCAATGAGCCGAACCTCTCGTTAATACACGGGTCCCTAAGGTTCCGGGAAGGGAACTTTAAAACTAGAGCCCATTCGAACTGGCGGACCAGCCACCATCTCCGGGCGAACCGGCGCTGGCGGTGCCCACTTCTCCACACCCTCCCCAGGCCGGGCACAGCTTCAGCTCCAGCCTAAACCCGTCCGACTAGTTGGAATATGTAGGAAGGAACTGCAGATGCTGGTTCACACCAAAGACACAAAGTGCTGGAGCAACTCAACGAGTCAGGCAGCATCTCTGGAGAAAAAGGATGGGTGAATTTTGGAGTTGGGATCCTTCTTCATTGAAGTCAGACTTCCAGACTGAAGAAGGGTCCCGACCCGAAACGTCACCTATTCCTTTTCTCCAGAGATGCTGCCCGACCGGCTGAGTTACTCCAGCACTTTGGGTATATGTTCTGTACGACTAGTGGAAACTATTTATAATACTGTGTGTAAAGTGATTTAAAAGTGTGTGGGTGTAAATAGAGATCACTCCGATGCGAGGGGGGGGGTGGGGTGTAGGGTGGTTGGGGGGTGTAGGGGTAGGGCGAGTGGGAAGGGTGAGGGGGAGCACTGTGCTTGTTTGTGCGCATCGGTGGGCGTGTGGCCAGCATGTATTTTAGTTTAGTTTAGAGATACAACACGTAACCGGGCCCTTCGGCCCATCGGTTCCCTGCTTGTTATTTTGGGTTGTACCGGAGTTTGACAGCGTGCTAGTTGTGAGGAGCAATGAGCGCTCATTGCCGCGGTGTCTGTTTCACTGAGTGAGTACCGCCCATGGCCTGTGCAGGGTCTGAGCCCGCTGATGTTCGCCTGTGCCCGGGAGACGAGGCTATGGTCCAGGTGCTGCTCGACGCCGGAGCAGACGTGAACCTTGAGGTAATGAGACAGCACAGCAACAGGCCCTTCGGCCCACGCTGTCCGTGCTGGAAAGGTTGCCTTTTTTTTTTTTAGATCCCATCTGCCTGCATGTGATCCACATCCCTCCATTCCCTGCACATCCATATGTCTGCCTGCATGTCACTAAAACAACATGATCATATCTTCCTCCACCCTGACCCCCGGCAGCACATCACCCTCACGACTTTTGTCCTGCTTCTCTCCCGGCGCATGTTTAAGCCCGAACCCCAGCCCTGCCTCACTCTGTCACTGCCCTCTCGCCCCGCAGGTGCCCAGTCCGTCCCTCAGATCCCCTCTATCGCTGCGGACTCCCGCCTGTGGAAGCAGAAGAAGACAGAGAATAGCTAGTCAAATAACAGCGACAGTTCAAGCTACAAAGGCTATCCCTTCACCCCCTCCCTTTCCAACCTCCTCCCCCTTCCTCCAATACCCTTCCTCTCCCCTCCCTCATCCTCCCCCGCCCCTTTCCTCCTCTCCTCTCCCCTCCCTTCTCCCTTTCCAACCCTTTCCCTCCCTCCTTCCTCCACCCTCCCTCCCCCTCTTCTCCCCTTGCCTCCTCATCCCTCCTCTCACCTTCCATCTCCTCCTCTGCTTCTATCTCCCCTGCCTCCCCTGCGTGCCTCCACCGCTCCCCTCCTGTTTGTCTCACAACCTGTCTTCCACTGCCATCTCCACCCCTCCCCTTCCACTGCCCCCCTCCCCCTCCCTCCCCCCACCTCTGACACCCCCTCCTCCCCCATTGGAGGGGCCAGAGCTGGGCCCTGACGGGTCAGTAATGATGTCCACTTGTCCACAGCTGCTGCTGGACGCCGGGGCCCATGTGGACGGCTCCCTTGGGGCAGGTGGTGAGAATTACTCTGAGACCCCGTTACAGCTGGCGTCCGCGTCGGGTGAGTGAACGCTGGTGACCGGCGACCCTGGGTGAGTGGCCGGAGTCCGTTGGCGAGTGACCGATGGCCACTAGACGCCCTCTAGTTGAACCGCTGACACGTGTAGTTTAACGTTAGGGTTGGGAGGTCATCAGCACCAGGTTAAAGCTCTCAGTGACCCCCAGCCACACTTGCGAAGAGTGTCATGGAGTCGTATAACACGTAAACAGGCCCTTCAGCCCAAGCTGCCCACACCGACCTACATGACCCCACTACACTAGTCCCACCTGCCTGTGTTTGGCCCATATCCCACTAAACCTGACCAATCCATGTACCTGTCCAAATGTCCATACACCACCACCCTTTATGTAAAATAAAAAGTTGCCCCTCAGGATCCTATTAAATCTTTCCCCTCTCATCTTAAACTATGTCCTCTGGTTCTCGATTCTCCTACTCTGTGTGTCTACCCGATCTATTCCCCTCATGATCTTGTATACCTCTGTAAGATTACCCCTCATCCTCCTGCGCCTCCAACAAATAAAGTCCTAGCCTGCTCAACCTCTCCCTGTCGCTCAGGCCCTCAAGTCTTGGCAACCTCTTAAATCGTCTCTGCACCCTTTGCAGCTTATCAACATAATTCCTGTAACATGGTGACCAAAATTGGATGCCATATTCTAAATGCGGCCTCGCCAATGTCTTGTGCAACTGTTACATAAGCTTCCAACTTCTATACTGAGTACTCTGACTGATGAAGGCCAATGTGCCAAAAGCCTTTATGACCACTACTATCTACCTGTGAAGCCACTTTCAAGGCACTATGTACCTGCACTACTAGATCCCTCTGCTCTACTACTCTCCAGAGCCCTGCTGTTCCCAAAATGCA
>CM075979.1:72026217-72085397 GCA_038087875.1 Malacoraja senta | reverse complement strand
GCATCTTGTGCTGGAGGGACTCAGTGGGTCAGGCAGCATCTGTGGAGGGAATGGACGGACGACCTTTAGCGTTGGAATCCACTCCGAAAAGTCATCCGTCTATTCCTTCCACAGATTCTGTCTGACCGGTTGAGTTTCTCCAGCAGTTTGTGTTTTACTCTTGACTGTATACAGTAGATAGTCCATTAATTTATTAAGGGCAGTGTTTGGGTGAGCATTTAAGCTTGCAAATACAGAAGATTGCAGAGATATAGCATCATAGAGCTGTGCCTACCTTGTCCATGTCGACCATATATCTGTCCAAAAGTCTTTTAAAAGTCATAATTTTATCCACATCTGTAACTTCTTCTGGCAACTCATTCCAGATATGGACTACCCACTTGAGCGAGAAAGTTGCATCCTGAGGTCCCACTTAAATCTCTCTCCTCTTACCTTAAGTCTGTGCCCTCTGGTTTTAGAACCCTCTATCCCAGGGAAAAGACTGTGAGCGTTCACTTTGTCCATGCTCCTCATGATCTGATACACCTCTATAAGGTCACCCCTCAGCCTCCCACGCTCCAAGTCCCAGCCTATCTAACCTGTCCCTGTAACTCAAGCCCGCACGTCCAGGTAACATCCTGGTGAATCTTATCCACACACCTTCCAACAATGACAGCTGAAATATAGCAACATATTCAATGCAGTGGGCACAAATTGTTTGGTTTGGTTCCCTGTTTGTCCTTTTTATAGAAGAGAGACAATAATTTTTCTGTTTGGCCAGCAACTCTTACCCATGGCCTGTTTGCCCATGGCGCACTGGTAGGTGTTCCTTGGAGACTGGTTATGGTGAGGGTAGGGGATGAGACCAGCACACACCCCAAGCAGTGTAAACGGTTCAATCTCCAGGTGGGTCGTTGACCTGTAATGGAGAACAGAACAAATCGCATCCTTTAGACAGGAAACGTACTGCCAAAAACGTGCATTGGACAGACATGAATTGTTTTCTCTGGAACGCTGGAGGTTAAGGGGAGATGTGATAGAAGTCTCTCTAATAATGAGCGGCGCAGATAGTGGTTCTCAACCTGGGGGTCGTGACCCCCTATGGGGGGGTCATTTGGGGGCTTTGCTGGGGGTCATGAAGGGGACACAAATAACATATCAATTTGTTGAGCCCATGTTTAGGAACCTAACAAAGGTACATACCACATACAGTATTTTGGTCACGTATGCGAGTACTGGTGCCAAAAAGGTTAAGAACCACTGGCAGACAGTCAGAGTCAATGGAGCTCTTGAGGTTGAAGGCCCTGTTCCTTCTTCTAACATAGAACACTAGAGCACAAGGGCAGGTCCTTCGGCCCACAATGTCTGTCCTGAACATGATGCCAAGACCAACGCTTATCCACTTGCACACGATCTATAACCCACCCCATTCCCTGCTAATCCACGTGCCCCTTTTTAAATGCCGCTATCCCCACCATCTCCAACAGCGCGCTCCAGACACCCGCCACCCTCTGTGTAAAAAAAAAACTTGCCCTGTACATCTCCTTTAAACTTTGTCCCATTCCCCCCCCACCCCACTTAAAGCTATGCCCTCGAGTCTCGGAAATTCAGACGTTATCCTCCAGTAAGGATCTGTTATTTTATATGACATTTTGCCTCTGCGCAGGATTAATAAACTGCACGCTAAAATGAATGATTTGGGGTAAAATCGTTCCATCAGTCCCATCATTTCCATCATTTCACTCACTTGTTGATCATGTGCTCGTAGAGTGCAATGTAGCAGTCGTTTTCTTCATTGACATCCAAGTACTCCACCAGCCCCTCGTGTAAGAAATCTTCAAATGATCTGCTCATAAACCACAACAGAAGTCAAGCAATCATCACCTAGTTACAACTGCAGGACTTTAAGATACTTTTTCATTGTAGAACTTCCTAAAATGCTGTTAAATCCCGCATCGTATTAAGCACTATCGCAGTCACCCATTTCAGCAAAAATATCCCCTTGGATGTGAAACGGATAGAGTTACCTGTATCCCTGAGAGAGTTCGTCTATGTGCTTGTTTGTCACAGCTGGTTTTCCATTCCTCACAATGATGTAGGGTCTATACAGATGAATCAAACATATTCCATCAGGGAGGTCAAAAAAAGGAAAGCCAAAATTCTACAGTACAACCAATGATTGTATCCAGTGTAATGTCAGCAAATTAGTCTGAAGAAGGGTTTCGGCCCGAAACGTTGCCTATTTCCTTCGCTCCATAGATGCTGCTGCACCCACTGAGTTTCTCCAGCACTTTTGTCTACCTTCGATTTTCCAGCATCGGCAGTTCCTTCTGTTCCACTCCATATCAGACCAAATTCACTATTGATCCAGTAATCAATATTGGACATTGAGTATTAGCTATTAAGAGAGGCTGGACAAACTTGGATTGTTTGCTCTGGAGCGTCAGAAGTTGAGGGGAGACCTGATAAAAGTATATAAAATGATGAGAGACATAGATAGGGTAGTCAGCCAGAACCAGGGACCATAGCTTTAAGGTGAGAGGGGGGAGTTTAAAGACTATTTACGGGGCAATTTTTTTAACCTGAGAAATGTAAGTGCCTGGATCACATTGTCGGGGTGGGGGAGGTGATGGAAGCAGATACAATAGTGGCGTTGAATTGGCTTGTAGACAGGCACATGAACAGGCAGGGAATGGATGGAAATGCACCATGCAGGCGGAAGGGATTAGTTTAATTTGGCATCATGTCTGGTACAGATAACGTGGGCCAAATGACCTGTTCTGCGTTCTGTACTGTTCTGTACAAAATGCAAGTTACGTTCTTCTTTCCTGCAAAATGAATCCTTGGACAGACATGTAGAACACAGAAGAGACTGGTTAGCAACTGTTCTAAACCAGTTGGCTGACTGTATCCACCTCTGCTGCCAAACGTCTATTGATGATGAGCAAAAAAAAAAAACTTGCAATGTTGTACATTTGAAATAAAGCAGAAAATGCTGGCGGTACTCAGCAGGTCAGGCAGCATCTGCGAAGAAAGACACAGAGTTAACACTTCAGTTGGAAAATCTTGCGCTGGCTGCAAAGTCCCCAACCTGAAACATTAACTCAGTTTCTCTCTCCACAGATGTTGTCGGACCTGTTGAGTATTTTCAACATTTCCATTTATATTCCCGTTAACAGATGCCTGGTCCCTGGTTCCACTATGGGCCAGAGGTGCTAATGTGCACTGCATCGTTACATTTAGAGCCGCAGTTCCATTGCTAATTTTTAAATCTTAAAAACACCCATTTTTAATATATGTTTGCAATAATTCAATAATGGACGTCTCTCTGTCACAATGCAAGCTTACATCATGGACGGCACGGTGGCGCAGCGGTAGATTTGGTGCCTTGCACCGTCAGAGTCCTGGGTTCGATCCTGACTACGTCTGTATGGAGTTTGTACGTTCTCCCTGTGATCGAGTGGGTTTTCTCCGGATGTTCCGGTTTCCTCCCACTCTCCAAAGACGTGCAGGTTTGTAGGTTAATTGGCTTCGGTAAAGATTGTAAAATGTCACTAGTGTGTAGGGTAGTACTAGTGTACGGGGATCGCTGGCTCAGACCTGGCGGGCCGAAGGGCCTGTTTCCACGTTGTATCTCTAAACTAAACCTAAACTAAATTGAATGTATAGCAATAATAATCCAGAGATAGTGAAGTCCGCTGCCTGTTTCACATCAGTGTGGTCACTGATAAGGCCCATATTTGTACCGTCAATGGCATTGAGATTTATTGATGTACTAGAGATCTTGCTGTTCACAGCCTCTGACGTGAACATGGACCACAGCGTACTCTACCACCATCACCAAGAGGAACCCAACAGCACAAAGGGTGGTATGTGGCATCCGATCATCAGCTAGCTGCCTGTTTGTACAGCCAGCTCTAACAAAGTGCAGAAGACAAACACTAGGTAGCTGCGTATAAAAAACGTGCACACACTTGGCAGAGATCTAATGAGCACTTAAAAAGTTGAGCACTGTATCAGAACAAAAAGTTACAGGACAGATTGGATGAAAATAAACTGAGAAAAAGCAACAGCACAGAAAGAGATGAGTTAAAATGTATTTCAGCAGCAAAGAATCGAAGCAGCAAGGTGTACACCATGCATTCCTTTCACATGACAACTGGAGAATGAAGAGATCTTAACCACTTTAGCAATTCTTAATTTAAAAATCAGTAAATATTTGGACTCCGTGAAACTGAATGGTATAACTGTCTTCATTGTTTTGGAAATATTACATGTAGCTTGAGCTTATTGTTTATTACTAACCTCACTTCTGCAAGTGTCATAGAATATAGCACAGTGCAGCACAAGAACTGGCCCTTCGCCCCGCAATGTCCGTGCTGTACACAATGCCGAGATAAACTAATTTCCTCTGCCTGCATGTGATCCTTGTCCTTCCATTCCCTGTCTATTCGTGTGTCTATATAAAAACATCTTAAATGCCACGAGCGTATCTGCCAGAAGGCATAGGTGAGAGGGAAAAGATTTAATAGGAACCCGAGGGGCAAGTTTTCTACGCAGAATGGGGTGCGTTTTTGCATCTATCAGCCAATTTTGGCTCCTCCATACCTCAGTATAATCACTAAAGGGTGGCACAGTGGCACCGTGGTAGAGCTGCTGCCTTGCAGTGTACGTTCTCCCTGAGACCACGTGGGTTTTCTCCGGGTGCTACGGTTTCCTCCCACATCTCCAAGACGTGCAGGTTTGTGTGTTAATTGGCTTCTGTAAATTGTCCCTAGTGTGTACGATTGTGTAAATATCTCTCTCTCTCTCACTCCAACTCTCTCCTCCTCTTCCTTGCCAGTTGACACTGAGTTCTACACCTGCTGGAAAGACGTTATTTTACTGGTTATGTACCTGCAAAGTCTGCCTCCGTCAGAAGAAATATACACACAGCGATCCGTCAGGTTGGTTGAGATGGAGACAAACTCATTGATGTATCCCGCTCGCCGCATTAGCCGGAAGGTTTTCACCAGCTTCTGGTGGTCGTGGATCACACCCAAGATGTTACCTGATCAGAACAGCACAGGATGTTACATTACATGGACAGGTGTTAACCACATTCTGAAAACAGGTTTCCCAAAACAGAATCAAAAGAACAGAGTAAAGGAGGCCATTCTGCCACCCTATGTATGCTAGCTGTGCAAGATTTTTCCCAGTGTAGTCCCACACCCCAGCTTTCTTCTCTTAATTGTACGTTCATTCTCTGCAGGCACATATCCACTTGTCTTTGGAAGAGGTTCCACGGGAATCTGTTTCCTTTTAATAATACGATGCAGGCTTTAACAAGCCTGTGTAAAAATATTTTAGTTCACCTTTCTTTTGTGAATAACTTTAAAGCTTTAATGTCAAACCTTTAGCTGGATGACCATTTTTCCCCTCAAAGTTTATTAAAAACGCCTGACAGTTTTGATGCGCTTTCCTTTAACCAGCACTACCCCAGGTGATCAAGGCCCATCTCATAAGGTCATAAATGATAGGAGTAGAATTACGCCATTCGGCCCATCAAGTCGACTCCGCCATTCAATCATGGCTTCTCTGTCTCTCCCTCCTAACGCCAATTCTCCTGCCTTCGCCCCATAACCTCTGACACCGTACTAATCAGGAATCTCCCCACAAGCCCTCATGCCACTTTCATCTTAATTATTCACTTCTGTAACCTGGTAATGGCCTTAAAATCCTCACTGGGTTGTGAAGAATGACACATCTTATTTCTCCTGAGAACATGCGATGAATGCAAGGAGAGGTGTACAGGAACACAGGAGTTGGAATGTTCTCCACATATCCCTGACGGCAGATGAGGTGGTTCAAAAGGCACTGAGTCAGCTTCACTTTTATTAGTTGAGGGCAAGAACGCAAGAGCAAGGGGGTTATGCTCCAATTGTGCACAACTTGCGCTCTGCGTACAGCTCTGAAAGTTGCAACTGCACTAGAGGAGAGAGAGAGAGAGAGAGAGAGAGAGAGAGAGAGAGATTTATGAGGACGTTGCCAAGGCTGGAGAATTTTAGCTATGAGTAAATATTGGATTGCCTATTGGTAGGAGCCTGGAAACGCCTGCTCCCATCCCCTCACAGAAAGTAAGCAGACTCAGGGCTGGTTAGTACTTGGGGCGGAGGGGGAGGGGGAGGTAGGGGGGAGAAGGCCAAGGAATACCACATACAGAGACTTCACCTGGGGAGGAAATTGGAACCAACAGGTCACCTGCCCAAGAATCACCTGTCATGCAGAGTAAACAGTATACACCGAGAGTAATGATAAGTGCAACAATAAATACAAGTGCAAAACTGTACAATGATGCAAAGATTGTAGAGCAAAGGAAAGAAATAACTACTGAGGTAGAGTTTAGAGTACGGGGCAGAACCTCTGGGAATGAGGTGTGAAAGATGCTGGAATCGTGATTAAAAACAAAGTGCTTAAGTCAGCACATCAGGCAGCATCTGCAGAGGGAATGGACAGGCGACAGTTAGTCTGAAGAAGGATGCCGACTTGAAACATCGCTTATGCTTCCCTCCATAGATGCTGCTTGACCTGCTGAGTTACTCTAGCACTTTATGTTTTCTGTATGATAGAGATGATTGGTCCAGGAGTCTAATAGCTGTGGGGAAGAAGCTGTTTCTAAGTCTGGATGTTGGAGCTCCTGTATCTTCTCCTAGAAGGTAGGAGATAGAAAAGGGAACGGCCAGGGTGACAGAGCATCCTTGATGATACATCCAGCCTTTCTGTTGCAACACACCATGAAGGTGGACTGGATGGGAGGAGGTGCCGAGCCTGTGATGGACAGGGCTGCGTTCCCCACCCTCTGCAGGCTCAGACTCAGCAGCAGAGCAGTTGTCAAACCTGGCTCAGATGCATCCCATCAGAATACTTTCTGCAGCACTTTTTTTTTTAAAGACATTTAGAGATACAACACGGAAACAGGCCCTTCGGCCCACCGAGTCCGTACCGACCAGCGATCACCCCTGTACATTGGTTCTATCCTACACTCTAGGAACAATTTACTATTTTTACCAAAGCCAATTAACCTACAAACTTTGGAATGTGGGAGGAAACCGGAGCACCCGGAGAAAACCCATGCGGTCACAGTGAGAACGTACAAACTCCGTACAGATGTACCCATAGTCAGGATTGAACCCTCTATGTTTAAGCCATGTTCTGTGTGCAAACACACAAGCACATTGAGCTGCCCTTTGCCTTGGTGTCAGTGGATTTTCATTGTAAGAGTATGTGCCATCACATTTGAAATACACTCCCAATTAGCTCAGTGTGCAGATAAACAGACCTGGGCCATCTACATCCCAACCTGCCTACATCTCCTACAAACCATCCCATACAGCAGAGATGTAGAAGTCTGTGTACAGATCCTCAGAGATTTCACTCATCAGCCTAAAGCAAAGCTGACCCAAGTCCTTACAATAAGAGGGCAATGCTCATCGATTCCTGGATGTATCAGATGCTCTACAAAGCAAGGATTCTCACAGTATATTCACAACTGAATGATAAGTATTGCAGAAACGTTCAGTGCCAAATAATATATAAGCCCCACTCACCATTCAGAAACACGATGAACACGTTTGGATATGAAAGTTCCTCTCCACAAAGCAGATTTACATCTTCAACGCCAAGATTGAAGGCCAGTTTAATGATCGGGCCGTCTTCCATATCTGTTGTGATGTGCGTCATCAGAGCTAAATTCTTCACCAGACCACAAGCCTAGAATGTGAACAAAATCGGTGCAATGTTAAGGGCAGTTGTTGACACGTTGGGAAGGAAGGGAGGCACGGCTGTAGGATGAAGGTCAAAGTTCAAGGAAAGTTGTTCTGTGCTAATTGTAGATTAGTCAGCTCATTACACTAATCAAGCACTAAAGTGCTGGAAGAACTCAGCGAGTCGGGCGGCAACTGTGTAGTGAGCGGGCAGATGACGTTTCGGGTCGGGACCCTTCTTTAGACTGAAGAAGGGTCCTGACCTGAGATGTCGCCTGTCCATTTCCTACACAGCTGCTGCCTGACCCACTGAGTTCCTCCAGCACTTTGTGTTTTGCTCAAGACACCAGCATCTGTAGTTTCTTGTGCCTTCACAGCCAGTTTCGGATGGTTAGAGGGTTCCTGTCAGATAAGATGGCCAGAGGCAACAAGGTGAGGAGAATTACACTGCAAGTTGAGGCATGGACTGCGCTACCTTGCAACAATGGAAGAAGATGATTCAACAGCAACTTTCAAAAGGCCCTCCAACACTAAAACACTCATTTGGATGTTACGCACCTGCTAGCACAACTTCCTCCCATTGGGGCAGTTCGATCAAGTTCAAGTTCGCGTGTATTGTCACATGTACCAATTAAGGTACAGTGATATTTGAGTTACCATGCAGCCACACGAAGTGAAAAGCAAC
Organism: Malacoraja senta; assembly: GCA_038087875.1. Lineage (NCBI taxonomy): Eukaryota > Metazoa > Chordata > Chondrichthyes > Rajiformes > Rajidae > Malacoraja > Malacoraja senta. Next base: position 72,076,991 of record CM075979.1, on the reverse strand, counting down.
AGTTACATAAAATAAAGTTTAACATAAACATCCACCACAGTGGAATCAGCATTCCTTACTGTGATGGAAGGCAAAGTTCAGTCATCTTCCTCCTTTGTTTACCCGTGGTAGTCGGGGCCGAACCCTCCGCACTTGCCACTGCCGACGGTCCGATGTTCAAGGCCTCGCATTGGGATGATCGAAACTCTGACGTCGAGACGGATCGGAACACTCCGCGTAAGCTCCCGGGACGGAGATGCAACACGGAGAAAAACCGCATCTCCGACGAGGTAAATGACTGGAAAAAGTTTCCCTGATTCCCTACCCCCCCCCCCCCCCCCACACACATCCCACATAAAACATATCAAGAAACACTGAAACATACATTTAAGACATACTTAAAATAATAAAAACAGAGAAGGGACGAGACAGACTGTTGGCGAGGCGGCCGTTGCAGGCGCCACCGGTGGTGAAATACATGAGAAACATGACATAACAGGGATTGATTGATGAGGCAGATGAAGAAGGGTGACATGAGGTTCACATGGAACATCAAGAGTGCTGAATCAGAATGAAGAAGGGTCCCAATCTAAAATATCACCTATCCATGCTCTCCAGAGTGGCTGTGTGACCTGCTGAGTTACTCCAGCACTTAGTACCTTTTATTGACAATTAAACACTCTTGATGCTTATTTTGCAATAACAACAGCAGCAATGGCATTCTGCAACGAACACGATAAAGTAATCCAGATTAACAAAGTGAGCGTACCTCTCCCTCAGGAGTGTCTGATGGACACAGCATTCCCCACTGTGACGGCTGCAGTGATCTGGGGCCGCTCACTTTCCTGGTCTTTTCAAACTGTGAGGAGATCCTGGTCATCATTCCCAGAGCAGCAATGTAGGACAAGCGGGACAACACCTGCGTCACACCCTGGCGGTCCATTTTGAATCGTTTGAGAGACCAGTTCCCCTAGAACAAATGAAAGTGAGAATCTTTTGAGTATACGGGTTTCGAGACACAATACTCCAAGATGGTCGGGAAAGAATGACCGATAACTGTGTTTTAACAAGACAGTGATGCTGTTTCAAGGGCAGCGTTTATTGCCCCTCTTTGGCAAATCGTGGAATGCCTCCTCCTCCTGCGAGGGATTGTGGCTCCTCTTCACCACAAACACACACAAGGTTAAAAATTACAGCAAAACTCCAAAACAGGCGCCGAGGAAGCAGGAAGAATGCAGAGTGCTTACAGTTGAGATGGCGTTAACCATGCCGTTGGTGATCTGGTCCTGCCGCATGTGCTTAACAATGTCAAACTGGGCAGCTCGCTGCTTGGGGATGATCTGATCTGAAATCTTCTTCAACTCAGAATTGAACTTTTTGAACAAATCTTCAAAGAGTAGTGAGAGGAGCTGTTGAAACAGAGAGAGGGAAATAGAAGTGGGGTTGCCATTAACAGGCGGAGAAGGGAGGACAATCCACCATATCATACATATCAGGTTACACCTCGAGTCTCAATAAATCTGGGAACAAATTAATTCATTTGACAACAGCTCATCAGTGGCATTTAACACACTCGATAAACAATTACACATTTAAGGGAGAAATTAGCTTCTTGATTATGCCATCATGAATTAATTTAATGTCAGGGAATTCTAATTAGGTACCTTGAGATCCCTATGAAGGCCTTTGATTGCCAATTCGTCTCTTGCATAAACTAGCTGTGAAATTAAAGGCAGTAGGGCAGATTTAATTACATTGTCAGAGTGGGTAGGATTAGACAATCTCCAAAGCCAATGCCTTATTCTGTTGTCTCTCGGGAAATCCTTTGCTTTCCAGGGTGCCCCGAATTTGGGATCGTTCCATATCTCTCACCAACAAAGCGAGCAGCATTAGGGACAAAAAGCTGACAACAAAGAATAGGGAAATGCAGGGGAAATAATGAACACATTACAAACACAGAAAATTAAGGTGAAAGATTAAGCCGGAAAATTGGCAGGTTTTGCAAACACCTCCATTGGCTCGAGGCCTGCTCAATCTCTAGCGGTTGCAGCTTAAGACTGGGCGTTGGAACGAGACGGGCTGTGAGCCACGATACTCTTATCTACAAGCCAACAAAGACTTAGATTCCTCCAGTCCCATGTGGTGTGGAATTAAAACCCATTGTCTCCACAATTTTTGAACACAGCATCCTTTGTTTCAGCACATTTCAAATACAGGAGTTATACGTCACTCTTTGGACCATCTACAGTCACAACTTCATTTTCCCAATTACATAAGAGAACAGTGATGACAATCTAACTTCAAAACCATTGCGTTAAATTTTCTACAAGGGTCAATATTCGGGAGATCATTCAGAAACCTAGACCGAGATATAAAGAGCAAACGTTGTGAGCTTTACAATAAAGGAGGCTTCTGTATCTCCACCAGCCTGTTTACATTGGATTTCCATTGCAGGCTGGTGTTATTTCACCATGGGTTATAGCTCACAATACCTTTGGTCTCACCGCTCCAACAGACCAATTGGTTCATCAGCTACCGGCCAGTACATGGTGCACAATTCTTGACAGATTATGCAAACTATGAAGAGCAAGGTATTTATTATTTTAAGAGCAGAGGACGTGCACAGTAAATAGTCGACGTGGAGAATTGTGCAGAACAGAGAGATCTGGGAGCACAGGCGCACAGTTCTTTGATTGTGGCTTGTCAGGGAGACAGGGTGGTGAAGAAGGCATTTGGCACGCTTGCCTCCATTGGGAAGGGTATTGAGTACAAACATTGGCACATCGTGATACAGCTGTACGTTGTTGGTGAGACAACACTTGTAATATTGTGGGCAGATCTGGTCACCCAGCTATAGGAAGGAGGTCATTAAGTGTAGGAAGGAACTGCAGATGCTGGATTAAACCGAAGACAGATACAAAATGCTGGAGTAACTCAGCGGGACAGGCAGCATCTCTGAAGAGAAGGAATGGGTGACGTATCAGGTCGAGACCCTTCTTCAGACTCCAGTCTCACAGGGACCCGGGTTCAATCCAGACTATGGGTGCTGTCTGTGTGGAGTTTGCACGTTCGCCCTGTGACTGCGTGGGTTTTCGCCGGGTGCTCCCGTTTCCTCCCACACACCAAAGATGTACAGGTTGAGGATGTTGGGGGACGAGCTTACCTGACCAGCCAGCTCCAGGCGCTTGTTACCATAGTAATCCCTGTCATCTACTTTGTTGGCTCCTTGAGCTAAGATCACTCTCCGAACCATCACCGCTGTGTAGATACACTTGGCACGGAAGTTGAATTCCTTGACCTGCAGGTAAAGAACAAGCATTCATTTCTGGCCGGTTGTGTCCATCTTTGAATGAGGCCCCCCGATTAGTCCCACAGCCCTGCCATTTCTGCCTTCTGAACTCCTGCTGAATCTATTGCGCTTGGCCTCAATGTGCGGCACAACTGACTGTGTAAACACAACACGTCCTCTCCACCTCTCCGCTTGCCACCACTTCCTCCACTGATTTCCCACCAGACTCCTCTTCCTCCACTGAATTCTCACCAGACTCTCTACAGCTCTGCGTCTGTAACATCTTCATTAACCTGGATGACATGGTCGTGCCCTAGGGGGAGGCTTGAACTTGTAATATTCTGATATGTAAGTGAGAATTATACTCTAAACCAAGCTGTCACACAGCTTATGATAAGTTCAAGTTTATCACCGATCAGTACGGCACAGTAACAGGTCCTTCGGCCCACAATGTCTGCACTGAATATGATGCCAAGACCAACTCTTAACTGCCTGCCGTGATCCATATCCCTCCATTCCCTGCATATCCATGTGCCTATCCAAGTCTCTTAAATGCCACTATCACGTCTGTCACCACCACTACCCCCTGGCAGCGCATTCCAGGCACTCACCACCCTCTGTGTATAAATTGATTTGCACATCTTCTTCAAACTTGGACCCTCTCACCTTATAGCTATGCCCTCTTGCATTTGATATTCCCATCCTGGGGGGAAAAGGGTTCTGACTGCCTACCCCATTAATGCCTCTCATAATTTTATATACTTCTATCAGGTCTCCCCTCAACCTCTGGCGTTCCAGAGAAAACAATCCAAGTTTGTCCAACCTCTCTCCCTGTAGCTAATACCCCCAAATCCAGGCATGATTCTGGTAAACCTCCTCTGCAAAGCCTTCATGTAATGAGGCGCCCAGAACTGCACACAAAACTCCACATGCACAAGTACGGTAAGATACAGGTCGAGTAAAAAAACCTCACCTACTGTAGCATCACACCAACAAACACACATAATATAAATTCTAAATATATTATATATAAATCATGTGGAAAATTCTAAAAGACGGTTCAAAAATATAAAACATTTAGTGCAAAAACATAAGTTGATAAAAACAAAGTCCATGGTAGTGCACGAGGTGGGCCACAGATTTCCAGTGCTCAGGTAGGATTAGGGTTTGTGTGGGTCAGTTCAAGAACAATGATGGTTGTAGGAAAGCAGCTGTTCCTGAACCTGGTGATACAAGAGATACAAGATATATTTATTTGTCACATGTGCCAGTTGACACAGTGAAATGTGATCACCGTACAGCCATACAATAAAATAAAGAACACAAGAAGATAGAGTTCAACATAAAACATCCCCACAGCAGAATCAAAACTTTCCCACTGTGAGGGAAGGCACCAAAGTCAGTCTCTTCCTCAATGTTCACCCGTGGTCGCCGCTCCGCAGTCACCGCTACGGGCAGCCCGCCGCTCAGGCCCGCTGGCTCTCCGACGTCGGGACTGGAGGCCAACCTCAGCGGCTTGGACCTCCGAATCGGCCGCTTCCTACCAGAGTCCGCGTCTCCAGACGTCCCCAGGCCGCGCCGGGCATTGATTCACGCTGGCGGCCCTCGGCAAAGTGGTGTGAGACTTCAGGCTTCTATACCTCCTGCCCGACAGTAGCAGTGAGAAGAGGGCACGGCCCGGATGGTGGGGATCGTTGATGAGAGATGCCGCATTCATGGTGTCGATGCTTTTGATGGGAGGGAGGGCTGTGCCCGTGATGGACCGAGCCGAGTCCACCACTTTCTGCAGCCTCTTGCGCTCCTGTGCATTGGAATTGCTGCACCAGGTCGTGATGCAACCAGACAGGATGCTTTCTAACTGAGATACAAAGTGCTGGAGTAACTCAGCGGGTCAGGCAGCATCTCTGGAGAAGGATAAGTGGTGTTTTGGGTCGGGACCCTTTTTCAGACACTTTAATCTTCGTAGATTCCAGGCATGGCTTCTTTGTGATTACATCCATGTGCTGGGCCCCACTCTATACCTGAACACCACTCAATGGACAGCACCAACCTACACCGAGCCATCAGTAAAATTCATTCCCAGTCACTCCCTCTTCTCACCTCTCCCATCAGACAAGAGGTACAGAAGTGTGAAAACGCACACCTCCCAATTTAGGGCCAGTTTCTTCCCGGCTGTCATCAGGCAACTGAGCCTCGACTATAGAGCCCTGACCTCCCATCTACCTCATTGGAGACACTTGGACTATCTATAATCAGATTTTACTGGACTTTATCTTGCATTAAAGGTTATTCCCTTTAACCTGTATCTGTACACAGTGGACGCTGACTAGAAAGCACGCCACAAAAAGCTTTTCACTGTACCTCAGTATTCATGACAATAAACTAAACTAACCTGCACCGAGCCATCAGTAAAATTCTGCAGAATTGCTGATAAAACAGGATGAAAATATGTTCAGTTTGCACAGGACGCGTACTACCACTGTTTTTTTAATCTGTGGGGAAAGGAAGGATTGATCTGTTGTGCCACAAGGTTGACTTTTTATTCTGGGTTTACACACACCCCACTGCCAGTAACATGGATGCTGTGTGAATGTGCAAACAGATATACTGTACCGTCAATGGGTCACAAAAGAGCTGACTCACTGCTCAAATCCACGTAAGATTTTGAAATCTTTGTCATTCACAATGAGGTCTAAAGAAAAAAAAGGTCACTTTGTGCAGACGTCAGACAACGGGCACTGAATTTCTGCCAGCACAATCTTCTCTTCATCGTACAACTCTAGACCACACTTTGTGGAAGCCAAGCCCCTGAGGCCAACCCGACAACATGGCAGGTCACAAATGTTCCACGGCTACCGAGGATAACAGTGAAGGCTGTACAAAGGAAGCAGCTCCCAGCACTTATATTTAGACAGAAATATGGGTGGAGGGAGAGATACGTTTAAGGAAGGAATTCCAGAGTCTGGCCTTGTTAGGAGAAGAAACTGCAGTCGCAGAAGCAGCCTGGAATCAGAGAGCAACATGAGCCAGGAGGAGAGGGTTTTGAAAGCATGGATGAAAATTTAAAACCAGGGCATGACCGGACCTGGAGCCAGTGTTGGTCAGGGGCAAGAGGGGAGCGAGGCTTGGTGTCGGTCTGGATACGCACAAGAGTTCTGAGTTCCACACGTTTGGGAAGAGTGGGTGCCCAGACTGGCCAAATCCACAAAGTGCTGGAGGAGCTCAGCGCGTCAGGCAGCATCTGTGGGGGGAATGGACAAACAATTTTGGGGCTGGGACCCTTCTTCCAGACAGGATTTAAATCTGGAAAGAGGGATAGGGTGGAAGAGGACAGGGGAAAGAGGGATTCAGAGGGTCCCAGAGACAATAATCCAAGTCTGTGCAACCTCTCCCAGTAGCCAATATCCTTTAATCCAAGCATCATTCTGGTAAACCTCCTCTGCACCCTCTCCCAAAGTCTCCACATCCTTCCTGTAATGGGGCGACTAGAACCACATGCAATATTCTACATGTGGGTTGAAGCAAATATAGGAGGTAAGGAGATTGCGTGGATAGGAGGAGGCTAGATAGGCTGAATGCCTCAACAGAGCGAGCTGGGCCCAAGGTCTAACCTGCCTGAACATGTTAACTGTTTTACACGCATCATAGGAAACGTGTTTAAACAGGGAGATTGCCGAAGACTCAGCACGGACTAAGACACCATTGTTTCCGGGAAGTATAAGGTAATATTAAATACTTTGAAAGGATTGAATAAAAAGTTATTGCTTTCTTTTCATGGTCATGGCTTGGTGCAGGGAGTTTAAAAAAACAAACTGGTTAACTAGATTCTGGTGTTGGTTGGTGAAAGAATGGGTTACTATGGGGACACCAGTTGCACTGCGGAATTGTCCGCAATGTGCAGGAACAACAGCTGCAGGACTTTAAACATGGAAACGCTTTTGTTCAACTTGTGCAAGGAAATAAAATAGCCCAATTAAAAAAAACCATGGCATGTGCTAACCAGTGTAACCGTTTATAATAGAGAGATGAAAATATGGAGATATTTACTCAGAAGGAATGACACAAGAGGCGAGTAAAAGTGGAAGCTGGAGATTACGATAAGGCTGTCAGACTGTCTGAAAGAAAGGGTGAGGATTATCTGCACCTCTTTAGATATGTATTAGAAAGCAGATTTATCAAGTGGATTGTGCAGGAAAGAACTGCAGATGCTGGTTTAAATCGAAGGTAGACACAAAATGCTGGAGTAACTCAGCAGGTCAGGCAGCATCTGTGGAGAGAAGGAATGGGTGACGTTTCGGGTCGAGACCCTTCTTCAGGATTCAGGATTCTGGTTATCCAAGTAACATTTTCTAAACCAGATAAATTTAGTTTTTTTATTAAAGCGTGTGATAATGAGATCTAAAGCACTTCTTCATGACCAGTAACTCCCCGATAGAAATAGACTCGATTCTTAATTAACTGCACCTTGTAATGAAGTGCACATAAGAGAGGAAATGTGGGGAATATGATTCCAATCAGAACTTTGGAGAACTACAGAGGGCAACAAAAGAGAGGTGCGCAGAATGGGTCGTCTCCTCCCTGAGGTGACAAAGGGTCTTCTCACAGAAAGAGATGATTTAAATGCTTCTACTCGCAAGTGTGGCATCTCCACATCAAACATGAACAGAGCCACCGGCTAATTCCAGCACAGATTTTATTTGATTATACCGTACCGATGATGACAGGTGCGGCCCAGTCACCATTCTATCGTACTAATTACAGGTAGGGTCGATGTCTGGGGAATATAGCTGACCAGTTACCACCCACAAGGGCACCCGTTACAAATGCATCACGAATAACCTATTAAATTGTAGTAAAGAGAAACTACACATACACAGTCAGGGCCCCCCTAACTTGCCAGCATTCCCCTGCCCACTAACAGAAGCACCCTGAACCTGAATTAGTGCTATTGCACTTTAAACAGCTCCCAGATGTCGGGTGTCCCTTTATCTGCAGTCTCACCCAATCAACGTTAGCTTGTTCCTGCCCATTGCCTCTCAAACGGTCCCAATTTAGGATCATAACGTAGTCCAATCCTATCTTTCTCACAGGTCGCTGGTCCACAAGTGTTTGACCACGAACACTTCATTCACCTGCCCTGCCTTCTTTCCCAAGAGGAGTCTTGAGTTTCTCTGTCCTTCACCTGATGTCTTGCTGTGGGAGCTCCTTCCACATCCTCACTCGTCCCTGGGTCAAGGTGTTTCTCCCACAAAGTCTGCATTAAACGAGTTGGTTCATGTCTTGTGATCTGAGGCTCTGGTGGCAGTCTCACCCACATGGGGAAGGGCCAGCAAGCTCTTCTGTAAGTTTAAGACAAGTCACACTTTTCTTCTCAAGGAGCCGCAAACGTCTGTACGGAGTTTGCACGTTCTCCCTGTGACCGTGTGGGTTTCCACCGGGTGCTCCGGTTTCCTCCCACATTCCAAAGACGTACAGATCTGTAGGTTAATTTGGCTTTGGTAAAATTGTAAATTGTCCCTAGAGTGTAGGATAGTGCTGGCGTACGTGGATTGCTGGTCGGCACAGACTCGGTATCTCTAAAGTCTAAAGAAGCCCCTCCTATTTTGGTTAATCTTCCTCAATGGCTGTAACCTCACAATTCCGAGATTTCCTTTGCCATTCAAATCGCCTTCCTTAGAGCCTCTGATAGAACAAATACAATTATGAGAGGCACAGATAGGGTAGACAGTCAGAACTTGGCCTAGGATGGAAATATCAAACCAGTATCTGCAGTTCCTTCTTACACAGATATGAAAGTGGTGTTTGGAGTCATAGAATCATACAGTGTGGAAACAGCCCCTTTGGCCCAACTTGCCCACACTGACCAACATGTCCCATCCACACTAGGCCTATATCCCTACAAACCAGTCCTATCCATGTACCTGTCTAATTGTTTCTTAAACATTGCAACATGTAGTCTCTGCCTCAACTACCTCCTCTGACAGCTCGTTCCATACACCCATACATGTGAAAAAAATCAGATTCCTATTAAATCTTTCCCCCTTCACCTTATACCTATGTCCTTTGGTTCTCGATTCCCCTACTCTGGGCAAGAGACTCTGTGCATCTACCCGATCTATTCTTTTTTCTGATAATTTTATACACCTCTTTAAGGTCACCCCTCATCCTCGTGCGCCCCAAGAAATAGAGTTCCAGCCTGCTCAATCTCTCCCTGTAGCTCACACCCTCGAGTCCTGTCAACATCCTCATAAATCTTCTCTGCACCGTTTCCAACTTGACATCTTTCCTGTAACATGGTGCCCAGAACTGATCACAATACTCTAAATTAGGTCTCACCAATGTCTTATATAACTGCAGACTTCCCAACTTCCATACTCAATAATCTGACTGATGAAGGCCAATGTGCCAAAAGCCTTTTTGACCACCCTATCTATCTGTGATCACCCCTTCAAGGAACTATGTACCTGCACTCCTAGATCCCTCTGTTCGACAACACTCCCACAGAGCCCTACCATTCACTGTGTACATCCTGTTACACTTTCCAAATGCAAAACCTCACATTTCTCTGTGTAAAATTCCATCAACCATTCCTCACTCCAACTGATCAAGATCCTGCTGCAATTTTTGACATCCATCTTCACTATCTGCAATATCACCCACTTTTGTATCATCTGCAAACTTGCCAATCTTGCCATGTACATTCTCATCTAAATCAGAGATATAATTTAAGAGGCTTTTAGATAGGCGCACGGATATGCAGGGAAAGAAGGGAATGGATTATGTGCAGTCAGGTAAGAGTTGGCTTTGGCATCATGTTCAGCACAGACATTGTGGGTCAATTGTGTTCCTGTGCTGTACTGTTCCATGTTTCACATTTCACAAAGGCAGGTTGTGTGGACAAACATACGGACGACACAACGGTTCTGGTGCAATGCTTACAGGCACGTGTGTGAGCACAGTCGATGCAAGCAGCTCACGGGCCTCTTCCATCTTGGTCTTCTTCGGTCCGCCCCACATCCTCTGCCTGCGCACTTTATTCCCAATATACTTCAACGCCTGCAGAGTAGAGGGAAGGAGATGAACTGTGCGGAATGAAAACCATTTCACAACCTGCTTACTAGACCGTCTCACCATCTTACCTGGAAAATATTTCTTAAAGTAACTGACCAACAGCAAAACTCTGGCCGGAACTTAAAATAATTTAAAATCAAGCTAAAGAACACAAAATATGTCAAACCCGAAACATGTCACCTATCATTGCTCTCCAGAAATGCTGCCCGAACAGCTGAGTTACTCCAGCACTTTGCATCTGCAGTTCATTGTTTCTATTAATGACAGGCTCATTTTTAAATAAATCGTGTTAAGATATTTAATGAGCAAAATTAAAGACGCATACACTTTTGCGATAGATTTTGTTTCAGTTATAAGAATCAGTACGTTGACTGACTTCAACACAGTTGGTTAGATTTTAAACCGGCAGACTGAAGAAACTGAAGTTTATTTCTCTAAGAGGCACACCTGCATCTGTGTGAAGATCTGAGCTTTCTGACACTCTTCCAAACTCGGAGCGAAGGCAGACATCACAGGGTCCTCTGTACCAATCATCTGCACAATCTCCTGATCGCTCTCCACCCCCATGGCCTACAATAGGAGAGACAGACACAGGCAGTATTAGCATTTCCAGTCAGCACAGTAACATTTGCTTATGCTAATGGAGTCTTGTTGTCTGCATGAATTCAGAGCAGAGACTGTATTTTTCTCACACTTTTCCCATCTGGCTTTGACAAGGAAACACAATTAAGGCTCAACAATTAGAATTGAAGGTGTCCACAAATTAATAACTGGGTGCATGTTTATTAATGTCACCCATACTGGGATACTGTATAAACTTTGTTTTGCGTACTATCCAGGCAGATCAAACCATACGTGATTACACCAGGTAGTGTAAAAAGAGAAAATAAATAGTTTAGAATATATTACAGTTGCACAGGTGCAAATTGTGCTACGTCCACAACTCCCTGCTTCCATCTCTCAATTCATTAAAAAACTAGTTGGAGACGACACAGAAGGCTGTGGAGGCTAAGTCAATGGATATTTGTAAGGCAGAGAAAGATAGATTCTTGCTTAGTATGGGTGTCAGGGGTTATGGGGTTGAGCGGTAGATCAGCCATGATTGAATGGTGGAGTAGACTTGATGCCAAATGGCCTAATTCTGCTCCTATCACTTAGGAATGTAATTCAGTAATGAAGATTAGAAGTCTCCAACCATTTGTCAATTTTGGCTGTGAAATCAAAACATTTGGTTATAAAAATGAAAGGTATGAAGAATGCAGGGCAGGGCTGGTTCAATCTATCCCTCCAGTGCTGTCGAACCCTTACATTGTTCCATATACCATGTCTTTGCTCACTCAGTTAGTCCTTGCACATCTACTGAAGCCTCTCTGTGCCCTTCACTACAACTTATAGAGTCAGCAACCTGGATATGTAACGTCTGATCCCACAGAGTCATACAGCGAGGCGACTGATGCTTCAGCCCATGCCGACCATCTATCACCCACAACACTCATCCCAAATGATCCCATTGTTACTCTCTCCACATCCCCATCAACCCCCCACATTCCCCCTCACCCATGCACTAGGAGCAGTTTACACCAGCCAATTAATCTACCACTCTACAGGTTTTGCAGGGGAGAAACTGGAGCACATGGTGGAAACCTGTGCAGTCACAGTGAGAACGTGCAGATTTCCACAGACAGCGAGGATTGAAGCAGGGTGTCTGGTGCCGTGAGGCAGTGCCTTCACTCACTGTGTGTCACCCTGGTGTATGGATCGAGCTGCGAGAGGAAGTTCTTGAGGCAGATACAGTTACAATGTTTAGAAGACAGGTTCCTGGATAGATTGATTGATATGGATCAAACCAGGCAAATGCGCCTAGCTTCGATCGACACCTTGCTTGGCATGGACGAATTAAGCCGAAGGGCCTGTTTCCATTCTGTTTGATTCACTCTCTCTTTGGTCATTCCTTCCTCTAAATCACTGATACAAATCATGAATATCTTGGTCACAATCTGCTAACTCCACGATGCCCCACCCGTTCCTACTCTCTGTTTCCTGCCCTTTTGCCAAATCTCATTCCAGGGCAAGGTATTACCCCTAATACTCTTCACTCTAATTCTGTTTAATATTTGCAAAGGCTGTTTGGGAGTCCAAAATACATCATATTCACTGGTTTGCCCTTACTGATTCTGCAAGTTACATCCACAAAAACAAATTCAAAATATTTATCACTTTCCCTTTCAAAAGTCCAAATCGACTCTACCTAGGTCTCGACCTGAAACGTCGCCTATTTCCTTCGCTCCATAGATGCTGCCTCCCCCGCTGAGTTTCTCCAGCATTTTTGTCTACCTTCGATTTTCCAGCATCTGCACTTCCTTGTTAAACATTTTGTCTACCTAGACCTATGATCATTTCCCTTCTGTCTTGAAACTACCTTCTTAACAAGAGGTTCCAGCCTCCTCCCTGTTACCGACAGCAGGATAATTACCTTGTGGTTCCCTGCTTTCCTTCCAGTGAAGTACCTTTGCTGGGAAGTTCTAGATCTGCAGAATGATGTGCACCCTGTATCTCATTCAAAACTCCAGGACGGAGATGAGGAGGCTTCAGGGATTTATAAGGTCCCAGTCCCATTAATGTTGCCATTACTAATTCTTTACTAATACTAATTCCTTCGATCTCCCCATTTACTTCAGACCAGCAGTTCACTCTTTGAGATTTTCCTGTTTTCATGAAGACTGCTGACAGGTATTGGTTTAATTTCTCAGCCATTTCAATGCTCCCCAATACGAGTTCTTCCATCTTAGTTTAGAACTAACCACATTAACTTTAACCAATCTATGTTCTAACAGATGTAGAAATATTTCATGGGCTGTTTCTAGCTAGAATACTCTCACATGTTGCTTTCACTTTCCTTCCCATTGCTTGCCCCTGCTTTGCTGAATTTTTAATTCCTGACCTTCATAATCCTAGTATACTAGATTATGGCATTATGAACCGACTCCTTTGATCTAATTTGATCTTCATTTTGATAGCCTCAGGCTAGATCACTTTTTCTGTTGTTGTTTTCTTTTCCCTAACTTGATGACTTGTGAACGGTGTGTTATTTCTGTAAAAGTCAGTCATTGCAGGTTAACTATCACCCTGCCTTCATCCTGATCTTTATTTACCGTGCCGTCGAAAGTATTTGTCATGTGTACCGATAACGGATTAATGACATTCATACTTGCTTCAGCTTTACAGGTTCTTAAACACAGTGAATATCTAATAATCAATAAAACAATAAAATAATAATCAGTAATAAACTACAAATAAAACATACTTGTGCTAGAACTCCAGGATAAGCGCTCAACTAAGAAAACCAAGCCCAAAGCCAAAGTATTATCTAACTATCTAACTGAATATACAAACTTATGCCAAGGACAATAAATAACTCCGTATGCAAAAAACACAAGGTAGCCATTCCCCCCTCCTGTCCATTTCCCCCGGTCTCTTCCAAGAGTTACATGGAGGGCAGCACAGTGGCGCAGCACTAGAGTTGCGGCCTTACAGTGCCAGAGACCCGGGTTCGATTCTGACCACGGATGCTGTCTGTACGGTGTTTGTACATTTTCCCCATGACCGCGTGGGTTTCCTCCGGCTGCTCCACTTTCCTCCTACACTCAAAAGCCGTGCAGATTTATAGGTTAATTGGCTTTGGTAAAGATTGTAAATTGTCCCTACTGTGTAGGGAGGTGCTGGGGTGTACAGGAATCGCTGGTTGACGTGGACTCGGTCAGCCTGTTTCTACGCTGTATCTCTAAATTAAACCAAACTAATCTAAACCTTGGACTATTTGATTACTGTCTTTGAGCAATCTGTAATGAAGTGTCTACCACGGTTGTGAGATGTTGCCCATTTATTCCTGACCGTGCATTCATTCACCCTCCTTGATCTGAGCGCAATCAAGAGCAGCTCAGTTGAGCAGTGAATGCTGCCGTGTCAACATCCCCACATGCTGGGGATGAACAGAGAAATGGTCAGACTGCGGAGAGCATGGGATGGATGCAAGTGATCGATCGTCACCCTAACAAAGTCCACCCTTGCTTGGCTACCAGGCCATAGGGATCGCCAAGTCCACAACCAAACCCACAACTTTAATGACCATCCACCAAACCATCGGATAACCTTTGCCCTGACCGATGGCTAACCGCCTCAGGGCATCTCTGCGCTCATTCGCATAACGGCTTTGAGCAGATAACTTTGCAATGGGTGGCTAAATATTCCACAGGGCTAACGCTGCCCTCTGCTGGTGACTGACATCTGCACAGGGCCAACTCTCAAGGAACTCGAAAGAGATTCTCAAGCTAACTACCAACCATCTGAGTTAAGGGATTCCACAGGACCTTAGGAGGACCAATGATGAGAAACTGAGTAGATCAGGATCCAATTTAGTTTAGTTTAGTTTATAATCACGTGTACCTGTACTTTTTGTTGCGTCTATACAGTCAGCGGAAAGACTACATGATTATGATCAAGCCGTCCACAGTGTATAGATACAGGATAAAGTAAAAAATGTTTAGTGCAAGATAAAGTCCAGTAAAGTCCGATTAAAGATGGTCCGTAGTTCTGTAATGAGGTAGATAGATGGGAGTTCAGGACCATTCTCTAGTTGGCGATAGGACGGCTCAGTTACCTGACTGAATGCATTAGATCATCCTGACTTTGTGAAAGATGCTCTACAGATACAAGCATAAAATCCCACTCAATATCTCTATTTCATCACTGAATATTTGAGGTCAAAAGTTCCATGCAGCTCTCAAAGAGCCATTGCACCAGTCAGACAAGCCTGCTAACGGTTCTCCGTGTGAGGACCCGTGTGCAATGTAATGAAGATCTGGGTTTAGGTTTGTTGTTGTCATGTGTACCGAGATACAGTGAAAAGCCTTGTTTGGCATGCCATCATTCCCAGCAGGCTGGGTTTACACATAAACATTCCCAGCTGAGCCCGTGCTGTTACCTTAAATATAATGGCGATGGGGATGTCCTCGGACAGAGTGTTGTGCCGCAGGTAGTAACGGCCCTGTTTCACCACCAGGTTGGTTCGACTTTTCTTTTCATGCGTGGAGCTGAAAATCGAGCAGAATTCTTTTATTGGTTGGTGTTGGGTAGACAAAGTGGTGGCTGATTAGCCAGAGGACAGGGCCAGTGCAGGGCTCAGTCACAGCCAGAGGACAGGGCCAGCGCAGGGCCCAGCCACAGCCAGAGGACAGGGCCAGTGCAAATGACCAGAGGACAGGGCCATAGCACAGAGGCAGTGCAGAGCAGTGGACAAGTGCACAGTCAAATCATTCCCAGAACACGGGGCCAGTCACAGCCAGACAGGGCCAGTGCAGACCTCAGCATCAGTAGCAGAGGACAGGGCCATTGTAGGGCCCAGAGGATAGGCCCATGCAAAGCCCAGTATCACTGGCAGAGCACAGTGCCAATTTAGGGCCAGAGTTACTGCCAGAGAACTGCGCCAGCGCTTTGCTGAGCCAAGGCAAGCACCCAGCCTCGAGTTCACCTCCTCCAGAGTACAGATCAGCACAGACCCCCCCCCCCCCCCCCATAGAGCCTCACCGATCAGCATATCCATTTAATAAAAGGAAACCGTTAATTTTTTTTACTGGTCTAACCATTCTCCTGCCTTAATAGTATTCAGGAGGTGAAGGTACAAACTTCTCAAAAACAGCAATATTTCCATAAGTAATCACTGTAGTTTGAATGAATACCCACAACCCAACACGGAGTTAATCGTAATGATTCTCCTCTCCAGAGGATATGCGTTAATTCACCGTACATGGACACAAACTCGACTCACAATGATGCCAGGACCTTCTTAAACCCCTCATGATATAACAAAAGGCACTTGGACAGGTGCAAATGGGACTGGCTTATTAAATGGGGCATCTTGCTCGGCATGGATGTGTTGGACTGAAGGGCCTGTTTCCCTACATTATGACTAGAAATTATTTCTTCACATAGAGGGTGGTGAATCTTTTGAGTTCTCTCCCCAAGAATTGCTGAGTATATTCAAGACAAAGGTCAACAGACCGTTAGATATTAATATCTAAAGGTCAGGGGTTATGGGGAGAAGGCAGGAGAATGGGGTTGTGAGGTAAAGATAGATCAGCCATGATTGAATGGCAGAGTAGACTTGATGGGCTGAATGGCATAATTCTGCTCCTGGAACTTAACTTATCAAGGCCGTGGGGTTTGTGTAGATAGGCGATGCGGAGGTGAAAGGTAATCAATGATCTTATTGAGAGGTGGAGCAGGCAGCTGGGAGATCTGGGGGCACATTCACCCCTCCAGCCTCACCGTGCGAGTCCCACTGCCCACACTCTGGGCCGGGAGTGTGCTTCAACCAGTTCACACATAGCCCATTACTGAACACAGTACCTGGTCACAGAGGCCCCAACTGTGCCCTTCCGGTCCACATCCACAATGATTCTGTTCTTTGATAGTTGTTCCTGGATGAGAATAACTTTCTCAACACCTTTAACAATGAAATAGCCACCTAAGCAGACCAAAAACATTCAATTAAATCCAGTCAGTTATACTAGAGGTATATAAGATCATGAGGGGGATAGATAGTGTAGATGCACAGAGTCTTGTACCCAGAGTAGGGTACAACTCTGTTTAAGGGGAGGGGGGTAGATTTAATTGGAAACAGAGGGGCAACATTTTTTTTTAACGCAAAGGGTGGTGCATGTATGGAATGAGCTGCCAGAGAAGGTAGATGAGGCAAGTACTATCACAACGTTTAAAACACATTTGGACATATATAGGTTAGGTTTAGAGGGATATGGGCCTAACGGAGACAGGTTTAATTTAGCTTAGTTTAGAGATACATCGGAGAAACAAGCCCTTCAGCCCACCGGGTCCGCGCTGACCAGCGATCCACACACATTAACATTCTCCTACACACACTAGGGACATTTTTTACATTTACCAAGCCAATTTACCTACATACCACCTGTACATCTTTGGAGTGTGGGAGGAAATCGAAGATCCCGGAGAAACCCACACGGTCAGGGGGAGAACGTACAAACTCCTACAGACAGCACCCGTGGTGGGAATCGAACCCGGGTCTCCGGCACTGCAAGCGCGGTAAGGCAGCATCTCTACTGCTGCGCCACCGTGGGACTAATGTGGATGGGGCATGTTGGTCGACGTGGGAAAGTTGGGCCGAGGGGCCTGTTTCCATGCTGTATGACTGTTAGAAATTTGTCCGGCTAATAACGACATTTCTGCCCGAGCCCTATATTCCTTTCAGCTGCACTGTCACTGTTCCATTGTCCATTCCTCTGTTCCCATGTCATCCCAATACTCAGAAGCCCCAGCACATTCTCCCTGCCTGCAGCTCCACTCCAGCAACTCCTCAGTCCTGGTGCCACCCTCCTCTTTCAGCATGGAAACCGACCCTTCCTTCTGCAATGCCCTGTCACACTGACAAACAAAAATGCCTTGAAAAGGATACAAAGTGCTGGCGAAACTCAGCTAGTCAGGCAGCATCTCTGGAGAACATGGATAGGTGACATTTTGGGTCAGGAACCTTCTATAGACTGATTTTAATTTTTAAATGATACAGCATGGAAACCGACTCTTCAGCACACCTAGTCCGTGCCGACCGGCAATCACCCCGAACACTAGAAGCCGGTTACCTTACAAACCAGTGCAGTCACCGGGAAAACGGACAAACTCCGTACAGACAGCATCCATAGTCAGGATCAAACCCAGATCTCTGGTGCTGTGAGGCAGCAACTCAACCGCTGCTCCACTCTGCCGCCCGGAAAATAAAGCAGGACGACCCCCCATGTCCCGCTTTCTTCTCCCCACTACAATCAGTCTGAAGAACGTCACCTAACTATGTTCTCCAGAGATTCTGTCTGACCTGCTTACTCCAGCACACCAGATGTTTTGTTTTGTAAACCCATCATCAGCAGTTCCTTGTCTCTACATCCTGGAAGGAGGTTCACCTTCTGACACAATCTGCTGTGAAGGCCCATTGGAAAAATCGCCCGTAATTACCTGGGTCGAGAGGACATTCATTCAGCTTTGCAAACTCCGCTGCCGTTTTCCCTGTCAGCACACAGTTTGAGCTGCGCAGCATAATCGGCATCCTAGGGGTGAAACATCAGCCGTGAGTACAGGGCAGGAAGAAGGAAACGCGGGCAAACGCTGCGCTGGTCCCGGCGGCCGCTGATTACCTGCCGATGGGCAATGCGTTGCGGATTATGCGCTGGCTGCCTCTGGTGTACTCAATGTCCACGGTGATCGGGGCAGAATAAGTCATGTCTCTCAGCCGACACTGAGAAAGGAAGTTAGAAATTAATAACTTCACTCAGAGAGAAGGACAACGGTTTCATATTCTGGGAGAGATTAGAAAAATGGTTCAATGTTACTTTATTTGTCACATGTAGTCTAGTTTAGTTTGTCGTCACATGTACCACCGGGTTGCAGTGAAAAAACCTTTGCTGCGTGCTAACCAGTCAGCGGAGAGACCATACATGATCACAATCAAGCCGTCCACAGTGTACAGACACGGGAGAAAGGGAATAACGTTTAGTGCAAGATCAAGTCCAGTAAAGTCCGATTACAGATAGTCCGAGGGTCTCCAATGAGGTAGATGGGAGGTCAGAACCGCTCTCTAGTTGTTGAGAACAGTACCGAGGTACAGTGAAAATCATTTTCGTATACAGTTCAGTACAACTATCACTACACATAAGCACCCAGCTATATCTTAGATAAGCATCTCAGATGCAGTATATGTATATTGTAGAAGTACACTGAGACAGTGGACAGAATCACCAGATTTGGCACCAGATTTTCAAATCCTAGTTGTTATAAATGGAGAGTTCTTAAAAAGTGAGTGACTAGGCTTGATGTAAAATGTCACCCAGACACTCATCGCTCCCAGAATGTGTTCTCGTTGCGTACAGAGTAAATAGAACAATCCCAATTATATAATCTGGAGATACATCTGTCCTTTGAGGAACAATACAATAAATGAGCGTTGAGAAGAACTAGGTGCCACGGGGAGAGAGACACAAAAAAGCTGGAGTAACTCAGGAGGTCAGACAACATCTCTGGAGAAAAGAAATAGGTGACGTTTCGGGTGCAGACCCTTCTTCAGATGGGGAGAGATCGGTGCACTGACACAAAAGGTCACGGGGAGAGTTCCCGCAATGAAGCAGGATCACGGGAGAGAAACGGGTAGTTGAGGCCAGTTCATTGGCTATATTTAACAGGGAGTTAGATGTGGCCCTTGTGGCTAAGGGGATCAGGGGGTATGGAGAGAAGGCAGGTACGGGATACTGAGTTGGATGATCAGCCATGGTCATATTGAATGGCAGTGCAGGCTCGAAGGGCCGAATGGCCTACTCCTGCACCTATTTTCTATGTGTCTATGTATCTAACTGCAGTGAAGCAGGATCACGGGGAGAGTTCGTGCACTGAAGACATCTCAGCGCAGCATCTTCAACCAGCCACGCAGAGCTCTGGGTGTAAATACTCTGGGCTTGCAGTGTTCACACATCCCATCCCAATCCTTTCACCTCTCTCCTTCCCGGCGCTGTGCAGCTCATGGGCACCAACACCCAAATCCCAGTGTTGCTGCCCTTCCCACCTGTGGCCACCACCCTCCCATTCCCCCCACACCGCTCTTCAACACCCACATCTGCCTTTCACATCAGTGAGCACTGCTTGTGAGCCACACTGAATTATGGAACAGAGCTCAACTCAAACGGCGGGCAGTGGGAGTGAAGGGGGAGAGGGATGGGGGTGGAAAAGAAGTAAAACAAAGTGCTAGCAGAACTGAGCGGGTCAGGCAGTATCTGTGGAGGGTCTGTCCTATGTCAGGCAGGATATAAGTGGGGGGGGGGGGAATGTCCTAATTGCTAATCAGAATTAAACCTGCTCTTTCTGAATCTGCAATAGCACACTTACTCTGAGATGTAGTCTTTAGGTTTTAGAAATTTAGCACGGAAACAGGCCCTTCAGCCCACCAAGTCAGCGCCGACCAGCAATCACCCTGTACACTAGCACTATCCTACACAACGGGGACAATTTACAATTCTACTAAAGCCAATTAACCTACAAACCTGTACGTCTTTGGAGTGTGGGAGGAAAACGGAGCACCTGGAGAAAACCCACGTGGTCACAGGGAGAACCTGCAAACGTGTAGTCGAGATTGAAACCGAGTCTCTGGCGCTGTAAGGCAGCAACTCTATCTCTGCACCACTGTGCCGCACTTAAGCACCAGATCTCAGCACAAAGCAGATGATTTAAGCTATGTTGAACCCTCACTCACTGAAGCTGCCGTGTGTGCAAATGTATCACCATGCCTCCATTACTGCAGGGTCTAAATCCTGGAACTCCCTCGCCAAGAGTTCCTTACCCACATGGACCGCAGAGCTCAAAGTGGCACCCCCCCCCCCCAACCCCACTGGCCAAGGGCAACTCGGATAGTAAATGCCCTTACCAACAGGGAGAGTAACTAATAAGAACTCCTCATACTTGCTCAGAGAGGGAGCTGCACTGTACCTCGTGTGGGGCCACAGGCCGGGTTACATTGAAGCTCTCTTCAACATCTGGAACACCCACATAAATATTCAGGTACCTAAAATAAACAATTTTTTCAACATTAGATTGATGATGATCATATTTCAATGGCTTAATTGACGATAGAGAATTTTGGTGCCGGCACTGTAGAAATGCAATCCTCTATGGTCTTATATTTAATGCAATGTTACAACTGGAATCATTTGAACTCTGCCAAGGTGTAATATCATTTGTCTCTGGTCTCTGGCGCTGTAGGGCAGCAACTCTACTGATGCGCCTCTGTGCTGCCCTCTGTGGAAACAGAAGCCAGGTGATGCTTCAGGTCAGGGACCTTTGCCCAGAGGTGGAGGGTCATCACTTGCTCAACCGACTGAGGTTTTGAGGCATGTCCGTTTTAATTTCAGATTGCAGCATCTGCACTTTCCTTTCCCAACAATACAGGCTGCATCTCCGTGGAGGGGAATAGTAAAGATCAACACTCACTTCAGATACCACATGGGGTCAGCGTCGCTGGTCACCTTCTCATTGGCTTTCATGATTTTCTTAATCTAGAGGAGAGCAGGGGAGACAGTGAGGGGCAGAGCAATCTGCGGGAGAGACAGAGAGCGGGCAGAACAATTTGCGCTAGAGGCAGTGAGGGGGCAGAACAGTCTGCAGGAGAAAGAGGGCAGATCGGTCTGTGGGTGAGCCAGTGGGCATCAGAACAGTCTGTAGGAAAGACAGTGAGCATCAGAACAGTCTGTAGGAAAGACAGTGAGCGTGAGAACGGTCTGCGGGAGACAGCGAGTGTGAGAACAGTCTGTGGGAGCGGGCCGGAGCTGGACACTAACATACCTACCTCCACATTTATAAAGTAGTTGAAGGAGTCGATATGCTGCTTCACCAACCCTTTGACCTGCAAACAAAGAAAGAAGAACTTGTTCAGTCAGCGAGACGCACACAGACATGGATCGGGAAGTGGTGGGGACGAGGGAGGAAGGACAGACACCTGTGGCCATGCGTAGGGAACGTTTGCCTACAGAGGGTTCTTGCAACAGGAGGTGCCGAGTTACCACGTACTTGCGGGCAGAGAACAGAATAACATTTTTTTTAAACTCACGCACTACAATGGACTTGTTTTGTTTATTTTCTAATTAGGTTTTTGCACTAATATCTTGCTTTGTTTGCAGTCTTCTTTCTTTAAGAATTTTATGTAATTTCTACATGATTTATGTATAAACTGTGCACAATTTGTATGTGATTTGTGTGTTTTTTTTGTTTATTGTCTGTCTATGTGCCTGTGATACTGCCACAAGCAAGATTTTCACCCTATCTAATTCCCCTCATGATTTTATACAAATCTCCAAGATTAACCCTCAGCCTCCTGCGCTCCAAGGAATGAAGTCCTAACTTCTCTCTATAGCTCAGGCCCTCGAGTCCTGGCAACATACTCGTAAATCTTCTCATGGCAAGAGCCATCTTCTTTGGAAGTGGCGGCGCTGCCCAAGCAGCTGCGGCTCTCCTGCAGTCCGTCTGTCTTTCCTTTTTTTGTTTTCTTTCTGTCTTGTTAGAAGTATGTTTTAGTCTATTTTTAGTTGTGTATATGTCGGGGGTGGGCGAAACTTTTTTTAAATCTCTTCCTTCAACGGGGCTGTGACTCTTTTCCTTGTCATATCTCCGTCTCCGTCTGCGCCGAGGCCTAATATCGTGAATCTGACGGCCTCCAACTGGAATTGACCTTGGGGGCTCCGGTGGCAGAGCCTGTGGACTCACCATCGCGGAGCTGGTTGACTTCGGAGGCTGTGGAGGCGCTGTGGCTGCGACCTGACTTCGGAGCTTCGGAGGCTTCGGCCGCGGGCCCTGTGGACGGTAACATCAGGAGCTCGCAGGTCCCTAATTTCCATCACAGTGAGGAGGTGCCTGGAGATTCACTGTGATGGATGTTTGTGTTAAATTGTGTTCATTGTGTGTTTTGTTGCTTTTTTCTGTCATGACTGCAAGGTACGCAATTTCCTTCAAACTTAAAGTTTGAATGACAATAAAGGAAATTCATATTAGGGGTGGCACATTTTGATTATCTACAGCGAACAAATAAAACACAGCCACCTTTCCATCTTCCAAAAACACACTGGAATTGTAAAGGTATAAATTCCAACATTACCTTAAAAAAAACGCAGGCAGCAGCTTCCATTTTTCCTAAAAGGAAGACAAAACACAGAAATCAAGAAAAATTCACAGCTAAACTGCTGCAAGATATTGATGATGAAGCCGATACTACATTTCCACTTTGTGTTATGTTTAAGGTGACAGGTGACATTGATCAATTGTTTGGGTCTACACATGATCAGTAAAAATGTAAAATAAAATAATTTGCTGAAGCGAGTCAGGCAGCCTCTGAGGAGGCAGAGAAATGGTTAGTATTCCAGGTTGTAATCCTGCATCAGGACAGTGTGTGGAGAGAAGATGGGCAATACGAAGAAGCTCGAGCGAGGGGGTGAGAGAGACTTGGTGCGTTCACGAGTGAAAGGAGCAGAATTAGGCCATTCAGCCCATCAAGTCTATTCAATCATGGCTGATCTATCTTTCCCCCTCAACCCCATTCTCCTGCCTCTCCCCATAAACCGACACCCGTACTAACCAAGAATCTACAGGTATCTATCGCTGCCTTTAAAAAATCCATTGACTTGGCCCCCACAGCTGTCTGTGGCAATGAATTCCAGATTCACCACCCCTCTGACTAAAGAAATTCCTCATCTCCTCCCTAAAGGGATGTCCTTTGTATTCTGAGACTATGACCTCTGCTCCTAGACTCTCCCACTAGTGGAAACATCCTCTCCACATCCAGGCAGAATATGAGGGTGATGGGTAGATGGAAATGGGAAATGGAGAGGGACCCTGGGAGCAGGGCAGGAACATGGGAAATGGGTTACTTGAGATTGGAGAGTTCATAGCTCACACCCATAGACCACCCATGAGGTACGAGGTGCTGCTGCTCTAGGCTGTTTGCCCTCACCGCGACAGCGAAGAACAGGGCAGGCATGTGTGGCAATGGGCAGGGGAGTTGAAGTGACACTGAGACGGGAGTTGTTGAAGGATACAAGTCAACGTGCAGCCATTGCCCTCTCGTGGTCCCGACTTCTTGTCAGCTACCTGGAACAGTCCTTGTTCCAAGTCGACCTCCGTCGGTGCTGCCGTCGCCTGCACTTGCCAGCAGCTTGTCAGTTTTATCACCGTTGCTACTAACATCCACCCCGCTCTCACATTCACTCTGAGCATCTTTGGCCTCTCTCCCTTTTCTTGATCTCTCTGTCTCCATCTCAGCAAACTATCCACTGACATCCACTGTAAACCCACTGATGCACACAGCAATCTCGAACACACTTCTTCCCACCAGGAGTGTTGTTGACTTTAAACTACCCTTTAAAATAAGCTATATAACTCTGAGGCATTTGGGGTTCCCCATGTCCTGTGCATCTATGCTAATATATTACCACCCCAGGCAATAACCTTGTACATGTGCTTTTCAAGAGAGTTAGCTCTTAGAGCTAAGGGGATCAAGGGATATGGGGAAAAAGCCAGCATGTGGTACTGATTTTGGATGATCAGCCATGATCATATTGAATGGCGGTGCAGACTCGAAAGGCCGAATGGCCTACTCCTGCACATGTTTTCTATGTTTCTAGGTCCCCTGTAAGAGCACCATCCATTTTTCTTAGCTTCTCTATCTCTGCCGCATCCGTTCTCGAGATGAAGCTTTCCGTTCCAGGTCACCTGAAATGTCCTCCTTTTTGGGAAACCTGGCTTCCCCCCTGCTGCAGTTGATGGAGACCTCACGGGCACTTCATTTCCCAAAAGTCGGCTCTGCTCAGACCTCCAGAACAGAGATAGACTTCCCTTTGTCCTCACCTTTCACCCTACCAGTCTCTGCATATAGCACATCATCTTTGGACATAACTGCTAGTCACAATGGGATCCCATCCATCGATACATCTTCCCCCTTCTCCATCCCCATTTTTCGGGGACATAGTTTGCTCATCCGTCCTCTCCTAACCCCTGCAACACTCGTCCCAGCACCTCCTCCATCCAGACTATAACAGCACTTCCAGATGAGGCAGAGATTCACCTGTACCTGCTTCCTGAGCTCACTCACAAATCTGGAATCACTTCCCCTAGAACCACAGCAGGGGAAGAATTACTTTGCAGAACACAGATTCCATCTTTATCGCACACGTCTTTCCAAAATCGAGGGGTTTCAAAGCAACAACAGAACAAAAGTAATTGTAAACAAATGCCCTGAGGTGGCAGTGGGAGAGTGCGAGAGCATGGAGACGGGGCAGGGAGAGGCCAGGGAGGGGATGAGATGAGGGACATGGGAGTGGGCAGTGAGGGGAGGGGGGAGCGAGAGAAGAGGTGGTAGGGTGAGACGTAGGGGAGGGGGAGAGAGAGGGAAGGGGGAGAGAGGGAAGGGGGAGAGAGGGAAGGGGGAGAGAGAAGGGGTGAGAGAGAAGGGGTGAGAGAGAAGGAAGGGGGGAGAGAGAAGGAAGGGGGGAGAGAGAAGGAAGGTGGAGAGAGAAGGAAGGGGGGAGCAGGAAGGGAGGCGGGAGAAGGAAGGGGGGAGAAGGAAGGGAGGGAGAGAAGGGGGACAGAGGAGAGAGGGAAGGGGGGAAGGGAAGGGGGAAAGGAGAGGAAAGGGGGAGAGAGAGTGGGGAGTGAAAAAGAGGGGGGAGAGAGGGAAGGGGGCGAGAGGGGAAGGGGCGAGAGGGAAGGGGGCGAGAGGGAAGGGGGCGAGAGGGAAGGGGGCGAGAGGGTAGGGGGCGAGAGGGTTAGGGGGCGAGAGGGAAGGGGGAGAGGGAAGGGGCGAGAGGGAAGGGGGCGAGAGGGTTAGGGGGCGAGAGGGTTAGGGGGCGAGAGGGAAGGGGGAGGTCGAGAGGGTAAGGGGAGATGAGAGGGAAGAGAGTGTGAAGGGGGGAGAGAGGGAAGGGGGGAGAGAGGGAAGGGGGGAGAGAGGGAAGGGGGAGAGAGGGAAGGGGGGACGAGGTGAGACAGGGCTCGGGTCGCGGCGACGCAGGTTCTCCGTGCCCCCCCCCCCGGCCCCTCACCTCACCTCGATAGCGCAGACGGGCGCCGCCAGCTCCGCCGGGCCCAGCTCCCCAAACTCGGCCACCAGCAGGTCGATGGCCACCTCCATGTTCGCCCCGCAAACCCGTCCCCGGAACACGCGGCCCCGGCAGTGGGTCCGGCGGCGGAGGAGGGAGGGAGGGGAAAGAAGGGGCGAGGATTGGGGAGAGAAAATCAAGAGAGGATGAGGATGAGGGGGGAGTATAAGGAGAGTGGCGGTGGGAAGGGGGGGGGAGAGAGAGGCGGTGTGAAGGGGACGAGGATGGGGAGTGGGGAGATGCGGAAGGGGCTGTGAAGGAAGGAGGGAGGAAGGGCAAGGGTTGGAAATTATGTGAGGATAGGGGCGGGGGTGGGGGGTATGCTGTAGGGCTGTGTGGAGTTTGGGATTAGCTGCGACCTGTTCTGTCTCTTAATTCCTACTTTATTTTTCGAGGGATCATATTTCCCCCGTCCCGTCGGTACTGAGGCTGTTCAGCAACCTCCCAGTACTGCTGGAGGAACGCTGATGGAGTGGGCAAGTTATGTGGTGCATCTGTTCAATTGGTCATGAATCTGAATGAAAATGTATCAATAGGATGGATTTAGAGGGAGTATGGGCCAAACGGGACTAGCCCAGCATGGACAGGATGGGCTGAAGGGCCTGCGTCCGCACTGTACAGCTCAATGACTCTAATAGTGGCTGGTGGGAAAAGTCTCCATCTCCTTGTGACCTCTTCCATCGGCTCACATCTGTTTACCAGCTTGTGTGTGGTCCGCCCGTATAGGGGGGTTGCACATAAGGTCATCGGGTCAAAGGGCGTGACGCACGGAGCAGCTCAATCCATCTGGAGGACATGGCAGCTTCCAGCATACATTGTTAACACAAAACAGTACGTTCTTACCTGTTAAAAAGCACCGAAATGGCCAATTTTTGCGCTGCAAATAATTGTGGAGGGTGACTGAGCGCTCTGAACCAAATGCTCTAGTATCTTTGCTCTAAACCCAAGCACCAAGGTGTAAGCGGCCGAAGGAGCGCATCCCTCGGGACAGCCCCCACTCTCCCCCCGAGGTCAGCGTTGTTCGGCCACGGCTGCCCTCCGCCCACCCTCCCCCTGTGCGGCTGCACTGTCACGGGCTGTGGGTCGGCAGCGCCCACACACGGGGCCGGGTGGAGCGGGGCCGGGGCTCCGGGCATCGGACACACGGGGACGAAAACCCAGCAACGTCCCCGTCAGCTGCAGCAGAGTTGGGGACGGCCCGGGATCCACGAGTGTGAAACCGGTCAGCGTGGAGTCCGTCCGGATGCTGGGACAGAAGACGGGCCCGCTACACTGGAATCCATGGTGAGTGCTTACCTGCAGTTCACCGCGTGTACTCCAGTTGGCGTTGTGTGGCAACAGTACGGGTCATGGGTCGTGACCCGACTGCCGTGAAACCTCCCTATTACTGTGTGTGGACCTCGCCCTGTGGCTGACAGGCTCTGCCTCAGGACCGATGTGGAGTCTCTTGTAGGAGTCAACACTGCCCAATAATCCCGGTGATCGCCCGGTCAAAAACTGTAGACATCACTCAAATTTCATTCTTAGATTTATTAAAAGCTTTTGATTATTTAAAAAAGCACATGTATTGCACAAAGCGAACTGTCACTGTTGAACTTGTATTGTTAAAATAAACTTGTATTCAACAATTGTCAAACTGTACGATGAAGGCCACGAGACTGAGTCCAGTTTGGTCTCATAATCAGAACTTGTACCATTTACCAGTAATATAACGAGATTGAGTCAGCGCTCCACACCACCCGGCCGGCTGCCAGTACTCAGGTCTGTGCAGAGTGTGGGCTGGATTACACATCAGCAGCGCCAGCTCAATCGGAGTAAATGGGATTCCATCAGTTTTTGGAAAAATGAGCAATCTTTGATGGAGTTAGTTTATTTTGAAAAAAGGAAATAAAAGAATTACAGGCACTTGTGGCCTCTCCAAACATCGTTAATGGTGTTGATGAGACAAGAAACTGCAGATGTTAGAATCTTGAGTAAAACACCAAGTGCTGGAAGAATTTAGTGGGTCAGGCAGCATCTGTAATGGGAGAGGACCACAGGATGCTTCGGGTCAGGACCTTTTCCCATACTTGCAAGGGGAGGGTGGGAGGAGGTGTAGTCAAGGCATCTGGGAGTGTCAGTGGGTTCGGCGTCAGTTGACAGTTAGTCCCCCTGTGATGGGCAGATCGAGAAAGGGGAGAGAGGGGCCAGAGATCGTCCAGGTGAGTTTGAGGGCAGGGTGTAAGTTAGTGGTAAACTTGACAAAACTAATTCTGTATGGGTGCATGAGGCAGCACCAATGCAGTCATCAATGTAGCGTAGAAAGAGTTGTGGAGTGGTGCCGGGGTATATTTGGAACAAAGTACACAGCCAACAAAAAGATAGGTATAGCCGGGGACCCTGCGAGTGCCCATAGCTGCACCTTTAACTTGACTAAAGTGAGAGGAGACAAAAGAACTCATCTGTGATGTCTGTTTTGCGAGATTGCTTCAATAGGAAGATCTCACAGGTTTATTCGTTTTACTGGATGGATGGACGTCTTTAGTGCACAGGGCAGCAATTCCTGTGCCCATGGATTTGTTCCTGAGTAAGGGACAAGCAGGGTCGACGATCGGCGGACTGGAGCATATAAACCAAAGTTATTTTTAAAGATCAAAGTGAAATGTCAAAAATTGTGCAGTTTTAAAATTAACAGTTGAAAGACTGAA
The DNA here is from genome assembly GCA_038087875.1 of Malacoraja senta. NCBI lineage: Eukaryota > Metazoa > Chordata > Chondrichthyes > Rajiformes > Rajidae > Malacoraja > Malacoraja senta. The sequence goes on along the minus strand of CM075979.1, from coordinate 72,048,261 downwards.
TACAAATAATTTCATTGAATCAAGCATTGACACAATGACGCAAGGCAGCATTAAACCTAAAGCGCTGAATCCTACGCAGGCAGATAAAGGAAGAAGCTGTTAACAAATATATATGTTTCCATTATAACTTTTTTTGAATAGCCTACCACATTACCTGAAGCTGCAATACAAACAAAAACTTAAATCACTTAAAATAAGAACTTTCTCTGCTGATGCTTTCAGAACGTGATAGTTTCTCCACAAGTGTGGTGGTGGGACATCCATGAATGTGCTGTAGTAACTGCCCCAGAGACACAGAGACGGATATCTCTAAGATCGGGCTTGTGGACACGGGTGGGTCTCAGATGACAGAGGTTCAAGGTGACGGTGAAGCTGTTTCCCTACTTCCTGCATTCCTTCTGTTCAACTCCAAATAATGGTTTAATTTGGAAGAAAATTTGATTGTAATGATATTTTAAGAGAAAGGTAGACAAAAATGCTGGAGAAACTCAGCGGGTGAGGCAGCATCTATGGAGCAAAGGAAATAGGCGACGTTTCGGTTCGAGACCCTTCTTCAGACTGATGTGGGGGAGCGGGAAGAAGTAAGGAAGAGGCGGAGACAGTGGGCTGTGGGAGAGCTGGGAAGGGGAGGGGTAAGGAGAAAGCAGGGACTACCTGAAATTGGAGGTCAATGTTCATACCGCTGGGGTTTAGACTACCCAAGCAAAATATGAGGTGCTGCTCCTCCAATTTACGGTGGGCCTCACTCTGGCCATGGAGGAGGCCCAGGACAGAAAGGTCGGATTCGGAATGGGAGGGGGAGTTGAAGTGCTGAGCCACCAGGAGATCAGGTTGGTTATTGTGAACCGAGCGGAGGTGGATATGTTGGACAGACTGGGACATTTTTTTGGAATGCAGGAGGCTGAGGGGTGAACTTCTTGAGGTGTGCAAGATCATGAGGGCACAGATAAAGTGAACACTCACGGTCTTCTCACCTATTTAGAGAATTCTAAAATTAGAGGCTTAAGGTGAGAGAGGAGAGATTTAAGAGGGACCTCAGGGCAACCTTTTCACTCAGAGGGAAGTTCGGATCTGGAATGAGTTGCCAAAGGAAGCTGTAGAAGTGGATACAATTGTGACTTTCAAAAGAGATTTGGACAGATATATGGATAGGAAGGGTTTAGGGGGAAATGGGCCAAATGCAGGCAAATGGGTCCAGCCCAGTATGCCAATGGTTGGCATGGACAAAGTGGGTCAAAGGGGCTCTATGACTCTAATCATGATGTTTTCTTGGTCCAGGTTTTGGAGATGGGTTCCATTGAACTAAATAAAAAAAAATTAATTCCAAATCCAAAGCTCGCTGCAATTGTGTTTTACACAGAAACACATTGCTTTGTTTATTGCAGTGGACTAGTGCGGAGGCGAGAGCGTACGATGGGGCCGGGGGATCTCAGTGGGGCCCCCTAGAGGCACTGCGGCGGATGTGCAGGATTCTAGTACAGGCGGGGGTGATGGTTGGCGTCGATACACGGACTCCCTGGACGGATTGGCAGCGAGCGGCGGGAGAGAGGGCAAGAGCAGCGCGGCATCCCGGCCTCATTCCAGTGGCGTGTTGTTGTTGCTCAGGAGCACGGGGTAGGACGAGCCGATGTACTTGCCGTGCCGGTAAACCACGATCTGCAGGTGGTACTCGTCCACCATCACCAGCTCCCGTGACACCTTGGCCGACGACAGCAGGAAGCAGATGGTGTAGAGGGCAAACTCAAACTCCGGGCTGACCCCGATGAAGGAGCTGCCCACCGGCTTCACCATCTCCTTCCAGCTGAACTGTAGGGTCAGCACCTGGTCATCCTCGTCAGGCTGCAACATAACAACATCATCAGTCCTCAGCTGCATCCCTCCCTGCTGCACACACGACCCCCCCATCCCCAACGCACAGACCAATCCCCACCCCCCCGCAAATGTGCTCACCAACCCTCCCCGTCACACACTCCAGCCGACTCTCCCCACTCACACCAGCCCACCCTCCCCACACTCACACCAGCCCACCATCCCCACACTCACACCAGCCCACCCTCCCCACACACACACCAGCCCACCATCCCCACACTCACACCAGCCCACCCTCCCCACACTCACACCAGCCCACCCTCCCCACACACACCAGCCCACCCTCCCCACACACACACCAGCCCACCCTCCCCACACACCAGCCCACCATCCCCACACTCACACCAGCCCACCCTCCCCACACACCAGCCCACCCTCCCCACACACCAGCCCACCCTCCCCACACACACACCAGCCCCACACACCAGCCCACCCTCCCCACACTCACACCAGCCCACCCTCCCCACAGTGCTCACACCAGCCCACCCTCCCCACACACACACCAGCCCACCCTCCCCCCAGTGCTCACACCAGCCTTCCCCTAGCTCACACCCCCCCCTCCCACAGGAAACAACCCACTCCCCCTTGCCAAAACCCCACTCCATCCACTGCTCCCTTCAGTCACAGAGCCACACGGCACAGACACAGGCCCTTTGGCCCAACTCCACCATGCTGACCCAGATGCCCAATCTAAAAGGACACAATGTGCTGGGGTAACTCAGCGGGTCAGGCAACATCTTTAGTGAATATGGATAGCTGATGTTTCGGGTCGGGGCTCTTCTTCAGACTCAACACATGTAAGCTGCTCCAATTTGCCCGTGTTTGGCCCATATACCCTGAACCTTTCTTGTCCCATGTACAGGATTTCAGTGAGCGAGGTGTGAACCAGGTCCTGGTCAGGGTTAACTTTGGATGCAAGGACAGCAAAAACAAAACCTGCATCCCAGTGGTGCCTGTCTTCGCCTCAGGTCACCCCAAAGCACCCCACTCATGGTGGGGTTCCTTCTGAATGTCCTGAAGAGAAACTGGCCCTTCAGCCTACAAGTCCATGCCTACCATCAACCACACATTTACATACACTGTATGTGGGCCTGAGTTATGGGGTTTGGCAAGATAGGACTTTATTCCTTACAGCGCAGGAGGCTGAGGGGTGATCTAAGAGATGTGTACAACATCACGAGAGGAACAGATAGGACGAACGCACAGAGTGTTTTACTCGGGGTAGGGGAATCAAGTACCAGAGGACATAGGGCAACCTTTTCACACAGAGGGTGGTGGGTGTATGGAACAAGCTGCCAGATGAGGTGGTTGAGGCAGCTACAAGAACAATGATTAAAAGACATTTTAATACACGGATGGGAAAGGTTCAGAGAGATATGAGCTAAATGTGGGCAGGTGGAACTAGTGTCGATGGAGCATCTTGGTTGGTGTGAGCACGTTGGGCTGAAGGACCCGTTTCCTCGCTATTTGACTCTGATTTGGTGAGTTCATTCCATTCAGATGGGGGGGGGGGGGGATTCAGGGACTGGCTCTGCAGGGGATTCCGAGCCAGTGTGAGGGTGAAGGGACTGGAAAGTCCTTTCCTGCTTGGACCAGAAGATCCGGTTTCTGCCTGGACTTCTTCATCCACGGCTTTTTCCTGGCTCTGGGACGTGTGGTGGGGCACAGAAAGAGATGGAGGAAATATTTCTGCTGGTTGTTCTCTGCTAGGGCTGAGGTTAGGAAACATTTCTACATCCTGAAGCTGGTAAATGTCTCAAATTCTTTTCCATAATTATAACTAACACTGGTAACACTGGACTCAACTGGTAACCTCGAATCTGAGACAGATGGACGTTAATGAACCAATGCATGAAGGGACACAGGGGATAGTTGGAACGCTGAAGATGAGTCAGGGATCAACTACCATATCATCGTTGCTGTGAATGGCTTCTTCCCTTCGGTAAACGTCCCATAAAACAACCAGGTGCAAACCTTGTTCTTGTCTCTTCTTGCCACGAATCCTTTGTAATCAATGTGGTTGTGCTTCTCCTGGAGGTAGAACTGGACCCAGTTGTGGAGACCCATGATCTCCTTCCCTCGCTTGGTCTCTCCCACAAAGACATGCTCAAACCCTGAGGAGTCTCTCCTAGAGGACGCAAGCAGTGGAAGATTAAACAATGTACAAGAGGTTTCCTCCAACGACAGGATTCAGAACTGGCTTGGTGGTAGAGTATGGTAGTGAAGTTGTGGGAGGGCGGTGGAAATGTGGAACGAGCTGCCAGAGGAAGCGGTAGAGCTGGGTACAATTGCAATTGGTATAAAGGACAATTGGACATGGACAGGAAAGGTTTACAGGGATATGGATCTAATGCAGTCAAATGGGACTTGCTCACGTGGCAACAGTCAGCATGGAGCAGTTGGGCCGAATTGCCTATTCCTATGCTGTACGGCTCCATGAATGCCCAAGTCAACATCCTCCAAATTCAGGAATTATTCCTGTAGATTCGAGGGCAGAAAATATGACCTCGCTACTGAGGAAAAGAGGGAGAGCGGAAACAGGGAACTTCAGACGTTAGCCGACAGTGGTGGCAGAGGAAATATGGATTATAATGAGATATAGTAACAGAATAAGGGGTGATCTTACAGAGGTGTACAAAATCACGAGGAATAGATTGGATCAATGCACAGATTTTGCCCAGAGTAGGGGAATTGAGAACCAGAGGACATAGGTTTAAGGTGAGGGGGGAAATATTTAATAGGACCCTGAGGGTCTTTTTTTACACAAAGGGTGGTGGGTGTATGGAACGAGTTGCTGGAGGAGGTGATTGAGGTAGGTAGTAACGCAATGTTTAAGAAACATTTGGACAGGTACATGGATTGGTTAGGTTTTGAGAGATATGGGCCAAATGCAGGCAGATGGGACTAGTGTAGATGAGGCATGTTGGTCGCGAGGGCCGAAATGTTTCCACATTGTATGACTATGACTCTAATGCTTTGAAAGAATTAATATAAATATATGAACAGAAAGTCATATTTGATTAATCTACTGGAGTTTGAGGATATGACCTATAGGGTAGATAAGGGAAACCAGTGGTGTAATCGGATGTTCTGGTGGCTTTGGACATTCCCCCACAGAAGGCTGATTGACCAGGTTAGAGGAGAGAGCTGTGGCTAATCTATGCACACGGATTGTCAATTGGTTATTGGGCAGAAGGTGAAGAATGGGAGTAAATGGACCCTGGTCAGATTGCCAGCCTGTGAGTGGTGGGTGCCACGGGATTGTGCTTGGCCACACAAGCTAGATCCACATTTGGCTCGATGGACCAGGAGTTGTTTTCCAAGGGAGCTGGTGATACTAAACTAGCGGGATTGCGCGGGGGAGGAGGGGGTAAGGGGGTTTTAAGAGGACACGGACAATCTGGGTGAAATCAAGTGAGATTTATTCGTCACATGCACATAAAGTGCAGTGAAATGAATTTGCCAGCAGCGGTACAATAAAAAAAACCCACACAATACACAATAAAAATGTAACACAAACATCCACCACATCATTCATCACTGTGGTGGAAGGCACAAAGTTTAGTCATTCCTCCTCCATTTTCCCCCGTGGTCGAGACCACACCCCTCTGCAGTCGCCGCTGCGGGCGGCCAGATGTGCAGACAAGGTAAGTCCTGAATCGGTGCTTCCCTACCGGAGACCGCAGCTTCAAGATGGTGTAGGCCGCAGGCCGGCGGTCGAAGATCTAAAGTCCCCGCCGTGTCGCAGTTAGAAGCACCGCAGAACATGACAAATGGAAGATGGACGTAGCCCAGTACATCACGCAAACCAACCTCCCTTCCATTGGCTCAATCTACACTTTATGCTGCCACGGCAAGGCTACCAGCATAATCAAGGACCAGTCTCACCCCGGTCACTCCCGATTCTCCATTCTATCATCAGGATACAGAAGTTTGAAAACACACACCTCCAGGTTCAGGGACAGTTTCTTCCCAGCTGTTATCAAGCAACTGAACCGTCCTTTCACCAGCTACAGTGTGGCCCTGACCTACCATCTACCTCATTGGACACTCTCAGACTAAAGATGGCCTTAATTGGACTTTACCTTGCACTAGATGTTATTCCCTTTATCCTGTATATGTACACATGTGGACGGTTTGATTGATTTCATAGAATGAAAGCATGGAACAGAACAGCACAGGAACAGGCCCTTTGGCCCACAATGTCTGCACTGAACATACTGGTTAAACCAATCTGCTCTGCCTGCACGTGATCCATATCCCTCCATTCCCTGCACATCCATGTGCCTAACTTAGTCTTTTAATTGACACTCGTATCTGCCTCCACCAGCGCCCCTGGCATAGAAACATAGAAAATTGGTGCAGGAGTAGGCCATTCGGCCCTTTGAGCTAGCATCGCCATTTAATATGATCGTGGCTGATCATCTAAAATCAGTACCCCGTTCCTGCTTTTTCCCCATATCCCTTGATTCCTTCAGCCCTAAGAGCTAAATCTAACTCTCTCTTGAAAATATCCAGTGAATTGGCCTCCACTGCATTCTGTGGCAGAGAATTCCACAGATTCACAACTCTCTGGGTGAAAAGGTTTTTCCTCATGTGCGCGGCTCAAAGGCACTGAGTAAAGGTCTGCACCCAGAGGCCTGTGAATCCCTGGAACATTCTGTCTCGGAAGCTGAGCTGGCGAGTAGATTTGCGAAGATTTGTGCAGATTTGCAAAGGGAAGTCTGGAGAACGATGCAAAGGTCCTTGTCACGGTTTATCCCAAACAACTCCATTACAGAGGACTCTCTAATTTACGGACTGTTCCCAGGGACACATTTGGAGACGGACATCAAGTGCTGCTGGAGGGTCATCAACTCTTTCGCCTGCCCAAAACTTGCTGATCACCCAGCAGAGATATGTCTGTTAGGGAATGTTGCCGACTGGCTCGCTCCAGACTGCAGGGGTCTGTGTTGGGGAACGCACTGAAACTTGCCAGGCACGGCTGTGGTGAATAACAAAGACGATTACAGAAGCAAGCTGGACGAGTACAGTATGAGCAGCACGGTCGCGCAGGGGGTAGAGTTGCTGCCTCACAGCGCCAGAGACCCGGGTTCGATCCTGACCATGGGTACTTGTCTGTACGTTCTCCCCGTGACCTGCGTGGGTCTTCTCCGAGATCTTTGGTTTCCTCCCACACTCCAAAGACGTACAGGTTTGTAGGTTAATTGACTTGGTATAGATGTCTAATTGTCCCTAGTGTGTGTAGGATAGTGTTAATGTGCAGGGATTGCTGGTCGGCGTGGACTTGGTGGGCTGAAGGGCCCGTTTCAACGTTGTATCTCTAATGTAATTTAAAGAACATCAGAGGCCAGCGGAGGGAGGAGACAGTCTCTGGCATGGTATCATCTCCAGTGCTGACTGGGCAAGTTGAACAGCAGTACACTCTACCCCACCCCTTTGACTAACCATGAGGATCCCCTCTCATCCTTCTAATATCCAGTGAATACAAGCCCAGTGGACCCATCCTTTTATCATATGTCAGTCCCGCCATCCCGGGATTAACCTGGTGAACATACGCTGCACTCTCTCAATAGCAAGAATGTCCATCCTCAAATTAGGAGATCAAAACTGCACACAATACTCCAGCTGTAGTCTCACCAGGGCACTGTACAACTGCAGGGCCTTGCTCCTAAACTCAACTCATGGCAGCACGTTCCAGATACCCTATGAAAAAAAAAAATTGCCCTGCACATCTTTCAACTTTGCCCCTCTCACCTTATAGCTGTGCCCCCTAGTCTTTGACATATCCACACTGGGGAGAAAGGTTCTGACTGTCTATCCCGTCTATCCCTCTCATACGTTTCTATACTACGTGTTTAAGAAGGAACTGCAGATCGAAAATCGAAGGTAGACAAAAGTGCTGGAGAAACTCAGCGGATGCAGCAGCATCTATGGAGCGAAGGAAACGTTGCCTATTTCCTTCGCTCCATAGATGCTGCTTCACCCGCTGAGTTTCTCCAGCACTTTTGTCTAGTTTCTATACTACTATCAGGTCTTCCGGAACTTCCGGCGTTCCAGAGAAAACGAGTCTGTCCAACCTCTCCTTATATCTAATTGCGTCAAACCCAGGCGTCATTCTGGCTGACCTCCTCTGGACCCTCTCCACATCCTTCCACACGTTTGTTCCTCCCCATCATTTTGTCCCGGTTTCACACACATACGCACACAGCCGCTGATCACTCTCACTGACTGACCCTCACACTGAGCTCTGGTCAGGTTGCCCTCCCTGACCAAGCATTGCCCCCGTAACTCCGCAACGTTTCCCCGCCCGGAACTTACCCCCGGCCTCCTCTGGTGTACATCTGGCACCAGATGTTGTACAGATGCTGCATGGAACTTACCCCCGGCCTCCTCTGGAGTACAGCTGGAACCAGATGTCGTACAGGTGCTGCCGGAACCCCCGTGCATTGGCCGACGTTAGATTTTTGCTGACCAGGTACTGGTGAGCAAGCTGGAAGGAAAGGGGCAGGTCAGGGTTCTTTAGTCATAGCGGCAGAATTAGCTCATTCGGCCCATCAAGTCTGCCCCACCATTCAATCGTGGCTGATTTATCTTTCCCTCTCACCCCCATTCTCCTGCCTTCTCCCCATAATCTTTGACGCCCTTATTAATCAAGAATCTGTCAATCTCCGCCTTAAAAATATCCATTGACGGCCTCCGCAGCCTTCTGTGGCAATGAATTCCACAGATTCACCCCATCCTCTCAACATCCGCTCTATCCAGGCCTTTCACTATTCGGTAAGTTTCAATGGGGTCCCACTTCATCCTTCTAAACTGCAGCGAGTACTGGCCCAGTGCCATCAAACGCTCATCATAGGGTCACTGTTCTAGTCTGGCCGTTTTTGCCCGTTTAACTGTAACTCATCCTTCTCTCCCTGTGTCTCACACCAGGGTTCGGCTGTAGCCACCACACAGGCAAGCGTCACGCCTGTCCCATACCTGGCCTGACGTTATTCTCCACTGCCGTGTTACACACGTGAGTAGTCAGCTCACCGTGTGAGAGGGGGCAACATTCATCGCTCGTACCCCGTGATGCCATCTTGGTTTAAAATACAACTTTGGAAGAAGTTCAACTTCTTTTTTTTTCTTCTTTTTTTTAATTTTTTTTTATTAGAAGTAGTTTACATTACAGTAATCTGCAATAACGTAAGTTTATACAGTTCTTATACCACTTCTTATTTTAAATTTTAATAGGAAAAAAGGAAAGACAGAGTTAGTAAAGATAGTCAGTGAGTGAATGAAAGAGTGGTCCAGGAACACCCGTATGAACCTAAACCACAAGAAATAGTTAAAAAAGAAAAGAAAAAACCCAAAAGGCGGAAAAAAAAGAAGAAAAAAGAAAGTAAGATTGGACATTATGAGAGGGATGTACCTACTTCTTATCTTTACTCACCCCTCGCCAGGTCCTAAAACCATTTATTATCAACATTTTGTTGCACCCTATGTTTGTAATAAGTCGATATATGGAGACCAAATCTTTTGGAATTGGTCTTGTTTACCTGCTAGGAGGAATCTCATATCTTCTAGGTGTAACAATTCCGACATATTAGAAGTCCACATTTTTATTGTTGGCGTAGGAGCATTTTTCCAAAATTTCAGTATCAGTTTTTTTGCCGTTATTAAGCCATAATTAAGAAAACTCTTTTGAAACGAAGTCAGCTCCAAACTTGCTTCTATTGTTCCAAAAATAATCAATTCTGCATTCGGTTTCAGTTTTATTTTAAATAATTTAGTGAAAATTTCATACCACAATTTTTGAATTTTTATACAATAAACAAAAGAATGTGCTATAGTTGATTCTTGGATTAGGCATTTATCACAGATAGCAGAGGTATTTGGGTAAAATTTACTTAATTTAGCTTTTGAATAGTATAATTATGTAAATTTTTTAATTGAATCAATGTCTTACGTTAATCGAGCATTTATGCACATATAATAGGTGTTTATCCCAACTCTCTTTCGAGATTTTTATAGCTAGTTCCTGTTCCCATTCTCTTCTAATCCCATCTGATGGAATTTCTATGTTTAAAATGGAATTGTATAGGTATGATATTAAATTAGTTGATTCCGCTTTTATATTCATTATCCCATCTAATAGGTCAGGAGACATATTTTGATATTCTCGTATATACTTTTTCAAATAGTCACGTATTTGAAAATATCTGAAATATTGATTACTATTCAGGTTGTATTTAAGTTGTAATTGGTGAAATGTTAAAAAACTTCCATTATCATATAAAGTTTGTAATATCAGCATCCAATTAAAAATCATTTTTTTGATAAGTATATTGACTGGAATAGATATAAAATTTGTGGTAAAAAAAATCATTTTTATAGCATTTATTCGGCCTATTAGAGACATCGGGAGGGTTTTCCAGAATTTAATCAGTGTGTTTAGTTTCTTGAGTAAGGGCATATAGTTTGCATTAAATAGAGCTTTATATTTTCTAGTAATTTCAATTCCCAAATATTTAAATTTTTCTGAAGCGATTTTAAAAGGGAATTTTAACAGGTGTGTCGGTTCTTGAGGTTTAATCGTCATAATTTCACTTTTATTCCAATTTATTCTATATCCTGAAAAGGATCCAAATTCCTCTATTAAATTTAATATATTTGGTATACTAATTTGTGATTTTGTGATATATAGTAGTACATCATCTGCATATAAAGATATCTTATTATTTGAGTATTTTGTATTGTACCCATGAATGTTCGGATGTATCCTAATACTTTCCGCTAACGGTTCTATTACAAGAGCAAATAGCAGAGGTGATAATGAACAACCCTGTCTATTTCCCCTTGATAACTGAAATTTCGAGGACAAAATATTATTAGTTAATATTCTGGCAGTAGGCCTATCATATAATAATTTTACCCAAGCGATAAAATTCTCTCCCAGTTGAAATTTTTGCAGTACTTTAACCATATAATCCCATTCCACTTGATCAAATGCTTTTTCTGCGTCCAGTGAAATAATTGATAAGTCTTGTTCTTCGGTTTTATGTGAGTGCATTATATTAAACAGACGTCTCAGGTTATTGCTTGAGTATCTCTTGGGTATAAACCCTGTTTGATCCGGATCCGAAGTTCAACTTCTAAACAGGTGTGACCTTACAGCAGCTACAAGCTTTGAGTGGCGATACCGAACAAGGCACTTTGGAACAAACTGCACGCAGACCGTGAATTTCTAAACTAATTCATCACATAAAGATGCAGAACCCTGGCTGGTGGTAGAACACGCAACACAGAGTCGTTGGGGAATGCAGATGTGATGCCATAGAGCGGATTTGGGGGTAATCTCCACCCAGGACTGGGTCAGGGGTCATCTCCATTGTCGACCAGGTCAGGTGTCACCTCTGTCCAGAATGGGGTCAGGAATCACCTCTGTCCAGGGCAAGTTCAGGGGCACCTCTGTCCAGGACAGGGTCATGGGGGTCACCTCTGTCAGGAATGGGTCAGAGGATCACCTGCACCAGGATCAGGTTAGGTTGGGGTGGGTCACCTGTGAATGGACGGGGAGTGTGCTTGGCTCTGCTTTGGTCTGAGGATTGAGGCTGACTCAGGGAGCACGGCATTGATGGACTAGGTCTCCCTGAAGAAACATCAAAATGGAGAAAGAAGGATAACCACAAAGTGCAGGAGTAACTCAGTGGGTCAGGCAACTTCTCTGGAGAACATGGATAGATGAAGTTTAGGATCGCGACCCTTCTTCAGACTGATCCAAGTGGAGATCTATTTGCTGGGTCTCAGTGATATCTCCTGGGCTGGTTCTGCCCAGTGAACAGGTCGATAGCGGAGAACCACATCATCTTGTATTCATCACGTTACTGTCGTCAAAACCTGTTGTGGACACAAGGGGGCGATGCAATCCCCGGGGGGGGGGGGGGGTCATCGTAGAAACGCATTGTTCCTTTCCTGGTTAAAGTTCAACCTGTTTGCATGCTGCATCTCTGAATTAAACACAAACATTTGTCTATAGATGTATAGATGGAAGGAGGTCACCAGCAGCGTGCCGGCCCTCAGGGCCATCCCAGGGTGCCTCACCCACCTGCATGACTTTAGTTTCCAGAATCGCGTCGAGGAAGTGGAAGTTTTCGGCCATTTCTTCGGGAGTCACCACCTCCGCGATTCCCGTCGACATCTCGTAGTTGTCCAGCAGGGCGGTGAAGGCTGCGTCACAAAGTGCACGTTACACCAACAAACTGTGCAGAACAATGCACCCAGAAACAAACTATAAAAGTACTTTGAGCTGTTCAATGTGGATATTCTAATAAAAGCACGTCCTTGTATCTCTGTGACTAGTCAAGTGATGCTCTGACTCGCAGAGAGAGGGGCATTGTACGCATGTTGTACACACAATCTCTTATCAAACTGAAAGGGCTTAATTAATGGAAGGAACTGCAGATGCTGGGTTACACTGAAGATAAAGCCCAAAATGTCAGCGGGACAGACAGTATCTCTGATGAAAAAGAATAGGTGAAGATAGGTCTCCACCCGAAATGTCACCCATTCCTTTTCTCTGGAGATGCTGCCCGTCCCACTGAATTACTCCAGCATTTTGTGTCTGTCTTCGGCATCCTGCGCATGTTGTACACACATTCACTCATCAAACTGAGTGGGTTTAATATATGGAAGGAACTGCAGATGCTGCTTTACACCAAAGATAGACGCAAAATGCTGGAGTAACTCAGTTAATAATAATAATAATAATGAATTTTATTTATGGGCGCCTTATACCGAGGTCTCAAGGACACCTTACAGAGATTTATGGTTAACATATAATCAGAATAATCAGAATTTAAAAAATAAGTTATAAAGGCCAATACACAAATCAGGGACAGAATTCCTTCCAAAAACTCAAAAAAGAAAATCAGAAGCACAATTTGAGGAGAGAGCAGCGGCAGCGAAACCGCGCCAGCGTCCACTCTCCCCTCCGACTGCCATCTTGAACACAGACTAACAAATACAATTACAAACAAAAATCATCCCCCCACAATGATTTCCACTGTGGGGGAAGGCACAATGTCCAGTCCCCAGCCCCAGTTCAACCAAAAAGTCAGGCCAAATGAAGCCCCCGCTATTGCCTCTACGGAGGCCCGATGATCCTGGCCGTTCTCGCCGGGTGATGTAGCCCCGGCATCGGGAGAGTCCTCCAGCAGCTGGGCCACCTGGAACGGCCGCATTCAGTTAAGGGGAAGACCCAGTGGAATCATTACTGAGGTTTCACTGTGGGAGGGGGGTATTCTCCAACGTCCCAGATGTTGGGGTCATTAGTTGGCTCCTGTACCCTACAAATAGGTAAGTGGCAAAATGAAAGAGTTGCAGGGGCATGCGAAGGATAATAAGGTGCAGGAAAATGAGGAAAAAGGGATCGTGCTGGCATAGACTTAATGGGCCAAATAGCCCCTGTTTTGTAAGATGCAAGGAGGCGTAAACCTAGAGCAAGGTAGCAAAGCAATTGTCAAGCCAGGGTCCGACCACCAAACTAGCACAGGTGGTTGTCTTTCTAATGGGCCTTCACAGCAGATCATGTCAGAAGGTGAACCTCCTTCCAGGATGTAGGAACAAGGAACTGCTGATGCTGGTTTACTAAAAAAAAAAGGCACAAATTGCTGGAGTAACTCAGCAAGTCAGACAGAATCTCTGGAGAACATAATTAGGCAATGTTTCGGGTCAATACCCTTCTTCAGATGGATTGTGGTGGGGGAGAAGCAAACAGGAGGGGTCTTTCTGCTTTCTTTTTTTGGGCCACACGGTGGCGCAGCGGTAGAGTTACTGCCTCAAAGCGCCAGAGACCCGGGTTCGACCCTGACTACGGCCGCTGTCTGTACAGAGTTTGTATGTTCTCCCCATGACCACGTGGGTGCTCCGGTTTCCTCCCACATTCCAAAGACATCGGCCTGGACTCGGTGGGTCCAAGGGCCCGCTTCCACGCTGTATCTCTAAAAGTCTAAAATAAAAGCCTAAAGTCTAAAGGTCTCACGTCCCCACGGCTACAGGTGAAATCAATAGGAACCTACCTGCAAACGATTTAATAGACCGCAAACGGTCCTCGTTTACGTAGGAGAAGAGTGGTCGACGGGCGCAGTCCCTCGCATTGTTGCTGCCAGCGGCCACGTACCCCGCCTTGCCCTGCGCACAGAAGCCGTGTTCACTGTCCGGGCAATACAACGTGAAGCAGGTCCCCCTGTACATCCTGCACAAAGCCGGCGCAGGGCACACTGCACCATGCACCTACACACACTCACGGCACACTGCACCACACACCTACACACCCACACTGCACCACACACCGCCACGCACCCACACGGCACACTGCACCACACACGGCACAGCACCACGCACCACCACGCACCTACACACACACATTGCACCACGCACCTACACACGGCACACTGCACCACACACGGCACACTGCACCACACACGGCACACCACCACACACACATTGCACCGCGCACCACCACGCACCTACACACACACATTGCACCACGCACCTACACGGCACACTGCACCACACACGGCACACCACCATGCACCTACACACCCACATTGCACCACACACCTACACACACACACGGCACACTGCACCACACACGGCACACTACATCACACACCTACACACCCACAGGGCCCACTGCACCACACACTAACACAGCCCGCAGAAGCCAACACAGTGCGACACTTCTCACACACACACACACACCTCTGCAACCCACATACACAAGCATGCACACAAACACACACACCGCATACAGCCACAGTCTGACACTTCACCACACACCCTGTTCAAACACAACACAATCCGGCGTTTCACACAAAGTTTCGACACAGCCCTGTAGCATCCCCACAGACCGCTATGGAGCACAATGTTTCACAATGTCCAGTGAACTAACACAGCTCTGTACAAGCACTGTGCAGCCCACCCTGTGCAGCCCACCCTGGGGGTTTTACTTTTACATTTCTTGTGCGCACGGAGATGAATGGAGAATGGGATTGTTCTGAAAACCATCCCAGACTTGATGGGCCCAATAGTCCCCTGCGTTGTCACAAGGAAGTTGAGAGCCTGCTGCCTGTCGCGACACAGTAGCTGGTCAGGAGCAACTTCTGACGGTCAACAGGTGAAGGGAACGTTTACAGCAGCTTAGGACAGGAGTGGCCGGGTGGGCTGGGACCTCTGTCCTGGGAGTGTAGGAGGCCGTGGGTGACCTCATAGAAACACGAGGGCCCGACATAAGATGGTGGTCACAGTCTTTTACCTCAGATTAAGGGAGTTAAAACTAGATTCAAGGTGAGAGGGGAAAGATTTAAAAGACCTGAGGGACAACTTTTTCCACACGGAGGGTGGTGGATACATGGAACGAGCTGCCAGGAGAAGCTCAATGTTTAAATGACAGTTGGACGGATTCATGGATAGGAAATGTTTGGAGGATAGGGGCCAAACGCGGGCAGGTGGGACTAGTGCTGCCGTGTAACTCTATCACTCGAAACTACAGCTGTTTCAAGCCACCAGCAGTATCTATTTAGAGTTTCCTCAAGATTACTAGCACTCATGATGGTGGCTGTGTGTGTGTGACCGGCTCACTCTCCTCTGTGAATGTTACTGGAACCGTGGCTGATGCTAATCCCACACCCGGTGTCATGGTCCACCCACCCACACGCAGTCTCCCCACCCACCTGAGAGTGCTCCACCCACACACACGCTCCACCCACCCACCAATCTACCAAAAAGCTCCTCTCCCGCCTCCGTACACACTCCCCAGTCCCAACCCCACCCCAGTCCCCCCCTCCCGATCTCCATACAAAGTACCCCCCCCCTCTCTACACAGTCTCCAGTCCAAAACCCACCCGTCACCCCCATCTCCATATAAAGTCCCGTCTCAACTCCATCCCTGAGATCCCCCTCCATACACAATCCCCTGTCCCAACCCTACCCCAGTCTCTCCCATCCCCATATAAAGTCCCCAGTCCTAACCCTACTTGACTGAGCTTGTGATGATAGGTGGTCTTTTCAACCCGTCTCCCCCACCCCACTCCGTCCCCCCTACCCTACCCTCATTCGCTCTGCCATATCCTGCCCGTCATCCTTGCCCTGCTCCATTACCTCCCCTCCTCTGCTCCATTTCCCCTGCCCTGCCACCCTCTCCCCTGCCCCGTCTCCCCAGCTTCACACTCCTCTGCCCTGCTTTCCCCCACCCACCCACACCCACCCTCCCCCGCCCCACCTCCTCCACCCGCCCCGCCCGAGGAACACACCCCATTTATAGTGCCCACTTGCAGCACCAGCTTCTCCTTTAGCCGTTGCCAATTTGTGAATGGTACCAACCTGCACGGAGATCTGGTAGTCCACCCCAGGCACCATCCGGTGCTCGTCTGCTTTCCACAGCTCATTGAGGATCTTGGAGAGATCCTGGTTCATCACGAGTCTGGGGGGGAGGAAGCAGAGACGGTGAAATCAGCGGTGAAGTCAGTGGGGTCCCAGCCGTTAGAGCAGCAGTGCACGGCACCCTGTACAAGATGGCCGGATCTGGCAGATAAATGCAAGGCTTCACGCTGAAGTCAGGGCTGCTGTGATGGAGCTAGAGTTATGGGTAATGATCTAGTTTCGAAAGGAAATAGCCAGCGTAGAAACGTTTAAATATTAACCATCCAGTCAGAACATCTGGGTATTGCACACACTTCCTGCCCACAACTTTATGGCCTGATCCTAATTATATCTTGGTAAACAGTCAGCAGTACAATCCCTCACTGTCAGATAGACACAAGATGCTGGAGTAACTTAGCGGGACAGGCAACATCTCTGGGGAGAAGGAATGGGTAACATTTCGGTCGAGACTGAAGAAGTGTCTCGACCTCGAAATGTCACCCATTCTTTCTCTCCAGAGATGCTGCCTGTCCCACTAAGTTACTCCAACATTTTGTGTCTATCTTAGGTGTAAACCAGCATCTGCAGTTCCTCCCTACACAATCCCTTGGGCCTGAGACAGCTCCTTCAGAGTTATCCTTGGATGAGATAAGCCACGGTCTCATCTGCTCTCTTGGGTGGGGATAAACCTCCCCCCCCAGCCTGCATCGTTGGAAAAGCAGAGGAGGGCCAATACTTACACATTATCTGGTCATTAGCTGCTGGTAGGGACTTACTGTGTATACATTGGACGCTGTATACCCCACATTACGATCTATTTGGCATAGATAGGGTAGACAGACAGCACCTTCTTCCCAGGGTGGAAATGTCCAACACAAGAGGGCATAGCTTTAAACTAGAGTGGGGAAAGTTTATAGGAGATGTATGAGACAAGTTTTGGCTTGACACACAGAGGGTGGTGTGTGCCTGCGATGCACTGTCAGAGGTGGTGGTGGAGGCAGATAGGATTGTGGCGTTTAAGAGACTTTTAGATAGGAGGGGAGGTGTGGGGGGGGAGATGGTAGGGGGGGCAGAGTGTAAGGGGGAGAAGGAAGGAGAGAGAGGACAGGGGAGAAATGAGAGGGCAGGGGAGAAAGGAAAGGGGAGAGAGGAGAGGGCAAGGGGAGAGGAGAGGGCAAGGGGGAGAGGAGAGGGCAGGGGAGAGGAGCGGGCAGGGGAGAGAGGAGAGGGCAGGGGAGAGAGGAGAGGGCAGGGAGGAGAGGAGAGGGCAGGGGAGAGAGGAGAGGGCAGGGGAGAAAGGAAAGGGGAGGGGAGAGAGGAGAGGGCAAGGGGGAGAGGAGAGGGCAAGGGGGAGAGGAGAGGGCAGGGGGAGAGGAGCGGGCAGGGGAGAGAGGAGAGGGCAGGGGAGAGAGGAGAGGGCAGGGGAGAGAGGAGAGGGCAGGGGGGAGAGAGGAGAGGGCAGGGGAGAGAGGAGAAGGCAGGGGAGAGAGGAGAGGGCAGGGGAGAGAGGAGAGGGCAGGGGAGAGGAGAGGGCAAGGGGGAGAGGAGGGCAGGGGGAGAGGAGAGGGGAGTGGAGGAGGGATGGGAAGTGAGGTGGGGAGGGGAGGAAGGGAGGTGATGTGGGGGAGGTGAGATGGGGGGAAGAGAGGACAGGGAGGTACCCAGGGCATGCACAAGCTCACTGCTGCTTCACTCCCACCGCTGGGAATAAATGAGTTTGAAACGTTGTCATTGCCGAACCACGACCACACGCCCGTCCCGCCCACAACCCGTCCCTCCAGCACCCACCTCGATTCTGCTCCACACCCTCCTTCCCACTGCCACTTAAGGGCCCATCACTGAAGGAAACCATTCTGTCCCTCGTGTGTAAAAAGGAACTGCAGATGCTGGTTTATACTGAAGATGACACAAAAACCTGGAGTAACTCAGCGGGGACAGGCAGCATCTCTGGAGAGAAGGAATGGGTGACGTTTCGGGTTGAGACCCTGCTTCAGGTATGCCCCTCGTGCTGTGCTGGCCTTTGAAGGGACTTTCCAATAGATCCACCTTGAATTAAAGCAACTTTCTAGTTTACTTTTACATGGAGAAGAGCAGCACAGGATCAGGCCCTTCAGCCCACGATACCTGTGCCAGCCACGGTGCCAATTTAAACCATCTGCCTGCACATGTCCACCTCCCTCCATCCGTGCAGGATCGAGACAGAACACTTGGCTGACAATTGCCGCAACAACAATCTCTCGCTCAACGGCACAAGACTAAGGAACAACGAACCCACGAAAGAGGAAGTCAGGTTTCTCTGCATATTCCGTGTCCTTCAAGCATCCACTACCGGGAACATTCCCCAAATCTCACTCAACTGTGCCTGCTTTGGGGCGGCACAGTAGTAGATTTGTTGTCTCATAGCGCCAGGGACCCGGGTTCGATCCTGACTATGGGTGATATCTGTGTGGGTGCTCCAGTTTCCTCCACCACTCCAAAGACGTGCAGGTTTGTAGGTTAACTGGGCCTCCGTAAATTGTCCCCAGTGTGTAGGATAGAACTCGTGTAAGGGGTGATCACTAGTCGGTGCGGACTCGGTGGGCCAATGGGCCTGTTTCCACGCTGTATCTCTAAACTAAACTATCCTGGTAGCTCCAGCTTAAACTTGCAGCTGTTTGTCAGGCCTGGAACCAACCCGGTGAATCTCCAGGTCTGGCTCCACCAGCAGGACCGCAAGAGACTGTTTAGTTTAATTTATTATTGTCACGTGTGCTATCCATGCAGCGGAAAGACTATACACGAGTACAGTCAAGCTGCCCACAGTGTACAGATTAAGCATAAAGTATTTCTGTGATTTCTGTTTCGATAGAAACTATTGCTGTTGTTAAAGTATCCAGAACTGTTTATGTACAGAGTGTTGGGTTCAGTTTACAAAGATCACTGTTAGAATGTTATTGGCTCGTTTCCAGCTTCCGTCTCCACCCTTGTGGACTAAGTTAGCAACGTGTTTCATGTTATTCCACGTTAAACAAAACCTCATCTTAACCAGACACCAGTCTCTCTCCCTGTGTACAGAGCAAGGCGACAGCTCCCTCTAGTGTCCGTGTCTGCTGTCGGCAAACCTAGGGCTGATGGTATCACATCCCTGCTCAGCTGCCTGACCATCACTGCCGTTAGATCATAGCCCTCCCTCCCTCTGGGAATACCCCTCAGCCCATACCCCACACTAACCCCCACTCCCCCTGTAATCCACGCTCCCAATCACTAACTCCCCCCTCTCCTTGTGTAACCCCCCCCACACCCCCTCCCCCACTACCCCTGTAACCCGCACTCCATCTGTAACCTCCGCCCACCCCCTCACTGCCCCCTCTCTCCCATCACTTACCCCCCCTCATCCTTCACAGTTGCCTATCCCACAGCCCACCCACACTGAGTTGGTTGAAGGCTGGCATTTTAAGAGTTCATGTTTGGAAATAGGTTGAATGCAAATTTAAAGTTTATGACATGTTTCACACTCGTTAAGTTAGCATGCACCACATTCACAAATGTAAACACGCTGCCCTTGTACAGTATGTAGATACCATTGTGGACAAAGACTTGGAGTGTCACCACATTAGTTTGGATAAGCCAAGACAGATTACGCTTTTATAAGTAGTTTCTACTGCTCTCCAATGTAAATACATAAATTATTTTGTACATAAACTACTGCACGTCCAAAAGCACAATGATAAAATAATCACCATGAA
Source organism: Malacoraja senta (assembly GCA_038087875.1). NCBI lineage: Eukaryota > Metazoa > Chordata > Chondrichthyes > Rajiformes > Rajidae > Malacoraja > Malacoraja senta. The sequence goes on along the minus strand of CM075979.1, from coordinate 72,028,261 downwards.
CTGCTTTTTGTCAATTAAATGTGGATTAAATATAGTCACTGTGTTGATACTAAACACCTCCCTGCCACATCTCTCCCCACTGACCACAGTTTGGTGAATAAACTGCACAGCTCAGATCCACAGGATACACAAGCAATCCTGGACGCACGGGATTTCCATTGGAAATATGTTTTAAATTTATAAATATAAGCTACAGGAAAGATGCCAAAAAGCTGGAAAGGGAGCAGAGATGATTCGCGAGGATGTTGCCAGGACTCGAGGGCCTGAGCTACAGGGAGCGGTTGGGCAGGCTAGGACTCTATTCCATGGAGCGCAAGAGGGTGAGGGGAGATCTTATTGGGGTGTATAAAATCACGAGGGTAATAGATAGAGTGAATGCACAGGCTTTTACCTAGGATAAGGGATTGTAAAACCAGGGGACATAGGTTTGAGAGGGGAAAGATTTAATAGGAACCTGAGGGGGTATTTTTGCACCCAGAGGGTGGTGGGTATATGTAAAAAGCTGCCAGAGAAGGTAGTTGAGGCAGGTACAATAACAATATTTAAAAGACATTTGGAAAGGTACATGGATAAGAAATGTTTAGAGGGATATGGGCCAAAAGCGGTCAGGTGGGACTAGCGAAGATGGGGTATCTTGGGCAAATTGGGCTGAAGGTCCTGTTTCTGTGCTGTATGACTTAGTATTTACCTTTATACAACTGTATTGGTCACTACTGTGTTTGGTTCTGAGGCGGATTGGGAATGGGCGGGGGGGGGATGACAGGACTGCTCTGGAGAGTTGACACAAACTAGATGGGCCGAATGGCCTTTGTTCCGTGTTGTGAAAGCCCTGGGTTCCAGTGCTCCTCATTCAGCAGCCAGTCACCCTTTGTGCCGGCATGCTGAGCCAGGGGGGGGGTCTTCTGTCCAGAGGACCGGATCCATAGTAAAGCGTTACTCCTGATCTTTCCATTTTTGTCAATCCTATCTTTCAGATTCTCTCCACTAACTCCTTGCTGCTGACATTAGACTCGCCAGCCTGTAATTATTGGCTTATCCACCGCCACCGTCCTACAAGGGCACCATATTTGCCTTCTGTATCATCTCACCCGCGGCTAAAGGTAGGTATGTTACAATACTTACCTTCAGCGGCGCTGCAATTCTGCCACTGGCCGTGTGCGCGATTTTGGCGCCTTTGAGGGGGGGGGGGGGTCGGGGTTAAAACGGGGGTTTCTCCTACCTTGTCCTGAATTATATTTCGTTGGAGTGCAAACTTTTGCTGAAGAATCGTTCCTACGGGCGTTTTGTGTATTTTTTATTTTTATTCGCCCGACAAGTTCAGCGCTGGAGTTATTTTAAAATCAGCTTCGAAAGCCGTCAACGCCGACAACGGGGACGGATTTCACGCACGGGACAGGTAAACGAAAGCTGTTTATTTTATGTATAAAAGTGCTTCTTAAGAGGTCTTTAATTCACATTTTAAAATGCGAAACGGTGATTCTTTTCCCCGAACTAACGGCAGTATTTTTCATGCCGATACGGGGTTAAATTCACCGCAAATCAACGTTCCAAATGATCGCGTTCCAGAAAAACCCACTCGCAAGATGATTTAAATGCCCATTAATTTACAGGTATTAAACATTAAATTCCTTCCATTTGGCCTGTAAATCCATGACAATGAGATTTAAAAATTATGTTATATTGTGAATTCTTGTGTGAATGTTATTTGGACACTTAGGCTATTTAAAAATGTTAATCTATTCTTAAGAAATTGATAGATGTTTAGATCTAGTAATTGAATTTTGTAATTAGCTACAATTAGGTAACTAACTAATTATATGCTTTAATTTCATGTCATTTAAGTAAGATTATTTCATATTTGTTTCAGAATGCTTCAATCTATAATAACTGAAAATTTCTTTCAGTTCTCTTAATTTTTAAGAAAGTTATGGGCTTTTGACTGTCCTCGATCACAGCTTTTGTGTTGTCAATGGAAAAGCAATGGGGAACAAGATGCTAATTTCTCAGTATGAAAATGGCCATAACTTTTTTAATACTGATGATA
>CM075979.1:71965222-72026017 GCA_038087875.1 Malacoraja senta | reverse complement strand
GAAATGCTGGAGAGGGCCAGAGAGGAGGGGTAAGGGGTGGCGGTGGGGAGGGAGGGGTGGCTGGGGGAGGGAGAAGGCAAGTGGCTGGGGGAGGGAAATGGTTGGCATGGGGGAGGGGGGGGGGGAGTGGTAGGTGGCAAGAGGGAGTGGCAGGGAGGGCAGAGGGGTCAGTGGCAGAGAGTGAGGGTCTTCCATTAGCTGGAGACCCAGTGTCACAGTGGGCAGTGATGTGTGTGGGGAGAGAGGTCCCCGGTGAGAGGCAGCTGATTGCTGAGGGGGTGTTAGTGCCCAGTGGTCTGTGCCAGCCTGCACCGTGGAACTGGCTCCACAAAGCTCCTGAGATACTTGTCCCTGTGCACGGCTGCCGAGCAGGTCCGGTCTGTGGGAGAAGGTGTCAGCATGTCCTTGGTGCTGAGATCTCCAATCCGCTCCTCCCTACAGGTGCTCCTCTCTCTCCTGAGTTCATTGCTTGATGTCTTCCTGAAGCTATTGGGGCTGAGGAAGAAGGGTCCACCCATCACACTAGAAGACCCAAACACCAAGTACCCGCTGAGGCTGATCGATAAGGAGGTGAGTCTGGAGCAAGATACCTGCCGTTACTGGGTTTAATGAGCCAGGCACCTGACCTCACATCTCATCACAGTGGGCGGGTAGCTGATTCAAGAAACATGTCATAACATTATTAATAACATTTGGAATGAAACTGTAGAACAACTGTTGTAAGTCCATGGTGTTGATTGATGTCCTTCAGAGACAGTTAGTTCTCGCTAACTATAATGCTGTTGGATTATATTTGAACTCTGGCATCATTTTTTCTTTGCACTGCCTGCTGTACTTGTGCATAGAAGATGGACACAAAATGCTGGAGTATCTCAGCGGGTCAGGCACATCTCTAAAAGAAAGAATAGGTGATGTTTTGAGTTGAAACACTTTTTCACTGAGAGGCTGGTTTACAAAAAAAGACACAAAGGTTTGTCAGAGTAACTCAGCAGGTCAGGCAGCATCTCGGGAGATCGTGGATAGGTGACATTTCAGGTCGGGACTTCTTTAGACGGGGCTGCCATTCAAGCCAAGGACAGAGGAGAGTTCAAGGATCAAGGCAGCAGCAACCGTGGGCAGAAGCACTTCGAAGATGTCCTCAAACTTGACTCTATTAAATTTGCACTCCATCTTTCTGTTTTCTGCGGGTCCATCGCTAAAATTTGATGTTTTGGGAATGTTGCCTGGCGACTTTGAGTACCGGTTTCCCTTTGAGTAGTGTTTGGATTGATCATAGCGTGCATCAAGAAATACAGAGTTCTCCGAGCTCAGCCAAGGTTTCGTTATGGAAAGGGACATTGGGGTATGTAGCTTAAATTAGTGAGTCGATGCCAGCAACCATTCCTCAGCCCATCAGCAGAATTGGGCCATTCAGCCCATCGAGACTACTCCGCCATTCAAATATGGCTGATCTGCCTTTCTCAACTTCATTCTCCTGCCTTCTGATAACATTTGATCAAGATAACGCTCTTCATTGTCCACTGCCAGCGATGTTAGTGTCATCCGCAAACTTACACTAACCATGCCTCCTACATTCACGTCCAAATCGCTAATGGAAATAACAAACAGTGGAGTGTGGACACAGCGACAGAAGGAGGTAGAGAAAGATGCAACTCACAACCACGTCATCCTCTAAACTTTATCACTGTTTACAGGAAGCTGCTTATCACAGGTCACAGTTAATGATTCACTTTACTGCAATTGACGCACTGTTAGAGAAAGCGAAAAGGTTTAATGTGAATCGATGAGTAGAATTGTGTGCGCTTTGCTGCAGCGTGTGCTGTGCTGTATTGCAGGATTTTGCAGGGCAAGGCTGCAGTGTGTTGCAGTGCAGGGCTGCAGCATTTTGCATGGCAGAGCTGCAGTGTTTTGCAGTGCAGGGCTGCAGCGTGGTTGCAGTGCAGGGCTGCAGTGCATGATGTGTTGCGATGTGCTGCAGTGCAGGGTTGCAGTGCAGGGCTGCAGCATTTTGCAGGGCAGGGCTGCAGTGTGTTGCAGTGCAGGGTTGCAGTGTGTTGCTGTGCTGGGCTGCAGCATTTTACAGGCAGGGTTGCAGTGCAGGGCTGCAGCAGGGTTGCAGTGCAGGGGCTGCAGTGTGTGCGGTGTTGCAGGGCAGGGCTGCAGTGTGTTGCAGTGCAGGGTTGCAGTGTGTTGCCGTGCTGGGCTGCAGCATTTTACATGCAGGGTTGCAGTGCAGGGCTGCAGCAGGATTGCAGTGCAGGGCTGCAGCATGTTGCAGGGCAGGGCTGCAGCGTGTGCTGTGTTGCAGCGCAGGGCTGCAGTGTGTTGCAGTGCAGGGTTGCAATGTGTTGCCGTGCTGGACTGCAGCATTTTGCAGGCTGTGTTGCAGTGTGCTGCAGTGCATGGCTGCAGCATTTTGCAGGGCAGAGCTGCAGTGTTTTGCAGTGCAGGGTTGCAGTGTGTTGCAGTGCAGGGCTGCAGCGTGTTGCAGTGCAGGGCTGCAGCATGTTGCAGGGCAGGGCTGCAGTGTGTGCTGTGTTGCGGTGTGTTGCAGGGCAGGGCTGCAGTGTGTGCTGTGTTGCAGGGCAGGGCTGCAGTGTGTGCTGTGTTGCGATGTGTTGCAGGGCAGGGCTGCAGTGTGTGCTGTGTTGCGGTGTGTTGCAGGGCAGGGCTGCAGTGTGTTATGCTGCAGAGTGCTCCGGTACAACACTAGTGTGTGCTACAGCATGCTGCAGGCAGGACAGGGCCTTAGAGCTGTGCTGCAACAGTATCCTGTACAGATAACCCAGTGCGTGAGACACAACAACTGCAGCTTCTCCCCGATGTCAGATTCCCGGGGCTGTGATCTCTGGTCTGGCCATCTCCCAAAAGGCAAATCAGAACTGCTGCTGGGGAAATCTGAAACATGAACCAAATGCCTAAAACACTCGGCAGGTTCAGGCAGCGTCTGTGGAGGGAGTAACAGCTGGAGGGAAATATTGAGAGAGACGTGTATCTAATTAAAAGGTAGAACAAGCATGAGGGCAGAGTGACCTCTTCCAGCCTCCGTACCTGTGATTGGAGGCTCGTGTGTGAAGGCAGTGATGGTCGATCGGTTGATGAATGACCAAGTCTTGTGGAATTTTAACGTGGCAATCTCCAGAATGTTTAATTGTCAGTAAAACACCAAGTGTTTTGTTTCTCGTTCCTTTCTCTGCCTTGGTTTAGTTTTCTTTAGAGATACAGCACGGAAACAGGCCCTTCGGCCCACCGAGTTCGTGCTGAACAGTAATCCCGCACACTAGCACTATCCCAATCACACGCTAGGGACAATTTACAACTATACCGAGCCAATTAGCCTTCAAACCTGCACATCGTTGGGGTGTGGGCGGAAATCGGAGCACCTGGAGAAAAGCCACGCAAGTCACGGGGAGAATGTACAAACTCCGTATAGACAGCACCCGTAGTCAGGATTGAACCCAGGTCTCTGGCGCTGTGAGGCAGCAACTCTACCACTGCTGCCTTGGAACACTGCAGCAGAACTATAGCTTCCCTGTTCATAAAATACAAAGTGCTGGAGGAACTCAGCCGGTCAGGCAGCATCAGTGGAGGGAATGAACAGTTGCCGTGTCCAAATCAATTGTACAAATCAAAGTCCATAGAGGATCGCAGTTGCTGAGGTTAATGTTGTGCAGTGTTCAAGAGCCTGATGGTTATTGGGAAGAAGCTGTTCTTGAACCTGGAGATCAGTTTTCAGGCTCCTGTACCTTCTTGGTAGCAACGAGATGAGAGCGTGGCCAGGGTGGTGTGGGTCTTTGATGCTGGCTGCCTTATAAGTGAACGTCCATCTGGCAAGCCCCTTGGTCTGGACTTGGGGATTCCTGGTAACACCAGCACGTGGGAGGGTCAGTCTGTGCCCGGGGAACCCCCCACCACGGGCACCTGGTGCTGGTCGGTGGGTGGTGGTAATGGTGGCGGCGTCTGGGGTGGGATGGTTGGGACCTGGGACTGGGGAGGGGGTGGAGGATAGTGGTGGTCCGATGGTCAGTGGGTAATGGCGGTGGTGTCTGGGGCCAGATGATGGGGACTTTGGCTGGGTGGTGAGGTCCGATGGTCAGCCCAGCCCTGGCCTGAGGGGATTACAAATGGGCGCGGACGTTGACGGTGCGTGTTCTGGGTTCCGCTCGCCGATCATGTGCTGGTACTCTACGAGCCTCCCGTCCCGAATCATGTGCTGGGACTGCCTATCGGTGAGTCTCCGTCCTGCTCTGGGGCCACGCCACCGCCTCTCCCCACCCCCTCTCCCCACCCCCTCTGTTGGGTCGAAGAGCCTGTTTCCGTACTGCATGACTGACTGAAACCATGGGTTAAAGGGCTAATGGAACCCACTTACCGCTCTCCCACAGCCCCGACAATCCCCTCCACTGATTTATCCAGTTTTATCCGATTTCCCCGGGGAAGTTTGTGTAGAATTTGCTCCCACCAGCTCCTGGGTCGTGAAGCATCGCCACCTTGTTGGCCAGGGCTGTCTGATGTTTCTGTGAAGCTTTGATATTAATTGCTCTGTGGGTTTAATAGCCCCTCAATCATAGTGCTGCACCGTAAGGAAACGGGCCCTTCGTCCCACCGTGCAGGGGGTGAGGACGCTGCAGCTGGGCACGGGTTGCAGGGGTGTGGGAGCGACGACAGCCACAGGTGCTGTGGCGGTGCCTCCCTGGAGCTGAACTGGCTGCAGGCTGGGCTGCAGGCTGCACTAACGCATCTCCCGTGTTCCCCGTAGGGCAGCATGTCTACCTGTCGGCCAGGATCAGCGGGCAGCTGGTGGTGAAGCCCTACACCCCCGTCTCCAGCGATGATGACAGGGGCTACGTGGACCTGGTGATTAAGGTAATGGCCATCCGGTTGATCTGGCTCTGCTCCGGGGTCTAAGATTTCATCCCACCTCCAACTCCGTCCATCTTCTCTCTCCTCCCCCCTTCTCCCCCTCCTCCCTCCATCCTCTTCCCACTCCTCTTCTCTCCATCCTCTCTTCTTCCCTCCCCTCCCAATTTGTAGTTGGGTTCTTTGGGAGTTCCTAGTGTTCAATAGCTTGATGGTTGAGGGGAAGAGGCTGTTCCTGAACCTACAGGTGTACGGTAGAGAGCATGTTGACTGGTTACATCACAGCCTGGTTCAGCAACTCAAACGCCCAGGAATGAAGAACGCTACAGAGTGTGGTGGACTCTGCCCGGTCCAGTACTGGTACTGACCTCCCCACCACCGAAGGGATCGACAGGAAGCACTGCATCACAAAAGCAGCCTGCAGGAGAGACCTACACCATCTTGGCCCCGCTCTCATCTCGCTGCTACCATCGGGTAGAAGGTACAGGAGCCTGACAACCGTGGCCTCCGGGTTCAAGAACAGCTTCTTTGCAGCAACCATCAAGGTTTTGAACACTGCACAACACTAACCTCAGCAACTGTGATCTTCTGTGGACAGTGGCTTTGGTTGCACTACGGACTTTGGTTTTGCACTATGATGGTGACCTAGTATTACTGATTATTAATTTATTGTACTTGTGATTCCTATATACTTATTTATGCGTTATTGCGTTTACTAACAAAAAATGCTCTTGACTCTGGGACCTGGGGGGGGGGGTCTTGGGGGACATGTTGCTTGGGGGACATGGACCCCCAGCGGGGCCCCCCTCAGACAAGGGGTCCAGGGCGCTGTGGCCGGAGTGCTCGGCCCCGGCGGTCGCTCTGGACGCCGGTCAGTGACTCGCGGTTCTTGTTGCAGGTTTACTTCAAAGGAGTTCACCCCAAGTTCCCCGATGGGGGGAAGATGTCGCAGCACCTGGAGAGTCTGCGGCTGCAGGACACGGTGGACTTCCGTGGCCCCAGCGGCCTGCTGGTGTACCCGGGCCGAGGCAAGTGCTGGGCAGTGGGTGGGGTGGACAGGACTGGGGCTGGGGTTAAATGCAGGCCGGGGCAGGGCAGTGGGAGCGTGGGTGGTCAGGGGGGCAGTGGGTCAGCATGGGTGGTTGGGTGTGCAGGGGGTTTGAGTAGTCAATGGGATACCGAACGGGTGGAGGTGGATTGGGGTGCCCTGTGATGGTCAGGGTGGAGGGAGATTGGTGTGGGACAAGATGGTCAATGGGACATTGGGTTGCGGTGGCCATTTGGGCTGTGGATGGGGAGGAGGGAGACGGGTGTTGAACTGACCTGGGAGTTGCGTGTGGACTTCGGCCCATCCTGTCTATGCCGACCCATTAAGACCCTGCCTCTACTGATCCCATTTACTGGCACAGGGTCCTCTGGCTGCGTGTGTGGACACCTCAGTGTTGTGAGTCTCTGCCACAACCACTCTCTAGGCAGTGCATTCCAGGGTCCAGACCCACCCTGCACTGGTGTGTCGGTACCCACACGCTGGCAGCGATGAACCGGTACCCAGGATATGAAGCACCATGTGGTCAGGGGAAGGTGCCCTTCGGCTCCGAGGCCTTGGGTGATCGATCCGTGCTTTGTTTGCAGGGCGATTTGCCATTCATCCCGACAAGAAGTCTGAAGCCAAGGTCAAGGAGGTGAAGAAAGTGGGCATGATCGCTGGTGGCACAGGTGAGGCTTTCTCCAGCTGTAGATAACCACAGCACAGAAAATGGCCCTTTGGCCCAACTCATCTATGCCAGCCCATCTGAGCTTTCCATTGGGCCCATAATCCTTTAAACATTTTCTATGCATGAACCTGCCCAAATGTCTTTTAAATGTTGTTATAGTAACTGCCTCAACTACCTCCTCTGGCTGCTCGTTCCATACACCTACCACCCAAAAAAATTGCCCCTCAGGTTTGTATTTATATCTTTCCCCACTCATCTTAAACCTCAGTAACGAACTTCTGTGTTTTGATTCCCCTACTCTGGGTAAAAGACCCCATTCAGCCTATCTATACCTGTCATGATATTATATACCTCTATAAGATCATCCCTCTTCTTTCTACACTCCAAGAAATAAACTCCTAGCCTGCCCAACCTCTCCCGATAGCCCAGGCCCTCGAATCCTGGCAACATTCTCATAAATCCTTTCTGCACCCTTTCCAGCTTAATGGCATCTGCTACAGTAGATGTGATATTACAGTTAGGGGCCCGAACAGGGCGAGGCAGGACGCCGGGGTGCCCCTGGTAGTAATCCCAGGCCCTCCCCACTCCACTGCAGGCGAGGGGTGGGTCCTATGCGGTTCTGTTTGAGAGCATGAGAGTTCTGGTGCGCCCAGCGGTAGAGTTGCTATCTCACAGTGCCAGAGACCCGGGTTTGATCCTGACTATGGGTTTGTACGTTCTCCCTGTGACCGCGTGGGTTTTCTCTGGGTGCTCCGGTTTCCTCCCACATCCCAAAGACAAACAGGTTTGTAGGTTAATTGGCTCGGGTGGAAATTGTAAATTATTCCTGGAGTGTAGGATAGTGTTAATGTATGGGGGGGGGGCGATCGCTGGTCGGCATGAACTCGGTTGGCCGCAGGGCCTGTTTTTGCGCTCTATCTCTAAAGTCAGCCTCGTGAAACAAAACGTTGTGTGTCCTGTCGCGTTGGTTGGACGCCCGGGTCTGCCACGGCCCTGTGAAGCTCTGCCATCACTGCTCCAGTGCCTGATCTGTGCTCTCTCCTCTCTCCAGGCATCACCCCCATGCTCCAGCTGATTCGAGCCATCGTCAAGGATCCCGAGGACACCACAATTTGCCATCTGCTGTTTGCCAACCAGGTAAGAGGCAGCCCCGGGTCAGACTGATCACCATCTCCCATGCATCCAACGACCTGAGTAGCTGTTTGGGCTGGTGCCAAATCAGAATGGTCACAACTCTGATCAAATTCCATCCCATTTTTTAATCTTGTCCCACAGGTGTCTGTATACCTGCCACACCTGCTCTATGCTGAGTTGCGTTTTGTCCCAAGCTCCCCAGAGGGTGGGAACGATCATATGGAGTTTATTTTGAGGAGCAAGGATTCGTCTCCAATATCCCGGTCCACACTAACCCAGCTCTCACCCTGGTGAGGGATTACCTGGGTGTTATTGTACTGCTGTTCATGGAAACTCAATGCTGACCGGTTTCTGTGTGTACCACGGCCCTGGGCCTTAGTTAGTTTATTATTGTCATGTGGTACAGTGAAAAGTTTTGTTGCGTGCTATCCAGTCAGCGGAAAGACTGTACACTATTACAATCGAGCTATCTAGAGTGTACAGATATGTGATAAAGGGAATAATGTTTAGTGCAAGACAAAGTCCAGTAAAGTCTGATTAAAGATAGTCCGATGGTCTCTAAAGAGGTTGTTGGTAGATTAGGAACACACACTAGTTGTTGATAGGATGGTTCAGTTTCCTGATAACAGATGTGGAAAAACTGTCCCTGAAGATGAAGATTGGAAAGTTAAATGTCCTTCCCCCTCCGTGATGTACAATGCAGGGAGTACGGGGAGGGACAGAAATCCCTTGGCAGATGGTGGGTGAATCTTGTGGGATGGACACGGGGCATTGAGCAGATTTCAGGCCGCTCTAATTGTTTTTTGTTCACATGTATAGATTTGTCCAAGGTCCATGCTGTGGGCAAGTTTGTGAGCAGCTGTTTAACTTTTTCAGAGTGAGAAGGACATTCTTCTGCAAGCCGAGCTGGAGGAAATTGAGGCCGAGCATCCTCACTCTGTGATCATCTGGTACACCTTGGATAAAGCTCCTGAAGGTACACTCCTCACCCAACACCAGTTCTCAGCAGACCACTCCCTCTCACCTCCTCCAGCCACTACACCCTTCCCCACTGCTGAACGCTCTCCAAGTCTGGCGTTATCATCATTCCCAATTTTCATTGCTCCAACATTAAAGGCACATGGAATGCAAACCTTCATCATCAGGGCATTGAAAACAAGAGGAAGTTATGATGTGGCTCTATAGTACTTTGGTTAGGTTGCATTCAGGGTATTGTGTGCAATTCTGGTCACCCCATTGCAGGAAGGAAGTGGAGGCTTTGGAGAGGGCGCAGGAGGTTTGGCAGACAGGCAGAACTCTTTTTCCCCAGGGTAGAAATCTCAATTACTAGAGGGCATGGCTTTAAGCAATTCAAAGGAAATGTGCAGGGCGTTTTTATTTTTTTTACACTGCGTGTGCTGCACGGGTGGTAGTGGATGCAGACACGATAGTGGTGTTTTAGGCTTTTAGATAGGTAGGGAATGGAGGGACATGGATCACATGCAGGCCGAGATTAGTTTAACTTGGCATCACGTTAAGCATGGACATTGTGGGCCAAAGGGCGTGCTAATGTCCTGTACTATTAAAGGTCTTCAGCTGCCTGAGCCCTTGGGTCTCTCTCCACACCCCTCCCTTTATTGACATGTACCAGATCATGAGGGGCATGGATAAAGTGAACGAATGATCACTGTCATTTTCCCCCCGAGTAGTGTATTCTAAAACAAAAGGGCAAAAGCTTAAGTTGAGAGAGGAGAGATTTAAGAGGGACTTCGGGGGCAGTTTTATCACTCAGAGGGTAGTCTGTAGATGGAATGAGCTGCTGGAGGAAGCCATAGAAGCCGATACAATTACGACTTTTCAGACATCTGGACAGATATATGGATAGGGAAGGTTTAGAGGGATATGAGCCAAATGCAGACCAATGGGACTAGCCCAGAAAGCCAACTTGGTCGCATGGACAAGGTGGGCTGAATGGTCTTTTTTCCATGCTGTACAACTCTGACTCTTAGCAAGTCTGCATAATGCAACTATTTTGTTTTTAAAGCACAAACATTGCCACTTATTTTTGTTTTTTAGGCTGGAAATACAGCGAGGGGTTTGTGAGTGAGCAGATGATCCGGGACCACCTGCCCCCGCCAGCAGACGATGTGCTGATCCTGATGTGTGGCCCCCCACCCATGATAGAGTTCGCCTGTAACCCCAACCTGGACAAACTGGGCTACGGCCAGGACACGCGGTTTGCGTTTTGAGCGTTGGTCCAGAAACGGAATTGGAGTTAGGACCAGGATTCCACTTTATATAAGCTACCTACTTAATCGCAAAATGCCAGTGTCATTACAGCTGAAATGAAAGGCAAGATATTGTGGAGGGTGGTCTTGCCTTTCGCTCTGAACTGCTACTGCTTCATTGTAATTTTGCAAAGTGCTTCGTGATGTGCTCTGGGCTTGTCACGGTGATTACACAAAGGCTGGTGGTGGGGCTGGTCTGTGGGTGATAGTTGATGAGAGAATGCACTTTGTGCAGGAGATAGACAGGACCACAGGAGTCCTGGTCACAGATGTGAATGACTGCTCTGAAGCCAGGGGAGAAGGTTATTGAAGGACAACATTCACCAGTCATGGGGTGGTGAGGAATGTTCCTGTTGTCTGGAATTCCCCACTGTAGGGGTGGTGGAAATGGAAGCACGGGACCAAAGATGAGGCTGGACAGTGTGGTCTGCGCCATCATTGCAAGAGGGCATTTCAATTAGACACCCGCTTGGAGTATCTTTGCTGAGTTTGCATGCGCTCCTGGTCTTCCCTGAAACATTGGACATACAAACAAGGGAGCATTGTTAACACTATCTTGAGTGAAAAGCCTGCAGAGAGGGAGCAGACACCTATCAGTTGTACAGCCCTACAGCCCACGGTATCCATGACCTTTGTACTTGCATTGTCCACAGTCTCCTCACCTTGGTTATTCCAGTGCTGCCACTTTAACCAGACCACCCAGTACTAAATCCTTGCACTCTCTTACCCTCCTGTCTGCACAACCAAGACTTGTGCTTTGCATGCTATGCAGCCTTACCTGTCCTGTGCCCCTCCACCTCTCTCCCCACTTGTCAGCAGACAGCTTCCTCCAGCCTGCTGCTCCTGCAGCAACTTGCAACAAACAATTCCAACTTGGTTTGTAATGGGGGAATTTTTAATTGTCAGACTGATACCTATATTGTTTTGAGAGGAATGTCATCCTCTATGCTAGTTGCCTGTCAGTCTTTGGATGGTCTTTCCTAGAGAAAGAGCAGAACTCTGTAAACGTGGAATGGACTAACCAGGTGTGAGGAAACAGCGAATTGGAGCACACGCTGTACTGGTAGATTCCAGATTACTTCAGCTGGCTGCAGGTTAGTCCAATGTAAACTTGACTTCACAGCATTGCAGCAGTTCATGCATTGTCCACTGCCACCTCATGTACAAATGGCACAAAATAAAGTTATTAAATGGCACTCGTTATGTTGAATTTTATTATCTAGAGTGCTTAACTACAGCCAGCACCAATTGATCACAAGCTCCCCAGAAGGCTTGTGGTGTGATCAGTGTGATGAATGTACATCAAGACATTACAGAGCTCCCTCTACACAAAAGGTAGATTCTCCAGCATTTTTGTGTACCTTCGATTTTCCAGCATCTGCAGTTCCTTCTTTAACACTTTGTCTACTCCACTGCGAAATCTCGTCAAGGTATGCCTACTTTGAAGAAGTTCTCCTCCTCTCTCCGGAGACTGTTCCACAACCAACTCTCTAACTGCCCCATCTCTGTGATCCCCCCTGCCCTCCAACTCTACGACCACATCCTTACCCAAACTCGATACCACAGCCACATCTGCTTCCTCGGGGCATGCCTGCGCCTCCATCTCATACCTCATGGCTTCCAGCTCCAGTTCCCTACTTCCCAGTTCGGACCTCAGCCGGACTATCGGTACCGACTGGCTATCTACCGGCATACCCAACAATTCTCCACCCGGGCACTGAGATCCACTCTGACTGCGATGCGCCGGCACCAGCAGGACCTTGCATTGACCCTCCCGGAACTTTGGGCCTCACTCACCCAGACCTGCAACGGTCCTCAACTATACTTTATCCGCAGAAGGGTTTCGGCCCGAAACGTTACCTATTTCCTTCGCTCCATAGATGCTGCTGCAACCGCTGAGTTTCTCCAGCATTTTTGTGTACCAGGTAGATAAGCCTGTTCAACTGGTTAGACCTAAGAGGAAAACTGCACCAAGAGAAAACCCATGCGGTCACAAGGAGAAAGTACAAACTCCATACAGACTACACCCGTAGTCAGGTTCAAACCCGGCGCTGTCAGGCGGTAACTCTACTGCCGCGCAACGGTGCCGCCCCACAGGTTTGAATGCACCTCTCTACTTGCAACTAACTGGAGGCTACAGAAACATTTGGCTGTACGGACAGCTTAACCACAAGCCCTAATCAGTGACAGTGGAAGTCACCACCTCTGCAGGCTCCTGTCTCCACATCTCTGGTTACACCCAATCCAGCTTCCAAGTGCCATCTCCTTAACTACTGATATCACCTGTAGGGGAGGGCATAGGACAGCTTTAATTACAAGCTTGACGTTCAAAATGAAATGGGTGCGATCCAGGGGAACTCCCATGCCATGGTCATTCCGTGCAGAACCAACCTGGACGAGTCACCTTACCCAGGACTGCCCACGCTCCTCCAAGTAAGACTGGGAATCTTGTAATGTGGGCACTTCTGCTCAACAGGAAGTTTTTTTTAATGTTTCACCAGGTTTGTCTGCAGTGGGGGAGAACTGAAAGTGGAATCAATGTTTGCTCTGGGATCTGAGAAACCAAACCCCTCTCCACCGATCAACGATGCCCAGTGATTCATTCACCATTCAATCCAAGATATTTCAAACAATTTATTGTGCAATACTTTATTTTTACATTGAAATATTCACATGAGCGTGATGTATATAATGCTGTAGTTATACATGATTCTGCTTTCATGGTTTGGGTCGGGGGCTGCTTCTAATAACGTGCCTCCTGTCAATAGTTTTGTTTGCAATGTTCATGTGACAATCCAATTACCCAACTGGCAAGAGATTTCACAAAGACTTTCCCACCGAGTTCTGGCCGTCTTTGGCCGTTTCGATTCATTTAAAAACTCAATGGCCACTGAACTGCCTGTGGGGAAAGCCATTGATTATAAATGTAAATGTACTAAAACCACATAAATATGCCACAAAAACATTGCACAAAAACCCTCAACACAAAGTATGGCAGAATAATGGCATAGTTGTCAATGCAAAATAAATAAACTAATAAAAAGCACATTAACCTGGGGTGGGATGGGAGCTTGGGTTCCAAATGCAGGCTCACAGGATCAGTGGATCTGATGGCATTTGAAGAGGTCGTACCACCAGCCAGGGGCTCCAGAGTAGCCCATTTACAGCTGAACTCAACACTATCTACTTCCTTGCTATTTAAAAGCCACGCATGTAGAAAAATACATTTATAATGACCAAGTATTGGCGTGGCACTGAGAGGAGAGCAAAAACAGCTCTCAAAGATTACTTTCTTTTTTGACAAGTGTTTAAATAAAGGAGCATCTTTAAATTTGAGAATCATATGAACATAGCTTTAGATAAAATAGTTGTCTTTAGAATACAAAGATTAGTACTAAAATTGGTGCATAAGTAACAAAGTACAATGCCGGTCAGGATTGATCTACAGTTTTGTAAGGTCTTTGCTCAGACTTTGGGCAATTGCTTGTCTAACTGCAGATGTGGTAGGTGATCAACATTACTGGGCTGGCAATCGGCCTGGACCACAGTGCACTCTGCTGCCACTGCTGTGCTAACATTCAGCTTTGCACCACTGCTCTATGCTGTCATTTTCACCCAAAGCAAAGTGCTGGAGGAACTCAGCGGGTCAGGCTGCATATCTGGAGGGGATGGACAGACGACGTTTCGGGTTGGGACCCATCTTTAAAGTTTGTCCATTCCCTCCACAGAGACTGCCGGCCCAACCAAGTTCCTCCAGCACTTTGTCTTTCGATCAAGTTTCCAGCATCTGCAGTCTCTTGTGCCGCCGTTGTGATTTTCACATTCAACATGGGAGCAATCTGCTCATTAAGTAACAACATGCATCAACAATGATCCGAACAATTCTCAGTTATACCTCCGATTACAAAATGGACATAATTCCTACAATGCAATCTGTACCATTTAAAACATGCTAACATTTAAAACGAACAGTATTCCATCCCAAATGTAACACCACTTGCTACAACAAACCCAAGTTATTTTTGCAACCTGGGTTACAAAACAGGAAACAAAGTTACCCCCCACCATTGTGAAAAACTCTACACGGATCATGCCAGGAACCAGCTGGAATCCAATCCCTACATCGATACAAATCATTGCACTAGTCAACCCCATTCTAAAGTTGCATGGTACAAAATACTACTTTTATCTGCCTCTTTAGAAAATTACAAAAGGTACAAAACTCACGTTGTGGCAGAAAAGGACAATTGTTGTAAAATAACTGGATAATCAAAATGGCAATATTTTTGGTTATTTAAGGCATTCGAGAGCTATTGCTTGCTTGAGGTAGCCAGTGACAGGTGGTCATGGACTGTGGTGGCTGCACAGGGCAGAGCAGACTGCAGACCAGGCCCAATGCTGTCGCCACACACTTCAGTATGAAAACATCACAGTCCTGATGAAAATCAAATAGGAACTGGATTTTAAATACATAAAATGCAACTACCAAGTCAAATTACTGGCATCTTGTGTCTGGTAACATAAACCATTTGGATTTTGAAATGTGTTTTCTGTCAAGGGCTGCAGTCAAACATCGCACTGATTGGATTTTCATCAAAACTCCAGTTCCTGGATTTCCCCAGCTCTGATTGAGAGCAGATATTTGGTGGTGCTTTGTGCATTTGCTTTCACTCTCGGGAGAGGCGGTACAGGAGGTGGTGAGTAGTGCAGGCAGTTTGTTTTGTAGTGTCGGACCGAGAGGTGAAGGTGCATCCACACTGCAGGTGCTGGGTCGATGAGGGTCAGACGTTGGAATCCTCCTCAGTCATGCTGGTGCAGGGCGAACCCGCGCTCAGATCTTTAAACAACTCGTCCTCTTTCAACATGTGCTACAAAGGAAACAGAAACAGTGACACTCCAGCCCATGGGAGCAGAGACAAGAACGAGGGACGTGGTTCAAAAGATTTACAGAACAGCACTAGGTTAAAGCAAATCTATAACTTTCAGACAGCCGCTGCCTTTTGATAGCAGTTCAATGTGGCACTTACTGTGAGATTGTTGATGCCCTCGGAGAACGCTCCGATCTGCCTCACTGTCCCCTCAGAGTCATCCATCTGAAACACCAAGCACCATACACTTATTTTTCCGATCTGTAGCACTGAGACAGGTCCTGGCCTGGTTACGACAGGAGCTGTTTGTCACTGTTCTTCTACTCTTTACTTTAGAGATATTGCACAGAAACAGGCTCTTCGGCCTACCTAGACCGCGCCGACCAGCGATCACTCCATTCACAATTATCCTACACACTAGGGCCAATTTACAGAAGCCAATTAACTTACAAACCTCTATGTCTTTGGAGTGTGGGAGGAAATAGGAGCACCCGGAGGAAACTCACACGGTCATGGGGAGAACGTACAAACTCCATACAAACAGCACACATAGCAAGGATCGAACCCGGGTCTCTGGCTCTGTAAGGCAGCAACTCTACCGCTGCGCCACAGTGCTGCCCTGCTCTCCTCCATGCCTACTGAACAGGAGGAGGGTGGTGGGGGTTGGGTGTGGTCTAAATCATGGAGAAAGGGGTAGAGACCATGGATGGAGGGGGGAGCGAGGGTGTGGTGAGCGAGGGGGACTGCAGAAGGGAGGACAAGATGGCGTCAGTAAACAAGTAGCCTAGAACTGCTCATACGTTGGATCTGTTGCAGCCTGGTGCCCTTAAACAGCATTACTATAACCCCAGTCCAACATGTGTACACACGGAGGTGGTTGCACAGGATACCACTAGGTGATTGAGTGACCATGAGGGGAGTACAGTGTGTTGCTCACTGCCGTATATCGTGTACGGGTACAAGTAAAGCAAAGGTGCTCGCAAAGTGTGACAATACAGGTCGACCCCTGATTTTCCAGCACCCTTGGTTCCAGAGCCTTGCTGGATTATCCATTTTGCCAGACCAACAGAGGTCACGTAATAATTCAACAATACACTTCTGACCCACTATTTTACCCCTCCCGTGTCTCTAAAGCATCATGGACTGCTAGAAACAAATAAAGAATTAACAGTTAACAAAGTAAATAATTACAGCTTTCAGGACAGAGGTACGTACACGTCTTGAAAGAGCGTGCGCCACATGCAATGCTCTCGGAATTTTGTCCAGATTAAAGGAAGTGCTGGACCATTTGTAGCCAGAAAATCAGTGGTGCACCAGTACTTTCCATCAGAATGTTTGGCCTAATGAGAAGGTAACCATAAAATTGCCCGGGCAATGTTACCTGTTCAAGTCTGTCCAGGTCCTCCTCATTATACAGCCGCAGCTCCATCCCTCGACCCTGCTTGCTCCCTTTCTTGAACCCAGTTCCTGCTGGGAGCCCCAGTTCCATGGGACAGATGTACTCCTCTTCATCCTGCTTTCGCTTTCTCAGGCTCCCAAAGCTGCTGAACACCAGCTTCTTAGGCTGAGGAAGATAAACCCCATTAGGCAAGTCTGAATCAACAGAAGTTGTACTTCCAGCAGCCAACGTCAGAACTTCCAAACAACAGAACAATACTGACATTGCAGGAAATTATTTCTTGGGAACCTAGATGGGTCACCTAATGGAAGTTTTCCTGTTCAGGAGAACCTAGACAGAGAGATCTTCTCTCTGTACATGTACCACTAACCTGGGATATAGATAATCTCTAGAATCAGCAATTATCCCCCTCCCCACCCCCCCCCTCCACCATAAAACTAAGCATTGCAAATAACGTTTGTGCACAATCATACTGTGTTTCTTATTTTCTTTTGGTGCTTTTGAAATTGAATTCTGTCCTTGATTTGTGTACCGTGGTGTTTTCTTATTTAATTTATTCCGATTATGTGTTTTCTGTTTTGTTGTGATTCTATGCATTGTAAGGTGTCCTTGGGTTTTAGAAAGGCGCCAGTAAATAAAATGATTATTATTATTATTATTATTATACTTCACAGAGCATCTTAAGACTAACGGAATCAAGGGATATGGGGGAAAAAGCGGGAACAGGGTACTGATTTTGGATGATCAACCATGATCATGTTGAATGGCGGTGCTGACTCGAAGGGCCGAATTTGCCTACTCCTGCACCTATTTTCTATGTATCTCAACACCAAACCAATTCACACCTTGCACGAGACGCTTCAGTGGAACATTTTGAAGTCAGTCAGGCACAAGCAGTCACCATTCTATGCGACTGATGGAAGAGGCAAAGGGTGTGAATGTTCCCACTGTCTTTACCTTCCTATGGTTCAGATCCAGTGAGTGGGAGCCAAGTAAAACCAGGGTTACACAGCAGGGATACTGCACCAATGAAGGATAACTCTGATTGTGGGAAAACATTGCCACGCCTGCAATGCAAAGAATTAGGCTTCAACAAGCCCATTGAATCTGTGCAGAGGAGCTTTGAACTGTTGTTTTTTCCAACGTACTAGCCACAAACAAGAATCTTGTGCAACAAAAGGCCAGTATGAACAAGTGGACATCTTTGCTCTCACCTTAACTTTGGCAGTAGCTGTAAGGAGAGTATAGTCTGGCGATTCAACAGCCTCCCGTTTCTGTTGTTGAGCATCAGGACCGACCAGCAAGTTAAAGTGAGTGGACAGGTGTCGTCTGAGGAGTGTTTTATTGGGAGGGATGTTCAGCAGCATTGCTAGTGTTTCCACATTGAAACGGGGTTCCAGTACCTGGTGATAGAAGACAAGTCGTCAGTATATTATTCATTATTCGGGTGGCACAGTAGCGCAACTGGTAGAATTGCACCTAAAGTTAGAATCTACTACAGAGCTGCACAGTGCGTACAATGTACTTTAGGCATGATAGCACGGCGGTAGAGCTGCTGCCTTATGGCGCTAGAGACCCAGGTTTGATCCAGACTACAGGTGCTGACTGTACGGAGTTTGCACGTACTCCCTGTGACCGTGTAGCTTTTCTCCAGGTGCTCGTTTCCTCCCACACCAAAAACATGCAGGTTTGTAGGTTAATTGGTTTCTGTAAATTGTCCCTAGTGTGTCGGACAGTGCTAGTGTACGGGGTGATCGCTGGTCAGCGTGGACTCGGTGCCGGGGTAATTTGACGCATTGAATGACTTGGCGCAGTCCCGCGGACCCCTGGCTCACCATCAGGCCGCCGTGCACACCGCTGCCCCGCAGGTTGGGAGCGTACTCTGCCAGGTCTGCCGAGCGCAGCCACTCCATCACACGGTGGTTGGTCCATTGCGACACTTCTGCTGGGCTAATGTTACTCTGGCAGATAAAATATTTACACGTTTTAAATTCCACTTCTTCAGACGTTAGAACAGAGCTACCGTACAGCAGTCCGCGCCTCCCAATCCGTTTTTAATTCATTTTCCAGGATCTACATGCTACTTGCAAGGCCAGCGTTGGTTTAGGTTTCTTATTGCCACGTGTACAGTGAACAGCTTTGTTTGGCATGATATCCAAATCAAATCAGATAATACTATGCATAAATACTATCGTCAAACTCGAAGTACAATAAGTAAAGCAAAGGTGAAGATACAGAGTGCGGAATATAGTTCCCAGCGCATCCGGAGACTGATGTGCTACAACGTTAAGAACATATTTTTCCATCCTGAACAACCCTAGAGTGGGAGGGGATAAGCCGTGCCCATGAACAGCAGCAGTCCTTCTGGTGAAGGGGCTTTTGGGGAGGGAGTTCCAGGACTTCAATCAAGCAACAGAAACAGTTGTGCAGAAGAGAAACAGGCCCTTCAACCCATCTCCCTCATGTCGAACATGATGCCCATCTATGTTAATCCTATTCGGCCTTATCCCCCTAATTCTTTCCTACCTGGTACCTGACCACAATGAAGGAACGATGATACATTACCAAGTCGCAATGGTGTGCAACTTGGAGGGGACTCTGCGGGTGATGCCCTTGTCCTTGGCACGAGTGGTGGGGGTTTTGGAGCCACTGTTGGCGCAGCCCTGGTGAGTGGCTGCAGTCCATTTTATAGATGGTGCACACTATAGCCAGCGTGAATTGGTGCTGGATGGAGCGGATGTTGTTTGCAAGAACACGAGACAAGGTCCCACATGTCAACTGATTCAGAAGATCAAGGTGCATGGGATCCACGATGACTGGGATTCACAACTGGCTTATCCATAGAAGGCAGAGGGGGGTGATGGGTGTTATTCTGGCTGGTGGTTTGTGAACAGTGGAGTCAGTGGTGGGGCCTGTGTAGTTTATGATTATTTACAAATGATTTGGACAAAAATATAGAGGGGTAATAGGTTACCAGACAACACAAAAGTTAATGAAGTTACAGTAGACAGACTTTTTACTCAGGGTGGAAATGTCAAAGACTAGAGGGCACGGCTTTAAGGTTAGAGGGGCAAAGTTTAAAGGTGATGTTTGGGACCACTTTTTTTTTTTAAACACAGTGATAGGTACCTGGCATACGCTGCCAGGAATGGCGGGGGAGGCAGACATGTTAGTTGGATTTAAGGGTTTTTTAGATAGGCACATGGATATACAGGGAATGGGGGAAGATATGGATCACGTGCAGGCAGGGGAGATTAGTTTAACGGCATCATGTTCAGCACGGATATTGTGGGCTGAAGGGCCTGTGCTGTGCTGTTTCTATGGTGAAGCAGCTGAAGATGGTTGGGCTGAGAACATTGCTGGATGACCTCCTGCAGCAGTCCTGGGATGGGACGGCTGACAATCACAGCACTCTCCTTGTGCTCAGGATTGCCCGAGTGGCGAGGCTTGGGGATGACTCAAACTCTCCTCTCTCTCCTCCTCATGGTCAAGTCCTGAACCCCAAGATTTAACCCTCTCCCCGTAACGCACACTCCTACCTCATCAGACGGCCTTCTACGTAGACAGTTAGCTTCAAAGTTGTTTATTCTTAGAACCTGAATGGCCCGCTTGATGCTGAGATGATGGAAAACGCTCCCAACTTTCAACGACAGCAGATCATCCTAGAAAAAGGTCAAACCCGGAAATGAAAACAACTTAAAAAGGGAGGCAGACACTACTGCAGTAGCTCAGGGCACACATTGAAACGGAATGGTTGTGTGAGCACATGGCAATATTACACAAACCGTCTCACCCACACTGCCTAGAAACATAGCCACATGAATCTCAAGGAAATAAACTGCTGGAGGAACTCAGCAGGCTGGACCTCCAGCAGTCTCCTGTGTCTGCATTTAACACAAACTGCCCTCAGGTTAGGGACAGGAGCTAATCTGTGCCATAAGTTTGCAGACTCCTGCTACTGGAAACAGCATTGGTTACAATCAGATTGCTAATTTTTTCATCGTGAGCACAAAGCGGCAGTGGAACAGCGGTAGAGTTGCTGCCTGACAGCACCAGAGACCCCAGTTCGATCCTGACTACAGGTACTGTCTGTACAGAGTTTGTACATTCTCCCTATGACCGTATGGGTTTTCTCCGGGTGCCCTGGTTTCCTCCCACTCTCCAAAGACATGCAGGTTTATAGGTCATTTGGCTTTGGTGAGAATTGTAAATTGTCCCTGGTGGGTAGGATAGAGCTTGTGTACGGGGTGATCGCTGGTCGGCGCAGACTCAGTGGGCCGAGAGGTCTGTTTCTGTGCGCTCTCTCCCACAAAGTAAAAGTCTAAAAGACAATCAGATTGCTAATCCCTTCATTTTGAACACAAAACATCAAAGCTGAATCATCCGGAAGGTAAGACGGCCATTTGCAAAGCTGCCAGGGCAGCAGTGGAAGAGTTCTCAAACGTGTAGACTTGCCATCAAGGCCCCGATTGGCTGATCAGTGGATGTGAAGAAGTGTGCATTCACATCCAGGAACAGAGCTTTTCCCTTAAAGCAAATTTTCAGCAAGTCTTTAAAATATTTTTAATTATTTAAACAAGAGAGAAGTGAATAGGGACAGTGTAAATTCAAGTCAATAAAGGAAAGTGAGATGTACTTGCCAAAACAAACAAATATAATTCTCCAATAAATCAGGATGAGAAATATTTGCTTAGTTCTCCTGATATTTAACTCTTTTGTGACAGACTATATAATTAAGAGCAGCTGATGTTTGGATTAAGATGCAGGCACAGTAAGACACACATAGAAATAGCCACAATATTCACTTTGGCAAGGTTCCAGGAGATTGCAATGAAGGGTTGAGAGGGGAGGTTCCTCTCGGTGAGCATTGCATTGGTTGCGATGAGTGGTATTGTACAACTGGTTGTGCGCACAGTGTGGCAAATTACAGCTTTACTCTCTGAAACCGGCACCAGGCACCAAGATTTTTTAAAACAGCAGAGGTTATGTGAAAGAACGGATTCTGCAGAATTGGATTTAATTCCAAAACACAAGACTGCAGACGCTGGAATCTGGAGCAAAAGCCAAAAAGTGAAGGAGGAACTCAGCGGGTCAAGCAGCATCTGTGGAAGCAAATGGACAGTCGAGATTTCGGGTCAAGGTACTTCCTCTGAACTGAGTGTCCAGAGAAAGAGTCTCTGTCCAGAAACATCATCTGTCCATTTCTCTCCACAGAGGCTGCCTGAACTGCTGAGTTCCTCCAGCACTTTGGGTTTTGTTCCAGATTCCAGCATGTACAGTCACATGTGTCTGGGATTCCATCCAGCTTGATTTCGGACAATTAAGGCAAAAGGCAATGTCAACTTAAATAAGGACTGCCTGAAAATCACTACTTCTGCTTCTACAATAAGAATAGTTTAACCAGGGCAATTAAAAATGTACTCTTGCATCACCCGTTCCCACAATGAGTTGTTTGACCAGTTGCTGAATTACTCTTTAGACTTTAGAGATACTGTGCGGAAACAGGCTATTCAGCCCACCGAGTCCGCACCAACCTGTGATCACCCCGTACACTAGCACTATCCTACACACTCCCAACAGTTTACTCTTTTTTTAACCGAAGCCAATTACCCCATAAACCCATACGTCTTTGGAGGTGGGAGAAAACTGGAGCACCCAGAGAAAATCCACGCAGACACAGGGAGAACGTACAAATTCCGTCCAGACAGCACCCATAGTCAGGATGAACCTGGGTCTCTGGCGCTGGAAGGCAACAACTCTATTGCTGCATACGGCATCACTTTGTGTCCTTTGTAAACCAAGTCTGCAGTTCCTTGTAAACTGTAAATTCAAGGTCAGAGTTTGATTCCTTTCCCTCACTGCCCTCATGGTGGCAGTAGAGAGTCACCTTATTGAACTGTTATACAACTGAATGGCAGGCCACGCTATCAGTGAGGAGACAGCCACAATACTGTAGATCACCAGTTACATATCAGCCAGAGCAGGCAAGGGTGGCACGTTTCCTTTCCCTAAGGACAATGGTGAACTAGGTGAGGTTTTTAAATGAAAATCTGGCAACATTAGAAGGCGCAGACCAAGTGCTAGTGTGTGAGAGATTGTACATGTGGATCACACTAGGGTGCAAAATGCATGGGTCCCAGCATTTTGTATCACACTAGTAACTATCATAAGGCAATAAACAAAGTGCTGGAGGGATTCAATGAGTCAGACAGCAACTGTGGAAACACACAGACGGAGCTTTGGGTCGGGACACTTCTTCATTTCCTCCACAGAGGCTGCCTGCCTGCCTGACCTGCTGAGATCCTCCAGCACTGTGCTTTGCTCAAGATTCCAGCATCTGCAGTTTATGTTTCCACTTTAATACAATGTTAGTCTTCCCAAAATCGTTTAATAGAAATATTTTATTCTATGGGTTCAAGAGTGCAGTCACTTGGCCTGAACGCAGGATATTCTTTTACGCAACTTGTAGATTAACTATGTTTATCTAGGTCGGGTCGGGGGGGGGGAGCTTCCCCCCCCCCCCCGCCCGCCACGGGCACCATGTAATCCCGTGCTACCTGCTCCATGGTTGGATGGTCGGCGACTAAACCGTCTCCCCCACCCGGTTTACCAGGTGAGGAGGGGGCTGTGGACCCCCAGCAGGACCAAAAACAAGACCTGTCAAAGGGCGGATGAGCTTCTAGCGAGCCAACGGCCATTCACACTTTAGTAGAAGTTGCGATCACTGTCGTACATAGCATTGTAAGGATAAAAGGGATAAAAGGGATTAAAACACACACACCAAAATCCTATACTTCCAGCGGCGGAAGTTCGCAGGAACTGGAGGACAGAGATGTGTGGTGCGTCCGTCACCGTTCCCGTTGGAAACCAGCGTCGCTAATGTTTTCAACGATGATGATGATGATGATACACATAAAGTAAACTATTATTGTAGTGACTGAGGTGGTTAAATTCCCTGGGATTTAGGATTTAGGATTTAATAGTAACACAAACACTAGTATTAAAAACAAAGGACCTGCTCACCACTGTCATATAGTGGAGCATTCGACCATCAACCCGTCCCTCATCAAACTGCGTCTTGTACTGTGGTAACCCAATATCATCCAGCCACCCTGAAATGAGGATCAAGAGGAAAGTGTGTTTAATTGTCGTATGTGTAGACAATAAAACAATTAAATTCATACTTGCTGCAGCGTAACAGGCCTGTTAACAAAATTACACACAGAAAACATCCAATAATTAATAATGCCAAGAAAAAGAGGTAACCATAATAGTGCAAAACTGAATTATCACGTTAGTGTTTAAGCGGTGAAAAAAAGTAGATTGGAACCAGGTCCAATCAAAACTAAATCCAATTATAATCCCAATCAGCCAGTCAGGCACACATGGATCTGTCAATAGAATGAGCAAATATAGGGCAAAAGCATTCAGACTTCAGCAAGCAGTCTAGAAACAAAACAAACATAGAACAGTACAGCACAGGAAGAGGCCCGTTGGCCCGTAATGTCAGTGCTGCAAAAATAATAAAATGGCTTTAAAACGTCTGCATCCGTTTCAACTAAATACAGCTCAAGGCCCTTATGTTTTCAGACCCCGTGTGATTTCTAAAACTAGAAACATAGGTTTAAGGTGAGAGGGGAAAGATTTAATATGAGCCTGAAGGGACAACTTCTTCATAGAGAGGGTGGTGGATATATTGAACGCACTGCTGGAAGAAGTAATCGATACAATTACAATATTTCATAGGAAAGTGTCAAGAGGGATATGGCCAGATCCTGGCAGGAGGAGAGTTTGAACAAGTTGGGGTGAAGAGCCTATTCTGTGGTCTAGGACACTAATCTTTTCTCTTTCATAATATGCTGGTCAGTAAACACGTTATCCAACACTTTATCCAACAGAATATATTCCAGTACAATAAATGTCAGTCCATATTCCTGAACTGTTTGTTTCTAAATGAACTAAGATGAGAAAGAACAATTCTACTCACTTGTAACCCAGTTGTAGTCTAGCTTTCCCTTGTTATCTTCCTCTTCGGAGCCAAACGCCTGTAGAGCTAGCTGCAGCTTCTTCTTGTGTAGAGAATGCTTGATGCCAAGTTCCTGCACAAATCAGGTAGACAAAGAATGCACAGATCCTTAAAAAATGTATTATCAACTGCCGATGTTCACTATAATACGCTGAATTAATACTTAACATGGCCAACATGGGCAAACTGGACCAGTGTACAGGAAATCTCATTAATTTAGGGCGTCTAATTTAGCAGCTGCACCTTATGCCATCAAGCTGCTGCATCACCGGGATTTCTCCCCCACCCCTCTAAAGACATTCATTGATATCTCTGACAATGAACTCTCTCTGTATTTCACAAAGCGCTGGTTAAGCAGCCTGTCCCACTGAGTTACACCCGCACTTTGTGTTGTACACCGGATTACAGCATCTGCAGTTCCTCTCCAGTCTCCATCTCTATTTTCTTTGGTGTCAGTTTTTTGCCCAGTTTCATTTCGGTGAAGCATGTTGTGAAAATGTCCCATTTCAAATGGGTTATAAAAATGCAACCTGCAGTAACGTACCCTCTCCAGGTCCTGCTGAGATGCGTGCAGTAAAGTCTGTCCTGATGTGATCCAGGAGCCGGAAGGCCTCACATATATACCCAACCCTTGGTCATCCAGCCAGTTACACACCTGGTCTTTGCTCCACTTCGCGAACGGAGCATCCAGATCACTGCGGACAAAAGTGTTGCAGACCTCAGAATAACAATAAAGTAATTATTAGTAAGTTGAGGGCAGCACAGTGGTGTAATGGTAGAGTGTCAGTCTTACAGCGGCAGACACCTGAGTTCGACCCTGACTACGGGTGCTGTCTGTATGGAGTTCGTACATTCTCCCTGTTACCGTATGGGTTTTCTCCGGATGCATTGGTTTCCTCTCACACTCCAAAGACGTGCAGGTTTGTAGGTTAATTGACTTATGTAAATTGCTCCCAGTGCAATTTGTGTACAGCGTAATCACTGGTCGGCGCGAACTCAGTGGGCCAAAGGGTATTTTTCTGCTCTGTATCTCTAAAGTCTAAAGTAATTAAGAATCCAGTAACTTTGCAAATATGTCATTCTATCACTGACCTAACAGATTTTGTGTACGCCAGCCACATTCTGCAAAGTGCACAGAGATAACAGTGGTCCCATTAAAGGAAGAATGTGGAGGACATGGGTGCAGAAGAGCTTTATCAGAATGTTACGGTTTAGAGAGGATTAGCTATATGGAGAGGTTATCATGTGATAAGAGCAAAATCAGGCCATTCGGCCCATCAAGTCTACCCCACCATTCAATCACGGCTGATCTATCTCTTCCCCCTAACCCCATTCTCCTGCCTTCTCCCCATAACCATTGACACCCGTACTAATCAAGAATCTATCTATCTCTGCCTTTCAAAATATCCATTGACGGCCTCCACAGTGGCAAAGAATTCCACAGATTTACCACCCTCTGACTAAAGAAGTTGCACAAACTAGGATTGTTTTCACTATAGTGAAGGTTGAGGGGCAACCTTTTGCCATTCTGCCCATCAAGACTGGGATAGCCCTTTTGGACTACAATCTAGTTAGTTCCATTCCCCAGCTCCTGCCCTACATCTGTACAATTTTCTCCAAATATTTATTGAATTATTTGTTGACCATTTTGACTCCATGCACTAATGGATCTCATTTACCAGAGATTAAATGAATAAATGTTTGTGGTCAATCCCAGTAGCAGCTAATCCCAGTGTAAGGTAGGAGGAAAGGTGAGATAAATTAAGTCCAAAAGCGATCTTGCATTGGCGAGTTGTGCCCGTGTTCTCATACGTTTTAGTGAGCTGTAGATCGCGTGACCAGCCAAGTTTTGGGCCAGAGGTGCTCCTGGTTCCACCTCGCTTGAAATCTCCATCGCTCATGTCCTCGGGGTTGAAGGTGGTTGACTGACTTCTTTTAAGCCTGAGTGCAAAAACACAAAAAATAAACAATTCAATGTTGACACCCAAATTCCCAGCG
This sequence comes from Malacoraja senta, assembly GCA_038087875.1. Taxonomy (NCBI): domain Eukaryota; kingdom Metazoa; phylum Chordata; class Chondrichthyes; order Rajiformes; family Rajidae; genus Malacoraja; species Malacoraja senta. Next base: position 71,999,750 of record CM075979.1, on the reverse strand, counting down.
CTCCCCGTCCTGGAGTTTGCCAGCACAGCAACACTCTGTCCACACTGCTCTTCATTATACAGCATTAACAATTAAAGCACAGGAGACTGTTGCATGATGAATTAAAACTATTGAGATTAAATGACTTTCCAGTTCAATCCCTTGCCGTGGGATTGACGGCGAGATTGTCAACCATAATCTTTTATCAAATAAAATGAGAGCAGCTGGAGGAACGCAGCGGGTCAGGCAATATCTGTGGAGGGAAATGCAAGTGGAGGCAGATACAATAGTGGTATTAATGAGGCCTTTAGAGAGGGACATGGATATGCAGGGAATGGAAGGATATGGATCCCATGCAGTAAGAAGAGATTAGTTTAACTTGGCATCATGTTCAGCACAGATATTATGGGCTGAAGGGCCTGTTCCTGTGCTATATTGTTCTACTAGCAAGTCGACATTTTGGGTCGTGACCCTTCATCTGTACTGGAACGGTACGGGAAGTAGCCAGATCTCCACTGCATTGAAGAACTAAAAGCAGTGTTCCAGAACACCTCTCGGTCTGAGCTGCCAGCTGGTTGGCACTTCACTCCAATCCTACATTTCACTCTGACCACTGATCGACTTTGACACCTCCAGCATTGTGTTTTTAATTCAGAATTGCAGCACCTGCAGTGTTCTGCACAGTGCTTTTTTTTTGTAGACAAAACGGTGCCTGCACGCACGATTAACAAGCATACAAGTCACGTGGCCCAAAAACAAAACAGTTTAACTTTATAGAGGTGCTATACCAGCATGTGACCCCGTCACAAAAAAACATTGCTTCTGCACATCAGTGCCAACATTTACTTCTTTTACTGCCCCCTCTCTCTTCTATTTTCATTTGTCTCATCCTCCACAGAAAGATCAATTAACAAACCTTCACCTGATAGCACCATCATCACTGCTTTCTTAGTCTCTTTCAGTCTCCACCTCTATTTCCTTCACCCCATCCTTCTCTGTAACTTAAAGATTTCTAACTTTTTTTGATGAAATATCAATTGTTTCCTTCTTTTTAGATTCTCCTTGATGATTTTCACCGTTCACTAGTAGTGTGACTTATTTTGGTATGTAGTAGCCTTATATAATGAAGATGGATGTATCGTAATGAGGAAGTAATACTGGGGAAGGAATATCAAACGTATCATTAGATATTCTGTCTGAAGTTGACAGTAACAATTTCATTACATAAATCTTTCATTCCCAGCATTTATGTAACAAAGCTAAATTAGTGTAAAAGGAGGCAGTTTTCTTAACAAATTATGAACACAGACCCACAGAAAATTATAATTGTATGTTTTGGAATAACAATAGAACTCATCATGCATGCCTGCTTTAATTTCTAATCATCACATGGACCAAAATGGGATTAAAAGCTACTTGCCTTCCAAATAACTTTTTGATTCCTTTTGATTTCTTTTTGAGTTCAGGTGAGGTTGGAAAGAGCTGACAGCCCTCGGCCTCTGCAGCACGCAGCGGGAACCCAGCAGCATCCACCTGCTCCGATTCTCTCTCCGTCTCCGCTGTATGGTTTTGTAAACATTTCAATTAATTATTTTCCGTCTCGTGCAATAAAATTAACTTTTCAAAAACAGACAAATTCTGGGGAGAAATTCTGCAACACATTTTAATTTAAACCGATCTAGAATTAAGACCAATGCAGTGTTTTCAAATTTGAGTAATCTACAACAAAAGCAAGTAAAACTTACCAAAGGCATTTGTCTTTCAAATAAAAACTGCTATGAATCTTTGATGATTGACACAAACGTTGGATTTTGCCACCGAGTCTCCCCCAGAAAAAGGGAGAGCCGAGAACCAAACATAATAAACAAACCAACATCTTTGCATGCCTTTACTTTGAGATACTGAGGGGATGGTGGTGATGGTAGCAAGGATTAGGTTTGGGGACAGATGTGGTAATAACAATGTATACCGTTAAACAACAAATGAGAAATGGCAATGAATTACTGGACTACAACACAGTACATTATTCACACAGATGGATGAAGGATGCCGACTCCTGCTGATCATTTCACAAATTAAAAAATCGCCATTGGACTTAAATGATCAACTTCTGAAAAGACGTTCTGCTGTCAGAAGTTGACTCTGCAAATGCCTTGCTTTAATGGACCCTGCCAGCTGTGTTACCATTGATGATGTTGAACACCCTCAGCAGAGCTAGTAGCATTGACACACTCACATTTCTTAAATAAATTGTGCTTTTGATGAATATTCCTCATTAACCTTACATTTTCATGCGATTTGGTGGGAGCAGGGAGAGAAATAATTCTCACAAAAGTGTTTATTCTGGTCAAGTGGGTAATTTAGGAACAGCTTCTTCACCGCTGATATCAGACTACTAAACAGTCCTCGCATAAGCTAGAGTAGAGTCCCGATCTCCCAACCTACCTCAGTGCAGCCGTTGCATTTTTTCCTCAGTAACTGTAACACTACAACGATGTAACACTATATTCTACAATCTGGTATCTTTCTTTGCACTACCTGTTACACTTGTGCATGATTTGCTTGTACTCATGTACAGTATGATTTGACTGGATGGCACACCATTTTTCCACTGTACCCCGGTACATATAATAATAAACTAATATCAATCATACTTCAGCACACTACTACAGAACAATAAAATCCAATGCAGTTTGCTATCAAGCTTCTAGGAACAGGCAGATCGACTTTTTTTGTCCATACTCTTTACATAGAAGAAATGTCATGTTAGCAAGTAGAAACTTGTGAGGAAATCGAGAGAGTTCAATAGCTTCTGGGCGTACTCACACCTCTACACTCCCATCTACACGCAATGGAGCCTCTATCTTTCAGGATATGTTGGTCGGCAAGGGGCAAGTTGCATCGAAAAGCCTGTTTCTACACAATATGACTCTTGCAGACTGGTATGTTTCCAGATACCAGTAGGTCAATACACCCATGTATCTATAACACCATAGAGAAACTAACCAGCCAGTTTAACCAAATCAATGCAGACATGGACAGGGTAAACAGTAAATAACCTTTACCCAGAGTAGAAATGTCAAATTCTGGAGGACATAGGCCTAAGGCCGAGGGGGGGGGGGTGGGATTTTAGAGGATCGAATGAGGCAACAATGTGGTGGGTGCCTGGAACATGCGACATCGTAGAAGCAGACACAAAAGCAACGTTTACAATACATGTAGACAGACATGAACAGGTAGGAAATAAGGGATAGGGACCATGTTCAATGGTTAGATTAATTAGATTGGCATCATGGTTGACACAGACATGGAGGACTGAAGGGCCTGTTCGTGTTTGGCCCATCATCGGTGCTGATTACCAAGTTGTAATTTTACATGAATATACAATACATATACATACATACAATGTTATTCTCTCTGCATTCTGCTCAATTCTCATTTAAGTAGTATCTTTATCATAGCAACACATTCCAGGGTATGTCATTAGCAATTACATGACAGAGCCACACTTGACTAATAGTCTGCTCACAGGAATAAACTTCTCTAAGTATCTTAAATAGAGAGAGAGGAATTTAAGGAGGGAGTCTAAGCGTTTGGACTTTGGCAGCTGCATGCAGATCCATCAATGATGGATCGATTAAAATCAAACTGTCCAAACTGAAGCAGAGATACCATGGGTGGGGGTGGAGGTGCTGGGAAGATGAATGTTATGAGGTGGGTTTAGAAATGCGATGGAGCAAGGAATTTGAAACCAAAAGATTATTTCAGCATTGAGCATTGCCAGGTACTTCTTCGCCTTTCTGCGTCTCTCCAAAATACATTACATAATTTTCCTCATTTTATGTGCCGCCTCTCAGCCCAACTAACTAGCCCATGGAGCGCCTCCTGCAGTCTAAAGCCTTCCTCCTCATTAACCAAAGTTGATTTTTGTAACAACTGCAAACTTCTTTACCAGTAAATCTGGAGGAACTCAGCAGGCCAGGCAACACCTGTGGAAGGTCAGGACCCTTCTTCAAACTGAACCCAACCCAAAATGTTGTCCATCCATTCCCTCCACAAATGCTACCTGACCCATTGAGTTCCTCCAGCACCATGTATTTTGCTCAAAATTCCAGCCTCAATATCTCAAATGTGCCTTAATTTATTCGTGGTGCTCCTTACACTTGAGCCCAAATCATACATCACAAAGAAAGGAAGAGATTGAGTATTGTGCCCAGTGGAACTCGATTCGTCAGTCTTCCAGTCAGAAAGATACTCTCGTCATTAATAATCACCAGGCCAATCATGGATCTAATTTCCCACCGCCTTAGATCCCACAGGCTTTTACTTTCACCAGCCTGCCATCCGGGGTATTGTCAAAAGCCTTGCTGTAATCATATACTCCACATTATATTCACTGGCCTCGTCAATCCTTTGCCTCAAATAATTCTATCATTAGTTACACGACTTTCCTTAACAAAGCCACAATGACTATCCTTGATTAATCTTTGCCAAATGAAGGATTTTTCCTTTTAAATGCAACACCCACATTTTCTACACTCTTCTAGGGATTCTACAGTATTAAACAGTATCTTGGTATCTGAAATCAACTATTGTACACCAATTGAAGGGGACTGTTTCGGCATGAAGCTTGCTTGTGCTGACACATGCCGGATATTAGTCGCCACCACATCACCAACAATAATAATGCAGTTCACCTCTTAAAGAGAGCACCCAAAAGTCCCCAGGATTAGCACCCTTAAACCCAACAGGCCCACAACCAAGCAAGCAAATAAATGAGCATGGAGAAGTAAATTCTGAAAACAAATGTTGATGCGTCAACATGATGCGGCTTGTAAAATCAGGAACCTCTGTCCATCTTTCACAAAGCCGCTGCTCAAAGCTAAAGACAGGCTTTGCAGTCGTATCGCATTGACTACGTGCTCCAAGGTTTGTTCAGCTTAGCGGCCACAGTTCTATTAGCTCTGCTGAGGATGACAAGTTGTAAACAGCTGGAGATCTGCCCTTAGCAAGGCATTGGTGCAGTCAAACATGCAGCTATACTATACCTAGCATCGGTGCACTCGCACTCCGACTGCGGTCTTCAGCCGTCCAGATAAAGTGTATGATCGTGGAGAGCACAGCAGCACAGAATATGCGGAACAACAAGGTAAAGTACACATCAATTTACAGATACAAACCACTCCAATCAGAAGGTCAGGAAAAGTTTGCAAAATTAAAACAGACCACAGAAACAGTCAAGCATAGATTCTTAAAATGTAAGAGAATAGCCTTGCGGGCAGGTGGAATTGAAACTACGCAAGAGTCGTCGACCATTCAGCCCCTTGTGCCTGTTCTGCCATTCGATAAGACCAGGGATTATCCATTTCAGCTCCTCTTTACTCACCTACCCCATATCCTTTATTAATTTCCTATCTAAAATGATTCATGCCCTTGTGTTTAAGTTCTGTCAAGTATAGTACTCAGTTGACAAGTATAGCAGTCACTTGAAGGAACAATTATTAACACCACTTCTATGATCAGGTGTCTCCAGGTGTCATACAATGATCAGTATGCCACAGTAACATGAATATATATTACACTTTCAAAAGCATCAATGTCTACAGAGTAAGAGCATTATACCCAACTAAATAGAAATGCAAAATAGTTCAAGGAAGAACTGCAGAGATTTTAGTTAGAAATAAATTGTCAGAGCAGCCATCACATATGTCTGGTTCCATGAATGAAGACCTCTCCATAAACCAATACAAATTTCAAAGCAAAACTATCATTCTGGATGCTGTTTTGAAGCACACACTGAAAATGACACAGGTTAGTCACATAAACCCATCAAGTACTCTGGCAAATTGAAAAGAAGGGGAAATAAAATGTGTAAACTTTCAGAAGGGACTTCAAGTAATTGGAATGGACTCATTTTAGCAAAGTAGCAGCTAGAATGAGACTAGCTTGAGAATATAAATGGATTTAGCTCTTTTCAAAGATGATTTGTTTTCCTAACCTTCAAATGATATGTTATGAACACGGATCTATATAAAAAGATGCAAGTATAAAACAGCCTTTTAGTTTAAGGAATTATTTTATATACCAGATAATTTAGTATTATATTTATTTTACCAGATAAGCTAGTAAGTACTAATAGGTCCAAACATTTCTCCAAATGTTTGAGCATGGTTACTTGATTTTTAGGTCCAGGATTGGCAACATTGAGGTCTGGATCCAAGTCCTAATGTGGACATTTGAGAAAGCTTTGGCAAGCATCATGATTGGAGAAAGGCCTTGGTTCACCTGCCACATTACGGCTGACACACGATTCCACTGCCACTCCATGTGGGGTGACGAAGGCAGGGATCCCAGAAGCACCTCTTTGCCAGAGTTACCCACATTGCAAGAACCAAGTAAATGTACTGGATAGACACCAAATAAATGCTATGTGAACTATCTGTGCTTGCTCACCTAGGTTAGGTGTACTAGCAGTACGTTTGCCACCTTTGATCTTGAAGAAACCACGGCCAAAAGAGGCTCTTGCCTTCTTGGAGGCAGCACTTTCATCGCCCAGTGAATTGTGATGTCCAGTTGGTTTTGGTGGCAAAGAAGCAAATTTACTGATCTCCATGCACGCTTTATTCTACAAGAGGTAAGACAATGGTATAATTTAAAACCTCAAAAGAATGGTGAAACATTTACATCCAATCAGCAAAGAAAAACATTCCCGGCTAACCTTAATCAAGAGAAAAATGTTCTCTGCCAGCTGACATTGGATAGAAGAAGAGTTGGAGGAGAAAGAAAGAAAGAAAAAACAGAAAGATTAGAATAAGAGGAAATGCTACTACATTGTCAAAATGAGATATCTAGGAGGCTCATTATATTTGGAAAATCACACTGCAGCAAGTTATCAGCAACGGAACAGACTAAAAATCACTTGTAACTGATTAAAGTGCAAGTTTGTTCATTGTCCAAGTAACATGTCTGAAGCCCAAGTGCCACCCTCAAGGTCTCACCTCCATCAAACATTTCAGGCGATAATGGAGACTTACCTCTAATGCGCTCTGTTGCGCAGGCTCCAAGGGTAGTTTCTGATCAAAGGAAAAGAGTAATGAATTTTACAACACCGTTCCATGCAGCCGAATGACACTATTGCGATTAATATTTACATATTTCAATCCTCAAGAGCAGATGTTGGAACAAACCTTGTTCTCCTCCTCCATTCTCAGGTTCTCCTGACTACCAGATTTATGCACATCTGATAATCTGCAATGAGAAATTAGGGAAATAATTTAATTACTTCAAAATTAATTAAATACGCACAGCTTCCTAACTAATGGAGAAAATGTTTCTGCCATTTGAAGGTAAAAGAAACCTAGAATATGCAAAAACGGCAGCAAGAGTAGGCCATTCAGCCCTTCGAGTCTGTTCTGTCATACATTACACCCATATCAGATCATCCATCTCAATGCCTTATTCTTACTTCACCAAATCCCTTTACGGCTTGAAGCATTGATAGACTGAACATGGTCTCTCATTCAGTGAGGGAGACACAAACAGCAAGGGCTGAAATCTTGAGCAAAAACAAAAACTCAGTGAATCAGGCAGCTTCTGGGGAGGGAAATGGACTCCATCTATCTGTCCATTCCCTTCACAGATGTTGTCCAACCTGTGAGTTCCTCCAGCAGTTTGCCTTTTGCTCAAGATTCCAGCAGCTGCAGTCTCTTGCGTTTCCATTTGAGAAAAATTGGCAACATGTTCTTGAGGTTTACGGAAAGAAGGCAGCCAAATCAGGAAATTCTTAAGAGACCAATCTCCTTACTGAAGAGCACCTTTGGGCAGTAGTGAGAAGCTTGAATATGTAATGTGCATTTGGAGCATCATTAGCTACGAGTGTGGATTGAGTAGACTGGAACAGTATTCTGTATAATCCAGGAAAATGAGAAGAGAGAGAGCCCTGGACTTAAACAGCACGGAAACAGGACCTTTGGCCCAACTTGCCCTAGTTGATCAAGATGCCCCATCTACGCTAGTCCCACCTGCCCACATTTGGCCCGAATCCCTCTGAACTTTTCCTATCCATGTACCTGTTCAAATTTTTTTTTAAAATGTTATTGTACATGCCTCAACTATCTCCACTGGCAACTCGTTCCATATACCCACCATCTTGTGTGTGAAATCATAGTAACATACATGGTGCCAAGGCCTCAATGGGCTGAAAGAGATGCTGTTTCTCTGGATCGAGGAGTCTAGAACCAGGGTCACAGCCTCAGAATCAGGATTAGGCCATGCATAGCTGAGGCTAGAGTTGTGACGAATCTTTAGAAGGGGCAGTGGAGGGAGGTTCAGTCTTTGAGTTCACTCAGAGCAGTGTTTGCAGATTTCCTGATATTACAGGACTGAAGGGATGTGAGGACAGTTGAGGTTGAAGACAAGGCATGATTGTGATGAGTGGCGGATCAGGTGCAAAAGGCCAGAGGATTTATTCTGCTTCCAATTCTTAGTCTTGTGTAACTTGTATACATTTTGATTTTGGTAAAGAAAAACAAAATCTATGATCATAATCTCAAACTTTGCTGCAGCCTCATCTGATTAGAGTGAGAGCAACACATAACCAACACATGACAAATCTTCAATCTGTACAATAAAACATAATTTTTTTTTTTTTTGCTTGCCTTATACTTACATGGGACTATCACATAGGGCAGTTTCTTCAACTAATGAAGATATGTCACTTGGTTGTATTTCACTGTAGAAGAACAAATATACATGTTACAAAATATAAATGTTACAGTATGGAAACAGGTCAACTTGTCCAATCCAAACAACCATATTAATCTAATCTCCCAGCACTTGACCATAACCTTCTATGTCCATGTCTTCAACTGCTCAGCTGAATACATAAATACCGTCAGCGAGCCATCTTCAACCTAGATGGTGTGTTGTGTTCCAGGTACTCACCACTCTGGGTGAAAAAGACCCTCTCAAATTCCCTCTAAATCTCTTACCCTAAACCGATGTCTTCTAATTTTATCTACCTCTGCTCTGGTGTGAGAATAGCTTCCTTCAGTCAACCCTATCTGCACCCCTTAAAATGTTATATATCACAATTACGTCCCCTCTTAAACTTCCCCATCCCCTTCTGCAATATATCCCTCTGGTTTCACATTTCACCCCTCTTCTCTCCCTATGTTATACCCTTTGTCGCCTTTTACCTCTAACCTTCGCCAATCTGCAAATCAAGCCATCCCTCCCTTATCCACTCAGCACTTGCCAGGCTTTTTCCCCGCATCCACCTCTTTTCCAACTTTCTCCCCCCCCTACTACAATCAGTCCAAAGTAGGGTCCCGATTCAAAACACACTTACACTCGACTCAAAACGCACCTACACCTCACTCAAAACAGCATCTACACTTTGCTGGTACACTGTTCCACCTCAGGTCAGTAAAGCAAAATTTGGTTACCCAATGTCAGGTTTTGTTTCAACTTCAGGCTCCATCTTCTTTTCCATCTGCCCTGCACTGCCTTTAGGAGTAGATGATATGATTGGTATTGGCACCTGAAGGATACTGGTGTGGATTTGAACTGGTTCCTAAAACACAGTTATTAAATCATCATTGACTTTGTAGCCAGTATAATCTTTTATCTACATCTGTGCTGCTCATCTTAAAAAATTATCACATCATAGACTTTTAAAAATCAGCTGTAAATGCAGATAACGTACAAAATTTACCTGGGAATATCTCCACAATGAATTTTAAAATTAACTTAGGACCCTGCTTTAGGGTAGAGACTTGGTTATTTAATCAGCATCTATTTTTTATTTTATTCAGAAAAGCTTTCAAGAGTTAACCTCCTAGCTATATTAGCATTTTTCTTAAAAAATGATCTGCTACAGTTTCACCAATGCTGTAGACCACTCAATGTAGTCACAATGAACCATTTCACCTGGAAGATATGCTGGCGGCTACCACCATTGTATTCTTTATAGCAGCACAAAAATAAAATCATAATGTTTCAGACGGGAATGCGGTTAACTTACTGCTTCTGGCTCTGAAACTGATGTCACTCCATCAGCTTCGGGGGATGGGACTGTGGGAGAAGTCAGTTCCATCTCGAATATTTCACTGCCATTAACTCCGAAAGATTCTCCATTCAGACCATCATCATTCTCACCTTCTTTTGCTTCAAATAAAAGATTAAACATTTGATATTATGTATGTTATGCATTCCTGTTTAGTTCCATAAGTTTATAAATATGATATTCTGATTTCATACAAAATGTACTTCTTGCTGGAGGAAATACGTTCTCTAATTTTGAGCACACACACTGCAATAAGTAAATTCATTCAATCCAGATAAATATTTAAGTTTTAATAAAGTACCAGCTTCACAAATTGTTTGTGTTTAATGTTTTACAACTTTCCCCATCTGTTGCTACTGCCCTAGGCCTTTTATATTTTTAAATGGGTGCAACATTTCCAATATTCCAGTCCTTGGGGTTCAGCCCTGAAGCTTGGAAGATTAGCCAGGCCATCTGTAATTGAACTGTTTGAGATGATAAACTATATACACCTTTCTTACTGTGTGTCGCAGACATCACCATATCCTGCACCTTCTTGTATCTGTTCAAAGACTGCCGCAACTCTTCTATCTTCCGATCCTACAAAAAAAAACTTGAGAAATTGCCCTATATATAAAAAACATGATAAACACTGCACATAAATTCCAGTTATATTTTTCCCTACATAAGCTGGTGGGATATTGGAGGTTCTACCTGACTAATATCTTCATGTGGTAGCATCAGCAAAGAGAACATCAAGGACCAGATATTCAGGGAATTGTTTTATAAATGTTGAAACATTTATAAATGTTGAAACAGTGTGATGATTATCCATATTATAGTCTGTAGTCTGAAGTTCCTTCAAAACCTGTCACAAGTACGAGACACTAATGTCCTTACAGACAAATAAGTCATGCATTAGTGTGTAGCAGTGACATTATTAAATATTGGTTAAAGAATAACCAAATGATTTCAGCTGTGGTTCTGATCCTGCTGACTTACAGTGTTTGGGACAAAGACCCATCATTTATTTATTTGCCTCTGTACTCCACAATTTTAGATTTGTAATAGAAAAAAATCACATGTGTTTAAAGTGCACATTGTCAGATTTTAACAAAGGCCATTTTTATATATTTTGGTTTCACCATGTAGAAATTACAGCAGTGTTTAAACATAGTTCCCCCATTTCAGGGCACCATAATGCTTGGGACACATCAATGTCATGTAAATTAAAGTAGTCATGTTTAGTATTTTGTTGCATATCCTTTGCATGCAATGACTGCTTGAAGTCTGCGATTCATGGACATCACCAGTTGCTGGATGTCTTCTCTGGTGATGCTCTGACAGGCCTGTTGCGGACATCTTTAGCTTATCCTTGTTTTGGGCGCTAGTCCCCTTCAGTTTTCTCATCGGCATATGAAAGGCATGCTCTATTGGGTTCAGATCGGGTGATTGACTTGGCCACTCAAGAATTGACAATTTTTTAGCTTTGAAAACTCCTTTGTTGCTTTAGCAGTATGTTTGGGATCATTGTCTTGCTGTAGACTGAACCGCCGGCCAATGAGTTTTGAGGCATTTGTTTGAACGAGCAGATAGGATGTGTCTATACACTTCAGAATTCATTATGCTACTATCAGCAGTTGTATCATCAATGAAGATAAGTGAACCAGTACCTGCAGCAGCCATACATGCCCAGGCCATAACACCCCCAACACCGTGTTTCACAGATGAGGTGGTATGCTTTGGATCTTGGGCAGTTCCTTCTCTCCTCCATACTTTGCTCTTGCCATCACTCTGATATAAGTTAATCTTGTCTCATCTATCCACAAGACCTTTTTCCAGAACTGTGGTTGCTCTTTTAAGTACTTCTTGGCAAACTGTAACCTGGCCATCCTATTTTTGGGCTAACCAGTGGTTGGCATCTTGCAGTGTAGCCTCTGTATTTCTGTTCATGACGTCTTCTGTGGACAGTGGTCATTGACAAATCCACACCTGACTCCTGAAGAGTGTTTCTGATCTGTCAGACAGGTGTTTGGGGATTTTTCTTTATTATAAAGAGAATTCTTCTAGCATCAGCTGTGGAGGTCTTCCTTGGCCTGCCAGTCCCTTTGCGATTAGTAAGCTCACTAGTGCTCTCTTTCTTCTTAATGATGTTCCAAACAGTTGATTTGGGTAAGCATATGGTATGGCTGATGTCTCTAACAGTTTTATTCTTGTTTCTCAGTCTCATAATGGCTTCTTTGACTTTCATTGGCACAACTTGGTCCTCATGTTGATAAACAGCAATCAAAGTTTCCAAAGGTGATGGAAAGACTGGAAGAAAGGCTAGATGCTGAAAGCTCTCTTATACGTGCATAAAGGAGGCAATTAAACACACCTGAACAATCACAATCACTATGAAGCCATGTGTCCCAAACATTATGGTGCCCTGAAATGGGGGGGACTATGTATAAACACAGCTGTAATCTCTACATGGTGAATCCAAAATGTATAAAAATACCCTTTAATAAAATCTGACAATGTGCACTTTAACTACATGTGATTTTTTATATTACAAATCTCAAATTGTGGAGTACAGAGGCAAATAAATAAATGATGGGTCTTTGTCCCAAACATTATGGAGGGCACTGTAGGACGTTAATATTTTCTGAGTGATCTGAACAACGGAGTTTCACCAAATCCAAGTAACAATTCATTAGAAGATCATCCTTACTCAAACTGCATCTAATTACTAATTACAGGACTCACCTTGAGCCATGGTGTACTCTTAAATGTCACATGTAAAAATGGCAGATCTCAACCTCACGTGACAAGGCCAGGGAACACTCCATTGTCTGACAGGAATGAGTGAAGAGCTTGGAGTAGGAGGCTCCAACAGCGTGGAAGGGAAGGGCATGGGGTTCCACTCATAAAATAGAATTTAGAAACCTGGTTTTGGAACACCTCCATCCAAGACTGTAAGAAACTGTAGAGAATTGTGGATGCAGCCCAGATCATCACACAAGCCAACCTCCCATCCATTGACTCAATTTACACTTGACACTGCTTGGCAAGGCCAGCAACATAATCAAGGATGAGTCTCACTTGCCAGGCTTTGCCCCGACAGCCACCTCTTTCTAGCTTTCTGTCCCCTACTTCATCACCCCGGTCACTACCTCTCCTCTCCCATCAGGCAAGACATAGAAGTGTGAAAACGCACACCTCCAGATTCACAGACAGTTTCTTCCCATTTATTATCAGGCAACTGAACCATCCTATCACCAACTAGAGAGAGGTCCAGGTCTACCATCTACCTCATTGGAGACCCTCGGACCATCTTTAATCGGACTTTACCTTGCACTAAATATTATACCCTTCATCCTGTATCTGTACACTGTGAATGGCTTGATTGTAATCATGTGTTGTCTTTCCGCTGACTGGATGGCACACAATGTGACAATATACCAAACTAAACTAATTCTCCCCACCCGAGAAGCACCACAGGAGCACCTTCACCCACATGGACTGCACTGGTTCAAGAAAATAATATACCTCCATCTCCAAGGGTAACTAGGGAAGGGAATCAAACCTCGCAGATGTCGCCCACATTTCATGAAAGAATAAAAACAAATCTTGAAGTTAAATTAGAAAACTTACCTTCTCCTCATTAGCTGCCATCAAAGACTCAACAGCCTTTTTCATTTTATAGACCTCAAGATCTGAAAAAATCAGGAACAGATTTCAGGCACACGCTAACTTTACATTTGTACGCTGCAGTGAAATCCATGCTTGCATGCCATGTGGTGTCTTGGCTTTAAGAAAACACTGACCAGATATTACCACATTCATCAGGCAAAAGGCAGTTTTGATGCATGTTCCTTTAATGAAAATGATGTAATACTTTATGCTTTGCACGTTAACTAAAGTGTTAAGATTACATGCGGGAAGTATGCATTCACAAGCAGCTCATTGTGATACAGACATGTTTCCAACTGACGAGAACCAAACTCGAAGTACATTTATAGACATATTGAATGTATTCTTTTCAGCAGCAGCTCATTTTTAGAAAATAAATATGCACTATTTTCACTAGTGCCATGTTCAACTTTAAAGCGGCAACTAAGGATTATAGATGCAGACAGGAGGTTCCGATAGTTCTCAACTGAACATGCAACTTGCTGCAGTGGGTTGGCATAGCAACTCTAAGCACACAGATACAACTGTCACACATTCACTGACCAGACACCAAGGTCTTACTTTTCTCCTTCAGCTTCTTTTTATAACTTTCCTCTGTGCAGGAAATTCACACAGGTCATGGAATACAGGTATAAGAAAGAGCAGTCTATTAGTTTACAAAAATAAGTGGGTACATTTGAAACCAGTTATTTAAAGCTGCTTTTGAAAGTCTTTGAACATTTATGCAAAACTTTAAAAATTAATATTTCTTTGCAAAGATTAAAACACTGTGCACAAGATTCAAAATCATCTTAAGTTGGCTCATAAAAAGGGAATTAGAATTGCAAAAGTTCAACATTAAATACTGATACCAGTGCCACAGAATAAGTAGAATGGGTTATTAAATAATGGGGATAAATGCTAATCCACATCACAAAAATAAAATTTCTGGACAGATCAATGAGCAAACAAATTCAAGATCCAAACTATAAGTTCCAGCTTTCCATCAGGGTGGGTATATGGAATGAGCTGCCCGACGAGGCAATTTAGACAGATACAATAACCGTTAAAAGATATTTGGACAGGTGCATGGATAAGAAAGGTTAAAAGGGATATGGGGCAAATGGGAAAATGGGACCAGTATGGAAAGGCATGTTTCTTTGCTGTGTGACTTACGGCTCTATGAATAAGGAATTATGTCTCTTACCAGCCCCACTATCACTTTCATCCATCTCCGTTCTGCAATTCAAATCAGACAACAGTCTCTTGATCTCAGCGTCTTTATTCTCCAACTGCTCCTTCAGTTGCACCAAGTCATCCTATATCACAACAATGAATAATGTTTCTAGCAAGAACTATACAGTACTATGCAAACGTTTCAAAAAGATTATGCTTTCAAAAACGCAAGAGCATCTTGGTCTACTCTTCCCTTTGTAACCATGGTGCAATACAATTTCTCACACAGGATTTAACATGTATCTGGCTATTAGTTTCCATTTAAAGAGAGGTTTCTCCTTCTCAAATATCATTTTCCAGTTCACATCAAGGACTACAGGCTTTGTGGATCAAGGGTTTGCATTTCAATAATACATAATGTGATTTATCATAAGCTGGCGTCAATTGCAACTTCAGCAAGACTATGGAATGCGAATCATTGTTCAATTATCCTCCCTTTTTAAGTGCATTCTACTATTATCAATGTGCAAGAAACAGTTCCAAGAATCAAGAGAAATAAAGGCAATCGATCCAAGTAAAAACTGTGAACATCTCTTACATCAGTACCCCAAACTTCAGGTTAATGTCACATGATTCATAATATGAATTCTTAACATTCTTAACATGTTCGCAAGAAATAGGATGAGAATACTTTGACATTAAAATGACCAAATTTAACGCAAGAAAGGCAAGCCATTTATTCTTTAAAATCTCACTGCCATCGGAAGCTATTTTAGAAGGCTTAAAGTTTATTACTGATATGAAGAATAATTCACATTAACTTATTATAGCAGAGTAAAAAAAGAATTAAGAAAAGATACAAACCACTGAAGTTTGTTCCTCTAATGCTGTAACATTTAAACTAGAATATAACTGGATGTTTGATTCTACTCTTCTGGCTTAGTGAGCACTGTTCAAATAATGCTCATTATTTTTCAGTAGCTGCATTAAATGTTATCAGTTTAAACATTGATACCTTATTGTTTTTGCCATCTTAGAAGGCTATATTTTTTCTGCCAATGAAGTGAGAATTTAGATGACAAAGTTAAACTTTCGAGTATTGGAAGGATCTTGTGTCAAATCACACTTCTCAATTGAGGGAATTGAATTCTGCCCATGTGGATGCATTCATTCCTTAGCTTTGGAGTATCTAAACATATCAATACATTTCCTTTAATTAAAAAACAAGTGCATTACATCTCAGAAGTCAGTCATTCAGCCTATGGAGATGGACTCTCTATGGCTCCATTTTTGCTCTGCCTAGTCCCAGCTCTTGGTGTGCAGCTTGGAAGGTTGGAATTATAGGAAGTCACAACACTGAAGGAAGCAGTTCACCATACTTGGCCCTTGCTGGGTGATGGCTATAGTGATGAGTTTCTGCCTTCACCATCCTGTCAGGCAGCAACCTTCAGTCCCTACCAATCTCTGATGACAATATTCCCATTTCTCTTCTAATCCTTCCACCAATTACCTCCAATCATTGTCCAGATCACTTTGGAATATGCAAGATTGTTGATGTATTGACAGATCTACACTGAACATGTGGACCCATTCTCATTACAAAAGAGGGCAATGGGAAATGAGTTTACACGTTCAGTTTAGATCCGTCAATCTCACATATTCCAAAGTGATCGTGAACCATCCAGCCCAACTATTCAATCTTTAAATCGACAGTCAGCCTGACAACATCTTCACTTTGTCTCTAGCACTGTCACTTCCTTCCTGCAGCATAATGGCCAGGCTATACACAGCATTTTAAGGTGGAACTAGCTTTAGTATGTGGTATCATCTTGCTGCTCAAGTCTAAAATGACATCCTGCATTCTTTCTTAACCGCCCTACCCTCAAGGACCTATGGACGATCTCAATGTTCCTCTACATAGTTCAATGTTCCAATATTCACCATGTATTCCCTTCCTTGTTTGTCACCTTAGATCCATGCCATTAGCCACTATTTTGCCCACTTGACCGGCCCATTCCAGGAGTTGACAACTCCCTCACCATCAACTGTACCCCCAATGTTAATATCATAAGCTTCTTAATAGTGACCCCTTATTCAAATTATTGACGTATTTTAAGAAAGAGACCGAGCAGCGAGTCTAAACCCTACTGCACATAATCTCTGGGTCACAAAACTCATGGCGATCATAACCCTTTGCTTTCTTTTACTGAGGCAATTTTGGATTAAACTTGCCACTATCCCTTGGGTGCCATAAGTTTGGCTAAAAATGACTAATTCTGAAATTTCATGAGATTGGACCATTGAGAAAGCGGTTTTGCCAGCTTCCTGTACAAACTGTTCACTATCCTCAACCTTAACATACTGAACATAAATATCCAGGAAGTAGGATAATGCATCACGAAAATTAGATTGATAGAAATTAATTTCAGCTACAACTCTGTTTTAATATACAAAAATGTTTTTTATTTCTATAACGTATAATTTCTCAAGAGGTTGAATCTTTTAAGACCATTTAGGATTGAGATAAGGAAAAACCTTTTCACCCAGAGTTGTGAATCTGTGGAATTCTCTGCCACAGAAGGCAGTCGAGGCCAATTCACTGGATGTTTTCAACCGAGAGTTAGATATATCTCTTAGGGCTAACGGAATCAAGGGATATGGTGAGAAAGCAGGAATGGGGTACTGATTTAGGATGATCAGCCATGATCATATGGGCTGGCTCAATGGGCTGAATGGCCTACTCCTGCACCTATTTTAGGTGCACCTATCTAAGACAAGTTGCTTGCTGGTTGAAACCAGAACATTTCAAAACTAGAACAATTTTGCATTTAGACTCATGCAGGCATTCTGAACATCCTTTATAAGCTGAGTGCTTACACACAAGTGTGCAGACAATGCAAAGGTTTGGAACAAAACCACAAGGTTGACATTGACTCTGACCATGTTTAAAATGTGTGTAGTAAAAGAAAACATGCTGCAAAGGAATGGAGTGATACATGGCAGTATGAAGGCCATCACAAAGATTGCATGTTACATAATCATTGTATTATGTTTTTATTAACCATGGTTTATTTTGAAACCTTGAGATGCTTTAGCAAAACAAAATTGTGCAAAAAGCAGGTAGGCAAAGTTTCATGCAAGGTCGGCTGTCAGTCCAATAATTTCTCGAATAATCTTTTCAAAGACATAGCATGGACACAAGCACACAGCAAAACGGGCCAGGAAGAAGTTACCACACAGCATTACCAATGAGTCGAAACCCATCACACCTTTACTGCCTGGGATTTTTGTTCCGTTCGCTGCTTCTCGTACTGCATCTGACCAACTTTGATTTTCAGGCTAGAGAGCTTAGCCATTAATGACTGGTAGAGATGAGAGAATACAAAAAGAGAAAGCTAGAGGCTGAGAGACGCAAAGTTAATATAGCTCAGGTGCTCTGCCAGAAATGTTTACCGCTTCATGTAAAAAAGCATTCAAAATTTGTACACAAGTATAAATCAACCTATCATTCAAAAGTCAACACATCAAAAGTCAACACATTTTTGAAAAGCCCCTTGAATAAATCCCCCTGCTGTCCTTGTTTTTGCCGATATAACAGAGAACACAAACCCTCCAGCGGTGCAGACTGTGATCAGCGATCCAAAGGGGCTGCTGCCATTCAGTCATTCCAAGCGTGTAATTTGTAATCTGACCCTTCTTATCTCTGTCTGACATGGATAAGGACTGGGGAAAGGAACTCTGGAGTGGCTGTGCTGCTCACTGCTACAGTATGGTTACTTTGTGACAACATGTGCTACCTCACACTACGCTGTTGCACTACCAAGTTCTAAGCCCAATGTGACTTTGAATTAAACACATGGCCTCCATAGACACAAGGGCCATACCGTTGTAGTGAGTACTGCTTCACCATAATACTTAATCCACGAGTAATATCAAGAATACTGAGATTCTCCATCAGTAATCTACCAACAATGAGCTTGTTGTAGAGGCATTCCAATTTTAGGGTCTGTCACCATTATAGCTGCTACTTTAAGAAAACAGCAGAAGATGAAATTATCATTATGAAAAGGGCAGATCTCCAGCAGGCTGCACAATTCCTTGCACAAATGGAAAGGCTGCATCATTTGGACATTAACTGCATTAAATACTGTAACTATATCCTCATTTTCCAATTTTATAACACACTTTACAATCATAATTTTATCACCATACTACGGACCACAATCAAATAGAAATTACCTTGCTTATGCCAGATTGAAAATAAGGTTAGACACACAAACTTATTTGTAAGGACAACATAAATCATCTTACAAAGGAGCTGTGTTTCTCTTTAGTATGCCTATTGACATCTTTGCTTTGGTGAAAATGTAGAAGTAATTTTCCCGAGTGGCTATGTTGGTAGAGCCAAGCAGCAGCAGAGACCTGGTTCAATCCTAACCATGGGAGCTGTTTGTGTGGGGTTGACACATTAGCTGTAGCTGCTCAAATTTTCCCCAGTGGCTCCGATTTCCTCCCACACCCCAATGACATGTGGGTTGGTAAGTTAATTGGCCACTATAAATTGCCTCTAGTATGTAGGTATTGATTTTATTATCATGTGTACCAATATACACAGGAGAACCTTTGTACATGCTATCCAGGCAGATCATACCATGAGTATAATAGATAACGCAAAAGGAAATGGTGCAGAATATCATGATACAGCTACAGAGAAAGTGCAGATTTTAAAAACGCAAATGTTGCAACGAGATGGATTCTAAGAATAGGTCCTAATAATATGAGAGTTCTGTCAAGAATCTGAAAACAGTGGAGAAGAACATTTTATATCTCTGTCTGAATGGAGAGGGGAGAAGAGAGAATGGCTGGGACAGGGCGAGTGGTCCTTGATTATGTTGTTGCTTTCGCAAGGCAGTGGGAAGTGTAAATAGTTTACAGGGTTGCAGGGAGGCTGGTTTGCATGATGTACTGGGCTGCGTTCACAACACTACAATCTCTTGCAGTCTTGGGCAGAACAGTTGCCATACATGTGGTGTGTGGAGAGTTGATGAGAGTAATAAAAACTGAATTAATATTGGATTAACATGAATGGATGTGTGATAGTGCACAGACTCAACTGGCCCCTGTTCTGTGTGTCTCTCCAGGAATAAAACAGTAGTTGACAGAAGTACACAAGGATGTATCACTGAGATGGCTCGTGGATTAGAATGGATAAAAAATGCTGGAAACATGCAAGGAAAAAGAGAAGCGTCTGGGTATAACACTAGCAATATTGAATGTTTTTGTTTTGCGTATATACCTATTGCAAATAAAGTTTATATTTGAAGTTTTAAAAATCTGTTCTGTCTTCTTTACTATGTATTTCCTCAATATTGGCAAGAAGAACCATTACGCTTTAATCATGGATTTTGTTTCGTAATAAGCAGGCAATAAATCTTACCTTGGTTGATTTTAGCTTTTTTTCAAACTGAACTCTTTCATTTTCCATGTCAACCACCTTTATCCTTAAATCATTAACTTCTTGATATAACACCTAAAAACAACATAATTGTAAGTGTATGCTCAAAATGATCACAATTAGTCCGAGTGAGTGACACATAAAATTCACGAGAAAATGTGGTGACGTTCAACACACTTGCAATGTGCATTCAAGTAAACCCTTAATTATGGAACTAATGCCTATGTAGAACTTTGAAAATACTCCGTTCTTTACAAAACATCTCAAAACACTGGTTACAAACCCTTGCAGTTATATTCAATTACCTGTTACCCGATTCCTTAGTTAACATAAAAAAACAGCAACACAAAACTTCGTCATGCAAATGAAATAAAAACAATAGATTTGGGGTACATTTTCTGAGCAAGTTAGAATAAACCCATGGCAAGTTGAAGCATACAGCAAAGCTTGGAATTTATTGATTAGATTACATGAACTGCACAAATATGCAGCCTCCCACAGGCATGCAATAAAGTGGATTCAGCAAGATGTTTAAACTTAATTATCAGCCCAAATTGCCTAATAATCTCTCTCTCTGCATCTCTCTGCAACTGGATCATCAACTTCCTCATCCACAGACCACAGTCTATTCGAATTGGCAGAAATACTTCTTCCTCATTAACAATCAGTACGGGAGAACCTCAAGGCTGCGTGTTCAGATCCTGCTCTGCTCACTCTATACTCATGACTGTGTAGCCGGTCATAGTGCGAACTCCATCTTCAAGTTCGCCGACGACACCACCGTTGTTGGACGAATTACAGATGGCGATGAGTCAGAGTATAGAAGTGAGATCGACCGATTGACCAAATGGTGCCAGCACAACAACCTGGCTCTCAACATCAGTGAAACCAATGAACTGATTGTGGACTTTGTAAGAGGAAGTATGAGGACCCCCAGAATCCTGTTTATATCAACAGGACGATGGTGGAGAGAGGCAAAAACGTCAAATTCCTGGGCGTGCATACATCCCAAGATCTTTCCTGGACCCAGCACACTGATGCAATTATAAATAAAGCACATCAACGTCTCTACTTCCTGAGAAGATTACGGAGATTCGGTACGTCAGAGAGAATTCTCTTGAACTTCCACAGGTGTGCAGTAGAGAGCATATTGACTGGTTGCATCATGGCCTGGTTCGGCAACTTGAATGCCCAGGAGCGAAAAAGACTGCAAAAACCTGTGAACACTGCCTTTCCATTACCGGCTCTGACCTCCCCACCATCGAAGGGATTTAACAGAGTCACTGCCTCAAAAAGGCAACTAGCATCATCAGAGCCCCACACCATCCTGACCACACATACATTTCGTCCGCCATCGGGAAGAAGGTACAGGAGCCTGAAAACTGTAACGTTCAGATTCAGGAACAGCTTCTTCCCTAGAGCCATCAGGCTATCAAACACTACAACCTCAAATAAGCTCTGAACTACAATAGACTATTATTATTATTATTATTGCACTACTATTGTTTGTTTTTTGTGTACGCGTGTGTGTGTATCACACACACACCCACACAGGACTTTTTTTCTCTCTCGTTTATTATATTGTTTATAAGTGTATCGCTGCTGGCAAATTAATTTCATTGCACCTTCGGGTGCATGTGTCGAATAAAATTGACTTTGACTTTGTTTACAGTGTACCATGCTTACATATTCTGTTGTGCTGCAGCAATTAAGAATTTCATTGTTCTATCTGGGACATGACAATAAAACACTCTTGACTCTCTTGTCTTGACTCTCTTAATCAATGTCAACACTTTTTTATTAACACGTATTAACAAAGGTAAGCATGCATACTAAAACTATTATTTGAATTTGTCAGATAAAACATTGATATATTTGCATCTTGTTCTTTGAAATTCAATTGAAAGTCAAAGACTATTTACTCTTGCATCCATGGATACAGTTTGGCAAAGTTGGTGTGTGCATGAATCATTTCAAAATGCTTAACCAATGGCAATCAGGAAGAGGGTCTGAGCACTTGTTCCTTTCAATCTACTGCAGAATGCAAGCAGCATACTCATCTTTCAGGTGTGCCACAGCCAGCAAGATAGAAACATGTTAGGCAGATGTTAGTTACTGTTCCACCAAGCTCCCTTTTCGTGGACCACCCCACATGCAGGTCAGCCTCAGTCATTTTATATGTAAGAAGGAACTGCAGATGCTGGTTAAAACTGAAGATAGACACAAAAAGCTGGAGTATCTCAGTGGGACAGGAAGCATCTCTGGAGAGACGAAATGGGTGACGCTTCGAATCTGAAGGGTCTCGACCCGAAACGTCACCCATTCTTTCTCTCTAGAGATGCTGCCTGTCCCACTGAGTTACTCCAGCTTTGTGTCTTTCTTCAGTTATTTTATACTTTCATTCTGTGAGCAGCCAATATCAATTATACACCTATTCAACTAAAAGATGAATTGTCATTTCACTCTCCTTGTGCTTGGTGCCTGCCTTGTGCCTTCGCCGGCTCTTCACCAGCAAGGTGATATGACATCAACCTGCAGGAATGCAAGTGGCAACGCAGCACTGCATACTCGCCACATGGCTTCTGATCTTCCCGCTTGCTTTTTACTACAGCCCAATGGGCTTCCTATGGCTATCAATGTCCTCAGGCTAGCCACTATCCTGTCACAATTTTAACAGCTATAAACAAGGAGGATGTTTGGCCAAGCACTTTCCTGGGGGGAAGGGGGGAGAGCAAATTTAGCCAAGGTCAAGGGTGAAATACAAAACATGGGGCAGTAGGGAGATGGAACTGGTTCCCAATCTTTAAATCCAACACACTTATAAGTTTCTATTGTGGTGTTTCCAGAATGTACAGTATGCTTGTAACATGCACATCACCTATTGTTTTAATCCTTAACTCCTGTTAAATCAAGTCCTAAATAACATCAAAGATTATAAAATACAAATTCAATTCTAATCTAGCATAGTGCATTTAACCAAGTTCACTTATTAATGTTATCTGGAATTGAACAAGGATGTATATGAAGGTCACTGTACAAAACCACAACAGTTAATTCTGTCCTTTAGTTAAATTCAATGTGTTGCATGCATTTTATGCACCCTACTTTCAAAGGGACACTGACTGGCTGTTGAGGGCTGAGAAGTGTGACAGAGTACATGTACTGGGTTCAAGTGCCTGAGACTTAGAAACAAAGTGAGGGACATATCTGATTGATAACGGAAACAAAATGCAATTAGGATTAGGATTTCAGGCCTATCCTCTAAACCTTTTAGGATATCCGAAGGGCATTGAAGAAGATGGGATTGGTGCAGGGAAGGTAGATGTTTCAGTCTCACTGTCTGGCATAGAGAGAGGGGCAGGGTGTGGAAGTGAGGCAAGTGTATTGCATGGAAAACTTCCTCAAGGAGTGAATATCTATGATGCAGCTAGTGATATAAAATATGAAGAGAAATTGTCTGACAATTCTGATAGGTCATCAATATAAAAGTCTCTCCACAGATGCTTCCTGTGCTGCTGATATTTTACAATATTTAGTGCCATACCGCACGGAAACTTTGGCCCACTACTGTATGCTCACCAAGATGCCCCATCCAAGCTAGTCGCATTTATCTCCACCTGGCCCACACCCCTGTAAACCTTTCCTATCCATGTACCTGTCAAAATGTTTTTTCGGCTTCATTTTAGATTTCCAGCATGTGCAGTCTTTTCCTAGTCAATTTTATGCTCTATGAAATAGTTTGATGGGCCAGGAAGACCATTGCCACTTTACTTTCTCTGTCGCTGTAACAGTACATTCTGCATTGTTCTCTCTTTTTGCATAACTGGTTGTACTTGTGTACGATCGGATGCACGCATCTATTGTACGATCAGCCCGAATAGCATGCACAGAGTTTTGTACTGTAAGTGTGATAATAATAAACCAATACTTCTCACTAATCTCATTACTAACAAGCAGTTAATGTGTTACTGGGCCTCCAGGGCAACAAGGGCTGTAATAAATGGTCAGGAGGAGTACTCTGTACTCTTATTTTTTAAATCTTTCTAGCTCAAAACCAGCCCCAGAATAAATCGGCTTTCAATCAAAGATGTCATGTATGGCAAGAGAGCATCCTCAGACATGCAGTCACCTCGTGATCCCCAAACTGGGACCTCTTTTCCTGGAATAATGCTAGTTCCACTTCCACTTTTTCCATCTGCAGCCTCAGCTCTATTATAAGGTTAATCAATGACTGTAGATTGCAAAGCAAATTAAAGAGGAGAAAGAAAAATCTGAATAGGACAAGTTGTGGGAACAAAAATCATGGATAGGACATGGATTTTGTTTTAAATATAGCATCTTAGAACTTTAGAAATAAGTCTAGATTGTATAAATTGATATACACATTTGCTTTAATTAGAGAATTTCTGTAGCAATGAATAAGGTGAGCAAGGAGCTGCATAATCTAAATCTGGATGTACCAGGTTACCGTTTAATGTTATTTACTCAATAACATTTGATGTGGGAATCAGCTGCGTCTAATTCAAAAACATGATCAGTGCTCCATTATTGAATCATAAATTATTCACTACACAGCCCACAGTATTCATGCTGATTTAACAGAACAATGCAGCTTAATCCCTCTTCCAGCATGACATCTGCACCTTGCTCTGCATGGCCGAAATGCAATGAGTTTTGTCTGTCTCCACCTTTCAGGCAGCAGTGCCACCACTCAGAAAAATATTTTCCTCGTCATCTCTCTAATCCTTCAACCAATTAATTTAAATCTCAGCATCTCATATTCAACTTGGGTATCTTACAACCAAATGGTATGAACATTGAATTCTCTCAATTTTAGATAACTCGCCTATAAACAACTCCCCCCTTTCCTCGTGGCACACCTGGATGAGCGCCCATTTCTCCCTTTCCCCTTATATTCCTTCCACCGGCTGCACATTTCATGCCCCTTCCCTCACTATCCATCTCTGGCCTTTGTCCAACCAACTGCCAATCAAAAACCCCTCACCCGTATCCACCTATCTTTTTATAAACCAGCCTTGCCATGAGTGACTTTCTGAAAAGCTTTGCTAAAATTCATGTTACGTTCCATCAATATATTTTCTTCAAACTGCTGGGCACTTCCTCAAAGGATTCACCCAAGTTAGTCAAGCATTACTGTCCTTTTAACGTTGATCGTCCCTGCTTAAACTGCTCACTGTATCCCTCAGAATTGATCTCAATTATTCTCATCATCAAAATTAATGTAACTAATTATTTAGTTTACCCATTCCTCTTTTTTAAAATAGCAGTTCTACAAGCCTCTGACACCAATGAGGGTTGAAGAGAATCAGCCAGTGCCTCAGTGATTTCCTCCCGTTTCTTTTAACAGCCTGTGACATATTTTATCCAGACCTGATGATTTATCTTTTTTTTAATTCCAAATCCTTTAATACCATGTTTATCCATTTCTTAATATTTTCCCTCTAAGTACAATGTCGCTATCACCTCAATCCTTTGCAAAGTATTCATTAAGAACCACGGACTGTGGTAAACCTGATACATTAGAACCAACCTTGCTATAAATCTACAAAAAAAAAACCTACAATTCTGTTGCAATGTTGGAATTAATTGGTGCCACCTGGCAATTTTGATTGTTCAACAAGTTTAAAATCAGTTGAGTCCCAAAATCTTTTTCAAACCCAGGACATTACAGCCAAGTTGAATGTTATTTGTGTGACATCAAAGAACCACTACATAGCCATCAAGTTGGTGTAGGAACACAAGCTGGTACCGCTTTGCTTCCCAAACCATGGAATATCATGTCTGAAACCAAATACGGTGCCAAAACATACTGTAAAACACATTGCTGTAAAATACAGATTGCTGAAACAGAGGATTGGATTTTAAAACAGATAACATTAAAACTGGATAAGAGTGTCATGCTGATGTGCAGACAAGATTAAAAAATGGAGAAAAAACTATTTTAATATAACAGCTATTTTACACAATAAATTCAAATGGAAATAAATTCTGAAGCAGAACAGTATAATAAATAATTGTCTCACCTCAGTATCGTTGTATCGGTCCTCGTATTCCAACCTGTCCTTTTCCATCGTATTCAGTTTTATTTTCAGGTTCGACACCTCAGTCATAAGATCCAGTTTCTGAGTCTCTAGTGATGTTCGACTTAGGAGTTCCTGAAACAAAGGATAACTTTCAACTTCCAATATGTTGATAGATTGGAGCGGCTGGGCTTGTATACTCTGGAATTTAGGATGAGAGGGGATCTTATTGAAACACATAAAATTATTAAGATTTAAGACACGCTAGAGGAAGGAAATATGTTCCCAACGTGGGGGGAGTCCAGAACCAGGGGACATAGTTTAAGAATAAGTGGTAAGCCATTTAGAACGGAGATAAGGAAAAACTTTTTCACACAGAGAGTTGTGAGTGTGTGGAATTCTCTGCCTCAGTATAAGATAGAGCTCTTAGGGATAGCGGAGTTAAGGGATATGGAGAGAAGGCAGGAACGGGGTACTGATTATGGATGATCAGCCATGATCACGGTGAATGGCCTACTCCTGCACCTATTGTCTATATTAAAAGAAAATATAATCAAAAGAAATTCTATAATGATTGGGAGTAGAGACAATATATGAATTAATACTTTCCAAACACGAACTTCCGCCACCCTAGTCGTCGTACTAGTTTTATTGTCGTCCTGTTGAGTTCCTCTGTCTGTATACTCGTTATCACCTATCCCAGTCAACAATTGCCTATTGTCTGCCCCACATTTCCTCGATTATCTTGCCTTTTGCATATCTTCCATTCATTGCTCCTAAGTCTCGTTCCCCTTTCCCCTGACTCTCAGTCTGAAGAAGGGTCTCAACCCAAAATGTCACTTATTCCTTTTCTCCAGAGATGCTGCCTGATCCGCTGAGTTACTCCAGCTTTGTGTCCATCTTTGGAAAATAGTTTGGTTGTCCTCTGCCCACAAAATCTGGTCCTATCATAGGTGGAAGTAAACGTTCACTTCTCCCTCTGCGAGCAGCACCATAGCTCCAGTGTGTGTCATCTATAAACTGCATAGCAGTAACTCACTACGGCTTCATGGATGGCATCTTCCAACCATACAATCTCTCCTGCTTGTATAAACAAGTTTGGCCGCTGTAAATAAGTACTACTACCTCCAAGCAGCATGCCACCCAGCTTAAATCCACTTCACTGGGTCTTCCAACGTCATTGGGTCAAAACCCTAAACCTTTCCACCCAAGTATAGTGCATATGGTGAAAGGCAATAGGCTCTCCTTCGCATAGGCAATAGAGTCAGACACTCAGATTCTATGCACAGATGAAAAAAATGATAGCAGTTTTGAGTCAAGACTCTCAGCATCATTCTTGTTCAAAGGTTACACTCCAAAGATGTAAGTTAAAATTTAATTGTTTGGAATTATTGTTGAATCCCAGGTAAAGCAGATGACAGTGTGACAGACACTGTGAATAAAGGGATGAAATGGTGGAAGCTTATTCATAGAACCTTTCAAAGAGGTACTGATAAATGCTTAAAAGGGATACGTTTGTAGGTCTGTTAAGAATGAACAGAGAACTGAATTAATTGAGGAACTCCTTTAAAGGTTCTAGGCCCAATTATCCAATGGCCCCTTCATTGCGCTACTGTTTTATTACTCAGCATTTTGCAATTATCCTACTCAAATGCAGAGGAACTCAGTGGTTCAGGTAGCTCCTGCGGAGAGAAAGATACGGCTGATTTTTCGGGTTGAGACCCTCCAACATTCACATCCCTCCGTAAATGCTACCCGACTTGCTGGGTTCCTCCAGTTTTTGCTCTAGATTCCAGCATGTGTAGTCTCTGGCGCCTCCATGTTTAAATGATGTTTAACAAAAAAATTGGCAAATTGCTGCAGTAACTCAGCAGCATTTCTGGAGAACATGGATAGGTGACGTGTTGGATCAGGACCTCTCTTCAGACATACAATGTTGGGATTTTTACAGAGTGAGCAGAGGGCTGTGTGTTCAGAGCTGGTGAGATTGGAGTGGGCAAGGTGAGTGGAGAAGTCAAGACACCTATAAGCCACGCAGGCGGTTGGAAATAAGGTCCAGAAAGGGTAGAAGGCCAGCAGGGGGAGTCCATGAGGAGGATTGTTGGAGATGGGAGAAGGGGTTGTCACTGGGAGGAGAGGACTGATTGCCATAGAAAAAGCCTGGAGGCGGAGGTTATTAAATGCTGTTGTTTAATTTAAGTGAACTCAAACCCCACAGGTTCATTATACTTGTCAACTACTCCACATACCTGTTGCAACATCTCTTCCGTGGCATTCAGCTTTTCCCGGTGCTCATCTAGACAGCACTCCAGATCTCGAATTTTCTCTCCCTGAGCTTCCACTTGGTCTGTTAGAACACTCACCTATAAAACACAAAGTATGACTTCCGGTAAAGTTACACAGGTCTCCACCTCAAAAGAGATTCAGTGGTGCAGTCATCTGATTATTCACCACTGCAGTTAAAAACTTTAATCATACTTCAAATACCAATCTCAGCTTGCTTCTGATTAAACCACTTCATTTGTATGCCGGCAGACTTCTTAAACACGTCTCGTCCTGCCCAAAAATACATTTTTTCAGCTTGAGGTCCACAAGGAAGGTTTCTCTTTCAGAATCATTTGCAGGATTCACAAGGCGAAACATTCTGCAGTGTTAGAATGCACAAACAGCTAGCTGGCAAGACCATAGAGAATCACTGAGCAGCTGAAGCATTCTCTTGATTTCTTTACCTTCATACCACAGTATAGAACCCAGGTCTTGGGGTAGGTGTGAAAACACATGCCTCCATATTCAGGGACAGTTTCTTCCCAGCTGTTATCAAGCAACTGAACCATCCTATCACCAATTAGAGAGCGGTCCTGAAATAGCATTTACCTCATTGGAGAGTCTCAAACTATCTTTAATCAGACTTCACCTTGCACTGCACGATATTCCCTTTATCCTGTATCTGTACACAGTGAACGGATTGATTGTAATCATGTATAATCTTTTCGCTAACTGGATAGCATTCAACAAAAAAAGCTTTTCTCTGTACCTTGGTACATGTGACAATAATAACCTGAACTCTAAACCAAAGTCTGAAGAAGGGTCCTGATCTGAAACATCGCCTGTCCATACCCTCCACAGATGCTGCCTGGCCCGCTGAGTTCCTCTGGCACTTTGTGTTTTGCTCAAGTTTGAGCAAGTTGTTTATTTAAGATATAATAATAATAATAATAGATTTTATTTATATAGCGCTTTTCAGGACTCAAAGTCGCTTTACAATTGAGAGTCAGGAATAAACAAAACAAAATAGAGCAGTAAGACAGAGGGGGGGGGGGAACATGGGACTAAGGGTATGCAGAGGTGAAGAGATGGGTCTTGAGGCGGGACTGGAAGATGGTGAGGGACTCAGAATTTCGGACCGGTTGTGGGAGGGAATTCCAGAGCCTGGGAGCTGCCCTGGAGAAGGCTCTGCCTCCAAAAGTGCAGAGGTTTGATTTCGGAGTGGAGAGGAGACCAGCTAATGTGGATCTGAGGGACCGTGAGGGTTGGTAGGGGGAGAGGAGGTCAATGAGATAAGGGGGGGCCAGGTTGTTGAGGGCTTTGTAGGTGAGGACCAGGATTTTGTAGGTGATCCGGTGGGAAATGGGAAGCCAGTGAAGTTCTTTGAGAACTGGGGTGATGTGGTGCCAGGATTTGGTGTGGGTAATGAGTCGAGCGGCTGCATTTTGGACCAGTTGGAGTCGTTTGATGCTGTAATACTAGTAACATATGAAACCAGAAAGTTAGCCATCTGCTCCATTTGTGGGGTCTTCATCCTCAGTGGTCTGTGGTCTATTTGCACCAGCTCGCTGAACAGCAGTCATCAAGACTGGAGGTGTGCAGCCACAAAATCCACGCTGGCTGGGGTCCAGTGTAACCAGTGACCAAGAATGTGCACAGCACCAGCCACCTCACGTAATGTTATAATGGCTGGCCACTGAACATGGTGTTTGGAGTATTTAAGATATAACTATGTACAGTTAACCCTCGCAATTACAACCTCCATATATACGAACGCCACCCGTTCGTGGTGGCCGTTGGCGGGCGGTGCGCAGTTTTGGGCTGCGGAAAGGTGGCGGCGGGGAGAGAGCGAGCGGTGAAACACTCTTGAAGAGCGTCCCATTCATTGGGCATGGGTTTGCAGCGTCTGCCACAATGCGAGTTCTCAAGTCAAATCAAGTGAGTTTATTGTCATGTCCCAGATAGGACAATGAAATTCTTGCTTTCATTCCACACAACAGAATATAGTAGGCATGAATACAGAAAATATTAGTGTGTCCATATACCATTATATAAATATATACACACATCAATAAATAAGCAGATAAAGTGCAAATAAACAGATAATGGTCTATTAATGTTCAGAGATTTGTTTCAGTTGAGTTTAATAGCCTGATGGCTGTGGGGAAGTAGCTATTTCTGAACCTGGACGTTGCAGTCTCGAGGTGTTGGATGCAGACGCTGCGCATGCTACTGCACCTATGTCACCCTGGCAATGCGTGCCTCGGTTGCCATAATGGCGCCAGGCTCCCGTTGCAACTGGCGTCGCGTGGCATACTACAGGCTGCTGGAGCAGAGAGAGCAAGCAGCGTCCACGGCGCTGGTTTAACCCTTCCCACGATACTACGTTTATTCCCACCCGGGATAAACTACTTAATATTAACCCCCCCCCCAAATCCAGTTATATTGGAAGATTGGCAATAACGGACACCATGTCAATCGGTACAATAAAATTCAAGTCTAGGAATATGGGCTCTCAAATAAAGTTCTTATATTTTATAAATTTTACTTACTTGCAAAACTAATGACTCTTTATCACCTTCTAACCGTGCCAGCCTATCCTGGTATGCATCGCCTGTGACAGAGATATGGCCATTCGTCTGTTGAAAGCAAAATTACAGAACAATCATTTTTGCCTATTTTAGTTGCAGTACATCAGAAATATTTATCACCCACTATAGTGTAGGCTCTGCTGGGAGAGACTGCTCAAATGAACAGTAGCAGAAACTATTATTGAGTTAAAACTGCTGAATTTGCTGTGCAGTTTTGGAAATGAGTAACGGGGATCAGAATATTTTCCAGGGATGAACAAGTAGTAAGGAAGTTGTTGGAATGGGTTAACGCTCATAGCAAGGAAAAGACAGGAAAGAAGGCTAAACAGAAAAAAGATTAATAATCTAAAGATGAATAATTGACAAAATATAGTAAATTCCAATCAAAACCAAAAAGCCTTAGGATTTCTCACTGGGTATTTCTTGAAGCAGCACGAAAGGATAAGTCAATCAAAGGGCACCAGTAACCATATCCCTTTCACACAAAGATCTGAAGAAGGGTCTTGACCTGAAACGTCACCCATTCCTTTTCTCCAGAGATGCTGCCTGATCCACTGAATTACTCCAGCATTTTGTGTCTCCCTATCACACAACGCAGTTGGTGAATTAATTGGTAAAGCAACTGAACTGTGCATGGTTTGTGAGATACAGAGGAAATTGAAAGTTACAAGCATGCTTTCCATTCCAAAGAAATCCTCCATTGGTTACTTGAAGGGATACAATAGAAGACCACCCCTACACTGACAGTGGGGCCTACACAAGCACTCGCAGCATGGCCTGATAATATTCCTAGGAAGGCAAAAACATCAGTGTGCAATTGAGAGATTTGATAGATCTCAAGTATTCTACACAGCGTAACAATTCAGAACCAATTTCTCTCTGGGCAAAATGCCACAAAATAGTTTCCAACAGAATAAGCAATCTGCCACAAATTTATATTCAGTGTCTATCAGGCAGTGGTGTGCGTCCACAGACCAGGGATCAGGATCAGTAGCTAGTACTGATCCTCTGATCCTGGCAAGTGTCTGCTGTAGCACCAAGCCTGAGCACGAGTGGAACTCAAGCTAGAAGCTGAGCTTCTCATCAAGGAGTTTAAGAGCTTTCAAATCTTTGGTATTCAGAGACATTTAAAAATGTGATTATAAAAGATACATACAATATACATTATAAAAGACTAAACATTCTAAAGTTTTACAAAAAAAAGGCTAAAACACAAAGGTTAATTCATTCTTCGTAGGAAGATCTAGAATAAAGTATGGAAGCTTGGGTAATGGTATACTCCTGTAGGATGTGGGAGATCAGGGGCATATCCAATGATCCTGGTGAATATACTTGCAGGAAGCATCATGTGGAAAGTGCATCAATTAAAGCAGTGGATCTCACTCCTTGGTTTACAGAGTTCACTAAGGCCTTTGGCAGGATCATACAAAGAAGACAAAGTGGGATCCAGGGAAATTGGTAAAATCTATTACATAACTAAAATCTATCTATTACATAACTAAAACTCTGATCTTGTTATCTTCCGGTTTGCGCGGTGATATTGAGATACCGGTGAAATGGGCTTAAAAATGCCAGATGG
The DNA here is from genome assembly GCA_038087875.1 of Malacoraja senta. Taxonomy (NCBI): domain Eukaryota; kingdom Metazoa; phylum Chordata; class Chondrichthyes; order Rajiformes; family Rajidae; genus Malacoraja; species Malacoraja senta. The sequence goes on along the minus strand of CM075979.1, from coordinate 71,966,965 downwards.
GAGTTTAATGAGAAATTATGCATTTTGGGAGGACTAGGTCATACACCATGAATGGTAGAGTTCTAAGGAGTATTGAGGAACAGACCATGCAGTACATTTAAAGATCCGTGGAGGTGACAGTGCGAGTAGATAATATGGTTAAGTTTAATGGTCACTAGCCTTCATTAGTCAGCACTCAACATGAAAGTGAAATGTTATGCTCCAACTTAATAAAACTTCACTAATACTGAACTCCAAAGCTCTCTGAATAAAAAAAATAAAGTACCATTTGCCTTCCTTACCATTTTCAGTACATGTGGTAATAATTAACTTAAACCTGCTAACCAGTATAGTGCATAAAAACACCCAGATCTCTCTGCAGAAGCTTCCTGAGCATGGCCATATTACTCAATTCCTGCATAGCTACTGTTTCACCACCGAGACTAACCAGGACAGAATGATCCATGCCTCCATGAGTATAACACATTCAATCTAACCTTTGAGAGGAACATGGTCATTGCATTCTTTCCTGAAACTCTCAGCAACTTTGTTTGGGTTTTTAGTCAACAAGAGAGACGCACAAGAGACTGCAGATGCTGGAATCTTGAACAAAATAAAGTGCTGGAGTAATTCAGGTCAGGCAGCATCTGTGGAAGAAATGGGTAGATGATGTTTCATACTGGAACCCTTCTTCAGTTGATAAGAGTAAGGGAGAGAAAGCTGGGCGAAGCGAGGGTCAGGCAAGTCTAGCAAGTGATAGGTTTGTGTGTGTGACAATGCCAAAAGGTATAAAGGAGACAAAAGGGTGTCAGACAAAGAGAGATGAGGGAGAGTGAAATGAGCCAGAGGCTCAGATATGGGTGGATGGACACAGCTGCGAAAAGGTGGATAAAAGGGTATTAAATAGATAGCTCTCACTGAGCTGCTCAGGTTGCAAATGCAGCAATTTGCATTAAATGTGACAATTTTAAAAACTGCAAACGATACATGTACATGTTTCTTTAGTAAGACAGATGTGTACAATGGCGCAGAAAACACTTGCACATCACCACAATTTTTTTCCATCTGAGGTTCTGCACTTAAAGCTGGCCCTAGTGAATAATGACTACATTGAAGAGCTTGTACTGGCTGGTGTCGCATCTATCATAGAATACATTTTGAACTCTCTATCCCACAGTCCATGCTTCGAGATACCAGGATTAATTGTTCTTCTGGATATCTGGCATGAATGATGCACCCGGCAGTGACACCAAAAGCCACTGTATCTTTAAAACACCAATAGAACTAGAAAATTCAAAAGTTCAAAGTACATATGCCCATTCTTATGAACGGCAGAGCTAGTTGCTTCCCTCCCACCTCCCCATTTTTAGCAATTGTATTTTTAAAATCAGCCTAATGTGCTTTTAGTGTTATTTGTTACAAAACCGTGGCAGTGTTGTTAGCAGAGAGTGGTTTTTGTGTACTTTGACATGGACAATCAGAACTCGTTTGTAACAGGGATGGCCTGTAAATCATGTTTATGGAGCTAGGCGCCAGGCCTCTGCCGTGGTGTTTAGTCAAGAGCAGCCACGCTGCAACAGTACCCGATAGCGTGAACACGGCACACATTGCTGGCCTTGTAACTAGCACCTGCTTTTAAAAACATCAACGTAACCTGTAAATATGAAAATCTATTTGAACATCACTTCGTTACTGATATGGTTCAAAAAGTACAAGTAACTTTATTTATTCGAAACTGCTGATAGTTGCCTCTCACTTCAACAT